>OY754308.1:57174976-58376800 GCA_963573325.1 Astragalus glycyphyllos | reverse complement strand
AAAAAACAAAACGTAGAGTTATAGTAAACAGAAATGTGTTATTCATTTCACGCAAAACTCTATAAACCAGGCCCAAACTCTCCAAGCCCAATACTATGCACTTCATCTCTAACCTAAGGAACGCAACAAGACCAAAAAAAAACTAAGAACGCAGAATCAGATCTATACCCATCATCCTGCAACATCATGGAAAATGGAAAATAAGCAACATGAAGAGGGGCAAATGAGGTAACATTTTGAAAGTATTTCAGAATCAATTCAAGTTAGAAGTAGAAGCTTGAAATCCTAGCTTATAGGTAAAATCGATTTTGGGGCCATAATCAATTCTTCTCCTTTGAATCCAAACATGAAATTTTCTGGTGAAATCACGGTAGCCCACCTTAAAAGCGATTTTGGGCTTTTGGCCCTTCCCACCGCCAATCCAAACACCCGCTAATTCTTTTTCTCCTCTGTTTTTGGGGTTAAGAAGTGAGAATGAAAAGCTACTTTCCCTCTCTTTCCAAAAACTAGCTGAATATAAAGATGGGTTTGGGCTAATGGGTTGGTTTTGGCACACCAGCCCAATAAGGAGGTGCAAGCAGAATTTCTGTAACAACCCCCCTTTATTCCTACACTAGATTTTATCCCAAGTATCACAAAATCATCTAACTCAATAACAATAACAATTTAAATCAATCAAGCATTAAAACAAGTAGTTTAAATAAGTCAACGTCAATGTAATACCTTAGGGCCCACGTTTGTAGGGGGCCAAAAAAAATTATACTAAGCCTAAATTATACTAGTATTATATATAAAAAAATTATACTAATATTATAAAAAGGCATTTAAATAAAAAAGACCCAAATTATCTCTACAAATTCTAAATTCGTTGCCCCTTCATTATCTAGCTCTCTCGATTGATACTCCACATAATAATCTGTCCTTATAATTCCATTCAATTCATTCTTTCCCAACACATCCCATTCAATTCTCTATTATAAAAATCCACTTATTATTCTCACTTTACCCAAAATTCCCTTCCCAAACTCTCACTGTTAATAACAAAACGTTTGAGTATCAAATTCTGAAGTCTAAAACTCCCAAATTTGCATCACCTAAGCTACACTGCAAATCAGGTTAGTGGAGCTTCTAACAACATTTTATACACGATGATGTTGTTGTTTCTCTAATTCCCTTCATATAAATTTTTATGAAGATAAAAAAGACAAATTAAAAAGTAGTTATGTAATGGAGTCTTTTCTCACAAATTGCCTAGGGCCCACAAAATGTCAGGAACGAGACTGTGTAATATCCAAAGTAATATTATAAAAAGTGTGCTCCTGATCCATAAATCTATTTTATATGTCTATTCCGTCCTTTAAGTTTTTCTTCCAACCCAATTAATCAATTAATAGAAGCTGAGTTGGCACCTATGACATGGCATGCTTGGTCGCCTTGTACCCGTATGAGAGATATGGATAACTCATACTTACCTAATTTTACACTTCAAATTTAAATCATCATCTTTTTCCTTAAAACTAAACCCTAAATTAAGTTTTCCAAAAAAATCAATCACATATAGAGATGAAGGAGTTGCAAGAATGAGGTCCAGGGTTCAAACCCTGGAAACTAAAATTTCCCCACCCCCACTAACATTTGCTTATAAAAAAAAATCACATATCAAGATCCACCACCGTTTCCAGCCACAATCGTCCATTGAGACATATTTCTAGACACAAATTTGGATACATAGAATTTCGGATTTTGTTGTAAGACCCTATTACATTTAATAATAACTTAATTATTTAAAAAAAAAAACTCAATTACCTACACTAAATCATAGTGACTAAATTAAACCGAAAATTGTCGGACATTTTTTCAAGAAGGTAGGACAACAATGGGTCGCCAAGCTCTCCTTCAAGAGATTTAACATTGTTGTATGCCCAATGCTGGATTCGAACTCAGGACATTGGTTATATATAAAAGATTGTTTTTTAGGCATATTTTTTGGTTACCATGTTATTGGTGTACAGTTTTCACTGACTTTGCTGATGATAATCTACGTCGGGCCACGAGTACCTGACTTTGCCGGCCCGCGTGGTTCTCCCCTCCCAACAGAGTTTTTGCCACACCCAATATTTGAACCCGAAACTTTAGGGTGGGATCTGAGTCCAGTTACCACTCAGACCAACCTTTGTTGGTAAAATATTGTTTTTGAGGCATATGAAAAAGATTTCTAATAACTTTAATTAATGTTTTTCATTATCGTAAGATGCCTAAAATAAAAATAGAGGTTTCAAGCTGGCTGCCAGACTCAGTTCGGCCTAGCCTAATAGGCCAAAGTGAAAAGAAAGTTAGGTCAGACAATTATCTACGGAACTGTGTTTTATAGTCTTGCGCAGCCCCAGACCAACTAAATTTAAACAAAGAAAAACATTCAAAAAAAGTGAGCCCAGATTGCCCAAAGGTCAAATAAACTGGGCCAATTGGACTCGGGCAAAATGACTAGGTTATTTTTGGGCCTCTATTCTTTGAGCCTAGCTTAGCTGAAAACACCGGGTCACTGGGCTGGGCCAAAACTGACACATTTTATTTATAAAAAGGATTTAATTAGTATACATCGACGATGTTAGTGCATGAATATTTTGCAATTTCAACTGATCAGAAATTGACATATTATAAAAACAAGGAACATTTTATATCTAAATGTCAATCAGTTTTTTTGGGAGGTCGAAACATTTTAGATGGTGTATTGGTGGTGAATAAAATCGTTGACACGGAAAAGCAAAACAAGGAAGATTGTTTGCTTTTCAAGGTTGATTCTGAAAAGGCCCGTGACTCTATTTCTTGGAAGTTCTTGGTATTCATGATGGAGAGGATGAGTTTTAGTTCGGAGTGGATTAAATGGATGAAGGCTTGTGCTTTTTCTAGCTCTATGTCAGTGTTGGTCAACTGTAGTCCTACTAAGGATTTTCAAGTTAGAAGAGGCCTTAGGCAAGGCGAACCTCTTTCGCTATTCCTTTTCTTGATTGTTGCCGAGGGTTTGTTGGCTATGATGGCTAAGGCGGTGGATATAGGCTCTTTTGTTGATTATAAGGTTCATGATAATCTCCATTTTTATATGTTGCAATTTTCCGAAGATACTATTATGTTGGGGAAAGCTAATTGGGGAAACCTTTGGAGCATCAAATCGATTCTTAGAAGCTATGAGCTTGCATCGGTGTTGAAGGTCAATTTTCACAAAAGCAAACTTATAGGGATTAATGTCTCGGAGGATTTCTTAAATACAACTTCTACTTTTCTTCATTGTCATACGGAATCTATTCCCTTCAAGTTCTTGGTGGATGAATGTTTATATAGATTTTCATGGTTGTGTAACAAAATTTTGAACTTATTGGCCTTTGCGTTGAGTTTTGTTCACATTATGTATTTTGCCTCACCTTGCTATATTCCTGGTTATCATTTGGTTATTTTGTTTTTTTGGTGTGTAAGTGTTTATATGGATTTTGATGGCTGTGTAACAAATTTTTGAACTTATTGGTCTTTGCCTTGATTTTTATTTGCATCATGCATTCTGCATAGTTGTAATTAGTGTGTGTATTAGAGTCATACTTGTTTATTTTTTACTCTATGCATTGTTTATTTTGGTTTTTAGTGGATGAATGTTTAGAGTTGAGGGCAAATATTGTGGCATCAATGCTGATCATTTAGAAATGTCACTCTTTTTGATTTACTATTTTGTCTATCTCTCTCATTTTTACATTGTCTTTCCTTTCAGCCTCACCTTGCTATTTACATCATGTATTCTGCATAGTTGTAATTAGTGTGTATGTTAGAATCATACTTGGTTGGATTTTTTTTACTCTGTGTCTTACTCTTTTCCTAAAACAATCGTATTCCTTTCTTCATACATTGTTTATTTTGATTTTTAGTAAGTGAATGTTTATATGGCTTTTCATGGCTGTGTAGCAACTTTTTCAAGTTATTCATATCTGTCTTAGCCTTTATTTACTCCATACATCCTGTGTAGTTGTCATAATTGTTTATATGGATTTTGCATGATTACATAGCATTTTCCCCCCTTTTGGTACTTGCCTAGACTTTATTTGTTTCATGCAAGATGTATATTTATTTTTTCCTTTTTGTCCTTCATCTTACTTTTGTAGAATCACCCTATTCTATTCTTCTACATTGATCATCTTTTTTTTTTCCTAGATGGATTCCCTGGCTCTTCTGGATAGTGACCCATATTTTGCAGAATGCCTTCTCAAATACCACACTTACCATTTTGAGTTTTTTCCTGGCTTTGTGAGTTACCCTTTTGCTCCATTTAAATAAGTGTTTTTCCCTTTGTTTTATGTTGTTCATGTTCCTAATTTTGTGTCACTTATTTTCTGGTCAATGCAACCACGTCCAGTTCTCTTTTTAGCAGATTTTTACAATGATATGCCTACCATTGTTCGTCTCTTGGATCCTTTGGGGAAAGTTTTTGTCATCTCTATCAAACAACGCCCAAATAGGGTATATTCACATCATGGTGCTGCTCGCACTGGGGAGGTTTACAACCTCTTCAGTGGTGGTTGGATTACTCTGAAATTTGTTCAGGGCACCACTTTCAAAATGTATGAAAGGGACAGGATGGGGAAGCAAGTTACCTATCCATTGCCTCCTCAGAAGTTTGGCCTTGGAGAACCTGAACTGCCAATGAGTATTGTCAATGAGTAAACTGATGAGTTTCTTTTTATTGATGGTGTTCATTTTTACCACTGCCTCATGAAGGATCTCTCTGTTGAGGAAACTAACACCCCATTTCTGGTGTGTGAGACTTATCTTGGAGATTCCCCTTTTATAATTAGTTTTAGTTCATTGTCTCTTTTTCTATTTATTTCTTGGCTTTGTTAATTCGGAAAACTAGCCCCTTATTCCTCATGTTTTGGCAGCTTCTAGACATTAACTTTGTATCTATTTAACTATTTGTTTTTCTTTTTTTGGTCTTTGCAGTACCTTCACATTGGTTTTTGTGAAATTGCCTTCTCTCCTACAGCTACTTCCATTACTTTGGTTAACTTTCGTGGAAGGAAATGGAACTGTAAGTTTCAATGGAATAGCTCAAGGCCTAATTACTGCTGTGTTTCTGATGGGTGGTCAACCTTTCGTGGATTGAATGGACTCCTTCCAGGGACTTCTCTCAAGCTAGGTGTGGCTAAGAATAATAGGAAATATCTGTTTGTGAAGGTTCTTGAGGATTAGGAAATCCCTATTTCTGAAAGTTGTCTAGATCAGTTTGGGTTTTCTGTTTGGCAGCAACTTGGTTTTTTATGGTTTGGTGTGCATCTGGGTCTATTATGCTTTGCCTATTCACAGCTGTTTTTTGTGCACTGTCCATAGTGCCTCTTTAGGGTACTTTATCTTTGTTTTTTTTGTATGTTCCCTTGCATAATGCCCCTAGGATGTCTATGGTTGACAACTCTTTTGTAATGTACCACTTCTATCTATGAAATATGTTTCTATTTTCTGTTATCTCTATTACAGATTCCATGTTACTAGATTGCTAAATTAGTTGCTATACTTTTTGCCATATGTGCCTTATATGTTCTTAATCAGTAAAGTTATCTCCATTACGGATTCCATGTAACTCAATTGCTAATTTAGTGACTATATTTTTTGGCCTATGTACCTCATATGTTCTTAATCAGTAAATCTAACTAACAGCCCATTTGAACTAATGATGATGATTATGAAATCAGTTGACCTAACATGAGTTATTAAATTAGTTGATCTATCATCCGTTATGTGGAAAACCAGTTTCTTCTCTCCATAGACGCTCCATGGCTAAATTTGTGTCTGACTTAGGGAATAGCTGCTGCATAGCATAAGCAGCCAAAGGATTTCAGGGCAGTGTGATTTGGTTGAGTGTGGTGTAGTTTTTCAAATGGAGAGATATTGTCCAAGATAGGTGTAGGTGACCTATTGATGAGCTAAGTTGCTTTGGCCATAATTAGCCTCCAAAATACAGTTTAGTTTCTTCATTTAGTGATTGATTTTCATTTATTTGGTTTCAGATAACTTATTGATTGCCAACTGTTTATTGTTCTCATGCTGTTTTAGTATCTAATTCATTCCATTGTCATACATGGCATACATTTTTCATATGCTGTTTTGAACCTTTTCAATGTCACTATTAATCTAATAGCATTTCTACTATTGTTGTCCTTGAACTTTGGCTTTAATTACTATTAATCTAATCTTCCTCTTATAATTCTTCCGTAGAACCTAAAGTCTTGACCCCGTGCATCGCACGGGTCACGGCGCTAGTACCCTTTCTTCTGAGAGTGCTTTTAGCACCGGTGGTAGGATTTTGGACCATTTTAGAAGTTGTCTTAATCCAGAAATGGCAGAAGCACTCATTAGTGCTCAAAATTGGTTGAGACCTTCTCTCTTTCAATTCAAAGACCTCAACCTAGAAGAACCTCTATGAGTCATCTGAAAATGTAGTATCAAGTACTTCTTTATTCTGTGAAATTCAGTTGTTAAATTATGTTTTTTATCAAGTATTAATTAATGCAATCAAACTAATTTTGTTTTATTTTTCAATTGTACCAAGAATTTGCTCAAGCATAAATGTAACCTGGAGGAGTTGAAGTATCTACGGGATCATCATCTTAATCACAACCAAATAATGATTGTGATTTGAGAAGTTAGTGTAAGTTTTAAATTTATTCAATTGTGACAAGTAGCATGTTGGTTGCTCATGAAGTCTTAATTTATTCAATTACAGTAACTGATTTTTCCTTCTAGTTGTTCAATTGTTTACTAGTTGGAAAGTTTACTATTTGTCCTTATACTTATTTTTCTCTTGATGAACAAGGATGAGGGAAGGAAGCATTTGGTTGTGTTGATTTGATTTAGAAGGTATCTTGATGGCAAGGATGAAGGAAGGAAGCATCTTGATGAATATTTGGTTGTGTTGATTTAGAAAGTTTTATTATAAACATTTTGGTTGTGTTGATTTAAAGACTTTTAGTATGCACCTTTTAATGGAAGCAACCATCTAAGTTTAGATGCCTTATCCTTGCAAGGAAATGTTTAGAATAGATTAAAAAAGGTGGGAACCAAGAAGCAAGTCATGCCTGAGCTATGTACCATAAAAGATTGAAGTCACAAAAAAAGGAATCCACAAACCAATATCCATAAATAGGGTCTCATACATCAATAAGAAATTCGTTAATGCAGAAGAAATCATGTGACTCATTGAATAAAAAACAAGTTAGAAGCGTGAATTGAAGACTCAAAAATATAAGATATATATAAAGGTTGCTTAATTAGTTTATTTGTATTTGAAAAATTCAATTAAAACGCCTCAAAATATATACCACATACATTACCGTGTACATTTATTTCCAAATTTCATGATGATATAGGCAAGACATAAAGTGTTCTGAGTAAGAATTTGAAACCCACCACCTAATGAAATAAAACTACTGGTATAAGATAAAAACATAATCCAACTACTGTGTGCCGCAGAGATAACACAAACAAATTTAAAATGGAATGAAAATTTACGTAGCAAATCTAAAACATAAATGGTCGCTAAATCCAAAAACAATTATCATACAATTTTTTCTGCGTATTCGCTATTTGTTACTTGAGTCCCCAACTTGATCAGTTGTTGTTTGCGAAAAAAGGTATCCTATCTGCGGACTCTATTTGCCAATGATACCCAAATGGGTCTCTTACGCGATAAAGGGGTGGCTGATCCTCATCGTCTTGATCAATCTCAAGATCAATATGTGCATCTCCAACTTGACCAATTCTTTGTGTGAAACCCAACAAATCATGGTTGAAGATACGAATCAACTCATTGCTTTCATAGGGACTAGCCAATTAAAATAAAAGAAATTAAAAAAAAACAACAAAAAAACCCCAAAAACATTTTAGAAAATAAAATAAAATGGGACTTACATCATTGGATTGCCATGAGTTTCCACTATCTCTAAGTATCACATGTCGCGCCTCTGTTCCAATGTGCAGTAAATACCTTATGTAAATATAAGGATTTGGTCCAACATTTATTGGTCCGTGATACTCTTGGATGAGAACGGCTCCAAAGCGTGCCCTATACCAATCAAATGCTGTACGAGCTAGGTTGCGGTTGATGAACATTTGATAGTGAGTATGAAGAGCTTGAGCGGGTAACATTTGAGGTACCATATTTATCAATGCAATTCGCCATACTAACCCCCAAGAATCTCGAATGCGGAAAATATGAGAATAACCGATACCTGCCTCGCTTATAAGTTGTGCACCTAGCTCAGCAGCTTATCTCATTTCATTATAAATAATAGTCTCAATACAAGTTGGAATCAAATTAATAACATGGGAACAAGGATTAAATCTTGATGCTCTCGCTAATGTATGAGTGGCAAGATTTGCTTTTCTCCGGATAAAGCTAACTTGAAAGCTTTGAAATCTAGATAAAAAGTTTCTACAAGAAGACATTAGCATGCCAAATTCTGTGTTTGATTGAAGGTTTGTCTTCAAACCATTTACAACTGGTAAACAGTCCAGCTCTATGGTAATTGAAGACATGCCCAAATCTCGCAACCAAAGCAAAGTTTGCCAAAGACCCATCATTTCTGCTTCTTGTGGTGTTGGAGAGCCATTAAACAACATTGATTTGCCTTCGTAGAAAGAGCCCGTAGAGTCACAAATACAAATGCCCAAACCATACTTGTTCTCACCCGCAAATAACGCCGCATCGACATTGCACTTGTAGCTACCTGCTAGCGGTTTAATCCACTGTTCAACCCGTGGCTGCTGCAAAGAAAAGTCAACATCAGCAACACCAACTTGGTTGCGCACCAGCCCCCACTCAAACAACATATCCATTGCTTTGTTAACCACTTGTGCCACAGGTTGCAGGGTATTCTTTCTTTTAGATATAGTGATTTGAGTTTTAATGGCATAATATGAAACGTAAGGATAAATGGTGCACCTCATATAATCATAAAACTAAAATAACCCTAGAAAGAGATTTTTAAAATTCATATTGGAGATATTGTGTATATAAAATAAAACGGAAGAAACATTAACTATTAAAATAAACTTAAAACATTACAACATTCAAATGCTATGAATTGAATCAATTAAAATATTGATTTTTCAAAACAATATTTATTCTATTCAATGGTTCAACACCTATTCTTGGAGAAAGTTAATTAATTTAGTGTTTTTGAAAAAAACTTAATTAATTTACTGTCAAAAATTAGTTTATCCGGTCACACTTTAAAAATAATTTTTTTTTAAAATTCCATAGCACTAACTTACCTCATAAAATAAAATTAAAAAAAACACGCAAATACCCGTCCGTATCTAGCCTGGGACTCTTCTGTTCCTCTTTATTTTGGTTACAGGACCGTTGGCGTTTTTAATTTCTTTCCTTATTTTTTTATTCGCTTCCGTTTTTTTATTTGTTTCCTCTTTTGTTATTTATTATCTATTTATTTACCCTAATTTCTTGTATTTGATAATCCCGCGCCCCCCACCTCCTTCCTTCTCCTAGTAAAGAGAACGCGTTTGAGTTCTCTGGTTTTCAATTCCCCGTGGCATCATCTTCTCAGGTACCAGCACCTCCTCTGTTTAGATTGTTAGTGACTTTAATTTTTGGGTATTTATATACGTTGCTTGCAATTTATTAGATATTCGGGAATGTCAAGATACATTTAAAACCCATGGTTGTTGTTTGTGTTGTATTTGAAATGCAGGAGGACCATAACGGATGAGTGGAACCAAACCTATGGAGGATGCTGCTGACGTTGTTGAGATTCCTCCCCCAGTTAATCTTCTCAAAAAGCAGAAAAAACGTGGAGTATGCTTCCTTCTCCTACCACCAATCCTTTTTTTTTTTTTTTAATTAATTTCAATGGATTAGTAGGGTTTTTTTTTGTGGTCCAGCTTGTTCTATCTTATCGGTGTGTGTTTGGTAGATTAGTATGATGCGACTCTCCAATTTACTTATTATTATTTGAAGGGTTTAGTGTAGTTGGTTTGGTGATGATATATACCCAAACTGGACTTTTGTGCTGATCCGGAAAATGGCTGAAAAGAACAATGGTTGTTACATTGTGAATTTGACTTACATACATGTTCAGAATCTTTCTTTTGGTTTCTCAACTCTCAAGTGATGTGGTTAGTAAGTGAGATGCATAAACAAATATTGAACACCAAATATTAAAAGGTACTGGTACCCTCCAAAAGGTAAGAGTATTGGGAATACCTTCTTTGTAATTATAGATAAGTACAATGGAGGAGGAAAGCTTACCATAGTTAGTTTTGTTTTTGTTTAGTCTGAAAGTTACACAAGCACTATTGTTTTCTTTGATACAATCTATGCTCTTTTATTTTGTCTATATATCATTTACAACTATTTCTAAACCTTCTATTTTTCTTCTCTCATGTAAAACTTGTATTTTTCTTTTGTAGGACATTTTGCATGATGTGATCGTAATTGACAATGTTGGTGGCTTTGAGGATTCAGTGATAATTGGTGAAAAAGTCAATAAAAGTAAAAGGGGAAAGACAGAAGAAAAAGTTAGTAAAAGTAATAATGGAAAGACAAAGTTGTCTTCTTCTTCTCAGTTCTCTCAAACTGCCCATAATAAAAAGGGATCGACTGCATCGCAGCGCAAAGGGCATGATTCGAAACACGATGATGATTTTGCTGATAATTCAGAGGTCAGGAACCTATTGCCACCATCTGCCATCAATTTTTTTTTGAAGCAAGCAGCTATTAGCCACCGTTCACACCATGCGATTATGAGTAAATTCCAAAATTTTAAGCAATTTGATATTGTCAAACACGCTTCGGGCCATCACTTTATTCATAAAAATTCCTCCACAGATCAGGTAACTTTTTATTTTTCAATACCTTTAAAGAGACTCTTTTAGTTCTAATGCTAATTATATGAATGAAACTCTTTCTTGAATAGCATTCAAAAAATTGGGTTGAAGTAATCCAAAAAGAGCGAAAGATTTTGGAGAAGGATTTGCCAGGTGAGTTTGTTCAAAGTGGATGAGCTTGTATTGTGTGAGTTGTAACTAATCAATGTTATAATTTTTCATAGAACTCCACATCAAGTGATTTTTGCTTATTTTCATGATAATTCTTCTTGAAATCTTCTCAATTTTTTCTTTAGTGTCAAAATATTTGTCTCTAGTTTAAATTTAGAATCGTTAAATAACTATCAATTTGTGGTCAAATCATAATGCGTAAAGTGCTCTTGTCATCATATGCGTAATCGCGATATTTCTTTGACTTTCTTTTATCCTTATCAGATTCCATATTTGTTCGAGTTTATGAATCAAGGATGGATCTCTTGAGGGCTGTAATTGTTGGAGCAGAAGGGACTCCTTACCATAATGGTCTTTTCTTTTTTGATATTTACTTTCCCCGTTACTATCCCAATGTGCCACCGGTATGTGGTTGATGATGTTATATCTCATTAATATTATGTTGTTGTTACACATTTATTCCAAGTCTTACTAAAGAGTCATCTTTCGTGGCAGCGGGTCTACTCCCACTCTTCAAATATTAGTTTGCATCCAGCTTTTGAGGCATCGGGTAGAGTACGCCTTAGTCTACTTAACAGTTACCCTGACAACGAGATATATGACTCTAAAAGCGAGAATGAGTGTTGGCTTCCAGGGATTTCAACAGTTTCACAGGTTCTAATTTCCATAAAGGATCTAGTTTCCAATGCAAAACCTTTCTTTAGTCATCCTCCAGGAAAACAACCCTCTGTTAGGGATGCCGAAAGTACTGCCCTACTTTATAATGAGAATGTGTTCGCTCATTCATTGCCCAAAATGTCTTATATGATGAGAAGACCTCCCAAGGTTTGATTCTAGTCTTGGTTCTATTTTTATTTTTTACATCTCTTGCAAGTTTGTTTTGTTTGCCAGGTTCACCTATATTGCTGGCCGTTTTTCTACAAGAGCATGACAAAATAAAAAATAATTAGTTTGTGTAAGAAATAAAATGCATGTTTTTTTGTTTGCAATTTCACCTATACTGCTGGCCGTTTTTCTACAAGAGAATGACAAAATAATAAATAATTAGTTTGTGTAAGAAACAAAATGCTTAGTACGACACATAGATTAGATATGTAGAAAATGTCAATAATGTGGTTGAAGAATTTGGCAATTTCTACAAAATGCAATATTAAAAGTTTACTATTGCCTTAAACCTAAGTTTATTGCTTTTATGATGTTTAAAGTTAAATTGTTTATTAGTAGAGTTTTTTTATTGTTTCAGTATTTTGAGGACTTTATTGTGGGGCATTTTGTAAGTCGAGCTCATGATATTTTGAGAACATGCAAGGCATACATTGAAGGTGCTCAAGTGGATTTTTTGGTCAATGATGGAGCTCGTGGTGTGGTTAAAAGTAATCTTTGGTCAAATGCACGTTGTGTTGAGTTTATTCGTCTATTTATAAATACACTTGTCATCGAGATTTCAAGAATTGGAGCTAAGAATTGTGAGAATTTCCTTTCTGCAGCAATCATAAAGGAAGGCCAAGTCGTTTATCAATTTTATGAAGGGATAAAATATGCCAAAGTTTGAGACTTTACAAAAAGTTGTGTTACATTTACTACAAACATGTTTCTTTTTTTTATTTATTTAAGGACAAAACTTTACAAATTGTTCCTTATATGCTGTTTTTATTCTTTTGAAAAAAACTTCGCTTCGAACTTCTTAGATACTTCTCAGATACATTTTTTGTTACGTTTTTATAGTTAAAGATACTTTTGTCAATCAGAGACATGGTGATTGTCACCTTGATATAATACATTTTTGAGACCTAGTACTAACCAAAGACACAATTTTGTGACACATTCATATTAGAAATAATATATTTTGATATGGGTGGGAAAAACATATGTAACTAACTACCCGCTTGTTCTGGTCCTAAGTAATCTTCTTTGTAGATTGAGAGACATATATTGACTATTGTGAGCGTCTCTTTATAAACATTTTGTGTGTAGATATGTGTGTGTGTAAAGATACACATATCTTCACACACATATCTTCGATCATGTTGTATCTTGATTTTTAAATATTTATTTATGTTTTCTCTTATTTATTATGTACTCGCAAAAAATTAGCCTTGGTTGGCAACATATGTGGAGCTAGGTGCACCTGCACACCCTTGAAAAAAATAATTAACGCTTAACACCTTGTAAAATTTCTAGTTTGATCACCCTAAGTTTCTTATTTTGCATTAACTCTTAACTTATTTCAATTTTGCCGGATAAATAAAAAATGAACTTTCAAAATTGTGTATCCTAGATGCCTCCATGGTTGGAATGTCATATATGAGAACCCAAAGAAAAACTAATATAGGAAATCTGGTATCTACAAAGCATTGCCCATCGATCACCTTTACATTCTTATGGATCAACTTAAAAATTCGACACTATAGCACTATCACTACATTTACATCCCGTGGTAGTCTCCACGTTGGATGAACAGTAGGTCATGACGCCAAGCGCTCCGCGCCTTCCCTCCAAATCTCCGGCCAGTTGCTCGCCGCCATGTGGTCCACGTAAGTGGCTCCGGTGCCAAGTGAGCTCCATTCAGCTATGTGCAATGATGGTTTTTCACTTTGGTTACTCAAACAGTGCAGCAGCGGCATTGCTTATCTTCCTTGAAGAAGTGAAGATGGCGTCAAAGATATTATTTCAGGTATGTTAGTCCACGTGTATTTCATTGTTTGCTTACCTTTCCTGGGTTTTTCTTAACATTGCCGGCATGCTTATGTTCTCGCCTCTCTCTTCTCCACGTGGCTGAACTTCTCTTCTTTTATTTAATTTCCACTCTTCTTTCATTTCCAGTCTTTCCTGAACTGATAACATCTCCTCTTCCCAATGCTGTTAAGTTTATTTCATCAAGCTACCCTTCCTAATGTTAGAACAGAATGTTCTCTCACATTCACACACTTCACAAATCAGTTAGGTAATAACAGAAAGATAGAGAGAATAGTCAATGTGACTAGTTTTCACTGAGTTATTTGAGAGTTTTCTTACAAAGTATTTATACCATACTATATTGTATGATGACATGGCAAGGAATTAAAACTAACAAGCTTAATACAGCTTAAGCTATTTATTAAAGCAAATGCAAACTTAAATTTGAGCCTATATCGACTTGAATTACTCCCAATACACCTCCTAATTCATGCTTGATAAACTCTTCATTCCCATATTGTTCCTTAGCTCTTCAAATCGTTTGATCTTCAAAGCCTTGGTGAGCAGATCTGCATAGTTGTCATCTGTCTTGCAGTACTCCAATGTCAGTTTTAGTTTTGTCACTTGATCCCTCAAAAAATGAAATTTTGTTTCAATGTGCTTGCTCCTACCATGAGCAATTGGAAACTTAGCCAAATCAATTGCTGATTTGTTATCCACCAGTAATCTCATGCCACTGTTTCCATTCAGTTGCAGTTCACTTAATAACATTTCAAGCCAGAGTGATTGACATGCAGCCATAGATGCTGCAATATACTCAGCTTCACATGAAGATAGGGCCACAACACTTTCTTTTCTTGAGCTCCAAGAGATTGGTGCTTTACCATACATAAACACATATGCAGCAGTACTCTTTCTATCACTTTTATCACCACACCAATCAGAATCTGAAAAGCCATACACCTCTTGATCTGCATCATCAGTTCCCCTTGGGTAGAAAACCCCAAAATCCATTGTTCCCTTTATGTACCTTAGTACTCGTTTGGCTGCTCCTAGGTGTGATACTCTAGGCTTCTCCATAAACCTGCTAATTAATCCCACACTGTAGGAGATATCGGGCCTTGTATGGCACAAATATCTTAGAGATCCAACTATCTGCTTGTACAGAGTTGGGTCAACACAGTCCTCATCAGATTCTGTTACCAGCTTCACTGCAGGATCACTGGGAGTAACTGCAGAGTTACAGTCACTCATTTTAAACCTCCTTAAAACATCTTCAGCATATTTCCTTTGGTGCAGTAACATTCCTCTGTCTGTGGTAGTGAATTCTATCCCAAGGAAATAGGATAGAGAGCCCAAATCAGACATCTCAAACTCTGTCATCATGCTCTTCTAAAAACTTTCAATGTCAGCCTCATTTGTTCCAGTCAACAGCATGTCATCCACATATAAACACACTATCAGGCAGTGATCAGTGCTAGATCCTCTTGCATATATTCCATGCTCATTTGTGCATTTTATAAACTTCTGCTGTAGCATGAATAAGTCTATTGTCTTATTCCATGCTCTTGGAGCTTGCTTTAAGCCATAGAGAGCTTTCTTCAACTTATAAACTTTATTTTCTTGCCCTTTTACCTCAAATCCAGGAGGTTGACTCACATATACCTCTTCTTCTAAATAACCATTCAAAAAGGCTGACTTTACATCCAATTGGTACATAGACCACTTCTTTGAACAAGCTATAGCCACAATCAGTCTTATTGTTTCAATTCTAGCAACAGGGGCAAATACATCATTGTAGTCAAGCCCAGGTCTTTGTAAGAAACCCCTTGCCACGAGTCTTGCTTTGTGCTTGCTAACATCACCATTTGGCTTCACTTTTGTTTTAAAAACCCACTTTACATCAATTACTTTCTTCTCAGGGGGCAACTCAGTTAAGTTCCATGTGTCATTTCTTTCAATAGACCTCAATTCCTCAAGCATTGCCTGCTTCCAATGTGGTTGCTTGAGAGCTTGTTCAACTGTTACAGGCTCTGTTTCTGCCAACAGAGCTGCCTGAAGTATATCATCAATGTCATTATCAGTGGCATTGTCTGGAAACACAACAAAATCACTATATCTTTGAGGAAGCTGCTTCTCCCTTCTTGGTCTAGTTGACTCTTCACTAGTCTCAACAGTTTCTAACTCTGCCTCATTTTCTGCAGGTTCCAACATCACAGTCACTGGTTCATTAGACATCACAGAGTTGTCCCAACTCCAACTCTGTGACTCATCAAACTTCACATCCTTGCTGATCACCACCTTATTCCTTCTAGGATCATAAAGCTTGTATGCACCAGTGGTGTGATAGCCTAGCAACACCATTGCTTGACCCTTGTCATCAAGTTTCTTTCTCATTTGGTCAGGCACATGTCTGTAACAGACTGATCCAAATACTCTGAAATGTTTGACACTTGGTCTTTCACCAGACCATGCTTCCTCAGGAGTGATTTTTTCAAGCCTCTTGGTGGGACTTCTATTGAGAATGTACACTGCAGTAGACACTGCCTCTCCCCAGAAATAATTTGGCATGTTTCTACTTTTCAACATGCTCCTAACAATATTTAAGATGGTCCTGTTTCTCCTTTCTGCAGTGCCATTGTGCTGTGGAGTGTAGGGTGCAGTAATTTCATGTCTAATCCCCTCCTCTTCACAAAACTGTTTAAACTCTGTGGAAGTATACTCCCCACCTCCATCAGTTCTCAACCTGCTTATTGCACAGCCACTTTCCTTTTCTACCATGACTTTAAATTTTTTGAAAATATCAAACACTTCATTCTTTCTATTCATTAAGTAGGTCCACATCTTCCTAGTAGATTCATCAATGAAAGAAACAAAATAGCAGTTACCTCCCAGAGTTTTCACCTCAAATGGTCCACACACATCTGAGTGGATAGCCTCCAGCCTCCTAGATGCCTTAGTATTCACCTCAGCATTGTAGGAGTTTCTGGTTTGCTTTGACTCACAACACTGTTCACACATTTCACTTGGCAACTTGATCTTTGGCAAGCCATACACCATCTCTTGAGCTTCAAGACTCTTCAAATCTCTGAAGTTCAAATGACCAAACCTTTCGTGCCATATCCAGTTTTCACCCTCTGCAACAGCCTTAAGACAGTCATTCTTCACTATACTCATTCCTATCTTAAAGGTTCTGTGTTTGTTTAAAGGAGCCCTCAACACCTCCTTACCAGTTACATCAAACAATGTAAGTTCCTTGTTTTCCATTATGATTGAGAATTCCTTTTCTAGCAATTGACCAAGAGAAATCAAATTGCTCTTCATTGAGGGAACATAGAGTACATCAGTTATGGTGCACACTCTTCCATCATTCCTACGAATCCTCACACTCCCAATGCCTTCAGCCTTCACTACACTGTCATCTCCAAATCTAATTGATCTTTTCTCAGTCTCATCAAGGTCAGTGAACCAGGCCCTGTTTCCACTCATGTGATTCGAGCAGCCAGTGTCTAAATACCACATTTCCTCCTTATCTTTACTGTCAGTTCCTGCCATGAGAGTTACTTCATCAATCTCTGTTTCATCATCTACAAACTGTGCATCCTCATCAACAATTTCTGCCATAAGGACTACTTCATCAGTATCTGATTCATCATCAGCAAGTTGTGCCTCTTCTTGTGATTCCTTTGACTTGCACTCATCTGCAAAATGGCCGAATTTGTCACAGTTGTAACACTGAATCTCCTTCTTATTGAACTTCTTCTTTTGTCCCTTATTCTTCCAAGCCTCCTTCCTCCTTTGATAGTCACTAACATTACTATCAGTTTTCTTTCCAGATCCTTCTCCCTTACTCCAATTCCCCTTTCCTTTTGTGAATTTTGCCTGCAATGCGTGTTCAACCGTTTTCTCTACAGTTTTATCCTTATCACTATCACCAGATCTTTCTCTAATTCTTGCTTCATTCGCCTCTAACGAGCCTTGCAGTTCTTCAATTTTCATTGTTTCTAGATTCTTAGATTGTTCGATTGCAGTTACTACATAGTCGAATTTAGGAGTTAGGGTTCGAAGTACCTTTTCGATTTTCTTTTGATCGGAGATCGTCTCACCATTCGTACGCATCTTATTTGTCAGTAGCGTCAATCTATTGAAGTACTCAGCAATTGTTTCCTTCTCTCCCATCTGAATCAATTCGTACTCTCTTCGCATCGTTTGAAGTCTCACCTTCTTCAACGATGCATCACCGGAGTAAGCCTTCGCTAGTGCGTCCCACGCCTCCTTGGCCGTCTCATATTGCGATATCTTCTCGAACGCTTCTGTGTCCACGCATTGATGGATCAGAAACAGTGCCTTGCTATCTTTCTTTTGCTGCTCTCTAAGTGCGTCTCCGGCAGTGGCCACCACGCCATTGCGAACGACCTCGAGAACGTCTTGGTATCGAAACACCACCTTCATCTGAATTATCCATCTGTCGTAGTTCTTTCCGTCTAGGATCGGAAGTTTAGCCGGAAATTGACCGTTGTTGCCGCCGGAGTTTGCCATCGCCGCCGTGTGGATCGACCTTCAACCGAGCTCTGGTGCCAATTCTGTTAGAACAGAATGTTCTCTCACACTCACACACTTCACAAATCAGTTAGGTAATAAAAGAAAGATAGAGAGAATAGTCAATGTGACTAGTTTTCACTGAGTTATTTGAGAGTTTTCTTACAAAGTATTTATACCATACTATATTGTATGATGACATGGCAGGGAATTAAAACTAACAAGCTTAATACAGCTTAAGCTATTTATTAAAGCAAATGCAAACTTAAATTTGAGCCTATATCGACTTGAATTACTCCCAATACCTAATACTACCTCCGTCCCATTTTATAAGTTGTTTTAGCAAAATGAATTTGTCCCAAATTAATTATTGTTTTACATTTCCAAGAAAGCATCTAATATGTTTTTCCACTATTGCCCTTATTAATCATTACAACTTTTTACATTTAATAAATGATTCACGTTTATCTATGTAGAGAGATAAAGGATTAAATGGTAATTTAGACAACACTTTTTATAAAATCTAGACTACTAATAATTTTTCTTAATATGTGTGCAACAACCTTAAACTGCATATAAAATGAGACGGAGGTAGTACCAATTGTTGTTAATCATGGTTTCCTCTTCCTACAATTCTCAGCTTTAAATCTTTTGTTAACTTGGTGAAGCTAACGTTTAACACTCACAGCTCCTTCTAATTATGTTTCTTTGCCTCCTATTAATTCCAACTTTATTATATGTTTTACATTTCTAACCGTTTTTACAAATGTGTATTAATTTTGTTGCTAATTTGCCTTCATTTTCTATAAATACTCACACCCCAACACTCTCACACATAACTTTCTTGCAACTCTTTTCAGGTTATTCTCTGCATTTCAATGTTCTGCCCTTTTCTTTTTACTTCTTTGTTTCTATTTTCTAATTGTTTGCATTATTTTCCTTGCCAGCTTCAGATTGCTTTTCCCCTGTGTTTGCTTCGCCTTTTGAATCATAAGGTAATGCCATTACTTCTGCTTTTCCTTTTGTTCAGATAATGTAAACATGGCTGCTCTATCTTTGGAATCATGAATCAATATGGCTCATAGTTTGTAATTTGGTATAAGTGGATTGCATCAAATTATCTTTAGAATCGTGATTGAATATGGTTTATAGTTTATGCTGCATTAAGAAGAGTTGAGAGCAAATATTGTGGCATCAATGCTGATCATTAAAAAATGTCACTCTTTTTGATTTACTGCTTTGTCTATCTCTCTCATTTTTACATTGTCTTTCCTTTTGCCTCACCTTGCTATTTTGCTGGTTATCATTTGGTTATTTTGGTGTTTGGTGGATGAATGTTTATATAGATTTTCATGGTTGTGTAACAAAATTTTGAACTTATTGGCCTTTGCGTTGAGTTTTGTTCACATTATGTATTTTGCCTCACCTTGCTATATTCCTGGTTATCATTTGGTTATTTTGTTTTTTTGGTGTGTAAGTGTTTATATGG
Source organism: Astragalus glycyphyllos (assembly GCA_963573325.1). Classification (NCBI taxonomy): domain Eukaryota; kingdom Viridiplantae; phylum Streptophyta; class Magnoliopsida; order Fabales; family Fabaceae; genus Astragalus; species Astragalus glycyphyllos. The sequence goes on along the minus strand of OY754308.1, from coordinate 58,357,047 downwards.
ATTTTGATGGCTGTGTAACAAATTTTTGAACTTATTGGTCTTTGCCTTGATTTTTATTTGCATCATGCATTCTGCATAGTTGTAATTAGTGTGTGTATTAGAGTCATACTTGTTTATTTTTTACTCTATGCATTGTTTATTTTGGTTTTTAGTGGATGAATGTTTAGAGTTGAGGGCAAATATTGTGGCATAAATGCTGATCATTTAGAAATGTCACTCTTTTTGATTTACTATTTTGTCTATCTCTCTCATTTTTACATTGTCTTTCCTTTCAGCCTCACCTTGCTATTTACATCATGTATTCTGCATAGTTGTAATTAGTGTGTATGTTAGAATCATACTTGGTTGGATTTTTTTTACTCTGTGTCTTACTCTTTTCCTAAAACAATCGTATTCCTTTCTTCATACATTGTTTATTTTGATTTTTAGTAGGTGAATGTTTATATGGCTTTTCATGGCTGTGTAGCAACTTTTTCAAGTTATTCATATCTGTCTTAGCCTTTATTTACTCCATACATCCTGTGTAGTTGTCATAATTGTTTATATGGATTTTGCATGATTACATAGCATTTCCCCCCCTTTTGGTACTTGCCTGGACTTTATTTGTTTCATGCAAGATGTATATTTATTTTTTCCTTTTTGTCCTTCATCTTACTTTTGTAGAATCACCCTATTCTATTCTTCTACATTGATCATCTTTTTTTTTTCCTAGATGGATTCCCTGGCTCTTCTGGATAGTGACCCATATTTTGCAGAATGCCTTCTCAAATACCACACTTACCATTTTGAGTTTTTTCCTGGCTTTGTGAGTTACCCTTTTGCTCCATTTAAATAAGTGTTTTTCCCTTTGTTTCATGTTGTTCATGTTCCTAATTTTGTGTCACTTATTTTCTGGTCAATGCAACCACGTCCAGTTCTCTTTTTAGCAGATTTTTACAATGATATGCCTACCATTGTTCGTCTCTTGGATCCTTTGGGGAAAGTTTTTGTCATCTCTATCAAACAACGCCCAAATAGGGTATATTTACATCATGGTGCTGCTCGCACTGGGGAGGTTTACAACCTCTTCAGTGGTGGTTGGATTACTCTGAAATTTGTTCAGGGCACCACTTTCAAAATGTATGAAAGGGACAGGATGGGGAAGCAAGTTACCTATCCATTGCCTCCTCAGAAGTTTGGCCTTGGAGAACCTGAACTGCCAATGAGTATTGTCAATGAGTAAACTGATGAGTTTCTTTTTATTGATGGTGTTCATTTTTACCACTGCCTCATGAAGGATCTCTCTGTTGAGGAAACTAACACCCCATTTCTGGTGTGTGAGACTTATCTTGGAGATTCCCCTTTTATAATTAGTTTTAGTTCATTGTCTCTTTTTCTATTTATTTCTTGGCTTTGTTAATTCGGAAAACTAGCCCCTTATTCCTCATGTTTTGGCAGCTTCTAGACATTAACTTTGTATCTATTTAACTATTTGTTTTTCTTTTTTTGGTCTTTGCAGTACCTTCACATTGGTTTTTGTGAAATTGCCTTCTCTCCTACAGCTACTTCCATTACTTTGGTTAACTTTCGTGGAAGGAAATGGAACTGTAAGTTTCAATGGAATAGCTCAAGGCCTAATTACTGCTGTGTTTCTGATGGGTGGTCAACCTTTCGTGGATTGAATGGACTCCTTCCAGGGACTTCTCTCAAGCTAGGTGTGGCTAAGAATAATAGGAAATATCTGTTTGTGAAGGTTCTTGAGGATTAGGAAATCCCTATTTCTGAAAGTTGTCTAGATCAGTTTGGGTTTTCTGTTTGGCAGCAACTTGGTTTTTTATGGTTTGGTGTGCATCTGGGTCTATTATGCTTTGCCTATTCACAGCTGTTTTTTGTGCACTGTCCATAGTGCCTCTTTAGGGTACTTTATCTTTGTTTTTTTTGTATGTTCCCTTGCATAATGCCCCTAGGATGTCTATGGTTGACAACTCTTTTGTAATGTACCACTTCTATCTATGAAATATGTTTCTATTTTCTGTTATCTCTATTACAGATTCCATGTTACTAGATTGCTAAATTAGTTGCTATACTTTTTGCCATATGTGCCTTATATGTTCTTAATCAGTAAAGTTATCTCCATTACGGATTCCATGTAACTCAATTGCTAATTTAGTGACTATATTTTTTGGCCTATGTACCTCATATGTTCTTAATCAGTAAATCTAACTAACAGCCCATTTGAACTAATGATGATGATTATGAAATCAGTTGACCTAACATGAGTTATTAAATTAGTTGATCTATCATCCGTTATGTGGAAAACCAGTTTCTTCTCTCCATAGACGCTCCATGGCTAAATTTGTGTCTGACTTAGGGAATAGCTGCTGCATAGCATAAGCAGCCAAAGGATTTCAGGGCAGTGTGATTTGGTTGAGTGTGGTGTAGTTTTTCAAATGGAGAGATATTGTCCAAGATAGGTGTAGGTGACCTATTGATGAGCTAAGTTGCTTTGGCCATAATTAGCCTCCAAAATACAGTTTAGTTTCTTCATTTAGTGATTGATTTTCATTTATTTGGTTTCAGATAACTTATTGATTGCCAACTGTTTATTGTTCTCATGCTGTTTTAGTATCTAATTCATTCCATTGTCATACATGGCATACATTTTTCATATGCTGTTTTGAACCTTTTCAATGTCACTATTAATCTAATAGCATTTCTACTATTGTTGTCCTTGAACTTTGGCTTTAATTACTATTAATCTAATCTTCCTCTTATAATTCTTCCGTAGAACCTAAAGTCTTGACCCCGTGCATCGCACGGGTCACGGCGCTAGTACCCTTTCTTCTGAGAGTGCTTTTAGCACCGGTGGTAGGATTTTGGACCATTTTAGAAGTTGTCTTAATCCAGAAATGGCAGAAGCACTCATTAGTGCTCAAAATTGGTTGAGACCTTCTCTCTTTCAATTCAAAGACCTCAACCTAGAAGAACCTCTATGAGTCATCTGAAAATGTAGTATCAAGTACTTCTTTATTCTGTGAAATTCAGTTGTTAAATTATGTTTTTTATCAAGTATTAATTAATGCAATCAAACTAATTTTGTTTTATTTTTCAATTGTACCAAGAATTTGCTCAAGCATAAATGTAACCTGGAGGAGTTGAAGTATCTACGGGATCATCATCTTAATCACAACCAAATAATGATTGTGATTTGAGAAGTTAGTGTAAGTTTTAAATTTATTCAATTGTGACAAGTAGCATGTTGGTTGCTCATGAAGTCTTAATTTATTCAATTACAGTAACTGATTTTTCCTTCTAGTTGTTCAATTGTTTACTAGTTGGAAAGTTTACTATTTGTCCTTATACTTATTTTTCTCTTGATAAACAAGGATGAGGGAAGGAAGCATTTGGTTGTGTTGATTTGATTTAGAAGGTATCTTGATGGCAAGGATGAAGGAAGGAAGCATCTTGATGAATATTTGGTTGTGTTGATTTAGAAAGTTTTATTATAAACATTTTGGTTGTGTTAATTTAAAGACTTTTAGTATGCACCTTTTAATGGAAGCAACCATCTAAGTTTAGATGCCTTATCCTTGCAAGGAAATGTTTAGAATAGATTAAAAAAGGTGGGAACCAAGAAGCAAGTCATGCCTGAGCTATGTACCATAAAAGATTGAAGTCACAAAAAAAGGAATCCACAAACCAATATCCATAAATAGGGTCTCATACATCAATAAGAAATTCGTTAATGCAGAAGAAATCATGTGACTCATTGAATAAAAAACAAGTTAGAAGCGTGAATTGAAGACTCAAAAATATAAGATATATATAAAGGTTGCTTAATTAGTTTATTTGTATTTGAAAAATTCAATTAAAACGCCTCAAAATATATACCACATACATTACCGTGTACATTTATTTCCAAATTTCATGATGATATAGGCAAGACATAAAGTGTTCTGAGTAAGAATTTGAAACCCACCACCTAATGAAATAAAACTACTGGTATAAGATAAAAACATAATCCAACTACTGTGTGCCGCAGAGATAACACAAACAAATTTAAAATGGAATGAAAATTTACGTAGCAAATCTAAAACATAAATGGTCGCTAAATCCAAAAACAATTATCATACAATTTTTTCTGCGTATTCGCTATTTGTTACTTGAGTCCCCAACTTGATCAGTTGTTGTTTGCGAAAAAAGGTATCCTATCTGCGGACTCTATTTGCCAATGATACCCAAATGGGTCTCTTACGCGATAAAGGGGTGGCTGATCCTCATCGTCTTGATCAATCTCAAGATCAATATGTGCATCTCCAACTTGACCAATTCTTTGTGTGAAACCCAACAAATCATGGTTGAAGATACGAATCAACTCATTGCTTTCATAGGGACTAGCCAATTAAAATAAAAGAAATTAAAAAAAAACAACAAAAAAACCCCAAAAACATTTTAGAAAATAAAATAAAATGGGACTTACATCATTGGATTGCCATGAGTTTCCACTATCTCTAAGTATCACATGTCGCGCCTCTGTTCCAATGTGCAGTAAATACCTTATGTAAATATAAGGATTTGGTCCAACATTTATTGGTCCGTGATACTCTTGGATGAGAACGGCTCCAAAGCGTGCCCTATACCAATCAAATGCTGTACGAGCTAGGTTGCGGTTGATGAACATTTGATAGTGAGTATGAAGAGCTTGAGCGGGTAACATTTGAGGTACCATATTTATCAATGCAATTCGCCATACTAACCCCCAAGAATCTCGAATGCGGAAAATATGAGAATAACCGATACCTGCCTCGCTTATAAGTTGTGCACCTAGCTCAGCAGCTTATCTCATTTCATTATAAATAATAGTCTCAATACAAGTTGGAATCAAATTAATAACATGGGAACAAGGATTAAATCTTGATGCTCTCGCTAATGTATGAGTGGCAAGATTTGCTTTTCTCCGGATAAAGCTAACTTGAAAGCTTTGAAATCTAGATAAAAAGTTTCTACAAGAAGACATTAGCATGCCAAATTCTGTGTTTGATTGAAGGTTTGTCTTCAAACCATTTACAACTGGTAAACAGTCCAGCTCTATGGTAATTGAAGACATGCCCAAATCTCGCAACCAAAGCAAAGTTTGCCAAAGACCCATCATTTCTGCTTCTTGTGGTGTTGGAGAGCCATTAAACAACATTGATTTGCCTTCGTAGAAAGAGCCCGTAGAGTCACAAATACAAATGCCCAAACCATACTTGTTCTCACCCGCAAATAACGCCGCATCGACATTGCACTTGTAGCTACCTGCTAGCGGTTTAATCCACTGTTCAACCCGTGGCTGCTGCAAAGAAAAGTCAACATCAGCAACACCAACTTGGTTGCGCACCAGCCCCCACTCAAACAACATATCCATTGCTTTGTTAACCACTTGTGCCACAGGTTGCAGGGTATTCTTTCTTTTAGATATAGTGATTTGAGTTTTAATGGCATAATATGAAACGTAAGGATAAATGGTGCACCTCATATAATCATAAAACTAAAATAACCCTAGAAAGAGATTTTTAAAATTCATATTGGAGATATTGTGTATATAAAATAAAACGGAAGAAACATTAACTATTAAAATAAACTTAAAACATTACAACATTCAAATGCTATGAATTGAATCAATTAAAATATTGATTTTTCAAAACAATATTTATTCTATTCAATGGTTCAACACCTATTCTTGGAGAAAGTTAATTAATTTAGTGTTTTTGAAAAAAACTTAATTAATTTACTGTCAAAAATTAGTTTATCCGGTCACACTTTAAAAATAATTTTTTTTTAAAATTCCATAGCACTAACTTACCTCATAAAATAAAATTAAAAAAAACACGCAAATACCCGTCCGTATCTAGCCTGGGACTCTTCTGTTCCTCTTTATTTTGGTTACAGGACCGTTGGCGTTTTTAATTTCTTTCCTTATTTTTTTATTCGCTTCCGTTTTTTTATTTGTTTCCTCTTTTGTTATTTATTATCTATTTATTTACCCTAATTTCTTGTATTTGATAATCCCGCGCCCCCCACCTCCTTCCTTCTCCTAGTAAAGAGAACGCGTTTGAGTTCTCTGGTTTTCAATTCCCCGTGGCATCATCTTCTCAGGTACCAGCACCTCCTCTGTTTAGATTGTTAGTGACTTTAATTTTTGGGTATTTATATACGTTGCTTGCAATTTATTAGATATTCGGGAATGTCAAGATACATTTAAAACCCATGGTTGTTGTTTGTGTTGTATTTGAAATGCAGGAGGACCATAACGGATGAGTGGAACCAAACCTATGGAGGATGCTGCTGACGTTGTTGAGATTCCTCCCCCAGTTAATCTTCTCAAAAAGCAGAAAAAACGTGGAGTATGCTTCCTTCTCCTACCACCAATCCTTTTTTTTTTTTTTTAATTAATTTCAATGGATTAGTAGGGTTTTTTTTTGTGGTCCAGCTTGTTCTATCTTATCGGTGTGTGTTTGGTAGATTAGTATGATGCGACTCTCCAATTTACTTATTATTATTTGAAGGGTTTAGTGTAGTTGGTTTGGTGATGATATATACCCAAACTGGACTTTTGTGCTGATCCGGAAAATGGCTGAAAAGAACAATGGTTGTTACATTGTGAATTTGACTTACATACATGTTCAGAATCTTTCTTTTGGTTTCTCAACTCTCAAGTGATGTGGTTAGTAAGTGAGATGCATAAACAAATATTGAACACCAAATATTAAAAGGTACTGGTACCCTCCAAAAGGTAAGAGTATTGGGAATACCTTCTTTGTAATTATAGATAAGTACAATGGAGGAGGAAAGCTTACCATAGTTAGTTTTGTTTTTGTTTAGTCTGAAAGTTACACAAGCACTATTGTTTTCTTTGATACAATCTATGCTCTTTTATTTTGTCTATATATCATTTACAACTATTTCTAAACCTTCTATTTTTCTTCTCTCATGTAAAACTTGTATTTTTCTTTTGTAGGACATTTTGCATGATGTGATCGTAATTGACAATGTTGGTGGCTTTGAGGATTCAGTGATAATTGGTGAAAAAGTCAATAAAAGTAAAAGGGGAAAGACAGAAGAAAAAGTTAGTAAAAGTAATAATGGAAAGACAAAGTTGTCTTCTTCTTCTCAGTTCTCTCAAACTGCCCATAATAAAAAGGGATCGACTGCATCGCAGCGCAAAGGGCATGATTCGAAACACGATGATGATTTTGCTGATAATTCAGAGGTCAGGAACCTATTGCCACCATCTGCCATCAATTTTTTTTTGAAGCAAGCAGCTATTAGCCACCGTTCACACCATGCGATTATGAGTAAATTCCAAAATTTTAAGCAATTTGATATTGTCAAACACGCTTCGGGCCATCACTTTATTCATAAAAATTCCTCCACAGATCAGGTAACTTTTTATTTTTCAATACCTTTAAAGAGACTCTTTTAGTTCTAATGCTAATTATATGAATGAAACTCTTTCTTGAATAGCATTCAAAAAATTGGGTTGAAGTAATCCAAAAAGAGCGAAAGATTTTGGAGAAGGATTTGCCAGGTGAGTTTGTTCAAAGTGGATGAGCTTGTATTGTGTGAGTTGTAACTAATCAATGTTATAATTTTTCATAGAACTCCACATCAAGTGATTTTTGCTTATTTTCATGATAATTCTTCTTGAAATCTTCTCAATTTTTTCTTTAGTGTCAAAATATTTGTCTCTAGTTTAAATTTAGAATCGTTAAATAACTATCAATTTGTGGTCAAATCATAATGCGTAAAGTGCTCTTGTCATCATATGCGTAATCGCGATATTTCTTTGACTTTCTTTTATCCTTATCAGATTCCATATTTGTTCGAGTTTATGAATCAAGGATGGATCTCTTGAGGGCTGTAATTGTTGGAGCAGAAGGGACTCCTTACCATAATGGTCTTTTCTTTTTTGATATTTACTTTCCCCGTTACTATCCCAATGTGCCACCGGTATGTGGTTGATGATGTTATATCTCATTAATATTATGTTGTTGTTACACATTTATTCCAAGTCTTACTAAAGAGTCATCTTTCGTGGCAGCGGGTCTACTCCCACTCTTCAAATATTAGTTTGCATCCAGCTTTTGAGGCATCGGGTAGAGTACGCCTTAGTCTACTTAACAGTTACCCTGACAACGAGATATATGACTCTAAAAGCGAGAATGAGTGTTGGCTTCCAGGGATTTCAACAGTTTCACAGGTTCTAATTTCCATAAAGGATCTAGTTTCCAATGCAAAACCTTTCTTTAGTCATCCTCCAGGAAAACAACCCTCTGTTAGGGATGCCGAAAGTACTGCCCTACTTTATAATGAGAATGTGTTCGCTCATTCATTGCCCAAAATGTCTTATATGATGAGAAGACCTCCCAAGGTTTGATTCTAGTCTTGGTTCTATTTTTATTTTTTACATCTCTTGCAAGTTTGTTTTGTTTGCCAGGTTCACCTATATTGCTGGCCGTTTTTCTACAAGAGCATGACAAAATAAAAAATAATTAGTTTGTGTAAGAAATAAAATGCATGTTTTTTTGTTTGCAATTTCACCTATACTGCTGGCCGTTTTTCTACAAGAGAATGACAAAATAATAAATAATTAGTTTGTGTAAGAAACAAAATGCTTAGTACGACACATAGATTAGATATGTAGAAAATGTCAATAATGTGGTTGAAGAATTTGGCAATTTCTACAAAATGCAATATTAAAAGTTTACTATTGCCTTAAACCTAAGTTTATTGCTTTTATGATGTTTAAAGTTAAATTGTTTATTAGTAGAGTTTTTTTATTGTTTCAGTATTTTGAGGACTTTATTGTGGGGCATTTTGTAAGTCGAGCTCATGATATTTTGAGAACATGCAAGGCATACATTGAAGGTGCTCAAGTGGATTTTTTGGTCAATGATGGAGCTCGTGGTGTGGTTAAAAGTAATCTTTGGTCAAATGCACGTTGTGTTGAGTTTATTCGTCTATTTATAAATACACTTGTCATCGAGATTTCAAGAATTGGAGCTAAGAATTGTGAGAATTTCCTTTCTGCAGCAATCATAAAGGAAGGCCAAGTCGTTTATCAATTTTATGAAGGGATAAAATATGCCAAAGTTTGAGACTTTACAAAAAGTTGTGTTACATTTACTACAAACATGTTTCTTTTTTTTATTTATTTAAGGACAAAACTTTACAAATTGTTCCTTATATGCTGTTTTTATTCTTTTGAAAAAAACTTCGCTTCGAACTTCTTAGATACTTCTCAGATACATTTTTTGTTACGTTTTTATAGTTAAAGATACTTTTGTCAATCAAAGACATGGTGATTGTCACCTTGATATAATACATTTTTGAGACCTAGTACTAACCAAAGACACAATTTTGTGACACATTCATATTAGAAATAATATATTTTGATATGGGTGGGAAAAACATATGTAACTAACTACCCGCTTGTTCTGGTCCTAAGTAATCTTCTTTGTAGATTGAGAGACATATATTGACTATTGTGAGCGTCTCTTTATAAACATTTTGTGTGTAGATATGTGTGTGTGTAAAGATACACATATCTTCACACACATATCTTCGATCATGTTGTATCTTGATTTTTAAATATTTATTTATGTTTTCTCTTATTTATTATGTACTCGCAAAAAATTAGCCTTGGTTGGCAACATATGTGGAGCTAGGTGCACCTGCACACCCTTGAAAAAAATAATTAACGCTTAACACCTTGTAAAATTTCTAGTTTGATCACCCTAAGTTTCTTATTTTGCATTAACTCTTAACTTATTTCAATTTTGCCGGATAAATAAAAAATGAACTTTCAAAATTGTGTATCCTAGATGCCTCCATGGTTGGAATGTCATATATGAGAACCCAAAGAAAAACTAATATAGGAAATCTGGTATCTACAAAGCATTGCCCATCGATCACCTTTACATTCTTATGGATCAACTTAAAAATTCGACACTATAGCACTATCACTACATTTACATCCCGTGGTAGTCTCCACGTTGGATGAACAGTAGGTCATGACGCCAAGCGCTCCGCGCCTTCCCTCCAAATCTCCGGCCAGTTGCTCGCCGCCATGTGGTCCACGTAAGTGGCTCCGGTGCCAAGTGAGCTCCATTCAGCTATGTGCAATGATGGTTTTTCACTTTGGTTACTCAAACAGTGCAGCAGCGGCATTGCTTATCTTCCTTGAAGAAGTGAAGATGGCGTCAAAGATATTATTTCAGGTATGTTAGTCCACGTGTATTTCATTGTCTGCTTACCTTTCCTGGGTTTTTCTTAACATTGCCGGCATGCTTATGTTCTCGCCTCTCTCTTCTCCACGTGGCTGAACTTCTCTTCTTTTATTTAATTTCCACTCTTCTTTCATTTCCAGTCTTTCCTGAACTGATAACATCTCCTCTTCCCAATGCTGTTAAGTTTATTTCATCAAGCTACCCTTCCTAATGTTAGAACAGAATGTTCTCTCACACTCACACACTTCACAAATCAGTTAGGTAATAACAGAAAGATAGAGAGAATAGTCAATGTGACTAGTTTTCACTGAGTTATTTGAGAGTTTTCTTACAAAGTATTTATACCATACTATATTGTATGATGACATGGCAAGGAATTAAAACTAACAAGCTTAATACAGCTTAAGCTATTTATTAAAGCAAATGCAAACTTAAATTTGAGCCTATATCGACTTGAATTACTCCCAATACACCTCCTAATTCATGCTTGATAAACTCTTCATTCCCATATTGTTCCTTAGCTCTTCAAATCGTTTGATCTTCAAAGCCTTGGTGAGCAGATCTGCATAGTTGTCATCTGTCTTGCAGTACTCCAATGTCAGTTTTAGTTTTGTCACTTGATCCCTCAAAAAATGAAATTTTGTTTCAATGTGCTTGCTCCTACCATGAGCAATTGGAAACTTAGCCAAATCAATTGCTGATTTGTTATCCACCAGTAATCTCATGCCACTGTTTCCATTCAGTTGCAGTTCACTTAATAACATTTCAAGCCAGAGTGATTGACATGCAGCCATAGATGCTGCAATATACTCAGCTTCACATGAAGATAGGGCCACAACACTTTCTTTTCTTGAGCTCCAAGAGATTGGTGCTTTACCATACATAAACACATATGCAGCAGTACTCTTTCTATCACTTTTATCACCACACCAATCAGAATCTGAAAAGCCATACACCTCTTGATCTGCATCATCAGTTCCCCTTGGGTAGAAAACCCCAAAATCCATTGTTCCCTTTATGTACCTTAGTACTCGTTTGGCTGCTCCTAGGTGTGATACTCTAGGCTTCTCCATAAACCTGCTAATTAATCCCACACTGTAGGAGATATCGGGCCTTGTATGGCACAAATATCTTAGAGATCCAACTATCTGCTTGTACAGAGTTGGGTCAACACAGTCCTCATCAGATTCTGTTACCAGCTTCACTGCAGGATCACTGGGAGTAACTGCAGAGTTACAGTCACTCATTTTAAACCTCCTTAAAACATCTTCAGCATATTTCCTTTGGTGCAGTAACATTCCTCTGTCTGTGGTAGTGAATTCTATCCCAAGGAAATAGGATAGAGAGCCCAAATCAGACATCTCAAACTCTGTCATCATGCTCTTCTAAAAACTTTCAATGTCAGCCTCATTTGTTCCAGTCAACAGCATGTCATCCACATATAAACACACTATCAGGCAGTGATCAGTGCTAGATCCTCTTGCATATATTCCATGCTCATTTGTGCATTTTATAAACTTCTGCTGTAGCATGAATAAGTCTATTGTCTTATTCCATGCTCTTGGAGCTTGCTTTAAGCCATAGAGAGCTTTCTTCAACTTATAAACTTTATTTTCTTGCCCTTTTACCTCAAATCCAGGAGGTTGACTCACATATACCTCTTCTTCTAAATAACCATTCAAAAAGGCTGACTTTACATCCAATTGGTACATAGACCACTTCTTTGAACAAGCTATAGCCACAATCAGTCTTATTGTTTCAATTCTAGCAACAGGGGCAAATACATCATTGTAGTCAAGCCCAGGTCTTTGTAAGAAACCCCTTGCCACGAGTCTTGCTTTGTGCTTGCTAACATCACCATTTGGCTTCACTTTTGTTTTAAAAACCCACTTTACATCAATTACTTTCTTCTCAGGGGGCAACTCAGTTAAGTTCCATGTGTCATTTCTTTCAATAGACCTCAATTCCTCAAGCATTGCCTGCTTCCAATGTGGTTGCTTGAGAGCTTGTTCAACTGTTACAGGCTCTGTTTCTGCCAACAGAGCTGCCTGAAGTATATCATCAATGTCATTATCAGTGGCATTGTCTGGAAACACAACAAAATCACTATATCTTTGAGGAAGCTGCTTCTCCCTTCTTGGTCTAGTTGACTCTTCACTAGTCTCAACAGTTTCTAACTCTGCCTCATTTTCTGCAGGTTCCAACATCACAGTCACTGGTTCATTAGACATCACAGAGTTGTCCCAACTCCAACTCTGTGACTCATCAAACTTCACATCCTTGCTGATCACCACCTTATTCCTTCTAGGATCATAAAGCTTGTATGCACCAGTGGTGTGATAGCCTAGCAACACCATTGCTTGACCCTTGTCATCAAGTTTCTTTCTCATTTGGTCAGGCACATGTCTGTAACAGACTGATCCAAATACTCTGAAATGTTTGACACTTGGTCTTTCACCAGACCATGCTTCCTCAGGAGTGATTTTTTCAAGCCTCTTGGTGGGACTTCTATTGAGAATGTACACTGCAGTAGACACTGCCTCTCCCCAGAAATAATTTGGCATGTTTCTACTTTTCAACATGCTCCTAACAATATTTAAGATGGTCCTGTTTCTCCTTTCTGCAGTGCCATTGTGCTGTGGAGTGTAGGGTGCAGTAATTTCATGTCTAATCCCCTCCTCTTCACAAAACTGTTTAAACTCTGTGGAAGTATACTCCCCACCTCCATCAGTTCTCAACCTGCTTATTGCACAGCCACTTTCCTTTTCTACCATGACTTTAAATTTTTTGAAAATATCAAACACTTCATTCTTTCTATTCATTAAGTAGGTCCACATCTTCCTAGTAGATTCATCAATGAAAGAAACAAAATAGCAGTTACCTCCCAGAGTTTTCACCTCAAATGGTCCACACACATCTGAGTGGATAGCCTCCAGCCTCCTAGATGCCTTAGTATTCACCTCAGCATTGTAGGAGTTTCTGGTTTGCTTTGACTCACAACACTGTTCACACATTTCACTTGGCAACTTGATCTTTGGCAAGCCATACACCATCTCTTGAGCTTCAAGACTCTTCAAATCTCTGAAGTTCAAATGACCAAACCTTTCGTGCCATATCCAGTTTTCACCCTCTGCAACAGCCTTAAGACAGTCATTCTTCACTATACTCATTCCTATCTTAAAGGTTCTGTGTTTGTTTAAAGGAGCCCTCAACACCTCCTTACCAGTTACATCAAACAATGTAAGTTCCTTGTTTTCCATTATGATTGAGAATTCCTTTTCTAGCAATTGACCAAGAGAAATCAAATTGCTCTTCATTGAGGGAACATAGAGTACATCAGTTATGGTGCACACTCTTCCATCATTCCTACGAATCCTCACACTCCCAATGCCTTCAGCCTTCACTACACTGTCATCTCCAAATCTAATTGATCTTTTCTCAGTCTCATCAAGGTCAGTGAACCAGGCCCTGTTTCCACTCATGTGATTCGAGCAGCCAGTGTCTAAATACCACATTTCCTCCTTATCTTTACTGTCAGTTCCTGCCATGAGAGTTACTTCATCAATCTCTGTTTCATCATCTACAAACTGTGCATCCTCATCAACAATTTCTGCCATAAGGACTACTTCATCAGTATCTGATTCATCATCAGCAAGTTGTGCCTCTTCTTGTGATTCCTTTGACTTGCACTCATCTGCAAAATGGCCGAATTTGTCACAGTTGTAACACTGAATCTCCTTCTTATTGAACTTCTTCTTTTGTCCCTTATTCTTCCAAGCCTCCTTCCTCCTTTGATAGTCACTAACATTACTATCAGTTTTCTTTCCAGATCCTTCTCCCTTACTCCAATTCCCCTTTCCTTTTGTGAATTTTGCCTGCAATGCGTGTTCAACCGTTTTCTCTACAGTTTTATCCTTATCACTATCACCAGATCTTTCTCTAATTCTTGCTTCATTCGCCTCTAACGAGCCTTGCAGTTCTTCAATTTTCATTGTTTCTAGATTCTTAGATTGTTCGATTGCAGTTACTACATAGTCGAATTTAGGAGTTAGGGTTCGAAGTACCTTTTCGATTTTCTTTTGATCGGAGATCGTCTCACCATTCGTACGCATCTTATTTGTCAGTAGCGTCAATCTATTGAAGTACTCAGCAATTGTTTCCTTCTCTCCCATCTGAATCAATTCGTACTCTCTTCGCATCGTTTGAAGTCTCACCTTCTTCAACGATGCATCACCGGAGTAAGCCTTCGCTAGTGCGTCCCACGCCTCCTTGGCCGTCTCATATTGCGATATCTTCTCGAACGCTTCTGTGTCCACGCATTGATGGATCAGAAACAGTGCCTTGCTATCTTTCTTTTGCTGCTCTCTAAGTGCGTCTCCGGCAGTGGCCACCACGCCATTGCGAACGACCTCGAGAACGTCTTGGTATCGAAACACCACCTTCATCTGAATTATCCATCTGTCGTAGTTCTTTCCGTCTAGGATCGGAAGTTTAGCCGGAAATTGACCGTTGTTGCCGCCGGAGTTTGCCATCGCCGCCGTGTGGATCGACCTTCAACCGAGCTCTGGTGCCAATTCTGTTAGAACAGAATGTTCTCTCACACTCACACACTTCACAAATCAGTTAGGTAATAAAAGAAAGATAGAGAGAATAGTCAATGTGACTAGTTTTCACTGAGTTATTTGAGAGTTTTCTTACAAAGTATTTATACCATACTATATTGTATGATGACATGGCAGGGAATTAAAACTAACAAGCTTAATACAGCTTAAGCTATTTATTAAAGCAAATGCAAACTTAAATTTGAGCCTATATCGACTTGAATTACTCCCAATACCTAATACTACCTCCGTCCCATTTTATAAGTTGTTTTAGCAAAATGAATTTGTCCCAAATTAATTATTGTTTTACATTTCCAAGAAAGCATCTAATATGTTTTTCCACTATTGCCCTTATTAATCATTACAACTTTTTACATTTAATAAATGATTCACGTTTATCTATGTAGAGAGATAAAGGATTAAATGGTAATTTAGACAACACTTTTTATAAAATCTAGACTACTAATAATTTTTCTTAATATGTGTGCAACAACCTTAAACTGCATATAAAATGAGACGGAGGTAGTACCAATTGTTGTTAATCATGGTTTCCTCTTCCTACAATTCTCAGCTTTAAATCTTTTGTTAACTTGGTGAAGCTAACGTTTAACACTCACAGCTCCTTCTAATTATGTTTCTTTGCCTCCTATTAATTCCAACTTTATTATATGTTTTACATTTCTAACCGTTTTTACAAATGTGTATTAATTTTGTTGCTAATTTGCCTTCATTTTCTATAAATACTCACACCCCAACACTCTCACACATAACTTTCTTGCAACTCTTTTCAGGTTATTCTCTGCATTTCAATGTTCTGCCCTTTTCTTTTTACTTCTTTGTTTCTATTTTCTAATTGTTTGCATTATTTTCCTTGCCAGCTTCAGATTGCTTTTCCCCTGTGTTTGCTTCGCCTTTTGAATCATAAGGTAATGCCATTACTTCTGCTTTTCCTTTTGTTCAGATAATGTAAACATGGCTGCTCTATCTTTGGAATCATGAATCAATATGGCTCATAGTTTGTAATTTGGTATAAGTGGATTGCATCAAATTATCTTTAGAATCGTGATTGAATATGGTTTATAGTTTATGCTGCATTAAGAAGAGTTGAGAGCAAATATTGTGGCATCAATGCTGATCATTAAAAAATGTCACTCTTTTTGATTTACTGCTTTGTCTATCTCTCTCATTTTTACATTGTCTTTCCTTTTGCCTCACCTTGCTATTTTGCTGGTTATCATTTGGTTATTTTGGTGTTTGGTGGATGAATGTTTATATAGATTTTCATGGTTGTGTAACAAAATTTTGAACTTATTGGCCTTTGCGTTGAGTTTTGTTCACATTATGTATTTTGCCTCACCTTGCTATATTCCTGGTTATCATTTGGTTATTTTGTTTTTTTGGTGTGTAAGTGTTTATATGGATTTTGATGGCTGTGTAACAAATTTTTGAACTTATTGGTCTTTGCCTTGATTTTTATTTGCATCATGCATTCTGCATAGTTGTAATTAGTGTGTGTATTAGAGTCATACTTGTTTATTTTTTACTCTATGCATTGTTTATTTTGGTTTTTAGTGGATGAATGTTTAGAGTTGAGGGCAAATATTGTGGCATCAATGCTGATCATTTAGAAATGTCACTCTTTTTGATTTACTATTTTGTCTATCTCTCTCATTTTTACATTGTCTTTCCTTTCAGCCTCACCTTGCTATTTACATCATGTATTCTGCATAGTTGTAATTAGTGTGTATGTTAGAATCATACTTGGTTGGATTTTTTTTACTCTGTGTCTTACTCTTTTCCTAAAACAATCGTATTCCTTTCTTCATACATTGTTTATTTTGATTTTTAGTAGGTGAATGTTTATATGGCTTTTCATGGCTGTGTAGCAACTTTTTCAAGTTATTCATATCTGTCTTAGCCTTTATTTACTCCATACATCCTGTGTAGTTGTCATAATTGTTTATATGGATTTTGCATGATTACATAGCATTTTCCCCCCTTTTGGTACTTGCCTGGACTTTATTTGTTTCATGCAAGATGTATATTTATTTTTTCCTTTTTGTCCTTCATCTTACTTTTGTAGAATCACCCTATTCTATTCTTCTACATTGATCATCTTTTTTTTTTTCCTAGATGGATTCCCTGGCTCTTCTGGATAGTGACCCATATTTTGCAGAATGCCTTCTCAAATACCACACTTACCATTTTGAGTTTTTTCCTGGCGTTGTGAGTTACCCTTTTGCTCCATTTAAATAAGTGTTTTTCCCTTTGTTTCATGTTGTTCATGTTCCTAATTTTGTGTCACTTATTTTCTGGTCAATGCAACCACGTCCAGTTCTCTTTTTAGCAGATTTTTACAATGATATGCCTACCATTGTTCGTCTCTTGGATCCTTTGGGGAAAGTTTTTGTCATCTCTATCAAACAACGCCCAAATAGGGTATATTTACATCATGGTGCTGCTCGCACTGGGGAGGTTTACAACCTCTTCAGTGGTGGTTGGATTACTCTGAAATTTGTTCAGGGCACCACTTTCAAAATGTATGAAAGGGACAGGATGGGGAAGCAAGTTACCTATCCATTGCCTCCTCAGAAGTTTGGCCTTGGAGAACCTGAACTGCCAATGAGTATTGTCAATGAGTAAACTGATGAGTTTCTTTTTATTGATGGTGTTCATTTTTACCACTGCCTCATGAAGGATCTCTCTGTTGAGGAAACTAACACCCCATTTCTGGTGTGTGAGACTTATCTTGGAGATTCCCCTTTTATAATTAGTTTTAGTTCATTGTCTCTTTTTCTATTTATTTCTTGGCTTTGTTAATTCGGAAAACTAGCCCCTTATTCCTCATGTTTTGGCAGCTTCTAGACATTAACTTTGTATCTATTTAACTATTTGTTTTTCTTTTTTTGGTCTTTGCAGTACCTTCACATTGGTTTTTGTGAAATTGCCTTCTCTCCTACAGCTACTTCCATTACTTTGGTTAACTTTCGTGGAAGGAAATGGAACTGTAAGTTTCAATGGAATAGCTCAAGGCCTAATTACTGCTGTGTTTCTGATGGGTGGTCAACCTTTCGTGGATTGAATGGACTCCTTCCAGGGACTTCTCTCAAGCTAGGTGTGGCTAAGAATAATAGGAAATATCTGTTTGTGAAGGTTCTTGAGGATTAGGAAATCCCTATTTCTGAAAGTTGTCTAGATCAGTTTGGGTTTTCTGTTTGGCAGCAACTTGGTTTTTTATGGTTTGGTGTGCATCTGGGTCTATTATGCTTTGCCTATTCACAGCTGTTTTTTGTGCACTGTCCATAGTGCCTCTTTAGGGTACTTTATCTTTGTTTTTTTTGTATGTTCCCTTGCATAATGCCCCTAGGATGTCTATGGTTGACAACTCTTTTGTAATGTACCACTTCTATCTATGAAATATGTTTCTATTTTCTGTTATCTCTATTACAGATTCCATGTTACTAGATTGCTAAATTAGTTGCTATACTTTTTGCCATATGTGCCTTATATGTTCTTAATCAGTAAAGTTATCTCCATTACGGATTCCATGTAACTCAATTGCTAATTTAGTGACTATATTTTTTGGCCTATGTACCTCATATGTTCTTAATCAGTAAATCTAACTAACAGCCCATTTGAACTAATGATGATGATTATGAAATCAGTTGACCTAACATGAGTTATTAAATTAGTTGATCTATCATCCGTTATGTGGAAAACCAGTTTCTTCTCTCCATAGACGCTCCATGGCTAAATTTGTGTCTGACTTAGGGAATAGCTGCTGCATAGCATAAGCAGCCAAAGGATTTCAGGGCAGTGTGATTTGGTTGAGTGTGGTGTAGTTTTTCAAATGGAGAGATATTGTCCAAGATAGGTGTAGGTGACCTATTGATGAGCTAAGTTGCTTTGGCCATAATTAGCCTCCAAAATACAGTTTAGTTTCTTCATTTAGTGATTGATTTTCATTTATTTGGTTTCAGATAACTTATTGATTGCCAACTGTTTATTGTTCTCATGCTGTTTTAGTATCTAATTCATTCCATTGTCATACATGGCATACATTTTTCATATGCTGTTTTGAACCTTTTCAATGTCACTATTAATCTAATAGCATTTCTACTATTGTTGTCCTTGAACTTTGGCTTTAATTACTATTAATCTAATCTTCCTCTTATAATTCTTCCGTAGAACCTAAAGTCTTGACCCCGTGCATCGCACGGGTCACGGCGCTAGTACCCTTTCTTCTGAGAGTGCTTTTAGCACCGGTGGTAGGATTTTGGACCATTTTAGAAGTTGTCTTAATCCAGAAATGGCAGAAGCACTCATTAGTGCTCAAAATTGGTTGAGACCTTCTCTCTTTCAATTCAAAGACCTCAACCTAGAAGAACCTCTATGAGTCATCTGAAAATGTAGTATCAAGTACTTCTTTATTCTGTGAAATTCAGTTGTTAAATTATGTTTTTTATCAAGTATTAATTAATGCAATCAAACTAATTTTGTTTTATTTTTCAATTGTACCAAGAATTTGCTCAAGCATAAATGTAACCTGGAGGAGTTGAAGTATCTACGGGATCATCATCTTAATCACAACCAAATAATGATTGTGATTTGAGAAGTTAGTGTAAGTTTTAAATTTATTCAATTGTGACAAGTAGCATGTTGGTTGCTCATGAAGTCTTAATTTATTCAATTACAGTAACTGATTTTTCCTTCTAGTTGTTCAATTGTTTACTAGTTGGAAAGTTTACTATTTGTCCTTATACTTATTTTTCTCTTGATAAACAAGGATGAGGGAAGGAAGCATTTGGTTGTGTTGATTTGATTTAGAAGGTATCTTGATGGCAAGGATGAAGGAAGGAAGCATCTTGATGAATATTTGGTTGTGTTGATTTAGAAAGTTTTATTATAAACATTTTGGTTGTGTTAATTTAAAGACTTTTAGTATGCACCTTTTAATGGAAGCAACCATCTAAGTTTAGATGCCTTATCCTTGCAAGGAAATGTTTAGAATAGATTAAAAAAGGTGGGAACCAAGAAGCAAGTCATGCCTGAGCTATGTACCATAAAAGATTGAAGTCACAAAAAAAGGAATCCACAAACCAATATCCATAAATAGGGTCTCATACATCAATAAGAAATTCGTTAATGCAGAAGAAATCATGTGACTCATTGAATAAAAAACAAGTTAGAAGCGTGAATTGAAGACTCAAAAATATAAGATATATATAAAGGTTGCTTAATTAGTTTATTTGTATTTGAAAAATTCAATTAAAACGCCTCAAAATATATACCACATACATTACCGTGTACATTTATTTCCAAATTTCATGATGATATAGGCAAGACATAAAGTGTTCTGAGTAAGAATTTGAAACCCACCACCTAATGAAATAAAACTACTGGTATAAGATAAAAACATAATCCAACTACTGTGTGCCGCAGAGATAACACAAACAAATTTAAAATGGAATGAAAATTTACGTAGCAAATCTAAAACATAAATGGTCGCTAAATCCAAAAACAATTATCATACAATTTTTTCTGCGTATTCGCTATTTGTTACTTGAGTCCCCAACTTGATCAGTTGTTGTTTGCGAAAAAAGGTATCCTATCTGCGGACTCTATTTGCCAATGATACCCAAATGGGTCTCTTACGCGATAAAGGGGTGGCTGATCCTCATCGTCTTGATCAATCTCAAGATCAATATGTGCATCTCCAACTTGACCAATTCTTTGTGTGAAACCCAACAAATCATGGTTGAAGATACGAATCAACTCATTGCTTTCATAGGGACTAGCCAATTAAAATAAAAGAAATTAAAAAAAAACAACAAAAAAACCCCAAAAACATTTTAGAAAATAAAATAAAATGGGACTTACATCATTGGATTGCCATGAGTTTCCACTATCTCTAAGTATCACATGTCGCGCCTCTGTTCCAATGTGCAGTAAATACCTTATGTAAATATAAGGATTTGGTCCAACATTTATTGGTCCGTGATACTCTTGGATGAGAACGGCTCCAAAGCGTGCCCTATACCAATCAAATGCTGTACGAGCTAGGTTGCGGTTGATGAACATTTGATAGTGAGTATGAAGAGCTTGAGCGGGTAACATTTGAGGTACCATATTTATCAATGCAATTCGCCATACTAACCCCCAAGAATCTCGAATGCGGAAAATATGAGAATAACCGATACCTGCCTCGCTTATAAGTTGTGCACCTAGCTCAGCAGCTTATCTCATTTCATTATAAATAATAGTCTCAATACAAGTTGGAATCAAATTAATAACATGGGAACAAGGATTAAATCTTGATGCTCTCGCTAATGTATGAGTGGCAAGATTTGCTTTTCTCCGGATAAAGCTAACTTGAAAGCTTTGAAATCTAGATAAAAAGTTTCTACAAGAAGACATTAGCATGCCAAATTCTGTGTTTGATTGAAGGTTTGTCTTCAAACCATTTACAACTGGTAAACAGTCCAGCTCTATGGTAATTGAAGACATGCCCAAATCTCGCAACCAAAGCAAAGTTTGCCAAAGACCCATCATTTCTGCTTCTTGTGGTGTTGGAGAGCCATTAAACAACATTGATTTGCCTTCGTAGAAAGAGCCCGTAGAGTCACAAATACAAATGCCCAAACCATACTTGTTCTCACCCGCAAATAACGCCGCATCGACATTGCACTTGTAGCTACCTGCTAGCGGTTTAATCCACTGTTCAACCCGTGGCTGCTGCAAAGAAAAGTCAACATCAGCAACACCAACTTGGTTGCGCACCAGCCCCCACTCAAACAACATATCCATTGCTTTGTTAACCACTTGTGCCACAGGTTGCAGGGTATTCTTTCTTTTAGATATAGTGATTTGAGTTTTAATGGCATAATATGAAACGTAAGGATAAATGGTGCACCTCATATAATCATAAAACTAAAATAACCCTAGAAAGAGATTTTTAAAATTCATATTGGAGATATTGTGTATATAAAATAAAACGGAAGAAACATTAACTATTAAAATAAACTTAAAACATTACAACATTCAAATGCTATGAATTGAATCAATTAAAATATTGATTTTTCAAAAC
Organism: Astragalus glycyphyllos; assembly: GCA_963573325.1. NCBI lineage: Eukaryota > Viridiplantae > Streptophyta > Magnoliopsida > Fabales > Fabaceae > Astragalus > Astragalus glycyphyllos. The sequence continues at coordinate 58,335,109 of OY754308.1, read as the reverse complement.
AATATTTATTCTATTCAATGGTTCAACACCTATTCTTGGAGAAAGTTAATTAATTTAGTGTTTTTGAAAAAAACTTAATTAATTTACTGTCAAAAATTAGTTTATCCGGTCACACTTTAAAAATAATTTTTTTTTAAAATTCCATAGCACTAACTTACCTCATAAAATAAAATTAAAAAAAACACGCAAATACCCGTCCGTATCTAGCCTGGGACTCTTCTGTTCCTCTTTATTTTGGTTACAGGACCGTTGGCGTTTTTAATTTCTTTCCTTATTTTTTTATTCGCTTCCGTTTTTTTATTTGTTTCCTCTTTTGTTATTTATTATCTATTTATTTACCCTAATTTCTTGTATTTGATAATCCCGCGCCCCCCACCTCCTTCCTTCTCCTAGTAAAGAGAACGCGTTTGAGTTCTCTGGTTTTCAATTCCCCGTGGCATCATCTTCTCAGGTACCAGCACCTCCTCTGTTTAGATTGTTAGTGACTTTAATTTTTGGGTATTTATATACGTTGCTTGCAATTTATTAGATATTCGGGAATGTCAAGATACATTTAAAACCCATGGTTGTTGTTTGTGTTGTATTTGAAATGCAGGAGGACCATAACGGATGAGTGGAACCAAACCTATGGAGGATGCTGCTGACGTTGTTGAGATTCCTCCCCCAGTTAATCTTCTCAAAAAGCAGAAAAAACGTGGAGTATGCTTCCTTCTCCTACCACCAATCCTTTTTTTTTTTTTTTAATTAATTTCAATGGATTAGTAGGGTTTTTTTTTGTGGTCCAGCTTGTTCTATCTTATCGGTGTGTGTTTGGTAGATTAGTATGATGCGACTCTCCAATTTACTTATTATTATTTGAAGGGTTTAGTGTAGTTGGTTTGGTGATGATATATACCCAAACTGGACTTTTGTGCTGATCCGGAAAATGGCTGAAAAGAACAATGGTTGTTACATTGTGAATTTGACTTACATACATGTTCAGAATCTTTCTTTTGGTTTCTCAACTCTCAAGTGATGTGGTTAGTAAGTGAGATGCATAAACAAATATTGAACACCAAATATTAAAAGGTACTGGTACCCTCCAAAAGGTAAGAGTATTGGGAATACCTTCTTTGTAATTATAGATAAGTACAATGGAGGAGGAAAGCTTACCATAGTTAGTTTTGTTTTTGTTTAGTCTGAAAGTTACACAAGCACTATTGTTTTCTTTGATACAATCTATGCTCTTTTATTTTGTCTATATATCATTTACAACTATTTCTAAACCTTCTATTTTTCTTCTCTCATGTAAAACTTGTATTTTTCTTTTGTAGGACATTTTGCATGATGTGATCGTAATTGACAATGTTGGTGGCTTTGAGGATTCAGTGATAATTGGTGAAAAAGTCAATAAAAGTAAAAGGGGAAAGACAGAAGAAAAAGTTAGTAAAAGTAATAATGGAAAGACAAAGTTGTCTTCTTCTTCTCAGTTCTCTCAAACTGCCCATAATAAAAAGGGATCGACTGCATCGCAGCGCAAAGGGCATGATTCGAAACACGATGATGATTTTGCTGATAATTCAGAGGTCAGGAACCTATTGCCACCATCTGCCATCAATTTTTTTTTGAAGCAAGCAGCTATTAGCCACCGTTCACACCATGCGATTATGAGTAAATTCCAAAATTTTAAGCAATTTGATATTGTCAAACACGCTTCGGGCCATCACTTTATTCATAAAAATTCCTCCACAGATCAGGTAACTTTTTATTTTTCAATACCTTTAAAGAGACTCTTTTAGTTCTAATGCTAATTATATGAATGAAACTCTTTCTTGAATAGCATTCAAAAAATTGGGTTGAAGTAATCCAAAAAGAGCGAAAGATTTTGGAGAAGGATTTGCCAGGTGAGTTTGTTCAAAGTGGATGAGCTTGTATTGTGTGAGTTGTAACTAATCAATGTTATAATTTTTCATAGAACTCCAATCATTGCTATTGAGACGACAAGTTTGCTTTCTGCCACATCAAGTGATTTTTGCTTATTTTCATGATAATTCTTCTTGAAATCTTCTCAATTTTTTCTTTAGTGTCAAAATATTTGTCTCTAGTTTAAATTTAGAATCGTTAAATAACTATCAATTTGTGGTCAAATCATAATGCGTAAAGTGCTCTTGTCATCATATGCGTAATCGCGATATTTCTTTGACTTTCTTTTATCCTTATCAGATTCCATATTTGTTCGAGTTTATGAATCAAGGATGGATCTCTTGAGGGCTGTAATTGTTGGAGCAGAAGGGACTCCTTACCATAATGGTCTTTTCTTTTTTGATATTTACTTTCCCCGTTACTATCCCAATGTGCCACCGGTATGTGGTTGATGATGTTATATCTCATTAATATTATGTTGTTGTTACACATTTATTCCAAGTCTTACTAAAGAGTCATCTTTCGTGGCAGCGGGTCTACTCCCACTCTTCAAATATTAGTTTGCATCCAGCTTTTGAGGCATCGGGTAGAGTACGCCTTAGTCTACTTAACAGTTACCCTGACAACGAGATATATGACTCTAAAAGCGAGAATGAGTGTTGGCTTCCAGGGATTTCAACAGTTTCACAGGTTCTAATTTCCATAAAGGATCTAGTTTCCAATGCAAAACCTTTCTTTAGTCATCCTCCAGGAAAACAACCCTCTGTTAGGGATGCCGAAAGTACTGCCCTACTTTATAATGAGAATGTGTTCGCTCATTCATTGCCCAAAATGTCTTATATGATGAGAAGACCTCCCAAGGTTTGATTCTAGTCTTGGTTCTATTTTTATTTTTTACATCTCTTGCAAGTTTGTTTTGTTTGCCAGGTTCACCTATATTGCTGGCCGTTTTTCTACAAGAGCATGACAAAATAAAAAATAATTAGTTTGTGTAAGAAATAAAATGCATGTTTTTTTGTTTGCAATTTCACCTATACTGCTGGCCGTTTTTCTACAAGAGAATGACAAAATAATAAATAATTAGTTTGTGTAAGAAACAAAATGCTTAGTACGACACATAGATTAGATATGTAGAAAATGTCAATAATGTGGTTGAAGAATTTGGCAATTTCTACAAAATGCAATATTAAAAGTTTACTATTGCCTTAAACCTAAGTTTATTGCTTTTATGATGTTTAAAGTTAAATTGTTTATTAGTAGAGTTTTTTTATTGTTTCAGTATTTTGAGGACTTTATTGTGGGGCATTTTGTAAGTCGAGCTCATGATATTTTGAGAACATGCAAGGCATACATTGAAGGTGCTCAAGTGGATTTTTTGGTCAATGATGGAGCTCGTGGTGTGGTTAAAAGTAATCTTTGGTCAAATGCACGTTGTGTTGAGTTTATTCGTCTATTTATAAATACACTTGTCATCGAGATTTCAAGAATTGGAGCTAAGAATTGTGAGAATTTCCTTTCTGCAGCAATCATAAAGGAAGGCCAAGTCGTTTATCAATTTTATGAAGGGATAAAATATGCCAAAGTTTGAGACTTTACAAAAAGTTGTGTTACATTTACTACAAACATGTTTCTTTTTTTTATTTATTTAAGGACAAAACTTTACAAATTGTTCCTTATATGCTGTTTTTATTCTTTTGAAAAAAACTTCGCTTCGAACTTCTTAGATACTTCTCAGATACATTTTTTGTTACGTTTTTATAGTTAAAGATACTTTTGTCAATCAAAGACATGGTGATTGTCACCTTGATATAATACATTTTTGAGACCTAGTACTAACCAAAGACACAATTTTGTGACACATTCATATTAGAAATAATATATTTTGATATGGGTGGGAAAAACATATGTAACTAACTACCCGCTTGTTCTGGTCCTAAGTAATCTTCTTTGTAGATTGAGAGACATATATTGACTATTGTGAGCGTCTCTTTATAAACATTTTGTGTGTAGATATGTGTGTGTGTAAAGATACACATATCTTCACACACATATCTTCGATCATGTTGTATCTTGATTTTTAAATATTTATTTATGTTTTCTCTTATTTATTATGTACTCGCAAAAAATTAGCCTTGGTTGGCAACATATGTGGAGCTAGGTGCACCTGCACACCCTTGAAAAAAATAATTAACGCTTAACACCTTGTAAAATTTCTAGTTTGATCACCCTAAGTTTCTTATTTTGCATTAACTCTTAACTTATTTCAATTTTGCCGGATAAATAAAAAATGAACTTTCAAAATTGTGTATCCTAGATGCCTCCATGGTTGGAATGTCATATATGAGAACCCAAAGAAAAACTAATATAGGAAATCTGGTATCTACAAAGCATTGCCCATCGATCACCTTTACATTCTTATGGATCAACTTAAAAATTCGACACTATAGCACTATCACTACATTTACATCCCGTGGTAGTCTCCACGTTGGATGAACAGTAGGTCATGACGCCAAGCGCTCCGCGCCTTCCCTCCAAATCTCCGGCCAGTTGCTCGCCGCCATGTGGTCCACGTAAGTGGCTCCGGTGCCAAGTGAGCTCCATTCAGCTATGTGCAATGATGGTTTTTCACTTTGGTTACTCAAACAGTGCAGCAGCGGCATTGCTTATCTTCCTTGAAGAAGTGAAGATGGCGTCAAAGATATTATTTCAGGTATGTTAGTCCACGTGTATTTCATTGTTTGCTTACCTTTCCTGGGTTTTTCTTAACATTGCCGGCATGCTTATGTTCTCGCCTCTCTCTTCTCCACGTGGCTGAACTTCTCTTCTTTTATTTAATTTCCACTCTTCTTTCATTTCCAGTCTTTCCTGAACTGATAACATCTCCTCTTCCCAATGCTGTTAAGTTTATTTCATCAAGCTACCCTTCCTAATACTACCTCCGTCCCATTTTATAAGTTGTTTTAGCAAAATGAATTTGTCCCAAATTAATTATTGTTTTACATTTCCAAGAAAGCATCTAATATGTTTTTCCACTATTGCCCTTATTAATCATTACAACTTTTTACATTTAATAAATGATTCACGTTTATCTATGTAGAGAGATAAAGGATTAAATGGTAATTTAGACAACACTTTTTATAAAATCTAGACTACTAATAATTTTTCTTAATATGTGTGCAACAACCTTAAACTGCATATAAAATGAGACGGAGGTAGTACCAATTGTTGTTAATCATGGTTTCCTCTTCCTACAATTCTCAGCTTTAAATCTTTTGTTAACTTGGTGAAGCTAACGTTTAACACTCACAGCTCCTTCTAATTATGTTTCCTTGCCTCCTATTAATTCCAACTTTATTATATGTTTTACATTTCTAACCGTTTTTTCAAATGTGTATTAATTTTGTTGCTAATTTGCCTTCATTTTCTATAAATACTCACACCCCAACACTCTCACACATAACTTTCTTGCAACTCTTTTCAGGTTATTCTCTGCATTTCAATGTTCTGCCCTTTTCTTTTTACTTCTTTGTTTCTATTTTCTAATTGTTTGCATTATTTTCCTTGCCAGCTTCAGATTGCTTTTCCCCTGTGTTTGCTTCGCCTTTTGAATCATAAGGTAATGCCATTACTTCTGCTTTTCCTTTTGTTCAGATAATGTAAACATGGCTGCTCTATCTTTGGAATCATGAATCAATATGGCTCATAGTTTGTAATTTGGTATAAGTGGATTGCATCAAATTATCTTTAGAATCGTGATTGAATATGGTTTATAGTTTATGCTGCATTAAGAAGAGTTGAGAGCAAATATTGTGGCATCAATGCTGATCATTAAAAAATGTCACTCTTTTTGATTTACTGCTTTGTCTATCTCTCTCATTTTTACATTGTCTTTCCTTTTGCCTCACCTTGCTATTTTGCTGGTTATCATTTGGTTATTTTGGTGTTTGGTGGATGAATGTTTATATAGATTTTCATGGTTGTGTAACAAAATTTTGAACTTATTGGCCTTTGCGTTGAGTTTTGTTCACATTATGTATTTTGCCTCACCTTGCTATATTCCTGGTTATCATTTGGTTATTTTGTTTTTTTGGTGTGTAAGTGTTTATATGGATTTTGATGGCTGTGTAACAAATTTTTGAACTTATTGGTCTTTGCCTTGATTTTTATTTGCATCATGCATTCTGCATAGTTGTAATTAGTGTGTGTATTAGAGTCATACTTGTTTATTTTTTACTCTATGCATTGTTTATTTTGGTTTTTAGTGGATGAATGTTTAGAGTTGAGGGCAAATATTGTGGCATCAATGCTGATCATTTAGAAATGTCACTCTTTTTGATTTACTATTTTGTCTATCTCTCTCATTTTTACATTGTCTTTCCTTTCAGCCTCACCTTGCTATTTACATCATGTATTCTGCATAGTTGTAATTAGTGTGTATGTTAGAATCATACTTGGTTGGATTTTTTTTACTCTGTGTCTTACTCTTTTCCTAAAACAATCGTATTCCTTTCTTCATACATTGTTTATTTTGATTTTTAGTAGGTGAATGTTTATATGGCTTTTCATGGCTGTGTAGCAACTTTTTCAAGTTATTCATATCTGTCTTAGCCTTTATTTACTCCATACATCCTGTGTAGTTGTCATAATTGTTTATATGGATTTTGCATGATTACATAGCATTTTCCCCCCTTTTGGTACTTGCCTGGACTTTATTTGTTTCATGCAAGATGTATATTTATTTTTTCCTTTTTGTCCTTCATCTTACTTTTGTAGAATCACCCTATTCTATTCTTCTACATTGATCATCTTTTTTTTTTTCCTAGATGGATTCCCTGGCTCTTCTGGATAGTGACCCATATTTTGCAGAATGCCTTCTCAAATACCACACTTACCATTTTGAGTTTTTTCCTGGCGTTGTGAGTTACCCTTTTGCTCCATTTAAATAAGTGTTTTTCCCTTTGTTTCATGTTGTTCATGTTCCTAATTTTGTGTCACTTATTTTCTGGTCAATGCAACCACGTCCAGTTCTCTTTTTAGCAGATTTTTACAATGATATGCCTACCATTGTTCGTCTCTTGGATCCTTTGGGGAAAGTTTTTGTCATCTCTATCAAACAACGCCCAAATAGGGTATATTTACATCATGGTGCTGCTCGCACTGGGGAGGTTTACAACCTCTTCAGTGGTGGTTGGATTACTCTGAAATTTGTTCAGGGCACCACTTTCAAAATGTATGAAAGGGACAGGATGGGGAAGCAAGTTACCTATCCATTGCCTCCTCAGAAGTTTGGCCTTGGAGAACCTGAACTGCCAATGAGTATTGTCAATGAGTAAACTGATGAGTTTCTTTTTATTGATGGTGTTCATTTTTACCACTGCCTCATGAAGGATCTCTCTGTTGAGGAAACTAACACCCCATTTCTGGTGTGTGAGACTTATCTTGGAGATTCCCCTTTTATAATTAGTTTTAGTTCATTGTCTCTTTTTCTATTTATTTCTTGGCTTTGTTAATTCGGAAAACTAGCCCCTTATTCCTCATGTTTTGGCAGCTTCTAGACATTAACTTTGTATCTATTTAACTATTTGTTTTTCTTTTTTTGGTCTTTGCAGTACCTTCACATTGGTTTTTGTGAAATTGCCTTCTCTCCTACAGCTACTTCCATTACTTTGGTTAACTTTCGTGGAAGGAAATGGAACTGTAAGTTTCAATGGAATAGCTCAAGGCCTAATTACTGCTGTGTTTCTGATGGGTGGTCAACCTTTCGTGGATTGAATGGACTCCTTCCAGGGACTTCTCTCAAGCTAGGTGTGGCTAAGAATAATAGGAAATATCTGTTTGTGAAGGTTCTTGAGGATTAGGAAATCCCTATTTCTGAAAGTTGTCTAGATCAGTTTGGGTTTTCTGTTTGGCAGCAACTTGGTTTTTTATGGTTTGGTGTGCATCTGGGTCTATTATGCTTTGCCTATTCACAGCTGTTTTTTGTGCACTGTCCATAGTGCCTCTTTAGGGTACTTTATCTTTGTTTTTTTTGTATGTTCCCTTGCATAATGCCCCTAGGATGTCTATGGTTGACAACTCTTTTGTAATGTACCACTTCTATCTATGAAATATGTTTCTATTTTCTGTTATCTCTATTACAGATTCCATGTTACTAGATTGCTAAATTAGTTGCTATACTTTTTGCCATATGTGCCTTATATGTTCTTAATCAGTAAAGTTATCTCCATTACGGATTCCATGTAACTCAATTGCTAATTTAGTGACTATATTTTTTGGCCTATGTACCTCATATGTTCTTAATCAGTAAATCTAACTAACAGCCCATTTGAACTAATGATGATGATTATGAAATCAGTTGACCTAACATGAGTTATTAAATTAGTTGATCTATCATCCGTTATGTGGAAAACCAGTTTCTTCTCTCCATAGACGCTCCATGGCTAAATTTGTGTCTGACTTAGGGAATAGCTGCTGCATAGCATAAGCAGCCAAAGGATTTCAGGGCAGTGTGATTTGGTTGAGTGTGGTGTAGTTTTTCAAATGGAGAGATATTGTCCAAGATAGGTGTAGGTGACCTATTGATGAGCTAAGTTGCTTTGGCCATAATTAGCCTCCAAAATACAGTTTAGTTTCTTCATTTAGTGATTGATTTTCATTTATTTGGTTTCAGATAACTTATTGATTGCCAACTGTTTATTGTTCTCATGCTGTTTTAGTATCTAATTCATTCCATTGTCATACATGGCATACATTTTTCATATGCTGTTTTGAACCTTTTCAATGTCACTATTAATCTAATAGCATTTCTACTATTGTTGTCCTTGAACTTTGGCTTTAATTACTATTAATCTAATCTTCCTCTTATAATTCTTCCGTAGAACCTAAAGTCTTGACCCCGTGCATCGCACGGGTCACGGCGCTAGTACCCTTTCTTCTGAGAGTGCTTTTAGCACCGGTGGTAGGATTTTGGACCATTTTAGAAGTTGTCTTAATCCAGAAATGGCAGAAGCACTCATTAGTGCTCAAAATTGGTTGAGACCTTCTCTCTTTCAATTCAAAGACCTCAACCTAGAAGAACCTCTATGAGTCATCTGAAAATGTAGTATCAAGTACTTCTTTATTCTGTGAAATTCAGTTGTTAAATTATGTTTTTTATCAAGTATTAATTAATGCAATCAAACTAATTTTGTTTTATTTTTCAATTGTACCAAGAATTTGCTCAAGCATAAATGTAACCTGGAGGAGTTGAAGTATCTACGGGATCATCATCTTAATCACAACCAAATAATGATTGTGATTTGAGAAGTTAGTGTAAGTTTTAAATTTATTCAATTGTGACAAGTAGCATGTTGGTTGCTCATGAAGTCTTAATTTATTCAATTACAGTAACTGATTTTTCCTTCTAGTTGTTCAATTGTTTACTAGTTGGAAAGTTTACTATTTGTCCTTATACTTATTTTTCTCTTGATGAACAAGGATGAGGGAAGGAAGCATTTGGTTGTGTTGATTTGATTTAGAAGGTATCTTGTAAAGGTATCTTGTGTTGGAAATATTAGATAAAACAAATAGTTTTAGAAATAAAAAAAGAGAATGATAAGTTGTGACACGACAAAAGCCACTGTTTTGAAAGCAAATTTCAGTAGACCTCTGGTGCACCCCAATATCTGGTTTACTCCTCAAGGTTTTCACAACGCCATGTCCGGACCCGTGCACTCAAGGCCAAAATCTTGTTGGAGTCTCACAAACAATGCCCAAAAGATAAAACCAAGAGGAAGTAAAGTGTTACAAAAACTCATATCTAAAGAAAAACATTTTCTTCTTCTATGTCTAGCTGAAGTCACCCACGTTATTATATATATTATCTTTTGATGGCAAAAATCCTTCAATTGGATACTGGAAAATGTCATTAAAAAACATAGTAATTTTAGCAAATAATCGGTACATTACCACAAAACGTAACTGTCATTTATAAAAATCAATTACCTTAAAATTAGTAAAACAATCAGTTACTAAATATATGTCTAAAATAAAATATTATAAATATTATGTAGCTCACACACTTGAATGCCATTATTCCAACAATCCCCCACTAATGGCAAGCAAGTGGAAAAACATATTTAAATTTGTAAAAAGTATGATTTTGGGCAAAGAAAGGCTTTTTCATGCTTAAGTGTTAATATCACGAAGATTGAATTAACACGTAGTGAAATGAGGCAACACCTTTTGTCCAAGAAGTGAATTTCTCTTGAACTAAGTGGACTCAAGATCAGACCCCCACAACACACACTTTTGCCTTTAAAATTGTGAGAGCTCCGCGACAAATTGTTCACACAAAAATTAAGGCTCTCGAATACCTTGGGTTGCTCATGAGTGCTCTAGAAAGATTGCCTAAGTCTTTCATGGAAGGAGGTCTTCCCCTTCACACTCACGTAGGTAGATACATCAAGTGCGTCTCTATAGCACTAGTGTCAAAAGCTATGTATCTATTAAGAGCTCATGGCTCAACCTCACATCAAGCACTACCGCACGCCATAGGGATGAAAAGTGTAGTGCTTATAGGAGTATTCATATGGCTTTGTTTGACCACAAATGGGTATCCACAATATTTTCCTTCACTCAAGGCTTAAGGCTCATCCCCCTCGACGTTTCCAAGAAAACTTTCTTGGGTAATCTTTTCACATAAAGATCACAAAATTCATTGTTTCACTTTTCACATACTTAAGTGAAGCATCCTCATTTCCAAGACAACTTTCTTGGGTAACCTTTTCACAAAAAGATCAAAAATTTCATTTTTCACATACTCAAGTGAAGTAACATAAATTTAATTATTAGGTGTCTCAAAAACACTGTCTCATTTTGAGTGTCTCACACCACTATCTCGTACACATCAATTGATGCTTGTGAATCACTTTGGAGTGCTGTAAGTCTCTTCAAAAAGGTTTCTCAGCCGTTAAATCTCTAAACCACTATGCTTCCCGACTAGCAAGTTCAAGAACTACAAAATCATATTCCATTAGAAATCACTGACTATATATAAACGACTACTTTGATTGTTTTTCAAGATATTGCACCACTTTCTAAAATAAACATGTACCCACTTGTACTCATCATTTAATTCACTGAATTTTAATCACAATATCCTTCTCATTGCTCTTTAACACAATTAGAGTCAATTTATTTGTATAACTCAACTACATTACCCACAGCTTGTCAAAACTACACCCACATATATAAGTAAAATTGAGTAATTCCTCTTTAAAAAATTATTTGGTGTATATAGAATGCAATCAATATTGCTCTCCCCACATGTATGTAAAAGTTAACCATCATTGGTATGGTTCATACAAACACTAATTGAACCAAATAAATTCACCAACAAATTACCACTTAGAATTTGTTCTTCCGGATATGTAATAATACAACACAATTTAATCATTTTACACATTTATTTGAAGATGAAACGCAACTTCAAAAATCCCGAAACTTTTATAGAAAATCAATTACATATCCAAAGCATGCCTCGAATTTTGTTTCATTTTTAGTCATCACCAAAGAGACCAAAAAATTCAGAACAATATAAAGGTTCTTAAAAGCACACAATTAGTTCAAATAATCATGTATAAACATGAAAATGTTCATCGACTATTCTGAAATATTAACAAAATATTTCTAACAGATAAATGTTCAAAGTCATTCATATATATATATATATATATACATACACTTTTCATATAATCCTTTCTTAAGTTGTTCTGCAATTTTCAAATAAAACCATAACTTGTAGTTTCTAATATACTTACAATTTGGAACCACTTTTTAGCATACCAAAGTTTCACAATAAATCGTGAAATTTTTACTACCACTTTAACATTTCTTCATGATAATCATAGCAATATTTTTACTAATAAGAAAATTTCAGATACTTGCATGCAACCAAAATGATAAGATCACATCCCTAACTTTAAAATCAATTTGCGTAAATATTTTGAGTTCATGGTTCTTACTTGGACTCCAAGCTTATCTCTCTCGATCACAACTCATATACATGATATCAAGAGAGCCAACACAAATATTGTGGGATAAAAGCGCTTTCCCTTCCACTTTCGTGATTTCAGAGGTATTGATTCGTGTTTGGGTTTCTTCAATGGAATCGGTTCCACACTCCCAAAATCGATTCTGATAGAAGTTGCTATTGGTAGCTTTTACTTTTGGGTAAATCGATTCTTATGTTCCTCACAATCAAATTTCCAGTGTTGCCCCGATTTCTCTATTGTTGGAACCGTGTCAAACCAAGTTTTTCTGCATTTCCAGTGTTGTTCAAAACAGTAACATATGTCTCTAGGTTAGAGACGATGACATTTTTCGGGTTCTACTAAAGCCCAGTTTTTTGGCTTCTAAGTCCCAAATATTTCATATAAAAAAAAACTTCAAAAATGGTATACACGTTGTGTGATTGTGTCTGTTCAAAAAAAAAAGGCATACACGGTGCCTTGTAAGCATATTACACGTTTTTTGACCAAAAAAAAGCATATTACACGTTGCATTGTTGATATAAAATGGTCATTGAGTTCTTTTTTTTTTGGTATACGAAGTGGTAATTGAGTTCTAACTTCTAATAATAAGCATACAATTAATAATAATTTTTTGAAGCATAATAATATATTTTTTAATCAAACAAACAATTAATAATATATATGTATAATATTTTGCTCTTATTTAATAAATCAACATACAATAAAAAATATCAAACATGAGTAAAATATAAATCTCTACAACTAAAGTTACATATATGATATTCATGCCCATTTTTATACTTAAAAGCAATTTTAATTTATCATATCCAAACAACAAGAACTGATAAAATCACTTCTGTTGTGAATATATCCAAACAAAAATCACGTTACATCTAACTCACTTTTAATCAAAATCAATTCTACAAAATCAATTCTATCAAAATCAATTTTCGTCACCGCCGAACCAAACACACACTAAGTTTAGATAACTTATCCTTGCAAGGAAATGTTTAGAATAGATTAAAAAAGGTGGGATCCAAGAAGCAAGTCATGCCTGAGCTATGTACCATAAAAGATTGAAGGCACAAAAAGAACAGATTTATGTGCTTTGAAAAATACTGGAAAATGAAAATGAAAAAAAAAAAAGAAAAGTTTTTAGCTCTACATGTGTTCTAGAATGGAATAGTTCGTCCAAGTTAAGCAAAAGGGAATTCTCAACCATATGTGCACCATATTCCATCTTAGGCTAAAAACCGAAGAAAAATAGAGACAAAGTTTGCTGAAAAACAAATGTTGAATGGTTTTTTCACCTACCCATTCACCCTTTATATAGTATTTTTTTAGTCATATTTGGTAGGAAAAAGGCTGAACTTTAAATTTGAAATTTCAGAAAAATTGTGCCAAATTCAAATCATTTGGAATTCTGAAATTCTTATTAAGGAAAAATGAATTAATATGCCATTTTTGGATTCCAATTTTATTTCTTTGACACTAATGCTTGAAATCACATTTATGTTTTCGTTCTTAATTCCTATTATGTTGCCAGTAAATGGAAAATGAGATGGCTTCTTTAAAGGGTTTTTCAGATGATTCACAAATCATCAAATCATACGGGACGATTTTATCTATTGTAACAATTTTTATATAATATTTTAATATCAAAAGAAATTAAATTGGTGATGAAATGTGAGACCTTAAATACATATTAAATGTGTTTTTCGTAATAGAATGACATTTAACAATGCATTGATAGAGATGTATTGTTAAATGTTTATAGTATAGATTATAGATTAGTTAAAAATCATTTTTCTAATCAGCACTTAAAGCAAATAAGAAAGTGGAAGGTAATTTATAACATGTGCACAAATCTAATAAAGAATGCACATATTTGATAGAGAACTATTTCTTTGGTTTTGCATTTGAATTTTTTCTGGGAAAGAAACGGGGGCTTAGCCCCAAACACAAACAACTAACTCAAAATACAACGGGGAATACTTATTCCCAAACAATCAGATAGCAAAAGCGATCCAACGCAAGGCGGACTATGCCCAAAAATAATCACGTGCTCCAATTGGTTATAATTAAGACTAGCAAGAGCATCAGACATCTACTAGCTTCCCAGTAGATATGCTCAATACGTATCTCCATCTCGGACTCAATCGGCAACCTGATCTCACGCACCAAACCGAACCCAGAAATCCAACCACGCCATCATCCTGAATAACCGTGCAAGGAACCTCAGAGTCAACTTGAACCACCACATTCCTCCACCCTTTCGCTTGACAAAGTCTCAAGCCTTCAAGAATAACCCGCAACTCGGCCTCAAGCACAAAACAAATACCAATGAATCTCGAAAAACCAGCCAACCATCTGCCTTGGCAGTCCCGAATAAGACCATGTTTTTTATAATGAACCTAAAATCTGAAGTTATATAACCTCTCCTTATATAAGACCATATTGCTTTAATCATCTTCAAGTGGATGAGCAAAGCCCGTTTATATCCAACCAAAGAGAGAAATAAGCCTATATTCTTCCCAAAGGATTGTGGTTGGTCCTTCGTATGGATTAAGGCAATGAAAGAAGCAGAGATAGCTTTTGGGATCTTAGAGTTAGGGTGAAACTCCTCCACGAAGTTAGGAGCGTTACCACAACTTCCCAACATTCTTTGATGAACTTGAAATTGAGTCCATCTGGTCTTAGGCTCTTGCTTCCCTAACAACTCCGTAGAGCCTCCCTAATTTCTTCCTCTGAGAAGGGTTTCATTAATGATTGGTTGTCTTGCATCGAGATCGATTGAAAAGCAATCACATCCAACACAGGTCTCTTAAAATCATCTTCTTTATAACTTTCATGAAAGAATCTTCCGACCTCATTCTTAACACTAGCCACATCCTCATTCTTAACACTACCCACAAGTTGATTTCTTCTTTTATTTGTTCTTAGACATGAATGGAAAAATCTGGTATTTGAGTCATCTTCAGCTACCCATTTGACCCTTTTCCTTTTGGTGGAGAAGGCTCTCCCTTGCTCTTAACTCCTGTAAGAACTATTCGTTTAGTAGCTTCTAATGCTCCTGATTAAAAACCCTCCCTCAGTTGCAATTTTATCAATATCATCCATATATTTTACCGTTCTTTCTAAGTTGAGGTCTAATAACCCATAGGCTTCCTTGTTCCATGTCTACTGTTGATGACTACTGTGATTTTATCAATCTCATTCATATCTGTTATTATCACTCGTTCAGTTTTAAAAATTTTCTTTGATGACTATTGTTGCCTAACCATTCACCAGTTTGGAGTCCCAGTTATTTTTTTACAAAATTCTTAAAATCCTCGTGTTCAAGCCAACAATTGTTGAACCGGAAGAGTTCTGGGCCCCAAATGTTATACCTTTCAACCATATCGAGAAATGATCTGAAATGTCCCTATCACAACCCACTGCACTGAGACTTTCGAGGGATCTGTCAGGCCCTCCGAAATTAGTATCCTATCAAGTCAATTCATCAAACTGCCATCCGAAACCTTTTACCCAAAGCTGGAAGATTTGTAAGCTCCATAGTTTCTTTTTCTTACCAAGCTCCATAGTTTCTCTAAAATGATAAAAACCGAGAATTCTTTTGCTTCTCTAGCTAGTGTTGAATTGGTTGGACCTAGTGTTGAATTCTTTCTTACCAAGTATACCTATTGTTTTATTTTGACTCGTTTGAGTTTAAAATTTTGTACATTGACCCCTAAATTCTTCCAGCTTTCATGGATCACCTTCTCTTCTACTTGATCGTTACTAAATATAAAATAATAAGTCTTACCTAAAGTTTATAAAAACTGTCAAGTTAGTCTCTAAAATTTTAAGAAGTCTATCTCATTAGTATCCATGCATTCATAAGGGGGGACTTATAAAATTTTAGAAATTTATTTTACCAATGTCATAAATTTGGGTGCTTCTAGGGTGAATGATCAAATGAAATCTTTCACCGGTGAAACACTAAAATTGACCGTTGGATATTGTTTAAAATCTATGAATGGTTAAGATTGAATCAACCAATATTATATCTCAACCATTGATGATTTTTGTACTACATCTAACGGTCAATTTTAGTGTTTCACCGATGAAAGATTTAATTTACTCTTTCACCCTAGAAGCACCCATAAAATTTACAGATTACTTATTATTTTTATATAATTTAGAGACTAAATAGGATACGAGGCGTAAGCTTGGAGACTAAATTCAAGATTTACTCTTAAAGAAGTTTAGAGTTAGTAATTCGGTTTCTTAGTTTGAGTAAATCAAATGAGAATATTTGAAAAAGTTCAATAATCTTGTGAACCAACAATCTTGATAATATTTTTTTTTTGCACCCCAAAGTCTTGGGTCCACCACGACATATTTTCCTCGTAATTTTGAACAACCATCGACGTATTTAAAACCCTGATTATGGGGTCAAACTATTTAACTTTATAAAAAGATTGTCAAGAAAAAATTTATAAAATTTTGAAACCATAATATACAAAAATAAACTTATAAATGTTAGAAAATTAGAAAACTTTAATATATGAAATAAATTAGTGACACTCATTAGAGGACAAATGAACTATATTTAAGGGCATTGTGGCACGTTTAAAGGGGTAGAGACCCTCTCAATAATTGACACTCATTGCGGCACTTTTAGGAAATTGAGGGTCAATTACTAAAGTTTTTGACATATTAATACACATAAATGTTAAATATTTATCGCATATTTAAGATCCTTGATATACGTTAGAAATTGACCCTAAATTTCTTTTAAGAAATTGAGAGGTACCTTACCCCTTTCAAATAGGAGTGTTCAAAACCGAACCAATCCAATAGAAAATTGCAAATCGAAAGAACCCACACCGAAAACCACACAAAAATTGATTTTTATCAAATCTAATCGGTTTTTCTTTTGAGTCAACCGCGCGGTTTGGTCGGCCAGCGGTTTTTGTTTCACCAAACCGAAAGTAAACCTACAACTTACGACCCTCCTTGACTTGCTCGCTATTTGGGCTTCAACTTACAACAACTCTCACACAGTTACTAACTCAAATCCGATTTCGTTGTTTACTATCTCACACTTCTAACTCTAGAATTAGAAAAATTTCTTTTGCTCAGATAAAAAAATAGTAATATTTAAGTTTAGTATTAAATTAGTTAATTTTAACAATATTTTAAATTATGTTGTCCCGCAAAAAACCGAACTAATCCAATCGCATTAGTTTAGTTTGTTTTGGTTCTGTTATGGTAATTGATCTGTTACTATTTGCAGTCCCCAGAGGCCCATTTTATCACTGGCCCATCCTCTTAGGTGAGCCCATCATTCAACGCTTCAGATGCAGCCAACACATCCAACGGTTCCTAATCATTAGGTCAACACCATTCAAAACCTATAAATACCACATTCAATGCTCATTAAAGGTAAGCTATTCAACTCATAAAAATACTCTGTTTGACTACCTCACTGACTTGATCGTCGGAGTGTCATTGCAGGACCAACACCTCAACCTCGACCGGAGCGTTCGTCATCAAGGACCACATCTACCAACTACCTCGAACTGACCTCCAAGGTCAGAAGTACGGTACAGAACATTGGCGACCACAGTGGGAGGGTCAGTACTCAGACCTCGTCCCTTTACCTTGATCGACGATGGCTCCGGTCCTACGTCCGAAGGCCACTAACCTGGCGGTCGAGCCTGTGGCCGATCCTGGTCAGCAGGTACTACCAGAGACCGTCCCACAAGAAACCCCGGAGGGACATGTGCAAGACGTCCCGAACTCAACTCAAGCTCAGCTTCAACATCCGAACAACAACTTCGTACTAATCCCTGCAAGTTCGGTAAGGAACCGACTTCCGCCTCCTCCTCCGGTAACGGCTCCGCCGGCGCTTTCCGTTCCGGCCGACGCAGTCCAGCAGCTCGTGCAACTGCTAGCCCGGCAGGAGTTGGCCAACCAGGCTAGAAGTTTCCGTTTCACCGAACTTGAAGCAGATGTTGCTGAGATCCGGGCCCGGGGAATCGCCGACCTAGGCTCCCCAGAACCAGACTCTCCGGAAAGAAGGAACCCGGCTCGTAGGAGGAACCGATCTCCACCGGAAAGAAGGAATCATGGATCCCCATCCCGAAATGATCGAGTACGGCATCGCTCGCCACGACCACATTCATCCTGGGCGTCGTCGTCCCCACGTAGGCGGTCGGAGAGCAGGGGGAATTCACCCAAGGAACAGGCACGACGCGTCGACCCTCATCGTCGTCATCGAACCCCTCCACGAGCGCAAACATCCAAGCGAAAAGGATTTTTTACGGAGGATATCGACAGTTACCGAGTCCCTCGGCACCTAGAAAAACCACCTGAAGAATTGAAGACCTACGACGGGACTGACGACCCAGACAGACATCTCGACCAGTTTGACCATATCATGCAATATAGGAACGTCCCAGCAGAAATGAAATGCCGGATTTTTCCCTTAACGCTCGACAAATTAGCGTCGGAGTGGTTCCGATCCCTGAAGCCGAACTCCATCTCAACTTGGGATCAGCTAGCAAAGATGTTCAGCGTTCACTTTAACTTCGCCAAAAGCAAGCCCAAAAACAAGATCGTACTAATGTCCGTGGTGCAAGGGGAGAGCGAACCTCTGAGAGATTACATTGAAAGATTCAATAGAGAAGCCTCCCAAGTCCGCAACTTGGACGACGCGTTCCGGATATTTTTCATGACCCAAGGTCTGCTTCCCGGAAGTCCGTTCAAGAAGCATACCCTCAGGTGGGAACCCAGTACCTTGCAAGAGTTTCTCGAAATATCGCAATGCTTCATCAACGAAGAAGAAAGCGGCAAGACCGGAAAAGTCCTAACACCTTCAAAATCACGAAACGAAAACCCTCGCCAGAACGACAACCGAGGGTACGACGGTCGAGCCAATCGGGATCCCCAGTCTCGAAATCGTCATAGCTCTTATACTGAGCTTAACGTATCCAATGCACAACTCTATGGCGAATGCTGGGACGTAGAGTTTAAAGATGTCAGACCTCCCAAGCCCCTTCCACACCGTCCAGGCCAAAGGCTCAATAAGTACTGTCGGTACCACCGAAGTAATGGTCATGAGACAAACCACTGCAACGCCCTCAAGGACGACATTGAAGATCTCGTCAAAAGAGGAAAACTGTCTACTTATGTTAAGAAGCCCGGAAACGAGGCAGCCGAGGTCAAATAAGACAAGGAGACTAATGTCAAGAGAGGAAGGAAGAATGCGAGCTCTGATGACGATGAACCCGACCCCGGACGACATAAGGGTCATCCCGTATTGATGATGATCTCGGGAGGTTTCGAACACCAGGAATCCACCAAAACCATGAAGCGAAAATGGAAGGAATTATTAAGTGTAGCGTCGGCTTCGACGACCCCGACCACATCAAGTCGACCGCTTTTGTCGTTCGGAGATGAAGATCTAATTGACGGTAAGCCCAACAAGCACATACCTTTGATAATATCAGCCATTATAGCTAACAGAGAGGTTAGAAGAATCTTGGTAGATCAGGGGAGCTCATCGGATATACTTTTTCTTGGCCTTCTGGACAGAATGGAGATCGACAGGGACGATCTCACCCCTTATTCAGGATCGGCTCTTTCTGGCTTCAATGGATCTCGAACTAAACCACTTGGCCACATCGAGTTGATGGTATCCTATGGAGAGGAACCGTTGGTAAGGATGATCAAAACCAAATTCCTAGTTTTACCTTGCGAATCCATCTACAATGGTATCATCGGTAGACCGACCCTTGGGAAACTCGGGGCAGTAACTTCAACCACCCACCTGAAGATGAGGTTCCACTCCCTTTGTAACAAAGTAATCACCATAAAATCCGACCTCGAATCAGCTGCGAGATGTTTTTTCCTGTGGACTAAAACTGAGCAAAAAGCTCGAGACGCGGAAGGGGTCCCACCTCCGGAAAATCCCGATCATCCAAGAGCGGACAACGGACGATCTAGCGAGGTGAATGCGACGGATTTGGATGCTAGGTACAACCCAGAGAGCTTCGAGGAAGAAAGCGATGACGATCTGGCAAAGGAATTAAAGAAGAAAATGAGAAGACCCCAACCTGACAGAGAATTTCTCCACATCCAGGTAGGGAAAGACCCCACAAAAGTCGTCAGAATCGGTTCCGACCTAGCAAAAGGAATCAAGAAGGACCTCATCCAATGTCTCCAAGATCACGCTGATCTGTTCGCATGGTCGGCCGGGGATATGCCCGGAATCCCTCCAGAGGTCGCATGTCACCAGCTAGCCGTCAACCCGGGAGCGAAATGGGTGGCCCAAAGGAAAAGAGTCCAAGGTAAGGAGAAGGCAGTTGCAGCTGCCAAAGCGGTGGACGACCTCATCAAAGCAAGCTTTATCACCGAGGTAAAATACACGACCTGGTTGTCCAACCCTGTTTTAGTTAAAAAGAGCAACGGGAAATGGCGTATGTGCGTAGACTACACGGACTTAAACAGGGCTTGTCCAAAAGATGCCTTCCCGGTCCCCAGCATAGATCGTCTGGTCGACAACGCATCGGGTTTCCAACTCTTATCGTTTATGGACGCATACTCTGGTTACAACCAAATCGCCATGCACGCCCCTGATCAAGAAAAGACGACCTTCATGACGGACCTTGGAAACTTTGCATACAAGGTCATGCCCTTCGGTTTGAAAAACGCTGGTGCCACTTACCGAAGGATGATGAACAAGGTTTTCCAAGGGCAGATTGGGAGGAATGTAGAAGTCTACCTTGATGATATGATTGCAAAGAGCACGGAAGGCAACCTTCACGTATCCGATCTTAGAGAGATTTTGGCTGAGGTAAGAAAGAATAGCATGAGGCTGAATCCTGAAAAATGCACTTTCGTGGTCCGAGCTGGAAAATTCCTCGGATTCTACCTCACTGAAAGAGGGATTGAGGCAAATCCTGACAAGTGCAAGGTAGTCACGGAAATGCGCACCCCAACATCGAAGAAAGAAGTCCAAAAGCTCAGCGGCATGATTGCCGCCCTATCTCGCTTCATCTCGAATGAAGCTTTCAAGTCCCTCCCTTTATTCAAGTTGTTAAAAAAGGAAGAGAAGGAGTTCGTTTGGACTGACGAACAAGACCAAGCACTTAAGCAACTCCAGAAGGTACTATCCGAACCTCCGATCTTGACCCGGCCCAATCAGGGAGAGATTCTGTACCTATACTTGTCGATCTCGGAAGAAGCATTGGGGGCAGTTCTCGTAAGAGAGACCGAGGTCGGGCAAAGCCCAGTTTACTTCGCAAGTAAAGTCCTACATGGGGCCGAAGCTCGTTATCAAAAGATTGAAAAGATAGCGCTGGCCTTAGTTGTCGCAGCTCGGCGTCTACGACCTTACTTCGTGGCTCACCAGGTGGTCGTGCGAACGAACTACCCTATCAGACATATACTGCACAGACCCGACCTGGCAGGCCGAATGATAAAATGGGCGGTCGAGCTTTCGGAGTTCGGAATTAAGTATGAAACCAGAGTTGCATTGAAGGCCCAAGTCCTCGCCGATTTTGTTGCTGAAATGACACCTGCTGACCCTGAAAACGAGATCTGGGCCCTACATGTGGACGGATCCTCGAACCCCAAGGGAAGTGGTGCGGGCATCATGTTGGAAAGTCCGGATGGGGTGGTCATTGAGGTATCCTTAGCCTTCAACTTCCAAACTTCAAATAATCAAGCAGAATACGAAGCTTGCATTGCCGGTCTCCGACTAGCAATCGACCTCCGAGTCCCTCGGATACGCTTGCACACCGACTCTCTCTTGGTGGTCTCCCAGATTTCGGAAAAGTATGAGACGAAGGATCCGACGTTGCAGAAGTACCTGGTCCGAGTTCGGGAACTATTATCAAAATTCGAAGAATCAGAAGTAAAACACGTACCGAGGTTGGAGAATCAGAGGGCTGATATTCTTTCAAAGCTCGCCAGTACGAAAATCCCTGGAAATCACAGGACTATCATCCAAGAAACGCTCCACCAGGCCAGTATTCCCCTTGAATCCGACTTTATTTCGACTATCTGTGTGTTGGAAGAAAGCACAAGTTGGATCGGGCCAATCTTGGACTATATCAACTCCGGTCAAGAACCAGGCGACGAAAAAGCAGCCAAGCTCATCAGAAGAAGGGCTTCGGCATTCTCAGTAATCGATGGAACTCTATACCGAAGAAGCCTATCTTCCCCCCTGCTAAAATGCGTACAAGGAGAATAGGCTGATTATATTTTGAAAGAAATACATGAAGGGATCTGTGGCCAACATCTTGGGGCCCGGTCGCTAGCTCGAAAAGCACTCCGATCCGGTTTTTTCTGGCCCACCATGGATGCCGACGCCAAAAACTACGTTAGGAAATGCAAGAAGTGCCAGATCCACGCCCATGTCCACGTCGCTCCACCCAATGATCTGACGACCCTGTCCTCTGCATGGCCGTTTGCGTGGTGGGGGATTGATCTACTAGGGCCATTCTCAGCAGCCCCCGGGCAGGTGAAATACCTCATAGTGGCAGTCGACTACATGAGCAAATGGATAGAAGTAGAGCCCTTGGCCACCATCACGGCTAAAAACTGCATCAAGTTTTTTAAGAAAAACATCATGACTAGGTTCGGGATCCCCGAAGTTGTAATAACGGATAATGGAACTCAGTTTACTGATGCTGGTTTCAGAAAGTTAATGGCCGACCTTAAAATCAAGCACCGGTTCACGTCGGTAGAACACCCCCAAACTAACGGCCAAGTCGAAGCAGCAAACAAGGTCCTCCTCAACGGCCTGAGGAAACGACTTGACGACGCCAAAGGCAATTGGGTCGAAGAATTACCATACGTCCTCTGGGGTTATAGGACGACTCCTCAAAGCTCAACAGGAGAAACACCTTTCAGGCTCTCTTATGGCAGCGAGGCAGTCATCCCTGTCGAAATTGGGGAACTGAGCTGGAGGACGTCACACCCCAAGCCTCGGAATGAAAACACCCAAGCCCTCCTAGAGGAACTTGATCTAATCGACGAAGTCCGAGGACGGGCCTCTCTTAGGGAGGCCGCTGTCAAACAAGGAGTGGCAACTCGATATAATGCCAAGGTCGTCCCAAGAGATTTTGAGGCCGGGGATTTAGTGCTTCGAAGGGCCGACGTCGGACTGAAGAATGCCGGTCAAGGAAAACTCGCCCAGAACTGGGAAGGACCCTACCGTGTCAAATCCAAGACCGGCAACGGAGCTTTCTCACTTGAGACCCTCAGTGGAAAGCCGATCGAGCGAACTTGGAATGCGTCCAAGCTAAAGAAATACTATGTTTAAAAACTCCGTTGCATCCGTTTAAAAAGTCCTTTTCTCGAAAGGCAATTTTCTCCTTAAGGACGCCGCCTCTAGGCGTGCCAACCCGCTGTAATGATTTACTCATCAATTAAAGTGGCACCCACGTTCATAACATCTTTATTTTTTCAAATAAGATAAATCGAACAGGGACCGATCTTACAATCTCCCCGCGACCATGTCAGGTCGCGACTCTTTAAAACAGGTTAGATCCGAGCCGAGTCTTGGGAAACCGTTTTAATGAGAGTTGGTCTTCAGGAACACAGATTTCTAGAACGACCATTGGCCGCAGTTGCCAAGATCCCAAAAGGGCGAGTTAAATCTGAGCCGAGTCTCGGTAAACTGCCCTTAGGACGACGTACGTGACTAGCGAATATTAAATACATTCGTAAACACAAAACGATGTCGAAACACGATGTTAAATATCGAGCTTGCACGCGACGATAATAACTTTAAACAAAATACGAAGTTAAATTTCATTACAGACCATCTCGGATACGGCCGAGTCCTCAAGTTCAAAATCACACACTCCTATCACCAAAAAAAAAAACCTGAGCACAGTTATGAGTCTATGCAAGATCGTTTTGCGATGTATAGACTCAGAACTCCTGCGAAAGTTATTACAAAAGTAACAAGCATCGAGAAGAGGAAATATCACGGTCTTCGCTTTCGTCTTCATGTCGGTCTCAACAATTCGATCATCTTCCACTTCATGCTCGGCGTTGATGATCTTGTCATCCAACTGCAGGGAAGGATGAACCAAAGCAACTTGTTTCAAAGCCTCCTTAAAACCATCTTCATAAAGACCGACCGCCTCTCGAGCAGCCTCTTGAGCTTCCTCCTGACTCTTCTTAAGAGCGGTCTGGGATCTCGCAAGCTGGGCTCGTAAAACAGCGATCTGAGCTTCAGGATCAGAACTAACCTCTGCTTTATCTTCAACGGCAGAAAGTTTTCTCTGAAGCTCGACTACCTGACCTTCGAGACTTCCCACTTTCTTTTTGGCTTCATCCTCCGACGCCTCCAAAACCTTGATTTGACCCTCCAAATCTTTTACCTTAGCTTCGGCATTATCGGCCCTTGTTAAAGCGGCGCTTCGGGCTTCTTCAAGACTTTTCCTACCTTTCCTCAACATCTCAAGATCGAGATTAGCGTTGGCCAGAGCAGTGTTTTTTGCGGTCAGCTCTTGCAGGATTTGAAAATTCTTCTTTTTCTTCCCACTCACCAACTCTGGAAAACGAACAAAAAGGAGTTATACTTAGACTTTAAACTCGACGACCTGAAAGAAACAACATGCTCGGTTTACGACGTTACCTTCAGCTCGTTTTTCATACTTTTCTTTCTGGACCTTATGCACCTCAGCCAAATTCAGGAAGATCTGCGCAGAAGCTGCGATAGGATCAACCCGCCATTCCTCAAAGTTCTGTTCCAGAAATTCCTCAGACAGAGGAACAGCTTTGACCTTATGCTTCACCTTTTTTTGAGTCTTTGACCTTTTTGACGCTCTTCTCGACTTCAAGATCGTCACGTTTCCTTTTTACCGAAGGACCAACGTCGGTAGATCTTTTCTGAAGAGATGCGGCATCAGAAGACTGCACCTTTTTGCCCCGATCATCGGCGTTCAGATCACCTTGCTTGACAATACTGATAGGGATAGCATCGGGAATAGGATCAGATCGTTGGGAATCGTCGTCAATGTCGACAGCCTCCTCCACCTACCTGAAAGCCAACTCCTTCATCCGAGCGAGCCTCTTAGAAGCCATAGTATCTGCAATGTGAACAAAGAAAAATTGTTAGTCAAATACGAAAGGAAAACAAAAAGGCACGATAATGATCTTAATCAAACCTAAAACTCTTTGCACGTCGCGCTTCTTAGCGGCCTTAACAATGACGTCGGTAGGAATACCCCTGTACTTCGCCTTTTTGTAAGGGATTTGGTCAGAAATGTAGGCCAAGATCTTTTTGGTAAGACGATCTTCCACACCCAGCTTTTTCTCACCAACGGCATAAGAATGCGTAGATCGGTTGTAATGCCCATTGCTCCAGCCAATAGGAAACTTAGTGGATTCCAGCGTTTGACCATCGGATCCGAACTTCCCCACACAGTCCACAGCCTTGTCGTTCACGGGCTCCACCTAGTAGAAAAATTTCTTCCAATCACCTCGCAAGGAATCGGTGTAAGCTCGGAAGATTTTCGAACCTCGCCTTGATCGGAAACTCACATGCTCACGCCCGAAATTAGCGGCCTTGTTTTTGCCACTATTCCGGTTAAGCTCGAACAAGTGAAAGAACAGCGTGGGCGACGCCGGTCTTTCCAAATGAATACACAAGAGCTCGAAAGCTCGGAGGAATGCCCATGCATTAGGGTGCAGTTGAGAAGGTGCAACGTCCAACCTGGCCAGTACGGTTTGCTGAAGACAAGTAAAAGGAGGTCGGATGTTCATATCCTTGATCGTCACGTGGTACATCGTAAACTTGAAATCCCCTTCCCAAGTAGCCACGTGTTCACTGTCCCTCATCCCTTCGACCCTCCAGATTCTGTCCGAACGACCATTAATCTTCTTCATAACAGGTCCGAGATTATGGAAAGATCGATAAACCGACTCTGTCTCCAAAACCGAGCTTGAAACCCAATCATAAGGACGTGCTTCCCTGGCTGGAACACTTGAAACACCAAGGCCAGTGCTGGAATATCCATCTACAGATATAGCCGGAGATCGACTGCTTCCTGGAGGGTTGGCAGTTCTTCTCTCTTGATCAACAGGCGCGTCACCGGAATCCTCGATCGAAGGATCATCCGTCATATTTTCAGCCTCGCCTGATCCACGAGTTTGTGAGCTCCCTTGGTTTTCCCCAGATTGGATTTCTTCCTCGGACATATCGTCCCCAGATTCGTCGTCCCCATCGTCGTTGTCATCGTCATCACCATCGTCGTCGCTATCTCCTTCCTCGCCTCGATCTCCAGATGATTCGTCATTTGCTTCAGAAGCGTTGGGGTCGGGCGTGAGATTTTCAACGTCTAGATCCTCATCAGCTTGCTCACTAGTCGGAGCCGAATCCAGGTGGTCTTGTTCGTCGGGAGTAGTAGATTCAATCTTATCTTGAACATCAGGAGCATCGACGCGATCATCTCGGAGATCCCCAACAGGAACTCCACCGCCCGAGGACATCTTAGTTGCTAACTCTGGGGGTTTGGCGGTGATTTGTCTCGGAGTTTGCTTAGTGACCGCCAGATCGGACCTGCAGAAATGGGGGACGAGATGTCAGGGTTAAATGCCGCAATTGGGTTCACGAGTGTTGCACCCCGAAAAATCCTTTGGAGGGATTTCTCTTCGCACAACATGAATTGGAGTCGCCACCAATATTTTTTTAGAGGTAAAACATTGAAAAAAACCTTTCTTGAAAGACAATGGTCCTTGGAACCACGAGATTTGAGTTCGGGGGTTGGTTATGCATGGGGAAGGTACGAGCACCCCACACATCCTTTCTACTGAAAGGGAACTTCGATTTGACGTGTGATTTAAAAAGGTTGATTTAAGAAATGCTTTGTTTTTATCTCTCTTTATCTCTCCTTACTTTATGGAAAAACTTAAGGAAAATTTAATCTTTTGCGCTTGACGGGAGGGCACCGTGCCTACGTATCCTGGGGAGGGAATCAAAGCAACGTAGTTCTTGTTTTCGAACATTGTTTTGTTTTTAGAAATTGCCTTGTTTTGGAAAAGGGTTTGTTTTTTTTTTTGAAAAGAAAATGGTTTTCATTTGTCGTGCTTGACGGGAATGTGACCCGCTCCTACGTATCTCCCAGTGCGATGGAGAATTCAAAGCTTACGTAGTTCTCGGTTGTCGAGAAAAGGTTTTTATTTTTTAGTTGTTTAATTGTGAAAATTGAATGTTCACAGTGATCAAACAACAAAGGTTTAGAGTGATCACCACTAGCATCCCATTATTGACGATCGTGCAAGCAAAGACTTCGCATTATCCTCAACAAAGTTTTTAATTTGTGAAATGAGAGTTCTTTTGAAAAATGAGTGTTCATGATAATCAATTGAGCAAAGACTCCAAGTGATCACCACTAGCACCCCATTGTTGACAATCGTGCAAGCAAAGACTTCGCATTATCCTCAACAAAGTTTTTAATTTGTGAAATGAGAGTTCTTTTGAAAAATGAGTGTTCATGATAATCAATTGAGCAAAGACTCCAAGTGATCACCACTAGCACCCCATTGTTGACAATCGTGCAAGCAAAGGCTTCGCATTATCCTCAACAAAGTTTGATTTGTGAAAAATAGTTTGGAATTGTTTTGAGAAGAAGTGAAGTTGTTTATCAATGATTATGTAAATGCAAAAAAATGTTTTGAAGTTGGAACGTTACTAACGAGTAACAAGTTGTTTTTTGTATGCAACATGGTTTTGAAGTTTTGGAGAGTTACTAACGAGTAATAATTGGTGGAAATCAAAACAAGCAAATTGTGAACACCAATTCAACATTTTAATGCACCACAAGCACATAAACAAGTATATCAAGCATGGAGTACCAAGCTTCAATTCAAGAATGCATGAGTAGGCAAGGATGCAAGAATAGGTAAGAATGCATGAATATGCAAAATGCATGTGCATCAAGGTTAAATGAACCTATCTTTTGCCAACTTAGCATAACCCAAGATCATTTGTGGACCATAAATGAACCAAAACCCAAATTCATCTTCTCAAATCACAAATTTCACAATTAACAACATAGGTTTGAATATTTGCAAGTTTAAACAAGTAATTTAACAAAATCAATTCATAAACCCTAGTATGCGAACCTTTTAGCCCGAAGAAATCAAGATACACATCTTGCAACCATTCCTTTAAGCGACCCAAATTCACAATCAAGGTTCATTTCCAAGCAATTGTACGATTGAACCTCAAAAGGCATCAAATCAAATATTAAAACCTAATTATTGAACATATGCGAACCAAATAGCCGAAGGAAATCAAGATTTACATCTTGTAACCATTCCTTTTGGCACAAAAGCTCACAATCATGGTTCATATTCAAATAATTATAAGATTAAGCCAACAAACACCCAAAAATCAACATCAAACCAAATTATCTCAAAATATGCGAAATACATACATGGCCAACCATCAATTTATTTCAACAAGTCAACCAAATCAAGCAAGCGAATGACATAACCAAAACATAGATACATTTATTCACAAGATTCAACCATGAGAACCAGCAAAAATCATAAAACACATATTTATTTGAAGCATGCGAAATTATTATCAAAGCAAATAACATTTTATTTCAATTAAAACAACAAAATCATGCATATAACCCCAAAATCAAAGCATCAAAACAAAGATTCATGAGATTAACATATGTACAAGCATAAAAATGAAGTTAAAAGAGAGGATCTACATTTTTGGAAGTGGAAATCTCACAAATATGCAAGAAATGATGACTTTATGCAAGGATTTACAAGAGAAGGGGTCTAGGAATCACATACCTTAAGATGAGCTCCAAATAAACACAATAGATGAAGAAACAATTAACCAAATCAACTTATCTTCAAGCTTGGTCTTCAATCTCCAAAAAATGACCCTTGATCTTGAACTTTTGTGTGATTTTATGAAGGATTGATGGTTGAAAATTAGTGTTTAGGCTTGGAAGATGGATTGAATGTGTGTGGGTAGATGAGAAATGAAGAAGTGAGTTAGAGAGAAGGGAGAGGGGGTGGCGCATAAATGGAGAGAAGGTGAGGAGGGAGTTGTGTGCTAGGGTTTATGAGTGAATGGTGAGGCCAAAAGCTTTCTTTTCTTTGTGAGGTGAGATTAATAGGGTATATATAGAAAGCAATTAGGTTTAAGGGTAGTTAGGTCATTGTGCATCTCATCTCACCCTAGGATTGCATCTAAAATTTGAATGGAGGGTGAGGATTGAATCACACATGGATTGAGGTCAAAAAATGAAAATATGAGAGGGAATGAGAGGGATAGGCGACACACATTGGGAGGGGTCCTTGGTGACCAAGTTTTGCAAGTTGGCAATTGTACTATTGTACTATTATGAGACCATTCCCTTTTCCTTTTATTTTTGATTATTCTTTTCAAGATAATTGTACAAAAATACACCACTTTGAGCCACTGTTTGCTGGTGTTTTTAGCAAACAATCACTAGTTTTATTAGAAGGTTTGTGAGATCAAACTAGAAAAATCTCAAAGCAATGCCTCTGAATTGCGCATGGTTTTTGTTGAAGAAAACGTAGGAAAAGGGGACGATTTGCAATGATTTAACAGAATTGAAAAGAAAAGAAGCAGTAAATGGTGCAGGAATTGTAAAGAACAGACAAGTAAATTGCATTGAATCATAAAAGTGGTACACGATCACGTACAGCGATTCTTCCACTCGTTTTTCGCTCTGGCTTGGAAGTTAGAGTTTCAGGAATCGGGTGTGTATTGTGATTTGCGACCCCTGTTTCTTCTCAGAAACAGTTATTTATACAAAGGAAAAGAGGGGGAAATTTGAACTAAGTAACTGTCTAGCAATTTGAAAATAAGTAACTGCTCCTACTTTCGACCAAGTAACTGCTCCTATTTTCGACCAAAACCGCTCTATCACGCTTCGACCAACTGCTAGTCTTCAGCGCATAACTGCTCTGTTTTCTGTCTGTCGAAGGCTTGCGTCCATTTTCCTCTCTCTTGCTTTTGCTTCCCTGGAAACTTGTCGAGTTTACCTTGCGCATGACCATCTTCTCTGTCGAAATAATATGGTCTTTGTGAAATAAATATAAGTCAGGCCTTGTTGACCATCTCTAATGAAGCCTGTCGAAATTACAGGCTAACAAATTGCCCCCCAAAAATGTCTTTTTCGACTGAACTTGAGGAGGAAGAAGAGAAAGACATTTTTGAATTCACCATCGAAATAACTTTGCACTTGAGTAAAATAGCTGTATACCTGATGTCACCACTGTTAAGTGTTGTTTCCATATTCAAACCTTGAACTTGAACAGCCTGTAAATTCGGCCTTTGACTATGTTTTGGCAACTTAAATGCCATGTTTTTACGCTTTCTTTATATTTATTCCAGCGTTATTTTAACTTCTTGCAACGTTGGCTTATACTTTTTCAAGTATTTGCCATTTATACGCAAAATTCTTTCATCAGCGCCAATCTCTTCGACCTCATATGCGCCGTTTGAATAAACTTGTAAAATTTTAAATGGTCCTTCCCAACTTGGGGACCACTTACCAAAGACTCTATCTTTTTTATCTATAGGCAATAGGACCTTCCACACTAGATCACCTGAATCAAAGGTTTTAGACTTAACCTTTTTGTTATAAGTTTTAGCTACCCTCTCTTTCTGTCGAATAAGCATATCTAAAGCTAATAACCTTTCTTCGTCTAAATCAACCAATTCATCAAGCATCATATTCCAATAATAATCAGAGGGAATCTCCCACTGTCTTTGAATTCTTGTTGATTGTAGACAAATTTCAACAGGCAACACTGCATCGTGTCCAAATGTTAGCCTATAAGGAGTAGTGTTGATAGATTCTTTGGGTGAATTTCGACAAGCCCATAATGCTTGATCAAGGGTATTATGCCAATTTTTTGGTTTCTGCCCAACATGTTTTTTAATCAAATTAATAATAACTTTATTGGCAGCTTCTACTTGACCATTGGCTTGCGCATAATATGGTGTCGAAGTTAATAACTTAAAACCAATTTCAGAAGCAAACTCTACCATTTTTCTACCAATGAAAACTGATCCTTGATCTGTAGTAATGGTTTCTGGAATTCCAAACCTATAAATGATATGATTTTGAATAAACCTTATCACTGCTTCTTGATCAACATTGGCTAAAGGTATAGCTTCAACCCATTTGGTGAAGTAATCAATTCCCACAAGGATATATCTATGGCCCTTCGACGAAGTTGGCTTTATCTCTCCAATCACATCTAGAGCCCAACCTCTAAATGGCCAAGGTTTGACTACGGCATGCAATTCATTTGCAGGTACATATTGTATCCCAGCATGCTTTTGACACTCTTGGCATCCCTTAGCAAATTCTATGCAATCTTTCAGCATAGTTGGCCAATACATTCCTTGTCGAAATAATAACCACTTCATTTTGTGGCCTACTTGGTGTGAACCACATGCTCCACTATGTGTATCGGAAACTGCTAAATATGCCTCATTTTCACTAAGACATTTTAATAGTACTCCTTCAGGAGTCTTTTTAAACAATTCGTTTCCAATTATCACATAGCTCAAAGCCCTGTATTTTACCTTTTTATTGGTATTTCTTGTGGGATTTTGCAAATATTCTGCAATAGGCCTTCGCCAATCATTATTGGTCATATTGTCAAGAGCAAAAATTTCTGCTAAGTCAAAGTCACCAAAAAATTGACGTTTTTCGACAACGACTAGTTCCTCGTTTGCGTTCGCATCTGTTGCCCCCCCAATTGTTGGTGTTGACAATATTGACGAAGAATAGTCATTAGAAATGATCTTATCCTTTATTTCAATTAACTCTTCCAGGCTTTGTTTTGAAACTTTATAGCCTGAAGCAATTTGTGCTAATTCATTTGCCACTTGATTATCAATTCGTGGTAAATGTTCTAAATGAACAGACTCAAATCTTTTTAACAAAGCATTGGCAACAACAAAGTATCTGATAAGGTGCTCCTTAATGCATTTGTACTCTCTTGTCAATTGTTTAACAACCAACTCAGAGTCACCTTTTATTTCGACATGAGTTGCCCCCAGCTCAAGTAAAATTTTAAGGCCTACTATTAAAGCCTCATACTCAGCTTCATTATTGGAGCAAACATCTCGAATTTTAAACTTATACTTCGTTGGAATGTTAGTAGGAGATATTATTAAAATACCAATCCCAACTCCATGTTTATGGCTTGAACCATCAAAGTACAACCTCCAAGGATATACGTCTACAAAACTTAATGTTTCTTCGACAACAGAATGGTCTACTATAAAATCAGCAACCACTTGTCCTTTAATTGATTTTAGAGGTTGATAAGTTAAGTTGTATTCTGACAAAGCCAAAGCCCATTTACCAATTCGGCTATGCATTATTGGTTTCGACAGCATATGCTTAATAACATCAAAATGCGAATAAACAGAAACATCAACTGGTTTTATATATTGCTTTAACTTTGTACACGAAAAATACAAACAAAGGCACAACTTTTCTATAGGAGTGTACCTCGTTTCGGCATCATTTAAGACCCTACTGAGGTGATAAATGGCTCTTTCGACACCACTATCATCCTCTTGTGCTAACATGCTACCTATTGTTCTATCAGAAGCTGCTATATACAATTTGAGCACTTTGTGTTTAATAACAGGCAACAAAATTGGTGGTTTCATCAAATAAGACTTGATCTCGTCGAAGGCTGCTTGATGCATTGGTTCCCATTTGAACTCTTCCTCCTTCTTCAGTCTTAACAATGGCGAAAAAACTTGCGTTTTGCCACTTAGATTTGATATAAATCTTCGAAGGAAATTGATTTTTCCCAGCAACGACTGAAGCTCCTTTTTGGTCGAAGGGGCCTTCATTTCCATAATTGCCTTAGTCTTATTTTGATTGATTTCAATGCCTTTTTTGTGCACTATAAAACCCAAGAAATCACCTGCACGTACACAAAAGGCACATTTTAATGGATTTAATTTCAATCCATATTTCCTCATTCTTTCAAAAGAACGGCGAAGATGGTCTAAATGACCACTTTCTGAGGAAGATTTAACCACCACATCATCTATGTATACTTGCATAAAATCATCAATAAAATCATGAAACATAGAATTCATGGCCCTCTGATATGTAGCACCAGCATTCTTTAAGCCAAAGGGCATTACTACCCATTCATAAACACCCAATGCCCCTGGACATCTAAAAGCAGTTTTCGGCACGTCCTCTTCAGCAATGAAGATTTGATTATACCCAGAATAACCATCGAGCATACTAAGATAATCAAATCCCGCTGCTGGATCTATTAGCATTTCTGCCACAGGCATTGCGTATTCATCCTTGGGAGATGCATTATTTAAATCCCTAAAATCTATGCACACTCTAAGAGTCCCATTTTTCTTTACTACAGGAACTATATTGGCTAACCATTCGACATACCTGGCAGTTCTGATGAATTTGTTTCTGAATAGCCTTTCGATTTCCTCTTTGATCTTAGCCAACACTTGAGGAGCAAATCTTCTTGGCACTTGCTTCACTGGTTTCTTCCCTGGTCGTATTGGTAATTGCATTTCCACTACTTCTCGACTTAACCCAGGCATTTCGTCGTAATCCCAAGCAAAGCAGTCTTTGAACTCCCTTAACAATGTAATGACTTGGGTTTTTAAAGAAACATCAATATTTGCACTAATATAAGTTGGCCTTTTTATTGAGCCATTTCCCAAATCAACTTCTTCTAACGGGTCTTGAGCTTGCATATGCTTTGTCAAATCTCTAGGATCCTTTTCAAAACCTAATGGATCATTATCATAGATACAGTCAAGTCTTTCATCTATGACTATGCCATTTTCTTCATTTAACTCACTGGCTTCGACAGCCATTGTTTGTTGAATAATTTCGGCCTCCATAGCCGCTTTAAACTTGTTTTCGGCCATATAAGCCGTAATTTTGTCCCATGCATTGGGCACTGACATAAGAACACTTTCAAGAACCAGTGTTCCACCCCGTTGGTCGAAAAACACCATCAGGATAGACACTATCATCTCCCATTATTTCTCTTTCCCAAACAAAACCATAATTTGGGTCAAGATGAACTGAGGCAAAAACATTATCCGCAGGAACGTATGCCTCATTAGAAGATGAACATGGCGCAATCTTCGCCATTTGTTTCTCAAAGTTTTCCTTGGTAACTTGGTTCACATCAGCACGGAAGTAGCTCTGATCGGCTTCAACATACTCTACCAAACCATCTTCCTTCCACATTACTAAACGTTGATGCAAAGTTGAAGGGACAGCACCAACTCCATGGATCCACTCTCTACCAAGGAGTAAATTAAAATTCGCTTTAGAGGCTATCGCTAAGAACAATGTAGTCCTCTTTATGGAACCAACAATTAAGTCCACCTCAATGGCCCCCAAAGAATGGCCAGTTTTGCCTTCATAGTTGCTTAAGACAATGTTATGTGGCCTGAGGTCAGTATCGAACTTACCAATCTTCTTCAAAAGACCATGTGGCATCAAATTCACTGCAGCTCCACCATCCACTAACACTTTGTTAATTCCAACACCATTAACTTTGGCTTGGACATACAGGGGTTTCAAGTGGTTTTGCATACTCATATCTGGCTTCTCGAAGGTAGCCATTTGGTCTTCGACACAACCATTATTCATTACATAGTAACACATTAGCTTATGATGAGCCATATCCTCTGTAAAATCCTCTTCAACATCATTTGGTACTGTGATAACATCGTACTCAAGAGGCAGAATTGATACCACATTGCAAACAACATCGAAATCATCTTCAGAATCATCAAAATCAGACTCCATGTCTTCATCCATATCGAAATCAGCATTCTTTCCTTTCACTGTTGACAATGGAGGAAATATTCTTTCAAGGGCAGGCCTTCTTGGCTTTTCTGTTACCACAGCCTTGCCTTTGGCCTTATTTGCTGCACACACATGACTAGCAACATCAGCGTTCCTCTTTGTGGCAACTTCAGCTTTGTGAACCTCACTCTTCGCCACTATCATGCTGCGTGGAACTTGATTATTAGCCAAATGACTTGGAACCTGGTTAATGTCAAAGTGTGCCTTCTTCTTCTGTTGTCTTTGGTAACGACGCCACTGTGTTCTAGTCATGGGGTTCTTACCCTTATAGTTATTCTTATAATTAAACTTAACAGCATCAGTACCTGGCTTGACAGCTTTAGCACGTTGATTATTGGACACCCACGCTTCGACAGGAGCACTAGCACTTGGGACAAAGGATTTATTTGTTGACAGCTTCAAATACCCCTTCACTGAGGACTTCTCTTTAGCAAATTGTCGTTTGCTTGTTGAAGGCTTTGTTGACACATTAGCCTTATAGCCAAGAAGATCTCCTTTTGCAAAGTCAAATTTTGGCCTGTTATCAAGCCATTTTCTTTTGCGTTGTTGTTGATCCTGATAGCCTTCGACAGCTTTAGCTGCTTCTTTATCGAAGACAGCACTGCACCTTGGGCAAAGCATAACTTCAGAGTTATTCCACTTACACCAATTGAGGAAATCTATCAATTCTTCCTCAGCCTTTGGATACACAGCGTGTATCTTCCCATCATATTCTTTTAGGGTCACTTCCTGTTTCTTACCTTCAGCATACATAAAACCCTTTAATTTTTCGGTGGCAGTCTTGACACACTTAGGAGGGTCTGCCATTTGAGCATCCACCATGCCTACATCAGCTTCGACAGGTTCAGAGTACATAGCTTCAGCCTTAGGCAATGGATCAACATCAATCTGCATAGGAGCTTTCATTTTCTTATCAGCAAATTTGAGTCTTCCTTCGTCAACTGCTTTTTGCACTAAATCCCTGAAGAGCACACAACGGTCAGTGTTATGTCCCAAAAAATTATGGAACTTACAATAACCCTTTTTCTTTCTTTGGTCAAGAGTTGGTATTTTAAGGCCTTTAGGCACTAATATTTGACCATCAGTTACTAAAAGATCAAAAATTTCATCACATTTAGTAACATCAAAAGTATAAGTCTTAGGCATAAATCTATCATTCTTAGGCTCTACAGGGTTATTCCCATTCGCAGGCCTTAATAATTTACAGGTATAAGGAGGACCATGCTTAAGTTCAGCCACGTCTATCTCCTCTTCTTCGACATTACTATATGTAACGTCAAACTCTTCTCCGACATATGCCACTTTTTCTTTTTTATGATACCTATTCGACCTAGATTTTTCCTCTCTAAGCCTTTCAACTTGTCGAACTCTATCAGCCAAATGAGCCATATCTCGCAAATGAGATGTGTCTAATTTCTTTCTAATTGAGTAATCAAGGCCACCAGCAGCCATTTCGACAAGCTCATGTTCAGGGACTTGTGTGAAACAACGAGATTTCAACAGCCTAAATCTGTTTAAGTAATCATCAATAGTTTCAGGCATTTTGCGCCGAACACTAGCCAATTCTTTAAGACTAATTTTCGACTGGCCCATGTAAAACTGTGCATGGAATGCCTTTTCTAATTGCCCCCATGTGAACATAGAACCAGGGGGTAAGGTCGTGAACCAAGTGAAAGCATTTTTAGTTAGAGAATTTGGAAAATATTTCATCTTCAAATTCTCATTTTGTGCTAAGTCCCCAGCCTCAGTCAAGAAACGAGCAATGTGTTCGACTGTGGACTCATTTGATCACCACCAAACTTAGTAAACTTGGGAACTTTCCATCCCCTTGGTAACTCAGTTTGTAATACATATTCACATAATGGTGATACGAAGTTAGGCCTTTGTAAACCTATGTTAAGGCCATTTTGCGCCAAAATAGTTTCGACTAAAGTAGCTATATTGTTTTCTGCACCAACATTGTGTTGTTGCATTTGTCGAACAACTTCATCAGCGTTCTGGTGTCTATTTACCAAAACTACTTCAGGGACGTGGTTTACTGCCCCTTGTAGTTCGCCTACAACTGTCGACGCTTCGACTGCAACTGCTTCTTGGGGGTTAACTGGCGACGCATTACCCGCAATAATAGGAACGTGCCTACTATTAACCGCTGGAGCCCCAAAGAAATCTGCAATCCTACTCATCTGATTTGCCAACATTTGGTAACTGTTATTGGTATTTTGAATCAAAGGATTGAAAACTGTACCAATTTGTTGGGTAAGCATATTAACCATATCGTGATTACTCTCGTCTACTTGCTGTCTTAAGGCCAACAAAGACGTATTGGTCAATGCTGCGGGATTTCGACCAAATACGCTCTCAGAAGAGACATGTGTAGGGGAAAAGGTCGAAATATGTGGCATTCCAGTAGGCATGCCATACATTCCCAAAGGAATTGGGGGTAGATGTACGTTATTCAAACGTGGGTCTAAACCGTTTCCCATTGCCATGTAAGGGCTATGAAGCCCTGCACTTAACGGCAAAGACATAGGCAAAGATGCCATTTCTGACTGCGTTGAACCAACATTAGTCATTGATAATGAAGAAACGGTTATCGACGATGATGGTCCTGCGCTAATGTTTGCAGAATCCATTGTTGTTCCTTGCCCTTGTGAAACCACAGGGTTGGAACTAGACGCATTATTCGTACCAGAACGAACCATTTTACCACTTCTCAAATGCATACAACAGCGAATACAAAAGAGAGTACGAAAATGAACAAAATCAAAGGCAAGGTCCCATCGGGCGTGCCAATTTGTTTGCTGGTGTTTTTAGCAAACAATCACTAGTTTTATTAGAAGGTTTGTGAGATCAAACTAGAAAAATCTCAAAGCAATGCCTCTGAATTGTGCATGGTTTTTGTTGAAGAAAACGTAGGAAAAGGGGACGATTTGCAATGATTTAACAGAATTGAAAAGAAAAGAAGCAGTAAATGGTGCAGGAATTGTAAAGAACAGACAAGTAAATTGCATTGAATCATAAAAGTGGTACACGATCACGTACAGCGATTCTTCCACTCGTTTTTCGCTCTGGCTTGGAAGTTAGAGTTTCAGGAATCGGGTGTGTATTGTGATTTGCGACCCCTGTTTCTTCTCAGAAACAGTTATTTATACAAAGGAAAAGAGGGGGAAATTTGAACTAAGTAACTGTCTAGCAATTTGAAAATAAGTAACTGCTCCTACTTTCGACCAAGTAACTGCTCCTATTTTCGACCAAAACCGCTCTATCACGCTTCGACCAACTGCTAGTCTTCAGCGCATAACTGCTCTGTTTTCTGTCTGTCGAAGGCTTGCGTCCATTTTCCTCTCTCTTGCTTTTGCTTCCCTGGAAACTTGTCGAGTTTACCTTGCGCATGACCATCTTCTCTGTCGAAATAATATGGTCTTTGTGAAATAAATATAAGTCAGGCCTTGTTGACCATCTCTAATGAAGCCTGTCGAAATTACAGGCTAACAGCCACATACAAGGTATTTTGAGGAATATGCCATTTTATGTGATCACCATGACCAAAAAATGTCATAAAAATCACATCTTGGAACTTTTTGTAGAATATTCCCTATTGATCCTTTTTGAAATTTTGTGCACAATGTATGCATGCATGCGCATACATACATACATGACCAAAAATGTTTTGCCTCAAATAAATTTCTCTAAAATTGCACAATGATTCTTGATGAGAAATTATCTTATTTTTGACAATGACCAAAATACCCTTTTGCCCTAAAAACCTTGTTTTTTAACAACAAATGCATTTCCACTCTAACAATGAATTTAAAAGCCCTAGAATGACTTTTAAAACCCAAAAATGCATGCACAATGCTCTTCACTCTTCAAAATAAAACCACACTTCTCAATTTATTTATTTTTTTGCGGAAAATTAAGGTTTTAAACCTAGGCGGACAAAATTAGGGTATGACAACGAGCAAGTCGGAACCCGACCTGACGGCCCCCACTCTGAGGGAGGATAAGAGGACCAAGGTAGTTTCGACCTTATACATAAAAAGAAAGGAGGAAAAAGGTTTTTGGACAAAACTAACCTCGTAAACGACGTATGAAGGGATTAGGATCAAGCGGAAGTCTGGCTTTGCGATCTCGAACGATTGAAATGCACTGGAACAAATCGACCCTCGCCACTTTCTACTTGCTCACTCAAGGTCAGTCCCCAAGATCGTCAGTCAGAGCAGTGGAGTTTCGTAACAAACACAATGAAGGAACTGATTCCCTATTTATAGTGGGCCAAGAAGCTGGGCCTCAGAAACAAAGCGACAGATCCAATCAACAGGAATTAAACCGCACACGCAAAACGATGAGTCACCATCATTAGCAGTTATGAAAAGACGTACCCTGTCAGAGGCATTTAATGCGTGGCACATATCACGGCGATTTGTCTTTATGCGCCTCTCTGATTTCCTAGAAGGCGTACAGTCTCTTAACGTCGTGACATATGAAGCTCGGAGACGTCGACGTCTTCTAACCTCGTATAAATCGGCATGATCGAGATCGCTCGCACAGTTATAAAAGTCAAGATCGCCTATCAGACGACCAGACTTGGGGGCAACTGTTATGGTAATTGATCTGTTACTATTTGCAGTCCCCAGAGGCCCATTTTATCACTGGCCCATCCTCTTAGGTGAGCCCATCATTCAACGCTTCAGATGCAGCCAACACATCCAACGGTTCCTAATCATTAGGTCAACACCATTCAAAACCTATAAATACCACATTCAATGCTCATTAAAGGTAAGCTATTCAACTCATAAAAATACTCTGTTTGACTACCTCACTGACTTGATCGTCGGAGTGTCATTGCAGGACCAACACCTCAACCTCGACCGGAGCGTTCGTCATCAAGGACCACATCTACCAACTACCTCGAACCGACCTCCAAGGTCAGAAGTACGGTACAGAACAGGTTCGAATTTTTTTTAGGAAGTCAACTGAACGACACCAAACCACATGTATTTTTACTTTACGGTTCTGTTCGTTTTATAACTCAAAACCGAATCAAACCGCACCACAAACCGCACTACTTTCAAAGTTGCCTATGTGCACAAAAGCGCTACGGGCTCAAATGTTCGATGACTTTCTCCGATTTGTTTAGTTTCCATGCTACACAAATTACTCTGGTTTTTTTTTTACCAAAAAAAGAAATTTACTCTGTTTTTTTTGGTCAACTCAAATTACTGTGGTTGAAAGCGAACGTTTTACCTTTAACATCATATTTCAATAGTCGAATTTTAAAACTCAGAACGCACCTAGTTCACTAATGCGATGATGATAAGGTAGTTGGCGTTTCTAAACTTATACCATAATTGCATGCACACCAATCAAAGGATAGTCGCTAAACTTATAACACGTCCGAAAAAGTTAATTTGTTGTTTCAGTCTTTTTCGCACGTTAAAAATCCTATATATTTAATTAAACACTTCATAGGCCATAAAGAAGGGGCCTGAAAATTTTCAGAAAGGGTGATAACGATGAATTGATTGTAGTTATTTATTTTATCACGAAGAAAATGACATTACGCAATGGGAAGTAACACAACAGAATTTAAAATTTAAAATAGAATGAAAATTACATAGAAAAAATAAAACATATGCCACTAAATCCAACAAAAATGACTGTAAAAGTTTTATCGGTTGTTATATCATTGTAGGAGATTGTTTGGGTACAGAAGTTCATTGGGTATCCCATTTACCGATTCTATTTGCCAGTGATACCCATATGGGTCTGTAACGCGGTAAATGGTTGGTTGATCATCCTCTTGAGCAATCTGCTCCTCCTCAATATTTGCACCCCCTCCAGCTTGTTGAATTCTTTGTATGAATCCCATCAAATTATCGGTGAATATATAGATCCGCTCGTGACTTTCATAGGCACTGGCCAATTAAAATGAAAAAGAATTAAAAAAAATAAAACAAAAAGCCCAAAATCATTTAGAAAACAAAATAAATTGAGACTTACTTTACTGGGTTGTTATAAGTTTCGACTATCTCTAACACGAAATGTCGTGCCTCCGGTCCAATGCGCAATAAGTATCTTAGGTAAATTCGAGGAATTCGTCCAGTAGCTATTGGACCGTGATACTCTTCGACCACAACAGCTCCAAAAGCAGTCCTATACCATTCAAATGCTGCACGAGCTATAGTGCGGTCAATAAACACCATGTAGTGAATATGACAATATCGAATGGGCCGTAAGACTTGAGGTACCATGTCTCTGGAAGCAAGACACCAGATAATCTCGAATATGGTAAAGACGTGTATGACCGAGTTGTACATCCCCTATATTCTCTGGGTTCAATAGATTCTCAGCATCTAGCGCAAGAGCGGTATTGAATGCGGCTACCACATTCGCAACATAAACGCACATAGCAGCGTTGCTTACGTTTTCACTGAAAAGTAAATAAGAGAAAATTAAATTCAAAATAAAAATAAGAAATATCTAAATATAGAAACATAAATAAAAAAACAGAACTCACACAACTTCTTGGCGAAATACTTCTTGTAGTTGGATAATTGTACGTGTCCCTCGAACACGAAGATATGCTGTGAGTAGATAGCGAGGTCTTGCAAGCTCAACATTCATTCTCCAATGCTGGTGTATTACATCAGCCACAAGTGCCAGCGTTAAAAAATTTCGTAACATGACGCCACGTCCATCGTCCACCATCAAAAAATAATGAGCAGAAAAAGGTAAAGCTCCTGCTGCCATCAAAGGGATCTGCAAAATTTAAATAAAAAAAAAAACAGATACATTAGATATTACAAGTGTACAAACATAACATAACTTTTATTACAAGAAACAAAAACTGAATGGGTATGGCTGTATGTGTCAGAGAGAAACAAAGCTGAATATTACAAGAAACAAAAATTAGCTTTTTTATTGAAAATAAATAAATAAATAAATAAATAACTATTTTTCAAATAAATAAATAGTGTGCAGTGCGGCTCCTTTTTACAGGAAAAAGTAAAAAAGAAACACGAAACTCGAAAGGTGTCCAAAAGAAAGTTAGCAAAAGTGAAAAAAAACTAGAGTGTTGGTGCGGTTCGTTTTTAAAGGGAAAGAAAGAGAGGGCCAATTGAGAAAAGGGAGAAAGGGGGTGGGGGGACGCAGCGGAGGAGTTGCCGGCGAGAAGGCTGACCGCGGTGGGGATGGCGCCGTGGTGGTGGTGTTCAAAAGGTATAAAAATAAAGAACAGCATACCTCTTCTTCCATTGTGATTTTCTAGTTTTCTGAAGAAGAAAACCTGGTTACCTAATCTGCTTATATAAACCTTTTCTTTGAATAGAGAAATTTATTTAATTTGATTCTGATTGGGATTGCTTATATAAGCCTAATATTGGTATGTAACTGATTCTTGTTTAGATCTTTTTTTTTTTTATGAAACTTTTGTTAGATCTCGTTAACCTGATTTTTAATGTGCTTCCTATTTTGTATTTTACAATCTTACTACTAATTAGTCAGAATTCGTTAGTAGTTTTAC
Organism: Astragalus glycyphyllos; assembly: GCA_963573325.1. Taxonomy (NCBI): domain Eukaryota; kingdom Viridiplantae; phylum Streptophyta; class Magnoliopsida; order Fabales; family Fabaceae; genus Astragalus; species Astragalus glycyphyllos. Next base: position 58,292,750 of record OY754308.1, on the reverse strand, counting down.
TAACAGCTAATTGTATTGTTGTAAAAAATAGCCGTTTGCTATTTATTACCTAGAATCAAATCTGTTGTAATATAGAAAACAAATCTGTGCAATGATGATAAGGTAGTTAGTGTTTCTAAATTTATACCATAATTGCATCAATCAAAGGATAGAGTCGCATAACGAGCTACATGGAGTTGCCCGCTTCTTATTGCTAATGATATATGCCTTGCCTTTTCATGTCAATTAAGTATCTTAGTATCTAAACGGATTTGTGAACTCTCTGTGAGAGTATTGTTTCATTGATTAACTGATTCAGTTACAAGGTGATATTTATACATTGCCTTTAGATCTATTCTAGCCAATCCATGTCAGCGAGGATCCACGTCAGAATCTATTTTTGACTGTTCTGTGGCTATTAAGTGAGTCTTTGACTTATCCTCTATTACTCCCCCTCAAGCACAAGGAGTTGCTTTGGAGAAGAAACAACCTTGAGCTTCCTTCTAAGGTCACAGAACAACGAGGTGGGAAGCGCCTTGGTCAAAGCATCTGCGAACTTGGCAGCACCAGGAACATGTTTCACAACCATAGACTTGGCTACCACCTTCTCGCGCACAAAGTGACTGTCTAATTCAAGGTGTTTGGTGCGTGCGTGGAGAACATGGTTATGAGCAAGCATAACTGCACTCAAATTGTCACATAATTAAGAGGGTTGGAGTTTGAAAGGCAACACCCAATTCACGAAGCAAGGATTGGAGCAATAGTAACTCTGATGTGGTGTGAGCCATAGCCCTGTACTCTGCCTCTGCGCTAGAAGATACCTCAATGCACTTAACTTCACGCCAATGGGACTCAAGAGGTGCTGCCAGGAATTAGCACACTTTGTTGACGCTAAAAGCAATCTCGGGACGCGTGAGTGTGACGTATTAATTGTAGGGCGCCTACAACAGAACGATACCGATGTTGATCAGAGAGGGAATCAGGACCTTGTTTGCTCAATTTAGCAGTTGATGCCATTGCAGTCACGCAGATTCACCCTTGTGAGAAGATCACGAATGTATTTGGATTGCGTGAGGAGAAGCTCACCGGAGGGGAGATGATGCACTTCAATACCAAGGAAGTAATTAGGGCGACCAAGTTACTTTAGTGCAAATGTGGCATTCAGTTTGGTGATCAAATCCCTTACCAAGGCAGCATCAGAGCCCGTAATCAGGATGTCATCGACCTAAATAAGAGCATACAAGTTACCCCTTTGGCAGCGTTGACAAAAAGGGAGGGGTCACACTTGCTTGACTGAAATCCAAAGAGCAAGAGAGCCTGCTGGGGACGCTCGTACTAGGCACGAGACGCCTGTTTTAGGTCGCATAGTGAACGCTGCAAACAACAGACCAGGCTCTTATCAGTGGAGACAAATTCGGGAGGCTGATTCATATAGATTTCCTCTTCAATGTGTCCATTAATGAATGCTTTATTCACGTCAATTTGCTCAATATGCCACTTGTGAGTGATGGCAAGAGTGAGCAGAACACGAATGCGTTATAACATATAATTTTTAAAAATGTTGTTCCTACTTCAATTAAAAAAATTATATTTGACACTGAAATTTAATAGAAATTGAGTAAAACTTTTATAAAGTAATGTTAATGTGTGTACAATTTTTTTTAAAATATATTAAAAATTTTATTTTTTATTTTAAATATAAGTATACCTTCTAATTCTATTGCAATCACTTTAAAATTAAAATATCAATGGTATGACTATACACTTATTGTCTCAAATTGGTATATTTTAGCATCAATCTACTTATTTTTAGTTCAATGTTTGACTAAATTATCACGATTCACAAATTAAATGTATTAATTATATACGAATATGTGTGTGAGACATGACGAATAACCCAAGGGTCAACTCGAACCCGTCATAACCCGAAGCCGCGTTACAACATAGGGCAGTCCCATTTGTCATTTTTTGTGTGGTGCAAGGTTGGGTTCAATCCAAAGTGAGTTCGAACAAGTTGGCGAGTTGGGATGAGTCCTACACACCCCTTGGTTCCTAGCGGTACTCCGTTGACGGAATTATGTAGCTCGTAAAAGTAAATGATGAAGTTAAAGTTAATATGTGAAACTAAATACTATACTTTTAAGTGGTTAATTCAATTTTCTGAAGGCAAAAGTGTAACACCCTAAATTTCGCTCGTCAACAAAATTTAGAATGTCGTACATTTTCACACATCAGGGTGCACGCAATACAATCTGGATACAACCAACGGAATAAAATTCTGAAATGACTATATTAAAAGTTATGATTATTCATAACACTGCCAATCATTATACTAATTTTTAGTCAAATGTAATCAAAAGAGTCATTTGTACCTAATGATCCAAAATATAAAATGTGCACAAAGTAATTATTAGCGAGCAACTATTTCATTATCATCATCCCCTCATCATCCCCCCACCACACTCTATAAATACAACATTCATTGCCTCATTAATGGTAAGCATTCTCACATTTATTACTTTGCTAAGACTACCTCACTGACTTTAGCATCGGAGTGACTTTGCAGGTACAACACTAGCTAGGATCGGATACGGTTATTGACTAAGGACATCAACCACTAACTACCTCGGACCACCACCCTTCAAGGTCGGAAGTACTGTGCAGAATAATATTGATTTGTATATATAGTATTGATCTGAATGATATACTTAAAAGGAAAGGGATAAAAATGTGCTTGTATTTTGTTAGACTTCCAAACATAATATAGCTCCATATTGTGATTGTGTGTTCCTAACTCAATTTTTCTCAATAGAAAAAATCGTAAACTAATTACTAATTTAACTTCATACTAAATAAAAATGATAAAATAAAGGCTTAATTACACTTTTGGTCTCCCTATTGTCACTCAGTCACGATTTTAGTCCCGCAACTCTTTTTCCACGATTCTGGTCCCCTTATTTTCCCAATTTCTAAAATCGTTGCCCCTCCCAACTTTGGTCAAACATTTAGCCGACATGTACTCAGTATCCTATGTAGCATGCCATGCTGGAATGTCACGTGTGATTTTAAATTTAAAAATATCATTGTTTTTGGTTAAATTTGAAAAGATGTCTTCTACATGTCATTGATCCATCAAGATCCAAGTGAAAGAATCCTAATCCCATAACCCAAAATCTCTCCTTTATCATACCAGTCAAAGAAAGAACATTGTTTGCTACCATATACCCAAAAAACAATGTTTTTTCACCCCGCGATTTGAAGGAGGAAGCAATGATTTTAGAAATTGGGGAAATAGGGAGATTAAATTCATGGAGAAAATATTGGGAGACTAAAATCGTGAGCGGGTGATAATAGGGGGGCCAAAAGTGTAATTAAGGCTAAAATAATTTTGAAATATAACAATCAATGTATATAGTATGTACACCACAAAACAATTATATTTCAATTAATTTAATTATTAAAAGTTTCAAAATAAAACAATTCAAATTAATCTTGGCTTAAGTATTTCTCTCTATATTTTATTACCTTTTTATAAAAATATGCCATTTATGCCTAAATTTTTATTCAGCTTTATAGATGACAGCTAGTCCGAGAAAAAAAGACAATAAAGATTATGGGAGATTTGGTCACAAATAGATGTGATACATAAGTACTTATATGAATTTGGTTTTCAAAATGCACTAATAATGCACTTTTTACATTTCACACAACTAAATGGAATATAATTTAAAAATATCAATGGATAATAGTACGAAAATGCATTAATATTATGTTACTTGAAGAAATAACAAAAAAGAGGGGATATATGAACTATTATTTCAAATAAAACAGCTCATTCAATTGCCATATTTGATGTTAAAATAACCATAGCTTGCAACACCATATGAAACTTTTTATGACAAAACTCCTCCATTTTAATCAAACCGTCTAGGCCATTTATATTTGAGTCAATTCAACAATTGAGAGAATGCGAAACTTCATGGATCTCATTGAAAGTCTCTACCATTCAAGTGCTTGAAGAAATTAATTCATAAAAAGTATTTTAAATAATGGTGCGATCACCGAAGTCTCGTGAGTATGCCTCCGCAAAGTTCTGTTGCGATACAACTTATAATTGTTAGTTGTAATCTCTATAGTGTGTTCCAAGAGGGTGGGGAGAGTGATAAAATGGCGCCATGAATTAAACCCTTGAATTGATAGAAGAGAATTAAACACATAAAAGAGAAGAAGGGGCAAAATAGATAATTGAAGCTAAAAAAATCATGAGATATCATGGAATAACATAGAAAGGAAACCTTTACACGTAGAAGAGGCATGGAAAACCGTATCAAAGAGGCTATGTCCAACCATGGTTGACAATGGAGATGAAAAGCGAGAGGGACTAAATGAGCGTTGAGTTAAAACCCTAAACCCAAATATTATGCTTGTCTGAACAATGTGTGAGAGAACTAATTGAGGAAGGAATCTAAAAGTTACTTAGAAATGGTTCAAATTAGGGTATGGGGAAATAAAGTGTTTGCTGTAAAAAAGGAAATAAAAGTTTTTCTGGTAAAAAAAACGGAAATAAAAGCATTGATATATTTTCGTTAAGTCACATTAGAAACTGGGCTTGAACTTCTACCCATCAACTTCATTAATATTTGCCTATTTGGTATACTACTATTATGCGTAAAGTTACTGGCCATGGATGACAGACATAAATTTAAATTAACATTTTTTAATTTTTTGAAAAATTACTTTGTTGGACCTATAAGTCAATTTGCATAATTTTTATGCAAATACAAAACATGTAACATTTTGAACTCTATTGAGGCCTAAATTATTAGCTAACATGTCTTCCTATAAATATAACTACAAATATTGATGTTATATTATTTTATTATTTCAAAAGTTATGTGCAAAATTTTAAAGGGTTAAATTAAATATGTTTTCAATTCAAAAAAAAATTAAATATGTTTTTGGTCCCAATAGAATTTAAATTTTCTTTTTAATCCTTATAAGAAACTTCACTCACTTTTAGTCTCTACATTTTTCCCCATCAATGCTTTTAGTCTCTCATGACTTTCAATCGCATTTTTTGGCATTTTAATAGCGCTTCTAAGTGTTATTAAAAGTCATGTGGACTAAAAGCATTCACAGAAGAAAATGTGAGTGAATTTATTTTATAGAAACTAAAAACAAAAATTTTCAATTTTTTATAGGGACAAAAAACACATTTAACCCAATTTTAAATAACTAATTCCAAACTTATTATTTGTGCCTTGATTACAAAGTAATGGAGGTGGATTAACTTTATTGTTTACAATTTATTATGTTTATTGGGAGAAAAAAAATCATGTGTTTATATTTGATACAATTTCTATATTATTTATTGTCTTATACAATTCACGAACCTTCCTCTTATAGTTTTCTTTGTTATTTATAATTTATGATACTTTATATTTTTTGAGAATTCAAATAGTAAATAATATAAGTTCAAAAATGTCATTTAATATCAATTCAATTTCCATTAATATATTAATATATCAATTTCATTCAATTTTTTCATTAACATTCTTGATTTTCTTGATTTGTTTATGAGAATCCAGATTTATTATTTCATAAATTATTCCTTATAGAGACATTTTTTATGTTGGTAAGATCTAGTGTGTAATCTCTCATTGATAGAATTAATTACAAAGAAGTATTTATTATCAAATTACTGAGAGAACGACATGTGGAGATGAATTTAATGAGATTCATTCTCAATCTATATGTATAACAATTGAGAATGCATCTCAATAAATGCTGTTACAAGTGTCACCTCTGAAGCAGTTTGATTATTGCTTTAATATCTTTTCGTGATTATTGCTTTATTTATTTATTTTGACCTCATTAATGCTTTTTTCATTAGGGAATTTTTCTTTGAAAATTTAATAAGGACATATGCTACATCAATTTAATGAATATTAATAATACATGGTTTATACTAAGGGAATTCCCGTGCGTTGCACGAGTTGTTATAATACTTTTTATTTAATTTTAGGTGGTTTATAGATAGAAATATATATAAATATTTGATATAAATTATATATATAAAAATACATTATTATGTAAATTTAATGTTATAATTTTTTATAGAAAAATATTAGTTGTTTTATACAATCTTTTTATATAGTTTATGCATTTTTAACAAAAATTATTGTGAATAATATTTTTATATTATTTTTAAGAGTAGAAAAATATTTTATGATAAAAATATTATTAATACATGGTATATATGGTGACAAATATTTTTATAAAAATATTTTGAAAATTTAACAAGGACATATGCTACATCAATTTAATGAATATTAATAATACATGGTATATATGGTAACAAATTATTGTTGAAATATTATTGAAAATTATGATTTTAATATTCAACTGGGATTTGGTTGATGATTCAAAGAACATTGGTTGATGATTTTTTTTGACAAAAAGCATTCAGTGCATTTCATTAATAATCAAGGATGAAATATATGAAGGAACACTAGAGTATTCTTGAGGGCTAGCTGACAACAAGGCCACCCCAGCTAGAGTATGAGCAACCTTGTTAGCATCCCTCTTAGCAAACTCAAACATTGGTTGATGATGAAAATTGTTAGTTAAGGTATTACTTCCAATTTGGTATGGATATTTATTAGATAATACTTTAGTGCTATGTCGGAGTTCATTTTTTTTAACAAAAACTTGCTATTACTAACGATCTTTCCTATCATAGTCAAGGATATTCAGCTATGAAACTGCTATATTATCTAATTCTTTCTTCTGGGTTAGTTATTTGATTCTTGCAAGATGTCTCCCTTATTGATAAAATCTTTAGAAAAGCTAACGGTAAACAAAAGGTCAAATATGAATAGAGAGAACGACATGTGAAGTTTTGTACGTATTGCATCTATTAAATTAGTAGTGAGGAATGGTGGCTTTCAACTTGGGAAAGCTCATTCGTTTGTGCAAGGTAGGAAAGTGGACCACAAACCATTTAGTTTTATTTTAAATATTTGTATAGTTTAATATCATTGAGTGATATGAATTTTTAATATTGAACTCAAATCCAATTACCTATATATATTAAGGAATTTTTTGTCTTCTTCAATTCTCCAACTATTTTTGTATTTTTATATCTATGGGCATGTCAACTAAATTAAATTAAAATTGTTATAAGTGCTGGACAAATTGTTATTTTCCAAAAATTTAATATCTTCTCACTAAGTAATTTATTAAAATATAATATGAGAAAATTTCAATGGCATTCAAAATACTAATGTCTACATGTAAGCTGATTAGTATAAAATAATAATTTGAATTTTTATAATCCTTCATAAAAAAATAATATATTCTTTCTTTTTTCCTTTCTTTCTTTTTGAAGTATGTTATTATTGAGTAGTATCAAAAGATGATAAAGCGCAAGAAAAAAACCACATCTATCAATATTTTGTAAGAAAACATTTTTTTTAATAGGTTGCATGGAAATATATTTTATTTGTATTTAAATTTTAGGGTAACAGTATATTATAATAGAATGATTTTTTTACAAGAAAAATCATAAATAAACAAATTTCTATATATGAATATTTTAATAAATAACAGGGTTAAATATGTTTTTGGTCCTTATAAATATAGTGAATTTTGTTTTTAGTCTCTCTAAAATTTTAAGGGCACTTTTGGTCCCTAAATATTCTTTGCGTTTGCACTTTTGATCTCTGTCGTTAGTTTCCACTAACGGTGCTGATGTAGCATTGATTATGTGGCACCTGCATTCTTCAAAAAAATAAATTTTAAACTAGCTCATCTAATATGAGGTACGACATGACCCATCCATATGGAGCTCAAAGCCCTCTAATATGGAGTCCAAGACCCAACTATTTGGAGCACTAACTCGTCTAATGTGAGGTACAAGACCTATCCGTATGGAGTTTGAAGTTCATATGTTAGGAGCACTAGCTTGTCTAATGTCCATCTATGTAGAGCTCAAAGTTTGTCTCATTTGGGGCTCTAGGTTCATATGTTTGGAGCACAATCTCGTCTAATATGGGGTCCAAGACCCATCTGTATTGAACTCGAAGTTCGTCTAATTTGGGGTACTCATCTATATGGAGCTTGAAGCTCGTCTCATTTGGGGTTCTAGACCCATCCATTTGGGTAAAGCGTAAAGAAATAAGGGAGACTCGCAAAGGAGAAATATGTGATTTGATGATTCACTATCACCATATGTGTTACCACGAACTGCAGTTTAGGAAGAAATAACAGATTTCAGTATAAAATTGAAGATGAAAATAGGTCACAAATTAGGGATTTTCATGGTTTAGAGTTTGTGTTTCTGGGTTTGAGGATGAAGATGCCCGATAGTTTTTATTCTGTAATAAAAAAAATATTAAAATCACTAGACAGCAAAAAAAAAAGTGACACATGGATACACCAACAACCATATAAGCATGAAACGACCGTTTAGGCATTTTTGTAACGGAGTATAACTTAAACTGTGAAAAAGGAGGTCTCGATTTCAAACCCGAGAAATTAACATTCCCCCACTCCTACTAACATTGTCTATTAAAAAAACTTAAACGGTGAAAAAGGTTAACGGTGCTAACATTTTAAAACTTAAAAACTAAATTAGAAGAGAGAAAAACTTACTAAATCGAAAAATCAAATTAAGAATCACGTCACGGAATAGAAAAAGCAATAGCGGGAGTCATCGTCGTCGTCTATTGTGATCTCCTCACCAAACCAAGCTTCAGAATCTTTGCTCTCTCTCTCACACTCTTTCTTTACCCTCCAAAGACACTGTTCTGTCGAGATCTCCCTCCCTCCCTCTGTCTACGTTGTAAATCGTGTCCGCAACCACGCAGGTACGCACGTGCGTTCACCTTCCTTACAATTGTTGTCGGATACGCTAGTTATGCCTTTGTTTTCCAGCTTACTTGCTGTCTGATCTATGAATTTTGTGTCTTTTAGGACAAATTCCTCTTTCTTCGGCGATGTACGCTATCTTCCGCTCAAGCTTTTTCATATTGTTTTTCCTTCCCCTTCTTGTCATGATTTCGGGTTTTTCCGTTCACTGTTTTGGTTGAAGTTAACACTTTCTTTAATGCTTCTTATTTTCATTATTATTTTGTCAAGGGTTTTACTGAAGTTATACAGTTCTCGTGATTTGCTAGAATTCCACTGACAATTCTGCATCAAATTACTTAACTGTTTCAGTGTTTACATTTCTGGATTGATTCATTTCATATTTTCATTTATCGATCCATTTTCTTTTTGTTCTTCTAGTCTTGATTATAATACTGTCACGATTAGGTTGTTTTATTATGTTAGCACTTAGATGATGTTATATTATAATTATATCAGTGCTCTTACTTGACCTTGTACTAAGTAGGAAATGTATAATGTTTTAGGCATTATGATTATTGTATCAGGGAACCTAGTTTATTACAGCTGCAGCCAGCGGTTCACTCATTCATCTATGATCTATGATTCATAATAACATTCTATCTCATCATTTGATTTGGTGACAAAATTACATGTGGTGAGACTAACAAGTTGTTAGTCTAACAAGCAGTCTCCATGAGTTTACTTGTTAGCACTTTTGTTTTTGACAATTAACAATTCTGAAGTTTCATGTTTGCCTCTCTTTGTGTAAAACATTTGTGTTTTTCTTTCTATTTGTAGGTTCTGATCTGATGCTTTGCAATTGCTTTCATCCTTAATTATCACTTACCAATTATGAAAGTTTTTTTTTTTTTTTTAAATAATTTGGGATATGGAGGTTAGACAGATGCGGGGGGGAACTGAAATGTTTTGCGTCCATTCCGTAGCCAGAACTTATCCTTCATTTAGTATTTCTTCTCTTCTCCCTCACATTATTGTGAATTCTTTTGCAGATGGCAATGCAGGAAGCAAGCCCTGCCACTGCTCCTAGTGCTCAAGTTGTTGGCAATGCCTTTGTGGAGCAATATTATCATATTCTACATCAATCCCCAGATTTGGTGCACAGATTTTATCAAGACTCAAGTTTGTTAACCAGACCAGACAGCAATGGTGTGATGAAGACTTTTACAACTACAAAAGTAAGTCTACCAGGATATGCTTGTATAATTCACTTCTTTGACATTAAATGCTTATATAGTTCAAACAAATCCACCTGTATCTAGAACAGTTATCCAAATCAATATTTTAAATGATTGTGAAAAATATGAAAAGAAAAAATGCAATGGAGTCATTATTGAGTCTTCGGAATTGGATTTTTGTGATAATTTTGTAAAATACTTATTTCCTTTGCATTATTATAAATTGGGTCTGTATTGAACTAGAAAATGAAATAAAAACGTGTCTATCAAACCACCAGACGATTGATCTATGGTTCAGCAGTTGATCGATCTGTAGCTTGAAATTTAAGACTATTTAATCAATGTTCTTTTGTTCAAGTTTGAATTGAAGGTAAGGTATATGAGTTAAATACCAAGAAGCATTTATGTAAAAACCTGTGACTAGGTTTTTTGAAAGTAAGGTAAGGCTGTCTAGTCTACAAAAGATCCATAAAGGATACGATCCTTACCCTGATCCCGCCAAGGCGGAGATTTATAGCACCAGTTTGCCCTTTTGGGTTTTGTAAAATGAGATCCGCAGGGATGAACCATTTACCGTTCACTTTTTGGTTTTGTAAAAGCAGAGTTTACAAGTTCCAACTACATGGAAATATTAAATATTTAATAAGGAGAAAGACTCGGATATTTGGTTTGTTCTAACATGGAATTCTAATAACATAATTATGCTCCAGATGTTGTCCAAAACTTTCTGTTAAAATTTATGATAAAGCATCGTTTCCAAACAAAATGAAGTTAAGAGACTATTGGGTAGTGGATCATTAATTAAGTAGAAAGAGCAAGATGACGAATCCGTATAATTTTAAGGGTAATTTTAGAAAAGTAATATAAGTTGGTAACAGATTTCATGCTACTAAGTAAATTAACCAACTTTTTTTATGGGAGTGAATTAGTTAAAAAGTCCCCAATATTATGGAGCGGAGGGAGTAATGTATTAAGTTAGTTGTGATGATGGTTGACCACACTAATTTATAACGGTAAGCTTAGATAATGGGCTAATTATTGGTCCTAGTATAATGATGCTTGGGCTAGACTTCTCTGTACCTCGCGATTCTCTCTCAAACTTCACTTCAGTCATTTTCTAGCTTTGAAATATTGACACTTTATATTTGTCTATTGCTAGATGATTACGACGAGCTCATCTTTGTTGTGTCTTGTCTTGTGATATCCATTTTAAGCATATTTTGATTTTGGAAGAATACTAACTGAACATCCTTGGGTTGACCATTCAAACTGTTCTGTCATTTTGCTGGACTAGTTTTTAGTGAACGCGTTAAGCTTAAGGACTGCTAGGTTTGTTTTACAACTCATCCTGGTTCTAAAGTCATGATATCTAAAATTAATTGGTATACTTAGCTTAGCGGACACTCCCTTGCTAGATAATTTTGGGATGCGACATGTTGAGTTTGTACAAAATTCATACTCCACGGTAAGCTGCTTATTAGTGGTTTTGTTTCAGAAGAATATCCTTACTAGTGTGTGCTTTGAGTAACCTTGACCTCTTGTATACTTTAACTTTGCTTGTTGTGGTACTTTTGATTTATTTCCAACTCATTAATTAAAAGAAAATAACTATTGGATCAGGCAATCAATGAAACCATCGTGTCCCTGAATTATGAAGATTACACGGCAGAAATAAAAACTGCTGATACTCAAGAGTCGCATGAGAAAGGTGTGATAGTTTTAGTAACTGGATGCTTAACTGGGAAGGACAACGTGAGAAGGAATTTCTCACAGACATTCTTTCTGGCTCCACAAGATAAAGGTTATTATGTCTTAAATGACGTCTTTAGGTACACTGAGGACCATGATGCCCCACAGTTAAATTCTGCCTTAGTAAATGTCATCAATGAAAATGCCAAGGCAGTGCACATGCCAGAATCAGGTTAGCACAACTTTGGTCCGTATGCATGTACTCACAATTATTTGTTTTGCTTAAATCTCAATTTACAGTTATTTCCTGCACGTTTCTAGAGGACATACGTGCTTCTGACCATCTTGTAGGAGACCACCCAGCAACTTCAGCAGAGGATGAAAACCTTAATAATGGTGCAGAAGTTTATCATCCTGAGGACAATGAGGAAGAAGGATCAGTTATTGATGAAGAGATTGTTGAACCCTCTACTGATTTAAGTCAGAATGACATTGTTATGATTCATGATTCAGCTTCTTCCGTCCAGGATGATAAACCAAAAACATATGCATCAATTGTGAGTTTGTCCTTATATTTTCTTTCTTGCCTCATGATACTCTTCCAGTCTTTTACATTTATTAACTTATTAAGTTTCATTCATATGAAGGTAATGAAAAGTAACACAGCATCTGGTCATGTCTATGTTCCCAGCCGAGCTGCAAGAGTGGCATCTACTAAATCCAGGGAACAATGGCAAGCTACCGCAAAACCTACTCCTGCGCCTGAGGCATTAGCTCCTAGTAGTGACAGTGCACCTGGGAGTAGTGATGTTCCTGAAGAAGGTATGAATTGATGCTTGCTCACGTGGTTGACGACTATTTTCCTTTCCAGACCAATCAACTGTGATCTAGACACATTTTCCTCATTGGTTTCTTTGTTTGATCTAATTTTGACTCGGCTTGAAGAGATAAAAATTTTTTATGACTTCATATATTCTGAGGCCTTGAATTCTAGTTTGAAAATTGATTAACTTGCTTTTACTACAACTGAAGGCCACTCCATATACGTACGGAACTTGCCATTTAATGCTACCGTTGAACAACTTGAAGAGGTCTTTAAGAAATTTGGTGCTATTAAGCATGGTGGAATCCAAGTAAGAAGCAGCAAGGTCCGTGGGTATTACTATCTACACTTCCAAATAAGATAAGCATTATTTGAGGACGGCTTATGAACTATTTTGTATTTTTGGGTTCTTGCAGCATGGTTTCTGTTTTGGCTTTGTTGAATTTGAGGAATTGAGTTCTGTGCACAATGCACTTGAGGTACATACAGACTGTTCTTTTCAACTTTCAATATAGTTGGAACTTATCTGCTCAGCATTCCTATCTTTGCTACACTGTTTTGTGCTAGTGTTGGCACTTCCACAATGCCCAACAGTCACTACCTTAGAGAAACACTGGTTTTAACAAACATATTTGCACCATTTTCTTTTTGCTTGTTTTAAAAGAAGAATCAGAGAATGGTTAACAAGTCAACGTAGTTATACTATTTTTACTCTTCTGTTTTAGTGAAGATGCAAATACTGTGAAAGAACTGAGGAAATTAAATTATCTACAGTATTACGTAACACATAGGTTCTCTATTTCATCTTCAAACCTTATGAATTTTTAGTGGCGGGCCCAAATGAATTTAACCATGTCTAACTGCGTAATATAAAGCCATGAATGCCGTTGGGTTTTCCGGTGTAATATTTCTACGAGGCAGCATACACCCCTTATAGGAACTCTATCCAGGTTATCAGGAAGTAACTTTGCACTGTGCCACTGCTTTGCAGAATGTACAGTCCAGTATCTATAGAGCAGAGATGGTATCAAGTGGGGTTTTGGATGTTTTGAACTTTGTACTTTCCCTATATCAGATCCCTCATTCAAATCGGAAGCCGGGGGAGGGTGCTTACAGACCTAGCCATGCAGTTTTTAGTATCTGATGAGATCATGGAAAAGGGCAATTGTGGCAAAAAGAATTTATTTGGAAAGGTTTTCACTAGGAGGGGGTAGGAAGGGAATCATTGCTAAGTAGTGGAGGAAAGAGAGTGAATCTTTTGTAACCAACTTTGCTGAGTTGGCAGTGGGTGTGTGCGTGCCTCACCTCATGCATGATAGCTGCTGAGGAGTGAATAAAAGTAGTGAGGAGAGAGAACATTCTTTAGGCAAGCATTGGCTAGGCTTGGGATGGAGTACAGTTTCTCTTTCTCAGAAGAGTACTGCACTTGTTTCTATTTCAGTGAACCTATTTTCCTTTGTATTACACTGATTCAGAGGAATATAATTTCACTTTTTCATTCTGTTATTTACTGTTCCATTGATAGTTCTATCATTGGTATCAAAGCTCTAGAATAACCGGAGGTTAGATCATGGTGAAGAAAACAACTATGGAGGAAAGAATGGAGAAAATGGAGAAAGAATTTGAGGACATGAGGCTTGAGAGACAAGCTCAGATTGAGGAGCTCCGGCAGGAACGACAGACACAGCTGGAAGAAATATGAAGATTGATGGAACGCAGACCACGATGACGGCGTGGACGTCCTCCTAGTCCACGACAAAGGAACACGAGCTCTGCGACAGTGGTAGATGAAACCGGAGGTGGAGAAAACCCACCAACGGAGACAGAATCTTCCAATGATGAGAGTCATGTGTCTCAACGGCGTGATAGTAAAAAGAATATGTGGGGAAGGGTATTTGTGAGAAAGCATAAAAAGAATAGGAATGAGAATGTGGAGTGTGGGAATTAAGGTGAGTCACGTAATATGTATGCTGGCAGAGTGTATAACTGCCAGGAGAGAGAAAGTGAATCAGGGGAATATATTGTGGGGTCTAGAGTAGTGTGAGGGAGGCAATCATTTGGAGTTTTCCCTATTGGAGGCCCTGGGTACCTCGAATCACCCAAGATATTTTATTGCTTTTGTACTACTTCTGTACTAGCTGAATTCTTCACTGGAAATCAGCACTTTATACTCTATTTGAAGCAATATAACAGTACCACTCACTCTGAGGGTACTTTCTTTCATTTTTCTTCTCTTATACCAGTTGATCCCTATCAAATTGGTATCAAAGCAGTACTATCCTGGTGCTGTTTATGGTCTGTACTAGAGGTGAAATGGAGAACAGAATGGGAAATCTGGAACAAAGGTTTGGAGGTATGGAAACGACCATGCTGGAGGTGCTACAGAAGCTCACTGAACTGCAGACTAGCAACGCGCGTCCTCGCCGGCGTAGAGCTCCGAGCAGACACCGTGGAACTGGTGATATTACTGACGATGAGGGCGAAACTCCACCACGATCACCACCACGACGTTCGCCATCACGAACACGTTCGCGGAGTGGAAGTTACACTCCCAATTACAGAGGAGGACGGAGAAAGCTGGAGATACCCGTTTTTTCGGGCGATGACCCGCATGGGTGGATTATCCGGGTCGAGCGCTATTTTCGCATCAACAACGTGCGAGAGCGTGAGAAACTTGATGCTGTAGTGATCGCCATGGAAGGAAGAGCTCTTAATTGGTTCCAATGGTGGGAAGAACAAGCTGCGATGAGAACTTGGGAGGAATTCAAGCTTGCGGTGAAACGACGTTTTAGTCCTGGGTTGTTGAACAATCCTTTGGGCCCTTTGCTGAGTTTGAAGCAGGAAGACACTGTTATGGAGTATCGTGAGAAGTTTGAGTTGCACATCGCACCTCTAAACAGAGAAGAACGAGTCATGTTAGAAAGCATCTTCCTCAATGGGTTGAAATCTGAACTACAGGCAGAATTGAAGTTGTATGAGTATGAGGATTTAGCAGAATTGATGGATCGGGCATTGATGTTGGAAGAAAAGAACCTGGCACTCAGTAAAAAGGGTGAACCAGGGAAGGAAAGGAGTGACTGGAAGGGTTCTAACTCTAAGTTTCGTAGCACTTGGAGTACTACCAAGGAACCGAAGGAAGGAGGCAAGGGGAGTAGTTCTAGTAGTGATGGAGGGGAGAAGAAGACTTATGATGGAGTTAGAGGGAGGAAATTAGATCCTGCTGAGCTTGAAGAAAGATCAAAGAAGGGACTATGTTTCAAATGTGGGGAAAAATGGAACAAGGCACATGTATGTAAGTTCAAGCATATGAAACTTATGTTATGTGAAATAGAAGAAGGAGATGAGGGAGAGGAAGTGCCCACAGAAGAGATAGTAGAGGAGATAGTGGCAGAACTGAGAACCTTACACTTGTCTTTGCAAAGCAAAGAAGGCCTTACATCCAACAAGTCCTTCAAGGTTTGGGGAGTGATCAATGGGAGGAGAGTTTTGATCCTCATTGATTCTGGTGCTACTAGCAATTTCATTGCTCCCGGATTAGTCGAAGAGTTGAAGCTGCTGATGGAGGATACCCCTGTGTATTTAGTAGAGATTGGTACAGGGGAGATGGTGAGGAATAAAGGGGTTTGCAAGGGATTGAAGTTCACTGTGCAGGAAGTTGAATTCAGTCAGAATTTCTTTCTAATGGAGTTGGGAGGAGTGGAGATGGTATTGGGAATGGATTGGTTGGCAAGTCTAGGAAACATTGAGGCCAACTTTAGGAATCTCAGCCTAAAGTGGACTCAGGGGGACCAACAACTTGCAATTCATGGAGATCCTGCTTTATGCAATGTGCAGGCTACATGGAAAGCTATGATGAAGGCAATCCAAGAGGAGGGAGGAGGTTATCTGGTTGATTTTGCTCCAGAGCAGAAGGAAGTACAGTGTGAGGCTTCATTGTGGGAGGAAATTTTAGATAAGTTTGGAGGAGTTTTTGAGATGCCCACTGGATTACCACCAGCAAGGGAGCAGGACCATGCCATTGAATTAAAACCAGGAGCTGCCATCCCTAACATCAGGCCATACAGGTATCCCTTCTACCAAAAAAATGAGATAGAGAAAATTGTTAAAGAAATGTTGAATGCTGGGATTGTTAGGCATAGCACTAGCCCATTTTCAAGCCCTGTTATACTTGTGAAAAAAAAGGATGGAGGATGGAGATTTTGTACTGACTATAGGGGTTTGAACAAAGCTACTGTTCCCAATAAGTTTCCCATACCAGTGATTGATGAGTTGCTAGATGAATTGGGGGGAGCTACAATTTTTTCTAAGCTTGATCTGAAGTCTGGTTATCACCAGATCAGAATGAGGGATGAAGATATTGCTAAGACAGCTTTTAGAACTCATGAGGGGCATTATGAGTATTTGGTGATGCCCTTTGGGCTCACAAATGCACCCTCAACCTTCCAAGCTTTAATGAATGAGGTTCTGAGACCTTATCTAAGGAAATTTGTGCTGGTATTTTTTGATGATATCCTTATATACAGTGACAGTGTGGCAGCCCATATTGAACATTTGAGGACTATACTTGCTGTCTTGCAAGCAAATCAATTATATGCCAACAAGAAGAAATGTTCTTTTGGCCAACAGCAGATAGAGTACCTGGGACATTTAATTTCTGGGAAAGGAGTTGCTGCAGATCCCAGAAAGATACAGGACATGCTTCAGTGGCCTGCTCCCAAGGACTTGAAGGGATTGAGAGGCTTCCTCGGTTTGACTGGTTATTACAGGAAGTTTGTGAAAGATTATGGCAAGATTGCTTGGCCTCTAACTCAGTTATTAAAGAAAGACAACTTCAAATGGAATGAGGAGGCACAATTGGCTTTTGAGACATTAAAGAGGGCAATGACAGAGGTACCTGTGTTGGCAGTGCCAGACTTTGACAAAGAATTCGTGGTTGAGACTGATGCTTCTGGTAAGGGGTTAGGGGCAGTGTTAATGCAAGATGGTAGACCTATTGCTTACATGAGTCAAACTCTATCTGAGAGGGCTCAACAGAAGTCAGTATACGAAAGAGAATTGATGGCAGTGGTGACTGCAATACAGAAATGGAGACCATACCTCCTGGGAAGACATTTTGTTGTTCATTCTGATCAGAAAAGCCTGAGATTTCTGACCGAACAGAGAGTCATGGGAGAAGGACAGCAGAAATGGGTCTCTAAATTACTGGGATATGATTTTGAAATAAAATATAAGCCTGGAACTGAGAATGGAGTAGCTGATGCTCTCTCCAGGAAATTACAATTCTCTGCAATCACCACAGTTCAATGTGAAATGTGGGGTGGTTTGGAAGAAGAAGTCCAAGCAGATCCTAAATTGAAGAGTATTATTCAAGCACTGTTGGTAGATCCTGATAGTTATTCTGGCTATAAATTGAAGAATGGCAGACTTTACAAAGAAGACAGGATTGTGATACCAAAACAGTCTCCCAGAATACAGTGGCTGCTGAATGAATTGCATGACTCAGCAGTAGGGGGTCATTCTGGTTTTTTCAGAACTTATAAGAGGATTTCTGGGTTAGTACATTGGGAAGGGATGAGGAAGAACATCCAGGAATACGTGCAGGCATGTGAGGTGTGTCAAAGGAATAAGTATCAAACTCTTAACCCAGGAGGATTGATACAACCTTTGCCTATACCTACCCAAACTTGGAGTGATATCTCCATGGATTTTATTGGTGGATTACCTAGAACTCAGGGAGTTGATACTATCTTGGTGGTGGTTGATAGGTTCACAAAATATGCTCATTTCATAGCATTGTGTCATCCTTATACTGCAAAGGAGGTGGCAGAAGTTTTCACCAAAGAAGTGGTGAAACTACATGGTTTTCCTAAGTCAATTGTGTCTGACAGAGATAAAATATTTCTAAGTTCATTTTGGTCAGAATTGTTTAAACTTTCAGGCACCAAATTGAAGTATAGCAGTGCATATCATCCCCAGACTGACGGACAAACTGAAGTGGTTAATAGATGCTTGGAGACTTATTTAAGGTGTTTGACTGGTCAGAAACCTAAGCAATGGCCCAAGTGGTTGAGTTGGGCAGAGTATTGGTATAATACTAACTATCATGCTTCTTTGAAGACTACACCTTTTCATGCCTTGTATGGGAGAGCACCACCAGTACTGGTGAAAGGAGATGTTCATCATTCTGCTGTGGAAGAGGTTAATAGACTTACAGCAGAAAGAAATGATATGTTGAAGGTATTGCATGATCAATTAGTCAAGGCTCAAGATGTGATGAGGGCTCAAGCTAATAAGCACAGAAGAGAAGTAGAGTATCAAGTGGGAGACATGGTGTATCTGAAGATACAGCCTTACAAGCTAAAGAGTTTAGCTAAGAGGGTTAATCAGAAATTGAGTCCTAGATACTATGGACCTTATGAAGTAGAACAGAAGATTGGCTCTGTGGCCTATAAGTTGAAGCTCCCACCTGATAGCAAGGTGCATCCAGTGTTTCATGCCTCTTTGCTCAAGAAGACAGTAGCTCCTACCACCAGTTTCCAACCATTGCCTGCCTGCTTGACTGAAGAATGGATGCTGGAAGTCTCTCCTGAAGCAGTTAGAGAACTGAAGCAGAATGAGCAAGGAGAATGGGAAGCTTTGATCAAGTGGAAAGGGTTGCCAGAGTTTGAAAATTCCTGGGAGCTGACTCAGCAACTGAAGCAAGAATTCCCTGACTTTATCCTTGAGGTCAAGGATAGTTTTGAAGGGGGAGGGAATGATAGTAAAAAGAATATGTGGGGAAGGGTATTTGTGAGAAAGCATAAAAAGAATAGGAATGAGAATGTGGAGTGTGGGAATTAAGGTGAGTCACGTAATATGTATGCTGGCAGAGTGTATAACTGCCAGGAGAGAGAAAGTGAATCAGGGGAATATATTGTGGGGTCTAGAGTAGTGTGAGGGAGGCAATCATTTGGAGTTTTCCCTATTGGAGGCCCTGGGTACCTCGAATCACCCAAGATATTTTATTGCTTTTGTACTACTTCTGTACTAGCTGAATTCTTCACTGGAAATCTGCACTTTATACTCTATTTGAAGCAATATAACAGTACCACTCACTCTGAGGGTACTTTCTTTCATTTTTCTTCTCTTATACCAGTTGATCCCTATCACGGCGACGCGTGAAGGGGAGGAAGCTGGAAATTCCAGTGTTCGAAGGCGAAGACGCGTACGGGTGGTTAGTGAAGGTTGAACGCTATTTCAGGATCAATGGCATAGATGAAGACGAGATGTTGGAAGCAGTGGTGATTGCGATGGAAGGAAAGGCGCTCAACTGGTATCAGTGGTGGGAAGAACAGAATGTGAATCCCAGTTGGGAGAGTTTTAAACAAGCAGTGATTCGTCGTTTCCAACCGGGTCTTGTTCGCAACCCGCTTGGCCCGATTTTGAGCGTGAGACAAACGGGCTCTGTTATGGAGTATCGCGAGCAGTTTGAGCTTCTCATGGCGCCGTTGAAGCGAAACGAGAGGGTGATGCTTGAGAGTATCTTCTTGAATGGGCTCCAAGAGGAGATTCAGGCGGAGCTCAAGTTGTACTCAACGGTGGGCTTACAGGAAATGATGGATCGTGCGTTATTGATCGAAGAGAAGAACGCAGCGATGAGGAAGGGGAAGGAGACAGGGAGGGAACGGAATGAGACGAGTAGGTGGAAGAGTAGCTATGGTGGATCAGGGTGTGTCTGGGTCAAATGTTACTAGCCCAAGTGACCACAAATCCACTGTTGGAGATAAGAAACAGAATGAGGGCAGGAAACTCAGTTCTGATGAGCTTAGAGACCTCAGTAAAAAGGGGCTCTGCTTCAAATGTGGTGAGAGATGGGGGCGTGACCACATATGTAAGATGAAGCACTATCAGATTGAGATAGTGGATGAGGAAGTAGGAGGAGAAGAGAAGGAAGAGGTGTTTGAGGATACCAAGGAAGAGCTAGAGTTGAAGTCATTGCAGTTGTCTCTCAAAAGCAAGCAAGGATTGACTTCCAACCAATCCTTCAAGGTGTAGGGAAGAATTGGAGATAGGGTGGTGCTGATACTCATTGATTCTAGGGCATCTACCAATTTCATTTCATACAAATTGGTGGAAGAATTGCAACTGAAACTAGAGGACACTGCAGAATATACAATTGAAGTTGGAAATAATGAGAAATTGAGCCATAGAGGGGTATGTGTGGGATTGAAAGTGCATGTTCAGGGCATTGAAATCACTCAGAACTTCTTTCTCATGACACTAGGAGGAACTGAGATGGTCTTAGGTATGGATTGGCTTGCTAGTCTTGGAGATGTCAAGGCTAATTTCAAGAACTTAAGTCTCAAGTGGAGAGTAGGAGGACAGAAGCTCAGAATTCGTGGAGAGCCTTCATTGAGCAAGCATCAAACTTCTTTCAAAACCATGGTGAAGGCCATGCAACAGGAAGAAGAATGCTACATACTGAGCTGTTGCCCTGTCACTGTTGACCAGCAGAAAGTTGACAATGAGATGACTGAGATTACACAGATTCTGGATCAATTCACTGAAGTTTTCAAGGATCCCCAGGGCTTGCCTCCTGCCAGAGAACATGACCATGCTATCACTCTCAAACCAGGAGCAACAATTCCTAATATAAGGCCATACAGGTATCCACATTATCAGAAAGATGAGATAGAGAAATTTGTTAATGAAATGTTATCTGCTGAAATTATCAGGCCTAGTATTAGTCCATTTTCTAGTCCTGTATTGTTAGTTAAAAAGAAAGATGGTGGGTGGAGATTTTGCATTGATTACAGGGCATTGAACAAACACACTGTTGCTGATAAATTCCCTATTCCTATCATTGATGAATTGTTAGATGAGATAGGTGCCGCCAGGGTGTTCTCTAAGCTTGATTTAAAATCTGGTTATCACCAGACTAGAATGAGAGAAGAAGTCATACACAAGACAGCTTTCAGGACACATGAAGGGCATTATGAGTACCTTGTGATGCCTTTTGGGCTCACTAATACACCTTCAAACTTTCAAGCATTAATGAACAAGATATTGAGGCCCATATTGAGGAAGTTTGTGTTGGTATTTTTTTATGACATTCTGGTGTATAGCAGAGATATGGAGGGCCACCAGGAGCATCTGAAAACTGTGCTAGACATTCTGAAGCAGCACCAGTTGTATGCAAACAGGAAGAAATGTACATTTGCTCAGGCCCAAATTGAGTACTTGGGTCACATCATTTCTGGGCAAGGGGTGGCAGCTGATCCAGCCAAAATCAGTGCTATGCTGAATTGGCCAGTTCCTTGAGATGTGAAGGGGTTGAGAGGATTCCTTGGACTCACAGGTTATTATAAGAGATTCGTGAAGGATTATGGAAAGATTGCTTGGCCACTCACTCAACAACTCAAGAAGGACAATTTTGCTTGGTCTAATGAAGCTCAAGTTGCCTTTGAAAAGTTGAAAACTGCCATGACCACTCTCCCAGTACTTGCTGTTCCTGATTTTAGCAAGGAATTTATAGTTGAAACTGATGCATCAGGAAAGGGTCTAGGGGCTGTTCTTATGCAAGATAGGAGGCCTGTGGCATTCATGAGTCAAACTCTTTCTAATAGAGCCCAGAATAAATCAGTATACGAGGGAGAATTGATGGCTATAGTGGTAGCAGTGCAAAAATGGAGACATTATTTACTGGGGAGGCATTTCGCAGTGCATACTGATCAAAGAAGCTTAAGGTTTCTTACTGACCAGAGATTGATGGGAGAAGAGCAATAGAAGTAGGTAACAAAGTTGCTGGGCTACGACTTTGACATTAAATACAAGCCAGGGATAGAAAATAAAGCAACAGATGCCTTGTCTCACAAATTACAGTACACTGCTTTATCAACAATTCAATGTCAGGAGTGGGAGGGATTGGAGGAAGAGATACAAGCTGATGAGAAATTGAAGAAGATAGTGCAGGATTTGGCAACTCAGGCCACTGCACATACTGGTTATTCACTGAAGCATGGCAGATTGTATTACAAGAACAGGTTGGTATTGCCTAAAAATTCTCCTAGAATCTCTTAAGATTTTGGAAGAGTTTCATAGCACTGCTAGTGGTGGACATTCTGGGGTGTTGAGGACTTACAAGAGAATAGCTGCAGTAGTGTTTTGGGAAGGAATGAGAAGCAGAATTCAACAGTTTGTTCAAGCTTGTGGTATCTGTCGGCAGAATAAGTACCAAGCCTTAAGCCCTGGAGGATTGTTGCAGCCTCTTCCCATACCAACTCAGGTATGAAGTGATATATCCATGGACTTTGTGGGAGGATTACCTAAAGCTTTGGGGGTAGACACCATTTTTGTTGTGGTTGACAGGCTAACAAAATATGCTCATTTCATAGCTCTTGCTCACCCTTACACTGCAAGGGATGTGGCTCTGGTGTTTGTGAAGGAAATTGTGAGATTACATGGATTTCCTACATCCATTGTATCTGACAGAGACAGAGTTTTTATAAGCTCATTTTGGACTGAAATGTTCAAAGCTGCTGGTACTAAATTGAAGTTGAGCTCAGCTTACCATCCACAAACTGATGGTCAAACTGAGGTAGTGAATAGTTATAGATGTGTGGAGACTTACTTGAGGTGCTTGACTAGTAGCAAACCAAAACAATGGCCCAAATGGCTCTCATGGGTAGAGTATTGGTACAATACCAACTATCATTCTTCTCTCAAGATAAGCTTTATATGGAAGGAAACCACCTGTCCTGGTGTGGGGGGATGAGAACAAGAGTTCAGTAGAAGAAGTGCAGCAGTTGACTCAAGAGAGAAATGACTTATTGAAGGAGTTGAGAGAGCAATTGAGTAAAGCTCAGAATCGTATGAAACAGTATGCAGATAGACAGAAAAGAGAAGTGCAGTTTGAGGTTGGAGAGCTAGTATATCTGAAGATTCAACCCTACAAACTGAAGCAACTTGCCAAGAGAAGTAATCAGAAATTGAGTCCAAGGTTCTATGGGCCCTATGAAGTGTTGGAGAAGATAGGAATAGTGGCTTATAAACTGAAGTTACCTCCTGAAAGCAGAGTCCACCCAGTATTTCATGTGTCTTTGCTAAAGAAGGTTGTTGCTGCTGTAGCCAATGTGCAACCATTACCTCAATGCCTTGCTGATGATTGGGAGTTGCAGGTGGTACCAGAAGATGTCCTAGCTGTGAGGAAAAACACTGCTGGAGAGATTGAAGTGTTGATCAAGTGGAAGCAGCTGCCTGAATTTGAAAATTCATGGGAAGATTTACAAGAAGTGAAGAATCAGTTTCCTCAATTTCACCTTGAGGACAAGGTGAATCTTTTAGGGGGGAGTATTGATGAGATCGTGGAAAAGGGCATTTGTGGCAAAAAGAATTTATTTGGAAAGGTTTTCACTAGGAGGGGTAGGAAGGGAATCATTGCTAAGTAGTGGAGGAAAGAGAGTGAATCTTTTGTAACCAACTTTGCTGAGTTGGCAGTGGGTGTGTGCGTGCCTCACCTCATGCATGATAGCTGCTGAGGAGTGAATAAAAGTAGTGAGGAGAGAGAACATTCTTTAGGCAAGCATTGGCTAGGCTTGGGCTGGAGTACAGTTTCTCTTTCTCAGAAGAGTACTGCACTTGTTGTTTCTATTTCAGTGAACCTATTTTCCTTTGTATTACACTGATTCAGAGGAATATAATATCACTTTATTCACTTTTTCATTCTGTTATTTACTGTTCCATTGATAGTTCTATCAGTATCTGTTTTGCCATTACCAGAAGTTGGCAAGGATATTGCTTGCATGATTCATTCTTGTTAGATAATATAACTAGAGGTGTTGAATTTTATCTGTACTCATAGATAGGAACAGCAATCACCAGCTATTCAAATTATTCTGAAGCATCTTCATGATATTTTGTACTTGTTTGCAACTACTTATCATGAACTGCTGGCAGCCTAATTATGTGTTATAATAGATCTTACTAAAATTAATTTCAGGCTTCGCCTATCACCGTTGGTGAGCGACAAGCTGTTATTGAGGAAAAGAGAACTACAACACGAGGTATACTGATGTTTTTAGTTTTACTTTTATGTTGAGTTAAACATGATTTATAATTTTATATTCAATGGGAATTCATTCTCTTTTTTGTTTATTTTAATCTTATTCTAGTTAGTGGTGGCGTTAGCGGGAGAGGGAGGTATCCTTCAGGAAGAGGTGGTTTCAGAAGTGAGAGTTTCAGGGGGCGTGGGAAATTTGGTGGTGGACGGGGTTATGGCAGAGGTGAATTCAGAAACCAAGGAGAGTTTCAAGGGCGACCTAAGAGTTCTCAACGGTCAAGTCAGAATGGAGGTGGGCGTGGTGGACGTCAAGGTGTGGGGAACCGTAATTCTACACCATCAACTCCTACTTGAGCATATTGCTTAATAGAAAAAGAAGAACACGAGAAATTGGTGGGTTGATACTTTTTTATAAGCCAAAAACACCTCTTTCTCATAGCTTGTTTAGGCACAAGTGCAGGGTTCTGACTTTCGTCATTGCAATCATTCAATAGAAGATCAGTGGGTTCATCAGTCCTTGCAGATGTGTTTTATATCGACCATGTAATTTATTTATTTTTACTCATTACGAATACACTTCTCTTCCTTGTTCCATTTTGTTAAAGGCATACTGAGCAAGAATTTTCCTTCTGATTGAGTTTTTAACACGAAGTTCCATTGTGGAAGTTTGACATGTAAATTGGAACCATGTGAATTCTTTTTTTCTTTCTCATAAGCTGAATGGAAACTATCTATGATTGATGAGGTGAGCGTAAGAAGACTTTGTTTCTTGTGCATGTTCCATGTATCTGTTTTAGTTGACATGTTATATTGAATCGGGGTTGTAGTAATGACTATTGTTTTTGAGTTCCCGAAAAATATTTTGGAAAATCAATCCACCGAAGAAATTGCTGGGTTGAGTCGCGGACTAGGTCGCTCTCTTTAAGATGTTTCGTGGCACTGCTCAAAATTTTGCAGGCTGGTTATCAACCACGACGTCCCCAGGATAAAACAGCCCAGTCAAAACTGTTACGAAATATTACTGCACAGTAAAATTTTGCTCAAGAAATACACCTTCAAAGTATGGTTCAAAAACCACTCAAGTATGGTTCGTAGACCACTCCATAATATGGTTCGTAGACCACTCTTGAATATGGCTCGTAGGCCATTCTTTAAAGTAGAAGAGAATTAATGAGGGAGAGGAGAGAAAACTTGAGGTATAATTTAACGTCAAGCGGTGTGTCGAGTCAAGTGAGGGAGGGGCCTATTTATAGGCTTCAAAACTG
The DNA here is from genome assembly GCA_963573325.1 of Astragalus glycyphyllos. Lineage (NCBI taxonomy): Eukaryota > Viridiplantae > Streptophyta > Magnoliopsida > Fabales > Fabaceae > Astragalus > Astragalus glycyphyllos. The sequence goes on along the minus strand of OY754308.1, from coordinate 58,266,869 downwards.
ACTTGGTGCGCAAGTCTTAGAGGATAAGACCGGAATGCTTGCGCTCCAAGCTATAACGGATAAGAACAAACGCGGATAAGAACGGCTCTGTTCAACGAATCTGTACGCAACGGTTAGTTCATCGTATTCGGACGGTTCAACGAATCTGGACAAGCAACGCACCAAAAAATAAAATAATAATTAATTATTTTCGTAAAAATATATTTACACCTCACAAGCCAAGCCCAAGCCCGGCCCGGCCGAACCGGCCGGACGGACGGAGGCGGCGGCGCGCGCGTGTGTGGTGGTCTGATGGTGTGCGTGCTCCCGTTTACAAAACTGGGTACCCTTTGGGCCCTAATCCAAAGGTGTGAAGTCTCCACTTATAAGCACTCTTCAAGTGCCTAGTCCAAGCAATGTGGGACTTTTTAATTCACCACCAATGTTCCAACAATCCCCCACTTGAATTTAAAAGGAAGTTTCAGAAGTAGCGTCAAACACCTCCATAAGATTGTGCATAAGCAGAGGTGTCATACGACTTGAACCTTTGCGTAGTGGTTAAGATTTAGATTCAACAAGAGTGACTCGTAGTCTTGAACTCTATCTCTAATCGTCAAAACCACACACAACCTTTTCCATAGGTGTATTCTCAAAAGCCTGTGCGTTTATGGCCCTGCACGTCTATCCCAGTTTAGTGAACTCTCTAGGAATTTCTGCCAAGAATTCCATAGGAAGCGGCCCCACTTCCACATTTACAAAGGTGAGTCTATCAAGAGTACTCCTGTAGCTAGGTACTCCACTCCACATAGAGTATAGATCTCATTAAGAGTTTCTATTATCTCAACCTTACATCGCTTCAGGACTCATGCTTCTTTACTTTCAATAGCATGTTCATCTCCTATCACTTCACAACTTGTTATTACCCATTGAACCTAATTCTTGGGATCTCCAGTCTTTTAGGTCGGGTTACCATCATGAGTGACTCATGGTTCTAATGGCTGTAGTCCCATCTTTTGAGATGTATTTTGGACTTTCTTTTTGGCTAATCCTTTCGTCAAAGAATCACCTAAGTTCTAATCAGAGCGTATTTGATCCACTCTCACAGCTTCTTTTGAGAGAATTTCTCTAACAATGCTGTTCCTACGACATATTTGTCGTCTTTTATCGTTGTAATAACGATTCCTTATTTTGCAATAGCCGCGGTATTATCGCAGTGAATCAACGCAACTGTCATCGGTTTTTCCCATAAGGGAATCTCTGCTAGTAGGCATCTTAACCAACTAGCTTCTTCACTGGCAGTGGCCAGTGCTATCATTTCAGACTCCATAGTAGACTGAGCCAATATGGTCTGTTTCTTTGATTTCCAGAAGACAGCACCACTGGCTATACTGAATATATAGCCGCTAGTAGCTTTGGAATCATCAGATAGAGTATTCCAATCAGCATCACTGTACCCTTCAAGTACAGTTGGAAATCTCTGATAATGTAATCCAAGATTCATGGTCCTTTTCAGGTATCTCATGACTCTTTCAATAGCATGCCAATGCTCTATACTAGGTCGACTAGTAAACCTGCACAACAATCCCACAACATAGGCAATGTCGGGTCTAGTACAATCAGTGGCATACCTTAGACTGCCAATGATGCTCGCGTATTCCGTTTGTCTTACACTGTCACCAGTGTTCTTAAAGAGCTTGACACTCGGATCATATGGTGTACAACATGCAGGTTTGCAATCAAAGTAATTGTATTTCTTTATGATCTTCTCAATGTAATGAGATTGATCCAAAGAAATTCCCTTCTCGGACCTAGTGATCTTAATACCAAGTATCACACTGGCTTCTCCGAGGTCTTTCATATCAAAGTTGTTGCACAACAATGATTTCACTTTATCAACAGCATGAATGTTTGATCCAAATATGAGTAGGTCGTCTACATAGAGACATATGATAGTACAAATGTCATTCTCGATTTTGTAATAAATGCATTTGTCACTTTCATTCACTTTAAACCCATTCGATATGATCAAATTATCAAACTTCTCGTGCCATTGTTTAGGAGCATGTTTTAGACCATACAGAGACTTGTCCAACTTACAGACCTTGTGTTCCTGCCCATGGATCACAAAACCTTTAGATTGCTCCATATAGATTTCTTCTTCTAAATCGCCATTTAAAAAGGCAGTTTTTACATCCATTTGGTGTACTTCTAAGTTATAAATAGCGGCCATTAAAATTAGTACCCTTATAGATGTAATTCTTGTAACAGGTGAATATGTGTCGAATAAATTTATATTCTCTCTTTGTCTAAAACCTTTGGCTACAAGGCGAGCCTTGTACTTATCAACAGTGCCATCAGGTTTTAGTTTCTTTTTCAAGATCCATTTACAACCAATGGGTTTGCAACCAGGAGGCAAGTCCACTAAGTGCCATGTCTTGTTAGACTCTAGAGAATCAATCTCATCATTTATGGCTTCTTGCCACAAATCAGCATCCAATGAAGACAGAGCTTCTTGAAGGCTAGTAGGATCCTCCTCTAATGTATAGACCATATAGTCAGGTCCATAGTCTTTAGCAACACGTGCTCTCTTATCTCTTTGAGGTTCTATTCCCCTTTCTACGTTGTTTTCAACGCTCCTAAGCCCAGAAACTTGAGCAGTTCCGGTGCCCCCACTATTTCTTGATTTAAAAGGGAATCTACTTTCATAGAAGTCAACATCATTTGACTCTATGATCACTTTCGCATTAAGGTCATAAACCTGTATGTTTTGCTATTTACTGCATAACCAATGAATACACATTCATAGGCTCTACTGGCGAGTTTAACTCTTTTTGGGATTATGACATAAGCCAAGTTATCCCAAATTCAAAAATAAGACAAGATGGGCTGTCTTTTCTTCAAGATCTCCGAAGGAAATTTTTTAGTTCTTTAGATTCGGCGAATCTATTCATAACTTAACCAACCGCTTATAAAAATCTTCCACAACAGAGATCAAGTCCTAGAATTCAGCAAAATAGCAAATCAATAAAGATTTTATTTTTCTTTCTGCTTTACCATTCATTTCAGAAAAAATATGGTGCAGTCGTTTCATGTATAATTCCATTAAATTAATGAGAATCATACTCCGTTCCTTAATCGCTATAAAAACTCTTAACCTTTCTACTTAATTGATTTTCAAAAATCTGTAATGGAAAACTTTGAATATGTCAAGCACTTCACTTTTATTTTTCCCAAAGTATACTACAATGTAGTCAAAACAATTATAAATAAAAGTGATAAACTATCGTTTTCCATTTCTGGTTAACGTTCTATCTTATTCGCATATATCTGAGTGAGTCAAAACTAATACTCAGATTTCCCTACTGATTTATGCGAAGTCTTGAAAATTCTTGCTTGACTTCAAAAATCACAATTTTTTTTTCTTAAGTCATTTGAAAAAAAATAACTTTTGAAAAATGCTATTTGGCTCTTATTGAAAAGAATGCATTTGTTTACACGTCAAAGTCAACCATGTTTAAAAAAAATATCATTGTTTAAAATAAAGTTCCGATAGACGAAGTAAACAATGCTTTAAAAAATTATATAGTGTAGGAAACTTCCGATAGATGAAGTAAACAATGCTTTAAAAAAATATCATTGTTTAAAATAAAGTTTTAACCAGACTCAGCATCATTTTCTTATTTTCAGCAACCTGTGTGTTCTAAACATACTCAATAACCATCCACCAACCTTCGCATTCACCAACAATGTTGATTTCAAAAATTATAGCAACAAATTACTATCCAATCAGGTTAGCCTGCGGGGCAGAGCTTGGCCTGTTCATACACTTGCGTGTCGTATGACCTGGTCTTCGCAATTGAAATAATTAAATGGAGGAGCAGTGTCATTTCTAGATGGGGGTCCCATTCCAGTTGCTGTTCCTTTGAGCCTGATTACTGTTTTAATTTTTGAAAGGTTTTCTCAAAATTATATTGCAATCAATATTGCAATATATCGTAAAAGGTATAACTTCTCAAAAATAATGTTATTGCTAAAAAGCAATTCTATGATTTAAAATCATTAACCGTTAGCGTTAACCACTAACGGTAACAATATGAATTAAGAAAATTCATTCTTGTCGAGTAGGTTCCCAAGAAAGAGAGGTGGGTCACAACGGACACGCTTAAGTACCAAGTCTTTCCTAGTCAGAACTTTTCCCAAACAATATGAATTAAAAAAATTCATTCTTATAGAGATGACTATTCTCTTTCCGTAGAATTAAGAATAATATAGAGATAATCATTCTCTTTCTATAAGACCGTATAGATAAAATTATTCTCTTTCCATCGATAAATAGTATAGAGAAAATTATTCTCTTTCCAATGATAATAAATTATATAGAGAAAACAATTCTCTTTCTATAGAGAAAATAATTCTCTTCCTATTAATAAGTTGTATAGAGAAATTAATCCTCTTTCTCTTGGAATATTTCTTTAGCTATTTTATCTCTTCCTTTCTGATCAACTGTTTCAGTGAGCACATGAATGTCATCTTTTAAATCTTGGTAACATTTTTCATATTTAATAAAAATTTATTTTCTTGCCATTGACATTCTTGAAAATGAAACGATTTGTTGAAATTAGAAACAGCAGATCAGAGCTAGTAATGTCTTCGGTAGTCATGGCTAAATTTCGAAACGTCTTAAAATTGTTGTTTTTGAGTTCCCGAAAAATATTTTGGAAAATCAATCCACCGAAGAAATTACTGGGTTGAGTCGCGGACTAGGTCGCTCTCTTTAAGATGTTTCGTGGCACTGCTCAAAATTGTGCAGGCTGGTTATCAACCACGACGTCCCCAGGATAAAACAGCCCAGTCAAAACTGTTACGAAATATTACAGTAAAATTTTGCTCAAGAAATACACCTTCAAAGTATGGTTCAAAAACCACTCAAGTATGGTTCGTAGACCACTCCATAATATGGTTCGTAGACCACTCTCGTAGGCCATTCTTTAAAGTAGAAGAGAATTAATGAGGGAGAGGAGAGAAAGCTTGAGGTATAATTTAACGTCAAGCGGTGTGTCGAGTCAAGTGAGGGAGGGGCCTATTTATAGGCTTCAAAACTGACTTGGTGCGCAAGTCTTAGAGGATAAGACCGGAGTGCTTGCGCTCCAAGCTATAACGGATAAGAACAAACGCGAATAAGAACGGCTCTGTTCAACGAATCTGTACGCAACGGTTAGTTCATCGTATTCGGACGGTTCAACGAATCTGGACAATCAACGCACCAAAAAATAAAATAATAATTAATTATTTTCGTAAAAATTATATTTACACCTCACAAGCCAAGCCCAAGCCCGGCCCGGCCGAGCCGGCCGGCCGGACGGCGGCGGCGGCGCGCGTGTGGTGGTCTGATGGTGTGCGTGCTCCCGTTTACAAAACTAGGTACCCTTTGGGCCCTAATCCAAAGGGTGAAGTCTCCACTTATAAGCACTCTTTAAGTGCCTAGTCCAAGCAATCTGAGACTTTTTAATTCACCACCAATGTTCCAACAATGACTCTTCCAAACGTTGTCTCACAAGTCTTAAATACACAGAAGATCTTTGGTGAAAAATTTGAAAAAGAACAAAACTGATTTGCACACTTTAGGTACCATACTACACAAATCACAGCTTAATTGATGAAGAGTCCGAATGGCTCTCGCCGAACTTCTGCTTCTGATACAAGTTTTAAATGTAAAAACGAGCTTTGGTACAAAATTTGAAGGCATTCCGACTTGATTTACACAGTTTTAGTAGCTTATGCACGAATAGAGGCCTAAGTTTTTTTTTTTATCTGTAAATAAAGGCTTAAGTGAGTGTGTGATGGTAGCTTTGCAAAGTGATTGTTTAATTATTCATGCAGGTATGTCATACTATGTATGTATCGTGCAAGAAAAGTATTGACACGAAAATTCATTTTTTTTCTACTAGATGAAATGACAAATAAGCACCACGCACACACACAATCACCGCTCACACCAAGGTTAAAACCCTGGAGCTGACGTCCCCATAAAAATTATTATTAAAAAGTAGAAAATCAATAGCAATGAGACTCCTTCAAAGCCTAAATTTTATGTTGTATATGTGATATGAGATGAAAGTATTTATAAATGAGATACATCACTCACCTTACTAGTCGATTTTGTATGCTTGAGTTAGGCTCAAAGCAAATTCTAAGATTAGTCACCAACAAGGTAGGTGAATACTACGTGTCAATAACACCTAACAAAAAAAAGTGAGAAATGACGTGTTTTGGGACGTGAACTGTGTACGAATAGCCAATTGAGTTATTCGATTTTAGTTTACATATTAACCAAACCACACGTGTTAACTACAATTGCAAATCCATCAAGAAAAAAGATTTAATTTATATACACTATCGGTGTATAAATTTTTTACAACATCAATCAATTTCATCAACTCATAACTATCTTAAATGTTAATGTCACACATTCCATATAATTGTCAAAAAAGAAAGAGTAAAAACTCATTGTAGTCGTTGACAATTTCTTAATAGCTCATTCCCTGACAATTTTTTGGGACAAATTAGTCTCTAATATTTTCAAAACAGAGACAAATTCAAAGACTAATTTGTCTTTGTTTTGAAAATGTCAGAGAATTATTTGTCTCAAAAAATTGTCAGAAACCAAATTGTCGTGTGAAAAAATTGTCAGGACTAAAAATTACACCTTGCCCAATAATAATTAAACTAAAAAACGTTTGATATAATGTAAAACATTAAGCTAAAAAAATCAGAACTTAAAAAAGAAGGCGTCCTTCGGTCCTTGACATAATGTATGTATTTTAGTTTTAGGTGTATAAATAAGATTGGTGAATTAAAAATCCCAAGACTGTTCTCAAACCCTAGCTAACTTCGCCTTCCCCTTTCCCTACACATCAATGGCCGACTCTGTGTTATCGATTCAATACCTCAAAGATTTCTACAACAGTCAAGTCCACGACGATGAGAAATGGGCCTTCAATGCGGTAACTTGTCTTTTCTCGGTCTCGTCCGTAATCTTGTTTTCGATTTCTTTTTCCCCGCAGTGCTATTTTGATTTTAGTTTATGTGATTGAATACGGTGCGTTGTTTGATTGTTATGTCATCGGATCAATTTGCCTAAGCTGGTACCCTATATTTCTGCGAAACAGCGAGAGTTGAGTTAAAGAGAGAAATATCGCTAAAGATCAATGTTGTAGAGATTTGAATGTTACAGTCGATTAATGGACACTAAAGACAAGACAATTAAAATTAAACGTGTTAGAGAGAAAATTGGGATAACACGATGGAAAAGATGATAGAATCTTGTTTTGTTTGGTTTTGGCATGTGTAGAGAAAACCTAGTAAGCAGGGTAGATAAGATGAAGGGGAGTGATTTAGATTGAAATGATTTGTCATTAAACACGATTTACAGTAGGATATTGTGTGCTTTTTTATCCAGTTAGTTGATCTTATCTAGTGCAAAAAGACTATGTTGCACCTTAGGAACAATGGTATTGCCTTTAGTTTCATTTATTGGGATTCAGGCATTCTCTCAAGTGAAACACTATTAGTAGTTTTTGTGGGAAAATTGTGCATGATTTTTAGCTGTTAATTATCTTTAAGAAGTTACATGATATCCAGTTAAACAAAGAAATTGACTATCCAGGAGATGTGACGAGGTGACAGTAATCCACTCCCTTTCTGTTAACCAACGGAAGAATTTTTTATTTAGAAAGTTAATTGTGGGCTTAGTTTCAGTGTTGTCAAATAACGGCTACAGCACCGCTATAGCATAGCGGAATTTGAACAAGCCGCTATTCTCCAAGATCCGAGACATGCCCATCAATACTGTCAAATAGACGCTATAGTGGCGCTATAGCACTATAGAATAGTGGTTATTTTCCGCAATTCGCAATTGACAACACTGCTTGGTTTAGAGAAGTTGCTGATAGCTTGAGCATGAACAGGACTGTAAAGTTAGGCTATTTAGTGCTTTTAACTTAATTTAAAAGTTCCATCTTCCTGTCAATTCATGCTTATATCTTGGAGCTTGACTTGGTTTAGTAACAGTGTTGGTTGTCATTATTTCCTTGCAGAAATTGCTTCGTGCTGCAGGATTGTTTGCAGGATCAATATTACTAATGAGAAATTATGGTGACCTTATGGCAATCTGAAATTACAAGGCTATGTTGTCTGTAATGAGCGTCTATTTTCTACTCAAACTGAAATGTCTAGCTTGTAGACTGAATCTGAGATGAGCAAGATTACTTTAGGCTTTTGATGAGCCATGATAATGCTTTTTTGATTGGATTATGTTAACTTTGTGTGTGTCTGCACATTTCCATGTTCAGCTATATTTGGGATAAGAAATAACTTTTTTTTAGCATTCTTACACCGTGTTATGAAAAATAGGAGAAGAGAAAGGAAAGGAAAGGAAAGGAAAGGAAAGGAAAAGTAAGGGGAAAGAAGAGTAAAAGAGTAAAAAATGAGATGATTGTTTAATGGTTTGGTTTGAAAGAAAATGAATGGAAAGGTGAGAGGTTAGAACGTATGTTTTTGCAAAATTACATAAATATCCTTAGAAGTAAAAGTGAAATATGATTGAAAGAATATATTATGTTTGCTAATTTTGCAACCGTCTCACATGTATGGTCCAAGAAAATGTTCAGCAAAATGTTTCCAAGGTGGATCCAAATTTTGTTTTACGTTTTGCTTTCGTAGCTTTTACCGGCAAGATTTTCCTTGCTTGCTGCGATGACAATGGTCTTGCGATTGGTATTTTTGCCATGTTGTTCACATGAAACTCGTGTCTTATTTTGGTACGTTTCCAAGCATTCCTCATTGTGGTTCCCTAGCCATATCTTGTTCCTACTCAATTGAGAAACCCACAAATGTACAGATCAGGTGAGTAGTATGATAAATTATCGCATCCTAGAGTGTAAAACTCGAAGTTAAAGAAATCAAGAGAAGCTGTGAGTAACTAAAATATTAAAGGGTGACATATAGAAATCACTTTTTTTTTTGAGATCGCATAGAAATCACTTAAAACCTCATTTCAAAAAACTAAACATCGGATCAAAATGCGGTACTAAAAAAATAAGGTTTTTTTTACCCCTTTATTATCCCCTATACCCTTATAATCCCCAAAATGCCCCTAAGTTTTTTTAAAAAAGCGTCTTTAAAAAATTTTCGGAAGTGAGGACAATTCCGGAAAGCAAATTTTTTGAACTTTCTGGAAATACCTCAAGTCAAGTGAATTTTTTTTAAAAAACATTTTTTTTTTATAAAAAATTAGAGGTATTTTAGGGATTATAAGGGTTATGGGGTATAGGGGATAATATGGGTAAAAAAAAACCAAAAAATAATGATAATGTGACATATGGGAATGACATAAGAATCCTTGTAAACTCGTTGAATATTCTCATAGTGCATTTGTGTACAAAAACGCGTTCAAATTCATTCCCTCATCCACTAAATGACTAGTCCATCTTCCACTTGGGTAGTATCTCATTTTCAACTAAACTGAGAAGACCTTATTGCCCCCAAGCATCCCTTTCACAATTGTACGATTGTCGTTAGACTCTAAGAAGTGTCCTTAAACAGTGAGCTGCTGACTGTGCTGCGACAAGAAAGATACGTGAACCTCTCATTTCCTCTGCTCCTCTATCCACTTAACTACTAGTATTATTTATTTAGCACGTGGAAATCCTGAAAGGCGTTCTCAAACCAAGTTGCACTATCTCTGTTTATGTCCCATGTATCTGCTGCAATTATTAACAACAAAATCGTCATTCGCCATCTCACTTCTTACATATATGCCGCTTTCATTGTCTTTTCTTCCGTCTTTAAACTCACTTCCTTCCCTCACTACTTATCCAACCCTCAGTGTGGGTGGCTTCAATTTTCATAGGGACACATTCTTCGTTTTGTGCTAGCTGTTCAACGATTTTATCTTTCTTCTTGAATTTAATGGAGGTGAACTCACTAACTAGCAAAAAAACAAAAAAAAAATGCTGATATATGCAATGAACTGATTAAAGCTTGAAAGTAGTAAAACTAAACTAGATTTTCTGTTTCATTATGATTTGTTGCAGGGATTTATTGGTGAGAAATCATACATGATGACAAAATTAGCTAATAATAACTTTGAGTCTGATGAGATAGACCTCACTCTGAAGCTTTCTCCTTGTGGTCAAGAAGCAAAAGAAAAGTGGGTGACACTGACAAAGAATTATGAGGAGGAGAAAGCAGAGAGCAGTGTTGTGTGTGTAGAAGGTGAGAAGAAGTGTCTGGTGAGGTTTGGTGACTTGCAAACAATGAGAAGAATGAGGACTGGCAAGAGGTTATTGCTTGAGAAGCAGCGGAGAGCCGCAGAGGCATCTAAACTCAACACACTCCCTACTCTTTCTCCTTCAGCCCATCATACTCAGGGTACCTATTCAATCTCTCTTGTTTGAATAATCATTTGCATTTGATAAATAACAGTTACTTTGCTATATATATATATATATTATGATAACAAGATGCTAATATTGTGTTCTCATATAATGAAGCTGAAGGAGAAGCGAGTTCCAACATCAAGATTCCATTGAAGCCATCATCTGATGAAACTAAGCTTGAGAGTCCAACCAAAAAGCTTAAGCATGTGAATCCCTATCTTAAAAAAGGTGATGCAATGAACATTCTTAGAAGAATGCCTAGTGTGACCACCACTGGAGATGGCCCCAAAGGGAAGAGAATAGAAGGACTTCTTTACAAGTACAAGGGAGGTCAAGTCTCTATTGTGTGTGTCTGCCATGGTACCTTCCTCTCTCCTGCAGAATTCGTGATGCATGCTGGTGGTAACCAAGTGGAAGATCCTATGAAACACATCAATATTTCTTCTGACTCGTTTTATATACAAGGAGATTTATCTGGATGTATCTCTTAGCCCTTTTAGAATGCAGTTTCCATGATAAATATACATGTTATTATCTATGTTCATGTTCAAGTGTGATATGTGCTAAAGAAAAAATTTCACCATACTTAATGGTTTTTCTAATTTGTGAACCTTCAAATTAAGGTTGTCAAAACTATACCCGACTACTAATTTTATCCTTTTTGCAAAAAGTTTAGGCGAGTTGGATCCGGGGGACTCACTAGGGTCAGAGAAAGCTCCTCAAAATTCTTTGAGAGCCTCCTACGACCTTGCGGATGTGAGTTAAATCCTTAACAACTGGACCAACTTTCGTTAGAGACGATTAATTGAATTGCTCTATAAAATTTTTGTTTCTTGCTTTATTTTCTTTTATATATCTACCAAAAACAATTGAATAGATCATATGTTTAACCGGTTTTGATCAATTTACCTCATAGCTGAAGAAATAATAGTTGATTCCATTAAACTAAACAGAAAAATACTATATTTCCAATAACATTTGAAATTGGCAATGACTAGGATTTAGGGCACAAATTTTGGTTTTGTTTTACGTCGGCAAAGATTAGGCAATACATGTGACGTGACATATGAGATAAGTGCCAACACATTAAAATGCGTTTAAATATATGATATTACTTATGTTATTTGAGACATCACACTAGATTTAACAGTCGAAAATAAAATTGGTAATAGGAAATTTTTAGAGAGCAAAAGTAGTAAAAGAAATTTTAGGGATTAAAAAAAAATCCAAATTTTACAGTGTAATCCAAACATATTTAACACTTCTATTTTTATTATTACAATTTCTCTCTTTTGACACTATTTCTAGCTATTTTTCTCTTCGTAGTCGCTTTTCTAAACCAAACAGAGGGTAACAGACTCATCACTCGCCAAGCTCGCTTTTTTCTCGGGTATTGATTTTTCTGCCATACACTCTACACTCTACACTCTTTTTCTTTCACATTGTCATTCATACATTTGAATTTCAAGCTGCAAAATTTCATCTTTTTTTGCCCCTTTCCTCTGTTTTTTTTTTTTGTCTTTTCTGCTTTCTGGGTTCGGAACAACCATTTATTGGATGGAATTTCAATCGCAAGCGAAAAAACTACTTGTTCTTGTAATCCCGTTTCTCTTTATTTCAATCAAAAGTTTACATTTTTATGCTCATTCCTTACGATCGTCAAATCTGGCCCTTCATTTCCAGGAACAAAGGGTGTGTTTTCATGAGTTATTATTTCAATTTAATTAAACCTTGTGCTTTTGGTTTGGATCTTTGCCTTTGGCTGGTTCGTTTGATTGATTATGGTTTAATTTTCGTGGTTATTTTACCTGCTCTGTCGTATTATTATTAAGGAAAATGCATTAGCATTATGGTTGGTACTGTGTACCAGGGTCCAGGGGTGTGCAGAACACCCAGTTATTTTAGTAAAACTAGAACACACCACACCAAAAAAATGTCCAACCCAGTTAAATGGTTCATCCACTGCTCCTAAGACTTAAAAAAGGCCAATTACATGAACTTGATAAAAAAACTGGTTACAAGTTTTAACCCTTAACATACTCGTTCTGAGCTATGAAGCACAGATTCTAACACGGATACCAGACACAATTGCGAGACACAGCTAAAGTCCACAATATAGGACATCAAGACACAACACACACACACACATATATATACACTCCCTCCGTCCCAAAATATAAGGCCCCTTTTTCATTTTTACTTGTCCCAAAATATAAGGCCCCTTATAACTTTCTAGATACATTTATTGCCATTTTTCCAAACATATCCTTATTAATTGTACTAAATTGTACTAAATTGTGTTGGTATATGAAAAGTAGAATGGGGCCTTATATTTTGGGACGAAGGGAGTAAATCAATAACACACATTTAGTCTGCATGACAAATATCTAAATTGAGAGTTAAGATTTATCTATTCACCTTTACAAAACCACTAATCTATCAGTTGCATTATGGCATCTTTGTTTTGGACAATAGGTCTAATGTGATTGCTAACTAAATCTGTTGTAGACTTGAAGGTTGGGAGCAAGGTGAAGAGTGGTATATTCTAAGAATACATTAAGATGGTGAGAAAACTGATAGTCTGAATCACTTTGGTATAGTTCACACTGACTGTTTAATGCTTTTGACATCCCTTTTCTATTTGGTTTCAGTCCGCACTTTTCAATTTCCATTCATTTCTTACTGTGATACTCTTGGGAATATGTGCCTGCACTTATTTCAAGATGCAGTTTCCAGCAATCCTTGAACAGAGAACTGGGTATGTATATACTTCTATATCTCTCTCTTACCATGTATAATTAATCTACCACCTTCTTCTTTAAGCCTTTTGGTTTTTGCTGCAATGCTGCCATGATAGAACAATACTTTAGGGTAGTATGCAATAGTGTACCCTTTTAGATGAAGGGAAAGGAAATGTTTACGTCGAGCCTCTCTCTTGTTTGGGAATTTCTTCAAACGATTTAAAGAAACTGAAGGATTATCATGTAATGTAACCTCTTAAAGGCCTCCCTTTAGTGGTTTTTATGAACATTTTAATGTTATCTTGAAATCAAGAATTTTCAACATATGAACAATGGGAAAGAAAATCATTATTTAACCCTTCATTCTTTTCCCTAATGCTTCCTGTTAGGAATTAAGACAGGAAATGAATGAAACAGGTTCTGCTAACGTAGCAGAACCAAAACTGTATTGATTTGAATATGGAAAAGGATAGAATCAGTATGATTCTACAGAATTACAAGCAATAACTGGAAAGAAAATGCAAAGAATTAAACTAGGCACTTAAAGAGGCCTATTCTCTCCCAATGGCCAAGCCAAATTCCAGTCTGAGTGTTCTCTCACCCTCTCCTCACCTATATCATTCTCATTTTCTCTCTCTCACGCCAACAGCATGTGACACGTCAGCCACAGGCGTGTGCTTCCACTATTTCCCAATCATGAGTTAGTTATTAGAGGAATGATCCCCTACAACATGGTCTACAGTAGTCTCCCTGTTCTTCTTTTTCTTTCTTTCGTATACTTTTACAATCTTACCCTTATCCTTACTAATTGTATCATTACCCCCCCCCCCCCCCCCCCCTTCAAATTCCTCCTTGTCCTCAAGGGGAAAAAATGGAAACTCATTTCTCAGCTTGGTCACCAGCTCCCAAGAGTTCTCAAACTCTGGTAAGTTCTGCCACTTAACCAATGCTTCCCATTCTCCTTGGTCATTCTTCCTCATATCTTTGACTAACTCTGGCTGCACTTCAAGTAACCAATCTTCATTCATACAAGCTGGTAGAGACTGGAATTCTGCAGTAGGAGCCACTGATTTCTTTAATAAGGAGGCATGAAACACAGGGTGTACTTTACTGTCAGGTGGCAGCTTCAACTGATAAGCTACAGCTCCTATCTTCTTCTCCACTTCATAAGGACCATAGTAACGAGGACTCAGTTTCTGGTTAATTCTCTTGGCCAAACTCTTCATCTTGTAAGGCTGGATCTTCAAGTATACCATGTCACCTACTTGATATTCCACTGCCCTTCTATGTTTGTTAGCCTGTGCTCTCATTCTGTCTTGAGCTTTGACCAGTTGTTCTTGCAACTCTCTAATCATATCATTCCTTTCAGCTGTCAGTCTACTAACTTCTGCCACTAAAGAATGGTGTGCATCTCCTCTGAGTAACACAGGAGGAGGTCTGCCATATAATGCCTCAAAGGGAGTCATTTTCACTGAAGAGTGATAGTTGGTATTATACCAAAATTCAGCCCAATTTAACCAATTAGGCCACTGTCTGGGTTTTCTGCCAGTTAAGCACCTCAAATAAGCTTCAAGGCATCTGTTGACCACCTCGGTTTGGCCATCAGTTTGAGGATGGTATGCACTGCTGTACTTCAATTTAGTGCCTGCAAGTTTGAATAATTCAGTCCAGAAACTGCTCAAGAACACCTTGTCTCTGTCAGAAATGATAGACTCAGGAAATCCATGTAACTTCACTATTTCATTAGTGAAAATTTCAGCTACACTCTTGGCTGTGTATGGATGGCTAATAGCAATGAAGTGGGCATATTTAGTGAGTCTATCTACCACTACTAACACAGTATCCTTCCCCATAGCTTTAGGAAGACCACCAATGAAGTCCATTGACACATCACTCCACACTTGCTGAGGTACTGGTAACGGTTGCAAGAGTCCTCCAGGGCTTAGAGTTTGGTATTTATTTCTCTGGCACACCTCACATGCTCGAACATATTCCTGAATTTGCTTTTTCATGCCTTCCCAATGAACCAAAGCAGCCACTCTTTTGTAGGTTCTAAAAAATCCAGAGTGTCCTCCCACTGCTGAATCATGTAATTCATGAAGAATCCAGGGAATTCTAGGTGAATTCCTAGGAATGACCATCCTGTCTTCCTTGTATAGCCTTCCCTTCTTCAACTGATACCCCTGGTGACTGTTAGAATCACCTAACAGATCCTGAACAATGCCCTTGAGTTTGTCATCAGCCTGAACTTCTTCTTCTAATCCTTCCCAGATCTCACATCTCACTGTAGACAAGGTAGCATACTGCATCTGCCTTGATAAAGCATCTGCTGCTCTGTTCTCTTTACCAGGCCTGTATTTTATTTCAAAATCATATCCCATAAGTTTGGATATCCATTTCTGTTGCTCTTCACCCATGATACGTTGCTCAGTCAAAAACCTCAGACTCTTTTGGTCAGTTAGCACCACAAAATGTCTGCCAAGTAAGTAAGGTCTCCATTTCTGAATTGCAAACACTATAGCCATCAGCTCTCTTTCATACACAGATTTCTTTTGAGATCTGTCAGATAGAGTATGACTCATATAAGCAATAGGTCTTCCTTCTTGCATCAATACTGCTCCAATCCCCTTCCCAGAAGCATCAGTTTCTATCATGAATTCCTTGTTGAAATTAGGTACTGCTAAGACTGGCAGGGTGGTCATCACTGTCTTCAACATGTCAAAAGCAACTTGTGCTTCCTCAGTCCATAGAAAATTGTCCTTCTTCAACAATTGAGTTAGAGGCCAAGCTATTTTACCATAGTTCTTGACAAATTTCCTATAGTAACCTGTAATGCCCAGGAAACCCCTCAATCCTTTCAAATCCTTAGGAACTGGCCATTTGAGCATGTCTTCAATTTTTTTAGGGTCTGCAGCCACCCCTGCACTGGAGATCAGATGCCCAAGATACTCAATTTGAAGTTGTCCAAAAGAGCATTTCTTCTTGTTTGCATACAACTTGTGAGTTCTCAGCAAGTTCAGAATCTCTCTCAAGTGTCCCTCATGAGCCTCCATACTGTCACTATAAACTAATATGTCATCAAAGAAAACCAGAGCAAATTTTCTTAAATAAGGTCTCAAAACTTGATTCATTAAAGCCTGGAAAGTAGAGGGGGCATTAGTCAATCCAAAGGGCATCACCAAATACTCATAATGTCCTTCATGAGTCCTGAAGGCTGTTTTGTGAATATCCTCTTCCTTCATCCTTATTTGATGATAACCAGACTTTAAATCTAACTTAGAAAATATCACAGCAGTACCTAGTTCATCTAACAACTCATCAATAATAGGTATAGGGAATTTATTTGGTACAGTCACCTTGTTTAGAGCTCGGTAATCTGTACAAAATCTCCATCCACCATCCTTTTTCTTCACCAGCAGAACAGGACTGGAAAAAGGACTGGTGCTGTGCCTCACAATACCTGTTTTCAGCATCTCTTTAACCATCTTCTCAATCTCATTTTTCTGGTAAAATGGGTATCTGTAGGGCCTGATGTTAGGAATATCAGCCCCTGGTTTCAGCCTGATTGAGTGATCATGTTCCCTGGCAGGAGGTAAGCCAGTTGGCATCTCAAACAGATCACCAAATTCTTCAAGTATCCCTGTGAATTCTTGCTGTCCTTGCTGCACACCTTCTGTAGTCTCTTTACTAGACTCTTGTTGCACCAGAAAGCCCATACCATGGTCGTGCAAAGCTTTCATCATGGCCTTCCACGATGCCTGGCCTGCACATAGGGATGGATCTCCTTCTATGACATACTTCTTGCCATTCATGGTCCACTTAAGACACAAATTCCTGAAGTTTGCTTCAATGTTTCCTAATCCAGCCAACCAATCAAGCCCCAAAACTAGCTCTGTTCCTCCCAACTCCATCAAATAGAAATCCTGAGTGAATTCTATTCCTTGGATAGAGAACTTAACATTCTGACAAACTCCATTGTTACTTATCTGCTCACCTGTTCCCACCTCTACTATGAATATTGGAGTTTCAGTCACCTCCAATTTCAAAATCTCAGCTATTTCAGGAGCAATAAAGCTGCTGGTTGCCCCTGAATCAATCAAAGTCAGAATTCTCCTTCCTCCAATCACTACCCAGACCTTAAAAGACTTGTGAGTAGCCACCCCTTCCTTACTATGCAGAGATAACTGTAGAGTCTTAGACTCCTCTACAGGTTCACATTCCTTAAACTCTTCCTCATCACTACTCTCCCCTTCACACAACATCAATCTCATGTGTTTCATTTTACAAATATGGCCCTTTCCCCACCTATCTCCACATTTAAAACAGAGCCCCTTCTTACTCCTCTCCTCCAACTCAGTCTGACTTAACTTTCTCCCCTTCATATGGTCACCATTCTTCTCAGCATTGGATGTAACAGTAACATCTTTCTTTTCTTTGTTGTTTTCCCACGTACCACGAAACTTAGGAGTGAATCCCTTGTCTCTGGTATCTCCCCTGTCCTTACTTCCTCCCCCTTTCGCAAACAGGGCCTGATGCTTCTCTTCTACTACCACTGCTTGATCCATCAACTCAGCCAAATCATCAATCTTAAACATCTTCAATTCAGCCTGGATCTCATCCTTGAGTCCATTTCTGAAGATACTGGTCAGCATCGTGCGTTCTTCCTTCTTCAACGGAGCCACGTGGAGTTCAAATTTGTCCCTATATTCAGCGACAGTGCCTTCTTGCTTCAATTTCAGTATCGGGCCCAACGGGTCAAAACTTGCACCCGGGTTAAACCGTCGTAACACCGCAGCTTGGAACTCCGGCCAAGTTCTCATCGGAGCTTGCTCTTCCCACCATTGAAACCAATTTAACGCACGTTCCTCCAACGCTATGACTACAGCATCCAGCTTCTCTGCTTCCTTCACACCGTTGACCCGAAAGTATCGTTCAACCCGAACTAACCAACCATGAGCATCTGTGCCATTAAAAACTGGAATCTCCAATTTACGACGCCCATTACGAAAATGAGGCTCGTAATCACCAGATTTTCCTCGAGGAGACGTGATCGTACTGCGTTCTGGTGAACCTTCACCTTCGTCGTCATTCGTGGGTCGGGTCTTCTTTGCGAACTCTCTGAACTCTGCGCGAAATGACTCCATATTCTCCATCATCTTCGTAACAGTTCCTTCAAGGCTTACGACCCGTAATTCAACATCCTCCATACGATTCTCCATGGTACTGCGCGTTAACACCATTCACTGCACCAGGAACGGTGCTTTGATACCAATTTGTTAGGAATTAAGACAGGAAATGAATGAAACAGGTTCTGCTAACGTAGCAGAACCAAAACTGTATTGATTTGAATATGGAAAAGGATAGAATCAGTATGATTCTACAGAATTACAAGCAATAACTGGAAAGAAAATGCAAAGAATTAAACTAGGCACTTAAAGAGGCCTATTCTCTCCCAATGGCCAAGCCAAATTCCAGTCTGAGTGTTCTCTCACCCTCTCCTCACCTATATCATTCTCATTTTCTCTCTCTCACGCCAACAGCATGTGACACGTCAGCCACAGGCGTGTGCTTCCACTATTTCCCAATCATGAGTTAGTTATTAGAGGAATGATCCCCTACAACATGGTCTACAGCAGTCTCCCTGTTCTTCTTTTTCTTTCTTTCGTATACTTTTACAATCTTACCCTTATCCTTACTAATTGTATCATTCCTTTTACAACTTACAAGTGTTTGATAATGTGGGCATTTTAATTTTACATGTTCAGATAATTGTGAGGTCTTCTTAACCTTAATCACATTTTTTTATAACTTGGATTTATACTTTGCACTGGTGTTTTCATTCTCCGTAACAGAATTTTGAAACTCAGATGAGCAAACAAATTGACGACATACATGTTTTCCTCACAGATTTCGTGGTTTCTTCTGGAAGGCAGCAAGAATAGGTAGATTCTCCTATTTGATTTCCTACTGCATCGATTGTAATTTTGATGTCTATTTTTGTATGCACTTTTAAAAATCTATTTATGTTTTTTATTTCAATTTTGGAAAAGATATTGGAGTGGAAAAGAGTCCTAAAATTGGTTTGGATTACTCTCAAAGTTTTCTTTTGCTTTCTTATGTGATAATTTTTTGCTTTTTCTCCATGTGATGATTGTTGCCTTGATGACTTTTGATTTTGAATGATGCAAACAGAAAGGTTGGTTTATAGTTACATCCTAGTTTATATTTATGCACTAAATCATGATTATATGCTTTTTAATTTCCACCTTTTAAATAGGTATTCTTCATACTCTTGTGTCCTTTTTTAAAGCATTTTATTTTGGGACATTCATTCTCAAACATATTGCCAAGTTGGGATATGTTGTGGAATAGATTGTCATTGTTGGATATGCTTTTTTTATTACAAAACAACAAAAGAAGTTGCTACAATGCAAGTGAGAACAAAGATATATTATGAAATTGTGAAATCTGTCAGCGACGTTATATTGACTATGGTTGTTTGGTTTCTTAAACAGGTGAGCGTCTAAGCCCGTGGGTAGCTGCGGGTTGCTTTATGATGGGGGTTTCAATAATCTTCTTCTAGCCTATTTTACCTATACTCAATAGTAAGTTGTCTTTTTCCTTTTTTATAGGAAAATATCATACCAGTTACAAAACCAATCTTGAAAAATATAATGCTTAATTTGTAATCTTGTGCCATAAAATATCAGAATGTTTTCTAAACTACATATAGGCGCAACATCACCTTTCGATGGTGCTGCCCTTTAATGAACCATCTATGTGATTTGTATGCATGAAGTCTTCTGCACCGGTAGAAGTTGACTGGTTCGTTTTGTAATGAAAATAATTGTAATTGTATATGGTTATAGAAATTCAATGAAGTAGAACAATAAGCTGTATAACCTAATACACTTAGTCAAAGAAGAGTCTAGATTTGGCTGAACGAAAGAAAAGACACGAATCTGACCCAACCTGAACCTAGAAATTTATTTGATCGGTTTACTCAAACCTGGCACAAACCGACTTGTGAACACCCTTAAAAAAAAAATTTGTTGTGTCAATGGCTAAAGTATCCTTTTTTGTCTAGATAACAAAAGTACTGAAGAAGCCAATTACAATTGTAGGGTTATTTTTCTCTATCATGTGTAGTCAATACCACCACCCTATCCCAACTGATCACTTTTTCAATGCAGCCCTTGACAAGCACATTCATAACCCTCAAATACCCGCCTCTAGTGGCATGGGCATCAGGGCATCACCTTAAAGTCTTTCGGTGGGTTCCACCCTCCCTTTGCCAAGTCTCCAAACAATGTTTTCAAAACTATTTGATGATTAAACCAGCGAAGATACTGGTGTAAGACTTGAAAGTTTATTAGTAATTGAATTGATAATAATTATATATTATTTTTATTTTTTAATATATTATATTGATTAATATACTAATATTACAAAAATAGTTGCGTCTTCCATTCTCTATTAGGCTTAGAGTTGGCTTGAACCTTTGTTGTATGGTCCAAGAATATGTTCAAAGAATGTTTTCAAGAATACAAGTTTCCGTGATGGGGGACTTATATATAGGCAGGATCTAGCTTCTCTCTATTAGCGACATGATGCATTATCTAGAGTGGTAAGAGTGTTCAGCGAGGGATTATCCTCCCATTCAGCGAGTGATAGTGGGGCTAGCCGAATATGTCCTCCCATTCATCAAACCTGATTTAATTGATTATGGATCCACATTTCATATAGTGTAGCTGGAGATCGGTTTTGTGTTGTGTTGTGTTGTCATGCATCATTGCATCAATTTACGATAATGGGTGTTTATGTTTGTATGTTGATAGCATGTTATGTTCACATGATTGTGTATATGTGCATGTTTTGGTTGTTGCCTCTTCTCTTCATATGGTATGAACATGATCTCTCTCACTCATGCAACCTTTTTTAGCCTTTGTGAAAAGGAAAGAGGAGTGTACCACATACGTTCGAATAGCTGAGTCGAGATACATTCGTGATGCCCTAGCAGCAGTTGGAGCTCGTCATTTTTTACATATGCTTTTAGATTGTTGTTTCATTACTTATTATGATTATGATATGAGATTGTTGAATGTTTTTTTTTTTTATAAGCAAAAGTATTATTTAAAGGTGGCACAAGGGGTGCACTAACCCATTACAAAAAATGAAAATGGGGCCTCGTTAAAACCTACCGGGACCAAAACCCATTGGGAAAAAGACCCCGATAGGAAAGAGTACCCCGGCACCCGCTAATTCATTACAATATCATGATACAACATCTGCATCCCACCCCCTATAGAGTCTGCTACGGACCACACAGTTTTAAACCAGAATGATTACATAAACAACTCAAATAACCAATCACAAATCACCCCCCAAGTTCTAAGCATATGCACATCTGCTCCAAGATCCTTCTAAAGAAGACTAGCTATTCAAAAGGATTCAACAAATCTTCTACCTCCCTTGTCTTCAGCCACTGAACATCATCCCATTCATTGTGGATATTTCTACCATTCAGTCAGGTTCCTCCTTCTTTGCAGCAGAAAAACAGTGCAATCAATCCAAACTAGACAGCCAGCATACACTTCAACGGGTTGCTCAACCAGTCCAAAAAATTTCCAGCAGCTTCACCACATTAACAGGCTTTGATGTGTATATCTCAGTCCCGACACAGCAGCTGTGTCAATTAACTGCTTAACACCAACTAACGCTGCTCTATTCTATGATATTTGAACTACTTCATAGTTCAAAATACCAGCCAACAAGCACCCACTGTATCTGTTCCAAGTCAAGATTACAGCGAAGATAAACAGCCCAAGGGGCAATTCAACCAATCAGCAAAATTACAACTCGTTTTCCTACCTCTTCTAGCCATAAACCAGCCCCATGATAATTGTTTTACACAATTTACAATTGTTATTTCGCTTGCAACTATCCCTTCAAACAATACTCGATTTCTTGCTTGCCAAATTGCCCAAATTGACGCCATCCAAATTGTTGAATGTGACATCAGGTCATGGGTTTATTTTACTACGATTATATTTTTTGTACAAACTTGTAAAGTTCTTTGGTTCACACAAGACTTATGTTATGCTTTTATGAATGTGAAAATGTTTTCAATATCCATATCTCTATTACGCAAAAACTATAACATTTTATATCTACTAATTATACAATATACAATTTGAGGTTGAGGATGTTACAAAAGCTCTTGATTTATATCTCTTTTCACATAGGATCGTTATAGCATTAAGTATGTGAGGATAAATATGAAAAAGTAGTGCCCTTAATCTATTAATCTATTGGTTAAGAAATCAAAAGAAGAGAGTTTGTATAAAAGTTATGTATTTTATCAATTGAAAAGTTAAGTTGTGATCTTATACCAACTTTCGTTTTATCAATTCTTAAGCCAATGCCCTTATGGTACGTGTTAACAAAACCCTATAGAAAAATGGTTGAAATGTATTGTATCCCCCATTTTGAATATAAGCAAAACAAATCACTCATATTTGGTTTGTACATAAGAAAATTTAATTAATTTGACCTATTTTATGGTATCAATAATCATTTCTAAAATACTTTCATTTAATTAAGATTTATTTTTCCCGTACAAACCCGCCCATTCAATCAAAGCAAACTCAATGAAAATTCATTATATTCTTTTAGCTTTGATAGTTAAAATTAAGACTAAATTCTTATTTTAGTTCGCAATCTTACACCACATCTTTTCCTCGATTCTTAAATTATATAAAAAAAATGAGTAGTTTCTATAGCTTGTGAAATATGTTGGGTTAATTTATAAAATTTTAAGAAAACTTTTTCATTATAAGGGAGAACTTATAAAATTTTGAGAATTACTTTAAGAGATGTCACATACTTTAAGAACTACTTATTAGTTTCATATATTAAAGATGTAAGCTTAGAGATAAAATTAAAGACTTACTTTAAATAACTTTGGAGTTAAAAAATTTGGTTTCAAAATTAATTTTTCAACGATCTTATAAACCAATAAATTTTGATAATTAATTTTTTTCCGCCCCTAACTCAAAGTCTTGAATCTGCCAAACCACTAGTTGAGTCGACTGTCTCCGGCTGCTTTTGTTGAGATTTGTTTCAGATCCAGACACATGTGATTAAGACTGGTAGCTAGACCTCATGATTTCCTTTATCCCAAGCTTTGTTAACAATTTTCTTTCCAACTTTTTTCTTCAAAAAAAAAAACTCTGAAAGTCATTCTGCATCAGCCAAGCTGCATGGAAAGGAAACAAAATGGTCAAGCACTCCTCTCTGGATTAATTTGGAACCATAAATTTTCGTCTTTTACTTTTTTTGGAGTGGCATGCAATCTCTCAACATCCCACCCACTAAAGTTAGTCAAACTTTAAATTATCTGAAACATGTGGATGTGGATTCCACTTAAGTGTTGAATTTATGAATATTAAATTTGTTCTTATTTTTATAAATCTACTCTCATTCTTAGTATGTTATATGATGTTCTAAAATAATACTCCCTCCGTCTCATATTAAGTGTCCTGTTTGCCATTTTTCTTTGTCTCAAATTATCTGTCACTTTAGAATTCCAAACAACATTTATTATTACTTTCCAACAATACCCTTACTTTAGAATATCAATAACCGTCCTTTGCGCCAACCAAGAAAAGTGTAAGGGTATTTTAGTCCTACCACATTTTTTTACTATAAAATTTAGCATATCCAATCATTTTCTTAATACCCGCGCATAACCTTAAACGACACTTAATATGAGACGGAGGGAGTAATGTTTAAAGTTAATCCATTATAGATTTTAGATTGTCAATGTAGAAATTTTCAACTTCATTACAAACTTATGAATGCGTTTAATTGGTATGTAGTGTCGGTTGTAAAAAAATTTATATCTTCAACCAATCAAAAATCATGATATGAGTGACTTTTAAGGTGGTTGAAACGGAGTCAAATATTTTTTAATGACATGTCATTTTATGATTAAATAACAATGTAAAATAATCCTTAATAAATATTAGTGAGAAACACATTTTTTTTATGATTTTATAACCACAATAGAGGCTGGGGATGAGAGGTGCTAGCTCAGTGGTAAGAGCTTAGTCTTGTATCCTCAAGGTGCAGAATTCAAATCCTCTCGGGAACAGTTGCAAAATGGTCATTAGTGCCGCTTTGATAATAAAATTTCCCCCTTCCCCAATTTTTTTTTTAAAAAAGAGAAATGGGAAAGTGGAGTGTATCAACTAATGTGTTTTACCATTAGGCTATCCTCATGAGACAAATACCACTAAACTGCAGTTTTTTTAACTGCAGTGCATTTGATTTCGGTATCAGTCATTCATAGAGAGAATATTGGAGAGTGTGTGATAAAGAGTATTGTTAATTGCTAGCATTTCTTTCTTCTTTTTTTTTGATAGGCAAATGTTAGTGGGGGTGGGGGAATGTTAGTTTCCGGGATTTGAACCCGAGACCTCCTTCTTGCAATATTGCAACTCCTTCATGTCCCTTAATTGCTAGCATTTCTTAATTGTTAATACTAATTTGGTCCTATTTATAAGATAAATTACAGCTTGAGGTTCATTGAATAATTGATATATCTGTGATAGACTAAATACACCAATTATTCAATGAATCTAAGCTGTATTTTCTTTTATAAATAGAACTGAAAGGAGTAACCTTCAAAATTTATGATTAATGAAATTCAGTTGAGTTAATCAATTGAGACGTCATAATATATCAATTAACCAAACACAACACTTCAATTATCATGTTTATTAACCACCTACTTTCTTTTTATCTAAAATTTTAATTTTGAAAAAAAAAATTCTTTCAAATTTTGACAACCAGACTCTTTGAAGTTGTATTTCGTACAATTCAGTTTTAGAAAAACACCGATTCAGCTATCTGTAAAACTTAATAAATGCCGAAATTATTAGACTGGATATATCATGTATCGAGTTCGAACTCGAGACCTCGCAATTGTGTGCGTGAGTTTCTAATGGTATTTGGCACTTCATCTAAAAAACGCCGATTCAGCTGAATTATACCAGGAATTATGATCAATTTAGGTTGACATGAATGTAATTCTCCTAATAAAAGTAAATTAATACTAGGAACGACTGCGAGATATTATGCGTGGAATATTCGTGGAGAATGCTATTTATTCGCGGCAACCAACCACTTTTTATCAATAATTTAGCATTTTCACGTGATAATGATATATAGTCGTCCTAGGAAGACTCAAAAAACGTAGGTAACCAACCATATTGCACTGTTCTGTACAAACAATGAATGAATTGAATTGAAGTTGGGAACACAACACAACCATGTCCATGGCTTCCTCATCCAGTAAGGCTTTTTTCATGTTTCATAATCTATGTTCATTTTCCTTCACTCTTTTTTAGCGCCTGCTTTTGGCATGCGCTTATTTCAAATATTTCCCCTTTTGCTGAGTTTTTGTACTCTCTATGTTTCTTTTGGTCGACAAGCTTTCCTGCCTCAAAACTTTTCGAGGTAGTATATGATCTGTAATTAATTATTCAATGACCATTTTCCATTCAGTTTATGAATTAATCATTGGACCTATAACTACCACCTTCCTTCAGTTTTCTGAATTAACTTGTGTTTAAAACGCTAGGTTTTCATTTCAAAATACATTGATATTCCTCTCTTAATAATAATATTAATATATTAACCTTCAAGTGTCATTATCAATTGTGGATTCTCTTTTCTATGTCATGATAAACTATGCAGGAATGGAACTTAAACTTAGTGATGATGATAATTCATTTTACTGTAATAGGTTTTGCACCTTTGGTATTTCTATTGCTCCTAATTGGGGGCACAGCAAGGCCTTTGTATCCACTTCCTAACAAAGGTGATAATGGAAAGAGACAGCCTCTACAAACTTTTCGCCCATATAACATTGCTCATCGGGGTTCGAACGGCGAAATTCCTGAGGAAACTCGTCAGGCATACTTGGTGAATCTACATAACTCTTTTCACAAAATTGCATTTCTTTCTTGTTATTTAATATCTGCATTGAAAGTTGACCAAAATTATATGCAGAGAACAATAATGTCAAAAGTGTTTGGTACAATGCAGATAACATAGTGGACAACAATTTCATGTTTGGTTTATACTTGCTTAAATATGAATGTTTCTTGTAGAGAGCTATTGAAGAAGGTGCAGACTTCATTGAAACAGATATATTATCTTCCAAAGATGGTGCTCTTATATGTTTTCATGATGTTACACTTGATGTTACTACCGACGTTGCAAAATTCCCTGAGTTTGCTAATCGTAAAAGAACATATGAAGTCGAAAGGGCGAATGTCACTGGCTTTTTTACAGGTACTGCTGCTATTCTTTGTTAAGCTTCCTTGCAAACTTCCTCTGTTAAATACCTTAGGAGGCTAATCAGATCGCTGTCTACTGTTAATGACATAAGTGTGTGAGCTTGAAATGCATCTTAATTATCATTGTTTTAGAACAGGTTTCTATTTCCCATGATTCCAGAATAGCCATTAATTGGGTTTATGCACATTATACATAAAGTTGTAATTGGTGCCTTTACTTTGAGCAAAAATCTGAAATAATATCCAGTTTTTTATTCCTTTCAAGTGATTTTAATTTGCTAAAAGATTTATATTTATTTTCATATTTGTAGTTGATTTCACATTAGAGGAATTAAAGTCATTAAGAGTGAATCAGAGGTATAGCTTCAGGGATCAACAGTACAATGGTTAGTCCTCCCTAAACTTAGTAATCTTCTAATTCCATTGTGTAATTTTCTTTCATTTTGTTTTAGCTATTCATCCAGTTCCTGAACTATTCCTATTCTTGGAATTTTTTTTCAGGAAAATATCAAATAATTACTTTTGAAGAGTTCATTTCCATAGCACTGGATGCACCCAGAGTTGTTGGAATATATCCAGAGATTAAAAACCCAGTATTTATCAATCAACATGTGAGCATTTCTCCCAATAATCCAACAAATATGTAAATGTGCACGTTTCTGTTTCCCCCAATTTGGTTCTAATTATTATTATGTTTTACCCAATTTCTTGTGACTGCTTCTTGTTCACTAAATTGTTATAATAACAGGTGAAATGGGACGACGGCAAAAAGTTTGAGGACGAGTTTGTTGAGACACTTCAGAAATTTGGATATAAAGGTTCATACCTGTCAAAAGATTGGTTGAAACAACCTGCATTTATTCAATCATTTGCTCCAACTTCTCTTGTGTATATATCAAATCAAACGGAATTGCCCAAGGTTTTTTTAATTGATGATACTACTATTTCGACGCAGGACACTAATCAGGTGTGTAATGCATATTACCACTGTCTCCATTTTATGTCATACAATACAATGTGGTTTTCTGATTTTAAGTTATATATTCCAAAGCCTAACAAAAATGTACTGTAATGATGATGTGCAGTCATATTGGGAAATTACATCTGATAAATACCTAGAGTACATAAAGCAATATGTTGTAGGAATTGGACCTTGGAAGGATACGCTGGTACCTGTGGTAAATAATTATGTGATGGATCCTACCAATCTTGTTGCCAGGGCACATTCTCATAACCTGCAGGTACACTTCTTTTAAATCTTGATTTCTTTCACATGATTTCTTTGATTTTGTTGTCTTACATGCTTCATGAGAATCTGTTGATATTATGCAGGTGCATCCCTACACTTACAGAAATGAGAACCAGTTTTTGCATTTCAATTTTAGTCAAGATCCATATAAGGAGTATGATTATTGGATCAACAAGATAGGAGTTGATGGTTTGTTTACAGATTTCACCGGTAGTCTTCATAACTTTCAGGAATGGACCTCCTCGAACTGTCAAGACGACAAGACTGCAACCAAACTATTACATAAAATTGCTTCTTTGGTATCCCCATATCAATGATTTTGAGAAGTCATATATGTTCTCAGCTTATTCTAGAGATCTTTTGACTGAAATGCTTATATCAATGTGTTTGGGGACATTTCAATGCTTGTCTTGATACTATTCTGAGAACAACACTTATCTTCGGTCCAAGTATCAAATCCAGCTCACCTCATCTAACGAATTTGATTAGTTTTTTGGGGAAACTGATTAATGAATGAACCAAGGAAAACTATACGTGCCTTTAAAAGTTATGTGAAAAAACCTATATTCTTTAGCAGAGATTAATCATCTATCAATTTGTCACTTGAGAGTTCAAAAGCCCCAATCAAAGTAGAGTGTGTAACAATGCCATCCTTTGCACGTGGAGGACACAATTACTCACAATGCCTATTTATGTTAAAGCACTATTTACTAAACAAAAGCTAAAAGTTGCATGTAGTATGCAACTGCGCATAACAATAATAATGTGTCAAATAATAATAATAATAATAATAATTCTTGTAAGGAGGTTAGTATTTTAAGTTTGTTTGTAGTAGTTAGCTGCAAGGAATAATAGTTGTAACCGGCAAGAAGCCTTGTGAGTCATTTTAGGATCTTTGGATCATTATGCTTTAAACATATTTCAGATGCAAGAACTAAGCTTCTAGATAAGAATGAAGCTATGATTCTAATTGACTGCAACAACACTGGGGATACAAGTTGTATTATCCCATGACTAAAAAGGTTGCAGTGAGTAAAGATCTGTTGATAAAGGAAAATGAATACTGGATATAGAAGAAAGCTGAATCACAACTGAAACCAGTAACAGAAATTGATATCTGAAGTGAACAGGGTTGTTCGGTTGACAGATGTAGTGAAGTGGATTTTGAGGAGTTGCTTGATCATGAAGATGTGCCGGAAGTGAGATGACAAAGGCATAGACAACTAACAAGAAGATCAGAGGATTGTGAAGTGTTGCCTAATTCTGTAGTTATAAAAGGGTGAATTAGTTCATTTTGCACTCCTAGGCTCCTGGCCGAAATTGAATCAATCAGCTTTAAGGATGCAATGAAGAAACTGGAATGGAAGGAAGGATGCAATGATGGAGGAATTGAAGTCAATGGAAAAGAATCATACATGGTTGCTATGAACAATAAGCATATTGGTGTAAAGTGGGTTTTCAAGTTGAAGTTGAATCCCAAAGGCAAGATTGTGAAGCATAAAGCAAGTAGCAAGTGAGTTCTTACAAAAGCAAGGTTTTGATTATTCAAAAGTTTTTGCTCCTATTACTAGGCATGATGAGACAGTAAGACTGGTAGTTGCTTTGGCATGTAGTAAGGGTTGGAATCTATCACATCTTTTTATGTAAAAAACCTGATTTTCTAAAGGCGCCTTGAAAGAGATCGTGTTTGTAACTCAACCTACAGGGTTTGAAGTATAATGTAAAAGAGAATATGGTGTATAAATTGCATTAGGAGAATATATGGTGTATAGATTACATAAAGCTCTTCATGTCTCATGAAAGAAGCAAGCATACTGCGATTATGTTTCATTGCCTAACAGAGCAAGCTAGAAAAGAAATGCTTAAAGGAGTGTACTGCCCAATTGCAGTCTTGCAGATCAGTTAGCATATGCAATGAGCTTGAAGTTGCATGTTGAGAATTTAAATTTAGGGGAAACATTGTAGTTGATTCAAATTGTAAGGTTAGTAATGTCATTTAATTTGTTAGTAGTTAGTTGCAAGCAATAACAGTTGCAACTGAATAGATGTGCATATAAATTTCAAATCTGTGTATAAACAATGCTGAAGTGAATACATGTCATTTTATCAAACAGTGTGTGCGCGTTCTGGTGCTATTACTGAGCACCCCTGTGTAAAGACTAAAGAGTGAAATTCACTCTGCTGCGCTAACATGACTTAGGCTATCACTATTATGCAGGGCGTACAAAGGATCTGCATTTGAAGCAGACAAAA
This sequence comes from Astragalus glycyphyllos, assembly GCA_963573325.1. Taxonomy (NCBI): domain Eukaryota; kingdom Viridiplantae; phylum Streptophyta; class Magnoliopsida; order Fabales; family Fabaceae; genus Astragalus; species Astragalus glycyphyllos. The sequence goes on along the minus strand of OY754308.1, from coordinate 58,236,841 downwards.
AACCATAACCTCACGGTTCTTTAATTTCGCTTGGCCACACCAAAGATGGAGTCACCTACGATGTTATACGCATAAGAATTAAGATTCAGCCAAGTCATTCACTTCAGCCGAGTTGATTAAGGGCTTAGAGAATTTTTAAGTAAACATACAATGACACCATAGAAAACCACTGCTATGAATATTAACATCGAAAGTTGGAGTGACCGCAGGTACCATAATCTTAAATATATTAAGATAACATTAAAAGCAAAACAATCTCTAGCATGTTTCTGAAGGTCAGCAAAAAAGAATAATATAAACGCTGCAGAATTGATAATTACAAGCAGTAAATCTACTTGGAGGGCCGTGAACCCAAAGATCTAGTAACTGTAAATCAGCACATCCATATTATTGAGAGGCTCTCATCTTTGATATATTTTCCAGGAGAATTTTTGACTCTGCAGCGAAGTCAACAGGAACAACTGCCCTTGCTGTCAACCTTTGCCGCTTCTCGTTATTATACTCATTCTGAGAAACACTAACACGGAAAAGGTGAGGGGCCCAAGTAGCTTGCTTCAATTTCAGAGCATAAGAATTTTCTTCTCCCTCCTGAAAGAAAAAATAAGTTTAATGATCAATTTTTCATCTGATTATTCACCACCAGTAATTAAGACACGAGCATCCAATGTTACCTGTGATCTAAGGCTGTCTAGATCATCAGCAGAGCACCCAACAATCTTCTCGGCTTCATCATTAAAGACTGAGATATAAGCCTCACCACTTGCATCCAAAACTTTTACGACCATAATATACCTGAAGTAACAAACATAAAAGGTTTAAATACTGCCAGGCTATGATCTACATGATTACTGCTAGGTTGCGATCTACAAGACTTTCAGATTAATCTATATGGATGGCTGCATTACCTTAAATTGCATTGTTCATAGTTTTTCTGGCAACCTTCACACCAGTACCCAGCACCAATGCTTTCAGTAACTTTCTTATTGCAAGTCTTACAGGCACGATACCACATTGTCTGATCTGGCTTTATGAAACTTATATACCCCCTGATGCTAAAGAATACAGGCTGCAGAAAGCAAAAAACAGACCATAGATTAAACAAGTGTTTCATCTCAATCCATAAATTTGTAAGACTTGCAATAATAGTTTCATTGCCTATTCATATTAAACTAAATAATGGGCTGCATTACTAGACCAGGTAATATGATTCTGCAATGAATACCTTATCACTCCCTAAGGATGGGTTGGTGGTTATGTGAGAAAGTGACACACGATCAGAGTACACTGATCTAGCACCACTGTTGGATGTTGGAATTGAACCAGAGCCTAGAGAAGCCATTGTAGCATCTTTACCTTCATCATCGTACCTGCAGCACAAATAAGTATATGACCTTGATTAGCATAAAAAATACCATAACAAGGGGACAATAGCCTAGTGGAACATAGGTATACCAGCATCTGAGCTGCTTTGCTTCGGGTATTTCTGGATTTATCTGAACGACACTTTTGCCTATAGTTGACAAAGAAACACCTGAAACAGGAGATTCAACAACTCAACAATGAGATATACGTGAGCCTTTACAACCTAGGCTATGCAACAATGACCAATGCTTAGTTGCTTACACCTTAGCATACCTTGAAAGTCCCCAACTCTGAGGGATTTGATTGCAACTACAGGAGATTTATCAGCAATGTCCAATAACTCTTGCCCTAAGTTAGTTGCAAGATCATTCCACAAAGACACAACAACTGTCTTCTTACTGCAATATCAAAGCATACACATTTTTTAAGTCTGACAATATTGAGAAGGAACAAAAATGCCAATTACTCTAGGTGAGAAACAACAAACACTTACGTTTCATCAGCAATAGTAATGTCTCGCTTTGGAATACTCTCATTGTCAATCTTCCTTCGAATGCTCACTGTGGGAGACACACTCTGAACAACTCCAACAACATCTGAAATCCACAAGAGATATATTAATAAGATGGCAACAAGAGAAAAAGTCCATGAGAGGTAACATGGCTTCTAAACAACACTCACCAACAAGTTCAGGCTTATTGACATGAGGACCCAGCTGATCAATTGGGACAAAACTGAATTTTATTTCTGGAACAAAACTAGCTTCATCGGCAGCCTCTTCCACCTCAGAATTCTCATTCAGTGTCATTTCATAATCATTTTGCACAGTTTTGAATTGCTTGTTAGCAACTTTCAAAGTTCCCTTTGAAATGTAGTAAACCTTTCCCATAACAAATCTGTCATAAAACTTTATTGCAGCAGCATTAAACATGGTTGCTTGAATCTGAGTACCCTGGAAATTTTTCAAAAAAACAAGAAAAAAACATCACCATCTACACTTAAAAAGCAAAACAAATTCAAGCCTCAAATATAAGCTATACATCAATCGATTAGAGGACAAATTTTTCTATACCTCTTCATCAGTCAATTCCACATTGAAGACACACCCTTCCCCCCTTGCATTCTTATAGGTACGCATGGTTCCTTTGCTGGTAACACTGACCTTTATTGTCCAATTACCCATATAGGGATTCAAGGAAACAAGAGGACGCACTCTTCGTGTCATGGCCATTCGTGCAGCAGGGGCCACACTGAAAAGCCATAAAATTGAAATAAATAAATAAATAAGTATATAACTTAAACCCTAAAATCTAAATTTCATCACACACTGAATACAAACAAGAGGAAAGAGATCACTCACTTTCTATGTTGTTCGTGTAAAATCTGAGCAGCAGATTTTGTTGCCACCACATCCTGCTTAGGCTTCAAAAGAATCCCAGTAGCACCTTCATTCTTGGATCGAACTTCTTCCTTTGGCTTCAAAACAATGCCAGCATTTTGTTCATTCTTTATCTCCATTTCGAGCGCGGGAGAAACCGCCTCACATTTTGTAACAATAACGTATCTACAAAACCATAGAAAACAGAAACATATATCACGATATGGCCAAAAAGATGAGATATAAAACACGATGGATGCAGAATCAAAAATAGGGCTTACTTTTCAGACTTTGATGAAATATCGTTGACAGTATAATCAATGATACGAATGAGACCTAGGTTCTGGATTTTCCCTGAGAGTATATCAGTGTGTTGACTCGGAGGAAGGATTCCTTTCAACTTCATTTTCCCATCACTCGCAGTAAACCTATTCCAACATCAAACAAATAATAAACAATAAATACTCTAAGATTTCAGATCTTGAACGGAAAATGGAAAAGGTAAAGATAAAGAATGAAAAAGAAATTATACATGAATCTGTTACCACTCTGCTTGAGATCCAGAACTTGGACGACAATTTCAGGAAGATCTGATGAAGAGTCAGGGGATGGATTCGCAAGAAGGGTGGAAATGGCGTCTGAACTCACCGATTTGGCCATCGGATTAGGAATGGAGAATTAGGGTTTGGAGAATTTTAGCTGTGTAGAGAAAGAAAGAGAAGTGATGATGATAGAGTGGAGGGAGTGGAACTGTGTTTTTAAGTGTGGATTGTGGCGGGATTTGCCTTTGAAACGTTACATTTGGCGGCTATTTTGGAAATCCTTTTTCAATTCACTTCACGCGCTACTTTTTCACTGCCTAGCGCCCCTTCGCAATTTACAAACCATTTATTAATTAATTAAACCGTGTCCCTCTTTTGATTAATTATAATTATAATTCAGAATTATTATACTTTAAAAAGTGAATTGATGCAGTGTTTGGCTAGTTGGGAGAAGAGAAAAAGTGGAATAGAGAAATTGCTCAAAATTAGAGTACATTTTATATAGTGACATAGTGCTGAAAAAAGAAAGAATAAATAGAAAAGATAGAAGTGTGTTCTCTCTTCCTTTTCATTTGTTTGGTAGGATATAAAGAAAAAAAGAGAAAAATGTTGTTTTTGAAAAAATAAAATTACCTTGATTTAATTATGTTTTTGAATTTTATTTCTAGTAAAAATAAGTTAATTTTTTATTTTAAGTAGCTTAAGCAATTATGTTCTTTGATTAAATTGTTTGATTATATTGAAAAAGTGTTGTAGAGATTTCAGATGGAAAATTCTAAAACGGTAAGCACTCCTCTTGGTACTCATTTTAAGTTGAGTTCTAAACAAAGTCACTCTGATGAATATGAGAAAATAGATATGAAACGGGTTCTGTATGCGTCTGCTGTGGGTACTTTGATGTATGCAATGATGTGTACAAGACCAGATATGGCGCATGTTGTCGGCATAGTCAGTAGGTTTTTTTCAAATCCAAATAGAGATCATTGGAATGCTGTGAAATAGATTTTAAGGTAGATTCATGGTACTACTTGTATGAGTACTTATTTTGGAGGCGACAAACCTACTTTAGTGGTATACTGCGACTCAAACATGGCTGAATATATTGATTCTCAGAATTCCACTTCCGGTTAAACGATTAAATTTAGAGAGGGAGTTGTGGCGCAGTCTAAGTTGCAAAAGTGTGTAGCATTAATTATCTACTACCGAGACAGAGTTCATCGCCAATATTATCAGAGCATGCAAATTAAAAGTTGATATGGTTAAATAAATTCTTTCGGGAAATTGGTTATGTCGATCAAGACAAATATTTCTTATTGGTTGATAGTCAAAGTGCTATTCATCTTCATAAGAATCTAACTTTTCATAATAGTCCAAACACATTGATGTGAGGTATCATTGGACATGTGATGTTTTGGATGTTAAGTTGTTGGAGTTGGATAAAGTTCATACTAATGATAATGGTTATGATATGATGACTAAAACATTGGCAAAAGTGAAGTTTCGAAGTTGTTTGATATCGCTGGTTTGGAGGTCACCTCCACGTAGTTGTGAGGGGGAGATATGTTGGGTATTGGGCTCCCTTCCTATGCGGAGAAAGGCCCAAAAATTGTAGTTTAATGTGTTTCGCTTGTTTAAGTGGAGAGGGGTCAGATTAGGGTTAAAATAAGAGACTATTTTGGCTGAGAGGAACGACTACCAAAGAGAGAAAAGTAGAGGGAAAGCTATTCCCATTTTTCTCAGACACGTCACAGTAAAGCAGGGATTGCAGATTTGTTAAGCATTGGGTTTTGTTCAAATTTGGACAGCATATTTGTGAGACACATCTCTTCACTTTCATCGTTCGGATCATCGAAACGAGATATGAGGAGAGAGATATCGGCTTCGCACAGTAGCTGCATTATTGGGTATTTTGCATCTTTTTGTTCTCATTTGTAAGCTTTTGTGTTTTGTTGTATTGACTAAATGTTGACACTGTTTGTGCACATTGTTGAGACTCTGTTGTACCCTTATTTGCCCTTAATTGAGCTATTTCTTTGGTCTAAACAACCCATTGTTTTTACCTTTTCTTTGAGGGGTTTTCCACATCAAAAATATACATGTTGTTGTGTGTTTTTATTTGCTCTATTTGTTGCTATACATTTGATGTTGCTCCCATAAGTTCTTGCAAGTTTGAGAAATTTATTTTCGTTGCATATTGCTCTGTATGTGACCCGAGGGACATCTTATTTAGGTAAAGTTTCAAGCAAATAGTGAGCTGAATTGGATGAACATTTCCACAAGCACTTATAAAAAGTTGAAATGATCTAACAGTAAGTATGAGCATTTAATTAATAGTTCCTCTCACAAGCTGAAATCGACTTCTACACCTCAGCTTTTTAGAAGTCAAAGCATTCAACTTCTTGATAAACATAGTTTGTAGATCGGCCTGTTCTGGTTCTGTTTTGGGGGTTCTTTTCACATTTTGAGCACTTTGATATTTTGGTGACCTTGGAGCCACTTGTTTGTGTTTCAGCTCTATTTTGGGTTACGTTTCTGCTGTTTCTGCTCGCCTTTTTTGGCACTATCAGCATCTATTGCAGTCATTGGACGCGTAATTTTTGTTGGTTATTCAAGACTCACATTTGGTCACAATGTCTGATAATATTGCTATTGATTACTCTTTATCATTCACCGAGGATGAGGTGAATCGTTTGAAGGCCCTACTTTACTCTCTCAGTAAGTCTTGTTCTCTACCAACGACCGGTATTAGCGTATGCTCCCAATCTTTCAATGTTTGCGGTAAAATCCCTAAGGATGCTTGGATTTTGGATTCTGGTGCTACCGACCACATGACATTCAATTCGAGTTTATTTTCTTCTTATACCTCCTCTGAGAATAATTGTTATGTTACAATTGCTGATGGTTCTTATGCCCGTATTGATGGCTCTGGGAGTATTAACTTGCAATCTTCACTTCAATTACAGGATGTGCTACATGTTCCCACACTCTCTCACAATTTAATATCTGTTCGTAAACTCACTCGTGATCAGAATTGTAAAGTAACCTTTTTCACTTCTTATTGTGTTTTTCAGAATCTGACCACGGGGAAGATAATCGGAGTTGCTAAGGAAAAGGGAGGGTTATACTACTTATCTGATGAACCAGATTGTTCGAAGGTGTTGGCTTCTTGCTTGCAAACCGAGTCTGCTAAGTCTTCTCATTCTGCCGCACAAATTTGGCTTCAGCACAAACGTATTAGTCATCCTCCATTTTCTTTAGTTAAGTCTATGTTTCCTTCCTTATTTTTACATCATTCAGTTGAGTCTTTTAAATGTGAAGTTTGTGAGTTAGCTAAACATGATCGTGTCTCTTTTCCTCTTAGTTCCACTAAAAGTGCTGAACCTTTTGATCTTATACATTCTGATGTTTGGGGACCTGCACCTATTTCTAATGTTTCAGGTGCTAAATGGTTTGTGTCATTTATTGATGATTGTACTCGAGCAACTTGGCTTTTTTTGATGAAGGATAAATCAGAAGTACCAGAATTATTTATCAAATTTTATCACATGGTGCAAACACAATTTGGCAAAGGCATTAAAAGAATTCGCTCTGACAATGGCAAGGAATCAATCAGAGTCTTTCAAATTTTACCAGTCAGCAAGGAATTTTTCATGAGTTTACATGTGTCGACACTCCACAACAAAATGGTGTCGCAGAAAGAAAGAATCGTCATTTACTTGAAGTTGCTCGAGCCATTCTCTTCCAAATGGCTGTTCCCAACTCATACTGGGGAGAAGCAGTACTGACTGCTGCCTACTTGATTAATCGAGTCCCCAAACCAATGTTAGGTAATGTCAGTCCTGTTCAGTTTTTGACTTCACGGTTTCCTTCTGTTCATGTTTTGCAGAGTCTTCAATCTCGAGTGTTTGGTTGCGTTGCTTTTGTCCATGTTCACAAACAACATCGAAGTAAGTTGGACCCTCGTGCAGTCAGATGTATTTTTGTGGGTTATCCTCCTAACAAGAAAGGATATAAATGTTATCATCCTCCTAGTCGTAAGTACTTTATCTCTAAAGATGTCACGTTTCATGAGAATGTATCCTACTTCACTCGTCCTCAGCTTCAGGGGGAGAGTATTCATGATGATTTGGAATCTAAGTCCGAGTTTCTGGTCCTACCTAAGTTACCTGAGGCTCCTGTCTTAAGTCCTACCACTGGTCCTACTGATCCTGCTTCCACAAATATCGAATTTGAGTCACCTACTTCTATTTTGGTCCCTCCTTTATCTTCTGTTTTGCAGGAACCACCATCTTCGGCACCAGCAAATGCTAAAGCTGGTAAGCCAACTTTGGTGTATCAGAGAAGAAGTAAGCCCGACCTGCCCCAGACACAACTTCAATTGCCTGAACCGGAGGTAAGTACTGAAATTAACCCTCCTACTAGTGACTCCCACAGTTCTGACACTAGTGACACTGACACAGATGATTTGCCTATTGCTTTGAGGAAAGCTGGTAAGCCAACTTTGGTGTATCAGAGAAGAAGTAAGCCCGACCTGCCCCAGACACAACTTCAATTGCCTGAACCGGAGGTAAGTACTGAAATTAACCCTCCTACTAGCGACTCCTACAGTTCTGACACTAGTGACACTGATACAGATGATTTGCCTATTGCTTTGAGGAAAGGGAAAAGGTCTTGTGCGAAATACCCTATTTCTCAATTTGTCTCCACTAAAAATCTTTCTGTGCAGCATCAGAGTTTTATTTCAGCTATTGACTCTGTGATAATCCCATCATCTGTTCAAGAAGCATTCAAAGATAGAAATTGGGTTCAAGCCATGGATGAGGAAATGAAAGCACTTGAGAAGAATGGAACATGGGAAATTGTTGAGAGACCGGGAGGCAAGAAGCCCGTTGGTTGCAGGTGGATCTATACAGTCAAGCACAGATCAGATGGTACTATTGATCGGTACAAGGCAAGACTAGTGGCTAAAGGATTCACTCAGACCTATGGCATTGATTATGAGGAGACTTTTGCTCCTGTGGCAAAGATGAACACTGTTCGGATCTTACTATCACTTGCTGCTCACTCCGGATGGGAACTAAACCAATTTGATGTCAAAAATGCATTCTTGCATGGAGATTTAGAGGAGGAGGTGTATATGGAGATTCCTCCAGGATTTGGTTCAAAAGATGGAACAAACAAGGTGTGTCGATTAAGGAAAGTTTTATATGGGCTAAAACAGTCTCCTCGAGCATGGTTTGGGAGATTTACAAAGACAATGGTGTGCTTAGGCTATAAGCAAAGCCAAGGAGATCACACTCTTTTCTTCAAACATTCGAAAGATGGAAAACTGACTATACTTCTTGTTTATGTTGATGATATCATTATTACAGGTGACAATTTGGCTGAGAGACAGCTACTTAAGGAGCAATTATCAGCAGTGTTTGAAATGAAAGACCTTGGGAAGCTTAAGTATTTCCTAGGGATTGAGGTGGCCTACTCCGATAAAGGCATTTTTATTTCTCAAAGAAAATATGTTCTTGACCTTCTGAAAGAAACCGAAAAGCTTGGATGTAAACCTGCAAGTGTTCCTATTGAGCAAAATCACAAAATTAGCTTTGAAGAAGAAAGTGCCAAAGTTGACAAGGTCCAATATCAGAGATTGGTGGGAAAATTGATTTACTTGGCACACACTAGACCTGATTTGGCTTATGCAGTCAGTGTGGTGAGCCAATTCATGCATGACCCGAGGCAGAGACATTTGCAGGCTGTTGATCGTATTCTTCAATATCTCAAGGCCTCTCCAAGAAGAGGACTATTGTTCAAAAGAGGTGGGAGCCTAACTATGGAAGCTTATACTGATGCTGACTATGCAGGTTCAATAAGTGATAGAAGATCTACTTCAGGTTATTGTACCTTCCTATGTGGGAACCTTGTTACTTGGAGGAGTAAGAAGCAAAATGTAGTGGCTCGATCAAGCGCTGAGGCTGAATTTAGAGCTTTGGCACAAGGAATCAGTGAACTATTGTGGATGAAGATTATACTAAATGACTTGAAGATACAATTTGAAGGTCCTATGAAGTTATTTTGCGATAACAAATCGGCTATCAGTATTGGTCATAATCCCGTTCAACATGACAGAACGAAGCACATTGAGATAGATCGTCACTTCATTAAGGAAAAACTTGACAGCGGGTTAATATCTACAACTTACATTCCTTCCGGACACCAATTGGCAGATGTATTAACGAAGGGCTTGCCAACAGAGCATTTCAAAGAACTTACATCCAAGCTGGGAATGATAGATATCCATTCACCAGCTTGAGGGGGAGTGTTGAAATATGTTGTAAATAGTAGATTTATTTATATATGTATTCGGCCCATTTACCTGGCCCGTTAAGTAGCCTATTTAAACTCAGTAGTGCTTGTACTCAAATTACAATTATACAATTAATAAGACGAAACTACAGCTGCTCTGTAGTCGCAGACGTAGGCAAAGATTGGCCGAACTGCGTGACCAATATCGTTTTCTTTTTCTACACTTATTTATAAAGCACTTAAGCTAAACTTAACCGACATCCTTCTTATGTGAGATTTTCATACCTTACCTAAGAGTCGGAAAAGTGTATACTTGCAGAGGCTCTAGCCCCATGTCCTAATATTAAATTTTCAAGTGACGTATCATATGCGGATGCCAAGTGGTCTTGGCCTTTTGAGGAAACTTCTGGATTTTGGAGCATTTAAAACTACGTTTTATTTTTTTTACTAGTAAAACTACGTTTGATATATGCCATTAGTTGGTTAAAGCTTAGAAAAACACAAGTTTACCCTCTTGTATATTGAGTGATAACTCTTATTCCCACACTTCATGTTACTACACAACTATCTTTTTCAGCTATGAATATAGTCAATAGTACACCACACAACAAAATAGCTAGATCGAAGGTGAATTTGTGAGCGATTGCATTTAAGCATACATTGAAAAGAAAATTGTTGAAAGTTTCAGTGTAGACTTAATTGTAGACAATTTATTTGACATGCAAGGAAGACACTATGTGTTTTAATTGATTATTAGTATAATTAACATTTTTGATTAAATAGATATGATATTAAACTTATATAGCAATCTATCATTCAAAGTTGTACATCCAAACAACAAGTGTTAAACAAAAACAGAAACCACACTACTCAAATAACTCGTAACAACAATTTTAGGAAAACAACACAGTGATTAATAAGACCAACATCGAATATATAATTCATTTAAATGAGTTTAATCTTTCGAAATAGGTAGAATCTGAAGGAAAATTTGGTACAAATAGTGTTAGGTTTTTGTTAAGATTGGGATTTTGGGGTCTTAGCTAGGGAGAGGGAGATGAGAAAGGATTACACATTCAGACTCAACACTGAATATACATGTATTTTTAGGTAGGTTGTTGTGGCTACATGATGAATGATCATTATTTTGTGAGTAAGTATATAAAGAGACATTTGAGCTACTGTTGATAAGCACCACTTTGGAGACAATGAACTTACTTGCTATGGGATGCGGAATAATTATCTTTATCATTCCTATGTTAATCAATTCACAATACAATTATACAACAAACTTTAATTACAATGTTAATCAGAAAATTTGTCTCTGATTACCCAACTAGGGTTTAAATAATGAACACAACTCCTTTGAAAAAGGTTAAAACTTAAAACTAACCTGCAGCTAAAGCTATCCTGAGATGCAGGTGTATATAATACTAATTGAGGACAAAGATGGTAAATGATCACCTAACATGTTCTAACGACATAATGTACAACATGAGAAGCAATTTAGCCATCTTCTTGGAGGTGCATTTGACTTTGGGGCTTGGGCTTGGGCTTGATCAGCTGCATTTGCCGCTTCATTTGACTCTGCTTGCTTTTGTGGCTTTTGCTTCTCTCCAACACTCTTGGAAGCAACACTTTTGTCTCTATCTCCCGATCTTCGCAATCAAAAAAGAAAAAAAAATATTATTAGGATACTTTATAATAGGCAAAGAAGAAGATTTATGTATTAGTCAATTATTTGAACACGGATCCCAGATAGAGTGGTAACCTATACATGCATGCATGCATTTATAGTAGGAATAATAAAGTGAGCTCGGCAGGCTATAATAGATTGGTGGGATGAATTCACTAACTCAACCCGACATTTTTTGACTAGCTAAAGTGCCGAGCCCGTCAATCCGGCGGGCCACAGACGAGCTAGAGCGAGTCAGTTCCCCAAGTTTAATCTATTTTTTTATTTATTCTCCTTGTTTTTAACTATTTCTAAAGACTTTTTAAATTTTTTTGTGGGTTGTAGCGGGCCAACACATCAACCCACCATTTTTACCTTGTTTTTTGGCGGGCTTGGGTGCACCAACTGCTAACCTGCCTATTGTAAACCCAAAAAGTATACATTAATTACATTTTTATTTATTTATTTTAATGGCGGACTAGCCCATCGGCCCACCAACCTGCCGAGGGGCGGAGCGAGCTATATTTCTAAATCCACTATCCATTGGCGGGTTTGCCTGTCCTACCAAATTTACAGTACATGAATAAAGTGGTAAGTTACAAAAACTTACTGTTTAAATGCGTAGGAATTGGCGCTCTCATCTGATTGATGTCGAGAGCTAGATTTTTTGACTTCCTTTTTTCCAACATGCTCTGCAGTTTGAATATTTTCCATTATAACCTCTCTCATTGTCTCAGCAGCTCGTGCTTCAGTTACCTTAGAATTTTCTTCATGTAGTTCAGCAGTTCTTTGGCTAATATCATTGAATTTATTCACAGGGAGTTGAGGTTGTTGATTGTTATTAGGTGAAGTATTAGCCAGATTAATATCCAATTCACAAGATTTAAAGCAAGGATGATCACTTGAGAAGCTCATATTTCCCATATAAATGCTGAACAATGATTCATTAGAAGCTGTACTCCATTCCACAGGGGCATTTGTGGTATTTCTAGCAAACACATGGGATGGAAAAACATATTGGGAGGAAGAAGTAGTAACAGATTCCTTTGAACGTTCCATCACTTGCACTGGAGGATTTTGTATTTCTAATCCTTTGTTTGTTCCATTTTCTAAAACAAAACCAGGTGAAATTGATGTCGAATGTTGACTTGCTACTACTTCATCATAATTATGTTCATGTTTGGGCATAAAGCTATCAATATCACTTGCTTCTGCACTAGCCATTCCTTGATGTCCTTGCTCAGTGACTTGAAAAGGATTATGTGATTCAACATTATTTGTGGGAACAATTTGATATGTGGTTGGTTGGTTTTGCCACGAATCAAAAACTTCAACAGGAACCTTATTATCTGTAGGTGTTTCCTCATGGAATAAATTTCCTCCTACTAAGATATCATCAGTTAACGAATGATGTGTTTCATCTAGAGAACTAGAAGAATGTGTGCTTGAATTACCATGGTTAATGGCCACATTAGCAGTGTCATTGGTTGTATCGCTTGTTACTAGGAAGGGGTTTTGGGATAATGATGATGAAGGGAGGACAATATTGTCATTTAATTTGCTATCAACTCCAGATTCCATTAGCCAAGAATGTCAAGTGAAACAAAGTCCAGAGGTTTTAATGGAACTTTTGGTATGCTGTAAAACAAAAATCCAAAATATCAGAACTCTCTTTTTGGAACATCATGTGCGTGAAATTCTAATCAGACAACAAAAACAGCTAGATTTGCAGAGAATTATACCCACATACATGTTACAAAATATAAAGAAACACCCACAAAATATCAAAATCTTCATTCCTTTTAAATGCATGCATGATTGTCATCTCTCATTAGAAAAACATGTAAATTCAAAATAGAATGTTGTCTATAAAACATCTCAAAGGCGAACAAAGATTGTGTAAGAGTTGAAAATTGCATGGGCATCATTCACAACAAAGCAAACAAACCCTATATATTTTTTCATGCAGAAATAGAGAAGAAAACATGGACAATATTTAAAAAACAATAAATTAAAAATGTGTTAAAAAGAGAATAATATTACATACAAAAGCAAAATGAAGAGAAGATTCGAAGAGACTGCCGTCCAGGCCCCCTTGCTGAAATGAACTAAGGCTGATATGGCCAAGAAATCAGCAGTCCCATTTCCTCTACGAAACTAAGACGAAGACAAATTGATTAATGTTTTTTTTTAAGAAAATAGGGCAAAAGTTATATTGAATAAGATGACAGATGGGAGAGAGAAAGTGATGAATCAGAATGAGTAAAAAAGGTAAATAGAATAGACGGTGTTGCACAAGTTTAGGGGTTGCACTCTCTCATATATATTTTCTCCAACTGTCAATCTCATCATCGTGCGTTGTATCATGGATGTGCGTGGATTACTTATTTAATCCTATGAATGCGAAGATATATCTATATAATTAGTTAAATATCTAGTTCATAAAACTTAGAATTCAGTTTTTCCTTCTCATCATCACATCACTATCCAGAACAAGGTGGCAAGACATTACACCTAAAACAAACTTCATTGTTTATTTGTTAGTTAGTTATATATAATCCTATGAATGTGAAGATATATCTAATTAGTTAGCGATTATGTAGTATCTAGTTCAGAATCAGTTTTTTCCTCCTCCTCATCACATCACTATCCAAGATCAAGGTGGCAAGACATCTTTTTGTGGTACAATGGATAAGAAAAGAAAAAGGCTAAGGTCTCACAAAAGAGACACCTAAAGCATAAGCTAATAAAAACTTCTCTAGCTCCCTTAGAAGCTCAATAAATTTGGTCAAAAAAAAAAAGAAGCTCAATAAAAACTCTAAGAGGGTAATTACTTCTAGCTCCCACTTTAGCCAAGTAGTTCGCACGCTAATTTGCTTCACGATAAGAATGCTCCACCGTCACCTCCCAATCGCCTTGGAGAAGCTTCCGCAGGGTTGCACTGTCATTTACATGCTTGTGATATCCAGTATCAGCCTCTTGGATAAGACGAAGAGTTTCCATAGAATCAGTATAACCAGTGGTGGTCCTAAGCAGGGACGGTAGCTAGGGGCGGTCGTCAGGGCCCCATTCTTTTGGGGGCACCAAAATCTATTATACTTAGTAGTATATACATATATGAATAAAGTTCTTATGTAATTGCAATTATTTATACAGACACACACAAATTTAGATAATTTCTTAATAATGACTTGGAATCATATTGCAAATTTTTTGAAACTTACTTAGAACACGATGATTAATCTTATGGTCTTGATGGTTACTCGGAACATATGTTGGTTTGTCGGGGCAATCGGTAGTTTTGAAATTAGTCTGGGACGTTACACTTTGTATGGAGAGATTTATCGAAATGATTGCAAATGAGGTTAGAGATCACAAGTGGTTTGCCTCTCCAATTGGCTAACAATGGGCCGACTTCTCACATATTCTTTGCATATGATATTCTTATTTTTGTCAAAGCTAGAGTTTCTAAAGCCAAGGTGATCAAGCGTACTCTGGATGCCTTTAGTGCAATCTATGGGCTGAAAGTAAGTATATTGCTAAATCTGTTATTTTTGCTTCCAAGGGGGTAACAATTACCAAAAAGGAGAAGATTAAGAGTATATTGTATATGAGTTTCACTAAGAGAATTGACAAGTATTTGGGGTTTGAAGGTTTTTAGTGGAAGAGTCAAAAAGAATATTTTCATGGTATTCGGGACCGTATTAATTCTACTTGTCCAAACTGCACTGTTCATGAAGAAACACTCATACATTGTTTCTTTGAATGCGGCGGCGTTGCTAGATAAGTGTGGAGAAATTGTTTCAACTTTAATCTTGCAGCTCTAAGTGATGAATCTGTTCTCATCGAGTGGCTTCAGGACATGTTAAAAATGCATGGATCTTTGTATGCTATTGTTCTTTGGAAACTTTGGAGTGCCGGGAACAAATTAATTTTTTGATCAGTAACTTGAGGTCGGCTGTAGAACTGGTCAAGGGACTTGTCCTCTGATATTGTAGAAAGTGATCGGCCTGATGCTGTTGAGATAGATTATGTACCTTGTGTCTTGGTGCTTAGTGCTATTTATAGAGGCTGAGAGATTCGAGAGAGTCGTCAGATTCGGGTGAAGTGATCCAGATCGTTGATTCCGGAGGCCCATTAATCTGTTGGGCTGATCCACTAATGGATTGGGCCTAACGACTGGCCCAGTCCAGAACATTTTTGAAGGAACAAAGCTTACTCCATATGATATTGTAGCACAGGCTCGTGGTCTCTTGGCTTATGTTATGTCAGCTTATGGTCCTTCAATGAATAAAACTAGATGTAGTTCTGGTGCTGAGGTGTCATGGAGTATTCCCCTCTCAAGGGTGGGTGGCACTCAATGTAGATGGAAGTGTTCTTAACAATGCAGTTGTTGCATGATTTGGGGGATTAGTTCGGAACCACAATGGTCTTTTTCTGAGAGGTTTTCATGGAGCGCTAGGCACCTCTACAATCGTGTAGGCTTTCTTTATGTTGGGAGTTGGGCTATAAGAAGATTACGTGTTATTCAGATTTTTTGAACACCTTGAGGCTTATAGACCATGGCAATCTGGTTTATCATTCGCACGGTAACGAGATTGCTCTTGTTAGGCAGCTTTTGGCTCATAATTGGGAGATCAAAATTCGTCATGTTTCCCGCAAAGCAATTTTTTGTGCAGATTTCTTAGCGAAACTTGGCACCACGAATATTTCTTTGTTTGTTTTGCTAGATGCTTCACCGCTAGATATGAGACGATTGCTGGAATTTGATGCTCTTGGGCTTTCCTCTATTAGGCCTTAGTTTTTCTCTTTTTTTTTTTCTCTCTTGTAATAAAAAAATAAAATAAAAGTACCAGAGTTTAGCAATAGAGGGAGTGATGATTAAGAATATGCTGAAAATGAAGTGCCCTAACTTCTGCAGAGTTCTGCTTGAAGTTTGAGAAAAATGGAATTGGGCTATAATCATTGGGTGAGAAATGAATATGTTGGAGCATTTGCTATGTTTACTAATTACTAATTTTGCTTTTTCTGAAATACCAGAGTTTAATGTTCAATTTTTTCTGGACACTATATTTTCTAGCCGTTATATAGAAATTTTAAGGAGGTTTGGTGGTATTTCGGTAACATTTATGAATAAAACAATGAAAAGAAAAGAATAACAAAACATGATTTCCGTTGCCGGGACTTGAACCCGGGTCTCTCGGGTGAGAGCCGAGTATCCTGACCAACTAGACTACAACGGATTTGTTGACAAAACATCAAAAGTACATTAACACATTATGCAGTAGCGGACTACAACAACACTTCAAAATTCAGCTCTTAAGTCTTAATATGAGGAGAAATATGGAGTGAACCTCCCAACCTAATATTCGGTTGAGTTGTTTCTAGAAGTGAAACAAACTACATTGTCCTCATATATAGGAAATGCTTTCTTTCATGCAAACTCATTCAGTATTTTTTTGTCAACAACGGCCATGTGAGAGATCCATGGGCCTTTTCTAGCAAATTGAATTTGTCTCCATAAAGATTTTATATCTCCAACCAGTAGTTGTTGTGGCTCATGAGCTTGTTCTGAAGACAATATCGGGAACTTAGAACATAACTAGTGATTTGAACAAAACTCTTTTGGAAATATTCATTCAAGATAAAGGACATAATTTGGTCAGGGAGTCTTATGAGTATTTGGTAGTTAGTGAAATCCAAACTCCGGCTTAAAGTTTGCAAAGCTTGTGTAGTATATGAAACAGAATTAGCAGAAGAATTAGTAACAAAGAACAGTGCAGAATAAGGAACAAAGTGCCACGAGGAATTATATGTTTTTCCAAGAGCTCTAGATGCCTTGAAATGGAAAAACTAGCTATAAGAATTAAGAATGTGCTGAAAATTAAGGGGTCTTGCTTCTGGTTGAACTTTGAGATCAAGAAGTGTATTTATTTGTTAAAAAAATGAATGGATTTGAATTTGAGGTATGGAGATCATTTTTCAGTGATCAGGTTTTTTATGATGCATGTTAGAAACGACTGTGTACTTGGAGACTTTGGTTCGCTGCAATGGACATTCATATCTTGTTCTTTTTTTCTTGGTGTTAAACAATATCTTTTTTCTTTGAATAAAAACCATAAAATGTGTAACCAAAATTATGCCAAAAAGAATTCCGTTGCCGGGACTTGAACCCGGGTCTCTCGGGTGAGAGCCGAGTATCCTGACCAACTAGACTACAACGGATTTGTGATATTAATTGACCAATGTTAAAATAAATTTGCAGATCTGACAGAAAATGCAACATCAACTTCGAATCTGGAAATATGGAGGAAATCGAACCTAATATATGTTGAAGTTGGAGAAGTGAAAAAAAACTAGACGGGCAAATACAAATATACATCTTTTTCTTTTTTTAACCGTCCCCCATACATGGTTAGTAGTGTGATTGTTCAACTATCATCAATCAAATCCATTTATAAAAAAGTTCATCCAATCTATTTATTATAGAAAAACATTCATGGCAACCAGTGTAGCGAACAATGACGTTTTGGCAACCCTCACGAGGCGAGCGATGACTCTCATGAAAATATGTTATCTCTTCATTGAAGCCACTACATCCATTTTCGGGATATTAATATCCATGAAACAGGCGTCGAGCTGATGAGACGGCTTTAGGGAAGAGATAACATCCTTTACACTGCTATCACAAAACCACACCTGCTCCATACTTTTTCAAAGGATCAGCTGATACTGCACAGTTCACGGTTCACACCATTGTCAACAAAAATAAGTTTTTCTCCCAAGAGGAAGATGCCTAAGAGACAAACTTTGAAGGTCCCTATTTGGAGTTCTCTTGTTCCTAACATTCATGACTCGTTGTAGTGAGGCAACAGGCATACTTGCTCTAAGAAATTTTGCAATGATAGTAGGCAGATTATGAACATACGAGGTTATAATATTGCTTGTATGAGATGACATGCCTAAATATTCACGTCGAACTTCCTGCTCAATGAGGACAATGTTGATAACTGCATTCCCATTTTTTAATCTTCATGTCGGACTTCCTGCTCAATGAAGATGATGTTGATAACCGCATTCCCATTTTTTATGGTTGACAAACCTTGGTTCAAATCCGAAACCATTTCAACATGAATGTTGAGTCGTTGGATGTGACATCTAGACACACTTTTGCTCTAACAAGTCTTGGGAGTCATAACCAATGCAGTGATCTCCTCAAGTTTTGAAGTAGGTTAAGAGTGGTTGTTGATTCTTAGAGAAAGGTAAATTGTCATTGATTTTGCTTTTGTCCTATGCGCACATTTATTTTAACTTCTTGATTAAACGAATTGGAAAGAATAGATACACAAATGCTCTTAGTATCTTTTAAAGCATTTGATTCATACATAAAGTTTTCCAGGCAATTATCCCTTATTTATTTATTTATAATTCTTGCATTACAGAATGCAAAAATTAGGTAATCCATAGCAAATTTGCTTTACATATTTCAGCTCTTGTTAAAAAATCCATAGCAAATTAGGTAATCCCATAAACATAACAATAACATGTTTTTCCCATGTGGGTTCGCATATAAAGCTGTTACATACCAAATTTGAAAAGTGGACAGAGTTTGAGATCTTCCTTGTACTTTGATCAAGATTCAAGACAATATACAGACTAATGGCATATCTGTGTCCAAACTAAATAGTATAACAGCAACAAAAAAAGGCAACACCAGTAAGATAAATAAAACTTGTTTTCATGTCAAAAAACACATCAATGGCAACTTAAATAACTATCAGCAATATGCTTTTCCCATACAACTTGACACCCATCGGTACCCGTGCTTGACACAAAATGCTCTTAGTCTTACCAATCAAACAAAAATACAGTTATAATCTCAGATTGAAAACTACAAAATAGCAATTGGCCATTGCATTCAACGTAGTAACATTTCAGTCAGGCATTTTCATCAACAGCTTCTTGGTATTCTCAAGGCTACTGCAAACCCAAAAGCTCTACAAAACATTAGCGATAATGACACTCAAATTGTCCCTGAAACATTAAAATATTTTGGATATTTACCAGCTGCTCTCTGAGCTCGTAACCGGTTGTTACCTATCATGTTTACAATGCAGAAAATTCTTGATGAATTTTAAAGCACTTTCAAGCTACATCTGAACTAGGAAGGAAAATTTGAACTTTGTAGATCTGTTGTGAAAAGAATGAGCAAATCAAGAATAGATCCTGAAAGGAATTGAAAGTGGACACCTGCAGTAGGATTCACCTCAATCTCTATGCTGGGAAATCACAATGCTTAGACTCTCTTCAATTGCTATATATCTGTTAGCCTGTAATTTCGACAGGCTTCATTGAAAATGATCAACAAGGCTTGACTTATATTTCGACAAAGACCAAAGTATTTCGACAGAGAAAATGGTCATGTGCAGGGTAAATTCGACAAGCTTCCGGGGAAGCAAAAGCAAGAAAGAGGAAAATGGACACAAGCTTTCGACAGACAGAAAACAGAGCAGTTATGCGCTGAAGAACTAGCAGTTGGTCGAAAAGAGGAGCGGTTGCTATCATTTTTATAACTGTTTTAGGGCAGTTTCTGCTTAGTATAAATAGTAGTTTCTGAGAAGAAACAAGGGTCACAATTTCATATTGCAATTCTCACGCTCTAACTTCCGCATTCAAGAGAAAAACGAGTCAGAGAACAATGTATGATCTTGTGTACCATTCTCTTTCATTTTAATGTTGTTTTCTCTTTACCTTTATGTGGTTTACAATTCAAGTCCTTCTTCCCTGAAATATCTTGATTGCTTCGCGCATAAGGAATCAATTATTTCTCTTCTTTTCTGTTTAAAACGCAAAACACTGATGAACATCACATCAGACTAAAAACTCTAAACACAAATGGTCTTAGGATTCACTGGTTGATCCTGCAAGTTAACCAAATTGGAGACCAGCGGTGTTTACCAAAATCCACGGTAAACAAATTGGCACGCCCGGTGGGACATTTGTGTCGAAATATTAGAGTGTTAGTTAACAGAATCTTGGAATATAATTGTTTATGCGCCTGAGGAGTGGTAAATCTTTGTCAAAGATGTCACGTTCTGGCGCAAGTTCTTCGAACGCACAAAGTGGCCCTGAGAATGCGTCTGTCAATGACGTTAATCCAGTAACCGCTATGGGAATAACTGCTCCAATGCCTTCGACAGGCATGATCACAGTTACATCTCCTGTGCTTAATCCTATACCAACAATGGCCACCACGGTGACCACACAGCCACAAACAATGGGAACGTCTAACCCATATATGACTAGTGGTCATATCCCATTTAGCATGCCTATAGTTGGTCGAAATCTCCCTTATGGTATGCCAACTGGCATGATGGTAGGCTTGCAAACCAATTCTTCAACGTGTGCAGATAACATAATGAATGGTGGTTTCTCCCCTATGCATGCCTCTCAAGAGGGCATTTATGGTCGAAATGCCCAGCCCACATTAACTACAGCGTCTATGTTGGCATTAAGACAACAAATAGATGAGGCCAATCATGATATGGTTAACATGTTAACCCAACAAATTGGTACAGTATTCAACCCTTTGATACGTGAGACCAATAACAGTTACCAAGCATTGGCAACTCAAATGGGTCGAATTGCAGATTTCTTTGGCACTCCAAGAATGCAGAATCAGCCAATACCCCAAGTACAACCTTCGAGGCCTGTAGAAATCCCCTTAGAAAGGCCTAACATTGAATTGCCTAGAAATCAGGCACAAGCACAAGTTGTCGAACAACCCTTGCAGGGGATGGTTGAAAACGAGCCTGATATAGTGTTAGTAAATAGAAATCAAAATGCTGATGAAGTAGTCAGGCAAGTGCAACAAAACAATTTTGGAGCGCAGAACAATATAGATAATCTTGTCGAAACAATTTTAGCCCAGAATGGCCTTAACTTAGGTATGCATAGGCCAAATTTTGTTTCTCCTTTGTCTGAATATGTTTTACAAAGTGAATTGCCAAGGGGTTGGAAAATCCCTAAGTTCACTAAATTTGCTGGGGAAACCAGTGAATCCACTATCGAACATATTGCTCGTTATTTAACTGAGGCTGGAGATTTAGCCACAATGAGAATTTAAGGATGAAATTCTTCCCTAGTTTTCTAACAAAGAATGCTTTCACTTGGTTCACTACTTTACCCCCACATTCCATGTTTAATTGGAACCAATTAGAGAAAGCTTTCCATGAGCAATTTTACATGGGACAATGTAAAATTAGTCTCAAAGAATTGGCCAGTGTTCGACGCAAAGTGGCTGAATCTGTGGATGATTATCTCAACAGGTTTAGACTTCTCAAAGCAAGGTGCTTCACTCAAGTGCCTGAACATGAGCTAGTCGAAATGGCTGCTGGTGGCTTAGATTATTCCATCAGAAAAAAGCTAGACACTTAACATTTGAGAGATATGGCTCAATTGGCTGATAGAGTTAGGCAAGTCGAAAGTTTGAAAGCTGAGAAATCTAGAACTAATAGGTTTCATAATAAAAAAGACAAAGTTGCCTATGTCGAAATTAAAGATGAAGAACAAGAATTCGACATTTCCTATGAGGAGGTCGAAGAAGAGGTCAATGTTGCTGAGTTAAAACCTGGACCTCCATATACTTGTAAATTGCTAAAACCTTCAAATGGTAAAAATCCTGTCGAACCTAAAAACGACAAATTCGTTGCAAAAACTTATACATTTGATGTTTTTAAATGTGACGAAATATTTGACTTGTTAGTTAAGGATGGTCAAATTTTGGTTCCGAAGGGACTAAAAACACCACCATTAGAACAAAAGCAAAAAAGAGGTTTTTGCAAATACCATAATTTTTTGGGTCATAATACTTCTCGTTGTGTTCTTTTTAGGGATTTGGTGCAAAAGGCACTCAATGAAGGAAGGCTGAAATTTGGTGATAAACCAAGGGCACCAATGAAGATTGACGCTGATCCTTTGCCTGATGCTGACGCAATGTATACTGAGGTGAGCATCAACATGGTCGAAGCCTCTGAAATTGTGCCTGGTAAGGCTAATATGAAGAGAACTACCATAAGTTCAAAGATGGATGTCGAAATGGTCACTGAAGGCCAAGAAGATGACAAAGTGAAAGTAATGTACCCAAAAGCTGAAGAGGAATTGGTTGATTTCCTCAATCGTTGCAAGCTAAGCAACTCAGAAGTGATGTTGTGCCCGAGGTGCAATGCTGTTTTTGACAAGGAGGCTGCTAAAGAATTGGAAGAGTTCAAGCCTCAAATGAAGCGCAAAGGTAAATGGGTGGATAAAAGGCCCAAGTTTGATTTTGTCGATAGGAGAATTCCCTACATGGTTACTTCGACCAAAACTCCTGAAAGAGGAAAGCTGAGTACTTATGTTCCTCCTTCTGGTACTCCTGTCGAAAAGTGGGTACATTCTGGTGGGAGAAGCAAAGCCATATACTACACGGGGGACAATGCTATCCATCGAGTTAGACCACCTAAGCTGGTCGAAGGTAACACAAGTGGTGTTAACCAGAACAAGGCAATTGAAATCAAGAAGTATGCCTATAGTAACAACTACAAAGGGAAGAATCCTATGACAAGAACTCAATGGCGAAGGTTTCAACGCCAAAAGAAGGCTGATGCTATTGCTGCAGGTAAAGCAACAACCTCAAACAAAGGGAAGGGTAAAGAGGTAATCTTACCTTCGACTGAAGTGGTTAGGAAACCAGACACTGAGAGAATTTTCCCTCCTCTTTCTGAAATTAAGAAAGGCTTCAAAAAAGAAGACCTTAATTTAGAAGAGGAGTTAGATTCTTCCTTTGCTGATTCTGGGTCAGAGTTTGACGTGCTATGTGGGGTCATCTCAATTTTACCAATTGAGTATGATGTGGTTTCTGAGGTTAATGATGTCGAAGAAGATTTCGACGAGGAAACTACATATAAACCCATATGCTACTATGTGTTGAAGAATGGCTGCATCGAAGAGCAACATGCTGTCTTTGAAAGGCCAGATTGTGGCATGATGAATCACCTCAAGCCACTGTTCATTCAAGCCAAGGTCAACAATGTGGGAATCAACAAGGTCCTTGTTGATGGTGGTGCTGCTGTGAATTTGATGCCTCAACATTTGCTAAGAAGAATTGGCAAATGTGACACTGATTTGAGGCCACATAATGTGGTTCTCACTAATTATGAAGGCAAAACTGGTCATTCACTTGAGGCCATTGAAGTCGAATTAGCAGTAGGTAGTGTCAAAAGGCCAACTTTGTTTTTGGTAGTACCCTCCAAGGCAAACTACAACTTGCTGCTTGGAAGAGAATGGATACATGGAGTGGGGGCAATCCCTTCGACTGTGCACCAAAAGCTCATTATTTGGAGAGAAGATGGGTTGGTTGAAAACATTGAAGGTGACCAAAGTTATTTCAAGGCTGAAGTGAATACGATCACCAAGAAGACCTTCGACAAGCAATTGGCAAATATCTCTCCATGCTCTTCTTCCAATGCTGGGTTCATTGAGCAAGACAATGTCTTCTCCTCTGTTAGTCTTCACCCAAATTATGGTTTCATTTGGGAAAGGGAAATCATTGATGAGGAGAATAGACCAAGAGGCTTTGACAAGCCTTTTGGTTGGGATGATTGATGATGATAAAACCCAGTACATGGGAAAGAATTACGGCCTATGTGGCCGAAAATAAAGAAAAAGCAATTCTCGAAGCTGAGTTGCATCACATGGTTGCTTTAACCACAAATGATAGTAACAAAGAAATTATGGTCGAATCACCTAGACTAGACGGTGTCTATGATGATGAACCATTAGGATTTGAGAAAGATCCAATGGGTTCGACCAAGAAGATACAAGCACAAGATCCCTTAGAAGAAATAGATTTGGGAGATGGAAGTGTAAGAAGACCAACATATATCAGTGCAAAAGTCAATAAAGACTTCAAGGTGCAGATAGTCGAATTGCTGAAAGAGTACAAAGACTGTTTTGCTTGGGACTACAATGAAATGCCAGGTTTAAAAAGAGAAGTGGTTGAGTTGAAGCTGCCTATTCGACCAGATAAGAAGCCTGTGAAGCAAACCCCAAGGAGATTTGCACCAGAAATCATGTCGAAGATCAAAACAGAGATCGAAAGGTTACTAAAGAGCAAGTTCATCAGAACTGCCAGGTATGTTGATTGGCTTGCTAATATAGTTCCTGTAATTAAGAAAAATGGTACACTTAGAGTTTGCATAGATTTTAGGGATCTAAATAATGCTACTCCCAAAGATCAATATCCAATGCCAGTGACAGAAATGTTAGTTGATTCCGCAGCAGGTTACCAATATTTGAGTATACTTGATGGGTATTCAGGCTACAACCAAATCTTTATTGCTGAGGAAGATGTTTCAAAGACTGCATTTCGATGCCCGGGGGCGTTAGGTGTTTATGAATGGGTAGTGATGCCATTTGGTTTAAAAAATGCTGGTGCTACGTACCAAAGAGCTATGAATACTATGTTCCATGATTTTATAGAAAATTTTATGCAAGTATACATAGATGACATAGTAGTTAAATCAGCATCAGAAAGTGGTCATCTAGACCACCTTCGACAATCATTTGAAAGGATGAGAAAATATGGACTGAAAATGAATCCACTAAAATGTGCCTTTTGTGTAAGTGCAGGTGATTTCTTAGGCTTTGTCGTGCACAAAAAAGGCATTGAGATAAATCAAAATAAGACGAAGGCTATCATGGAAACACAACCTCCTTCGACAAAGAAAGAATTGCAGTCTTTACTAGGAAAGATCAATTTCCTGAGAAGATTTATATCAAATCTAAGTGGCAAGACTCAAGTATTTTCGCCATTACTTCGACTGAAGAAGGAAGATGTTTTCAAGTGGGAGCCATGCCACCAACAAGCTTTCGACGAAATCAAAGCCTACCTGATGAAGCCACCAATTTTATCGTCTCCAATTAGAAATAGAACAATGAAATTGTATATAGCTGCATCAGAAATGTCAATAGGCAGTATGTTAGCACAAGAGGATGAAAATGGAGTCGAAAGAGCCATATATTACCTCAGTAGGGTTTTGAATGATGCTGAAACCAGATATCATCCTATTGAAAAACTGTGTTTGTGTTTATATTTCTCATGTACAAAGTTAAAGCAATATATAAAGCCTGTTGGTGTTTATGTTTATTCTCATTTTGATATAATTAAACATATGTTATCGAAACCAATCTTGCATAGCAGAATAGGTAAATGGGCATTAGCTTTATCCGAATATTCATTGACATTTCAACCACTAAAGGCTATTAAAGGCCAGGTAGTGGCAGATTTTATTGCAGACCATTCAGTGGTCGAATTAGCAATTGATTGTGTTCACCTTCTACCTTGGAGGCTATATTTCGATGGCTCAAGCCACAAACATGGTACAGGTATAGGAATGTTAATCATTTCACCAACAGAAATACCAACCAAATACAAGTATAAAATCGAAGAAAGTTGCTCCAACAATGAGGCGGAATACGAAGCCTTAATAGCAGGACTCGAAATTCTGTTAAACTTGGGGGCAAAGCAGGTCGAAATAAGAGGTGATTCTGAATTAGTAATCAAGCAATTAACGAAAGAATACAAGTGCATAAGGGAAAATTTGATTACTTACTTTATTGCTGCCAATGCATTATTGAAACGTTTTGATCACGTTAAAATCGAGCATGTGCCTCGTATTGCAAATCAAGAGGCGAATGATTTGGCACAGCTAGCTTCAGGTTATAATGTTTCGAAAGAAAACTTAACGGAGCTAATCGAAATTAAAAACAAACTAATTTCGACGAACATGTCACTAGAAACTTTGTCAAGGCAAAAACTTGAGGGGGCAGAGGCCGATTCTTTAGCCTCGAGTCCTAAGCCAAATGAAATTTTTAATGAAAATGAAACTTTTGAAGTTTTTGACAAAGGGTATTGTGACAACGTGTTCGAAGTTTTTGCCATCAACAATTTGTCAAATGATGATTGGCGAAGACAAATTGTTAATTACTTGGAGAATCCCACAAGGATGACTGATAGAAAGATCAAGTATAGAGCCTTAAGTTATGTGATTATGGGAAATGAGTTGTTTAAGAAAACCCCTGAGGGAGTTTTACTCAAATGTCTTAGCGAAAATGAGGCGTACTTGACAATATCCAATGTTCACAGTGGAACTTGTGGGGCTCACCAAGTAGGCCATAAGATGAAATGGCTTCTTTTTCGACAAGGTGTTTATTGGCCAACCATGTTAAAAGATTGCATAGAGTTTGCCAAAGGATGCCAAGAATGTCAAAAGCATGCAGGGATACATGTGCCCGCAAATGAATTACATTCTATCGTGAAACCTTGGCCATTTAAAGGATGGGCTTTGGATATAGTTGGCGAAATTAAGCCAAACTCGTCGAAAGGCCATCGTTTCATATTAGTAGGGATAGATTATTTCACTAAGTGGGTGGAAGCTATTCCTTTAAATAATGTTAATCAAGAGGCAGTAATTAGTTTTATTCAAGACCATATATTGTATAGATTCGGTGTGCCTGAAACTATCACCACAGACCAAGGTTCGGTTTTTATTGGTCAGAAAATGGTCGAATTCACTGCTGAAAATGGTTATAAATTGTTGAGTTCGACGCCATACTACGCTCAAGCAAATGGTCAAGTTGAAGCAGCCAATAAAATTATCATTAGTTTGATTAAAAAACATGTTGGGCAAAAACCCAAGAATTGGCATAAGACACTTAACCAAAATTTATGGGCGTGTCGAACATCTCCCAAAGAGTCAATTAATAATACTCCTTTTAAACTTGTTTTTGGGCCTGATGCAGTATTACCAGCAGAAATTTGTTTTCAATCAATTAGAATTCAAAGAGAATTTGAAATCCCATCTGATCATTATTGGAGTATGATGCTAGATGAATTAGTTGATTTAGATGAGGACAGGTTAAATGCATTAGATGTGCTCACAAGACAAAAGGAAAGAGTAGCTAAGGTGTACAATAAGAAAGTCAAATTGAAGACTTTCGACGTGGGAGACTTAGTTTGGAAAGTCATTTTACCTATGGATCGAAAAGATAGAGTCCTAGGTAAATGGTCCCCAAGTTGGGAAGGACCATTTGAAATTTTACAAGTTTATTCAAACGGCGCAGATTGGCGCTGATGAGAGAATTATGCGTGTAAATGGCAAGTATTTGAAAAAATATAAGCCAATGCTGCAAGAAGTTAAAATAACGCTGGAATAAATATAAAGAAAGCATAAAGACATGGCATTCAAAGAATAGAAGTTGCCAAAACGTTGTCGAATTCATAGAATAAGAATCGCACAAGAATAAAATGGAAGAAATTCCATTATAATGTTGCCAGATTAGATACGACATTGCTTGAGAAATGGCCTTTGCAAAATAAAAATAATTGTCAAAATAGCCAAAGTGTTACAACAGAAAAATGAAGCTATGTTATTACAAAATGACTTTCGACTTCAAGTCATTGAATAAGGCCTTGGCTTTAGAGATCTTCCTGTTGAGAAAATTGCCATCTTTAGTTAATTTTTCGACAGTGGCATTGCAACGCTCAAGGTCCTCCAAGTGTTTAAGGCAAAGAGTGGCTTCTTGGTCAATTTGGTCCTTAAGTTTTTCTGCAGGAGTCAAAGACCTTAGAAGGTTCCCTTTCTTCTTTTCCAACGCTTGTATCTTCGACTGCAATTTGGCTATACTTTCTTGATGTGCCCTGATCTCAATATCACAATCTTCAATAGTTTTCATCTCAGCTTCTGACTTAGTCTTCAAAGAGGCAAAGTTAGCATGCGTGGCATCAACAAGTGCTGCCATTTCTACCTTGCGTTTCGACTCAAGCTCCAGAAGATGGTCATGTTCCCTCTTTCTCTGTATATCTCGAGCAAGTTGTTCGAAAAGAGGCTGAACAACCAAAACAAAGTCACTATCTGATTCATTAAGAGCACCATCAACATCAAGCTCAGCCAATTTATGAAGCAAATCTTTGATCTGAAAAGCAAGTGGAGGATTAGCTTCAATGGTTTGGAAGATATCTCCATCAAGAATTTGAGTGCGCAATGTGCTAAGGAGAGCCTCCGTCGAAGTAGCTGAAGTGGCAACTCCTGCAGAGAGTGTTGAAACACTTGGGTTGCTACTGCTTGAAGTTTTACTTCCAAGTCTCGCTTCCAAAGCCTCCGCTGGGTTATTCTTTTTCATTTCTTCCCACTCTTGAACGCTAAGACTTGCACCAGAAGACAGCACAATACCTGTCGAAGCTCCATCTTTAGGAGGAGACTCATCTTCATGCTCGGAAAGATCTTCTTCCTCAGCTATTTCTTCTTCTTCTTCTTCTTCATTATTAGAGAAAGAAACACCTTCTTCTTGTTCCTGTTCTTGTTCTTGCTCTTGAGCTTGTTCTTGCTCTTGTTCAATTGGATTAATGGGAGAGGGTGAACTCGGTTCCCTCATTTCGACGCTTGCAAGCACATCATCCATTGCCACGTCTGCTTCTTCTTGTTCTGGTGCAACAGGTGGCGAAATTCTTGCAGTTGTAAGAGCTGGTATCGACGTAGAAGTTGGAGGAGTGAGTAGAGTAACTTGAGTGGTCGAAACAGGGGTTGCTTGTGGCATTACTGTGGGTGTTGCTTCAGGGGCCTAAAAGAAGAACAAAGTACAATAAAAATTAGAGGAAATCAAAAGAAAATTTGAAGAAATGAAAGATGTCAGAGTAAAGAAGATGAAAAGCTTAAAGAGTGAAGAAAGAAGTAGAAGAGAGAACTGAAAAGGCTTTATAGGGAGTAATGGAGATGGGACAGTTATTGAAAAGCTGAACGTGGAAGGCCACGTGGCATACCATTAAAAGAGTAACGTCAACAACACTTAACAGTGGTGACATCAGGTATACAGCTATTCTACTCAAGTGCAAAGTCTATTTCGACGGTGAATTCAAAAATGTCCTTTCTCTTCTTCCACCTCAAGCTCAGTCGAAAAAGACATTTTTGAGGGGGCAATTTGTTAGCCTGTAATTTCGACAGGCTTTATTGAAAATGGTCAAGGCTTGACTTATATTTCGACAAAGACTAAAGTATTTCGACAGAGAAAATGGTCCTGTGCAGGGTAAATTCGACAAGCTTCCGGGGAAGCAAAAGCAAGAAAGAGGAAAATGGACACAAGCTTTCGACAGACAGAAAACAGAGCAGTTATGCGCTGAAGAACTAGCAGTTGGTCGAAAAGAGGAGCGGTTGCTATCATTTTTATAACTGTTTTAGGGCAGTTTCTGCTTAGTATAAATAGTAGTTTCTGAGAAGAAACAAGGGTCACAATTTCATATTGCAATTCTCACGCTCTAACTTCCGCATTCAAGAGAAAAACGAGTCAGAGAACAATGTATGATCTTGTGTACCATTCTCTTTCATTTTAATGCAATTTACTGCTGTTTTCTCTTTACCTTTATGTGGTTTACAATTCAAGTCCTTCTTCCCTGAAATATCTTGATTGCTTCGCGCATAAGAAATCAATTATTTCTTCTTCTTTTCTGTTTAAAACGCAAAACACTGAAGAACATCACATCAGACTAAAAACTCTAAACACAAATGGTCTTAGGATTCACTGGTTGATCCTGCAAGTTAACCAAATTGGAGACTAGCGGTGTTTACCAAAATCCACGGTAAACAATATCATGGTTGAGTATCTTAGCCTATCTTGTGACATTAGTTCATTAGAATGTCTCATAGGATTAGTTTCCATATTACTAAGCTTTATCATGTTTTGTTTCCTAGTTTCCCTATTTCATTAAGATTGGGAGTTACTGTATCCCGACAAATATGGATTAATATTTAGTCTTTTGTATTAAATCATTATCAATCATATTAGCTTCAACATCAATTAACTTAAGGCACATGTTTCATACATACTCCATGGAAGATCTCTAGAATTAGAGAGAGGGGAAGTCGAGAAGGGGGAGAAGATAGTGGGTGAGGTGATTGATGGGGGAAGAAGGGGGAGTGGGAGAAGAGAGAAAGGGGTGTCGATTAGTCCCCTAAAATTATCGCCTTGGTTCTTGAAATTGCATCGTGTGATGTGGAGGCCAACAGAGGAACTTAACCGATTAGCGTATTCAAAAATCAGGTACTAATTAGGACTAATGATAAAGCATGAGACTGAGTTGATACGAGTGCCAAATGGTTAAGTAAATGGTTATAACAATGTATACAGTGTTTGGATTGATGGCCAACTCACTAAACTCGCGGCTAGAAACCACAACAATGTAGAAGTCACCATTTGTAGCTTCTGAAAATACACGGCAAAATGACAATAATCGTGAGAGTGGCGGTGAGCTACTGCATTCCCAAACACACATGTGTAGTAGTAAAGGTAAAACTGGTTACAAAAGTAGAACTACTGAACATAGCTCAACAGTATCTCGGGTAGGCTATACTTGGACTGAAACTGGGACAATAGTTATGTGGTGGAAGGGGGTCTGACCCCCCACATCTCCATATTCCTTTTATTAGAACTAAATTGAAAGTGAAATACCAAAAATAGAATGATAAGATACAGGTTTAGAGAGCCTTACAAGTTACAATAAAAGATGGGACTTTAGGGCCCCTACCTTAAACTACAAATGATAATAATGTAATATGCTATATAGCTAAGAACATAACACATACAATTTATTTACTAACCTTAGAACATGAGGAGATTCAAGGAACATTGTACTACAAATACTTCAAGTAATAGTCTGGTCAAGAAGTAAAACAACACACCCAGTGCTATTGACACAGGAAGAGCAGGCAAAGCTTTCTGATAAAAAGCCAAAAGCACCAAAGTTACGCCCAGACCAGCAATTATTGCAAGATAACATGCATATACTGTCATCAAATCATACATTGCAGCCCTCCCAACCAAAACACTATAGAAGATAAAATCACCTAGACCCAGCTTGATCGCGCCGGATGAAGCCAGTCCAATTCCCTCCAGCATCAAACTCTCACTTGACCCGGCATCTTCTACTCTACGAACCTGAACATTCATCCCATGACCAATCAAGGGCGTGGCAAGATCTGAATCAGTTTCTCGAACACGCACCAGCCCCTCTTCCACTCTTACCAGATTCCTATCATTACAGGTGCCAAAAGAAGTAACAGAATTCAAATTCGAAGGATTTTCCCGAACCAGAACCAAATTCGCATCATCATTCGGTCTAATTCTGTTAGAATTTAAACTAACAACAGCGTTTGCATCCGAATCGGAGTCTGATTGTTCAGCACTATCCAAAACAGAATTTCCATTCCCAGTTATGAGATTAGAATTCTCAATCCCCCTATCTCTCCATACCCTTCTCTGAGCTACAACATCCCTAGGATCCAAACCACCATGGTTAACCGGCCTAGCCTCATAAACCAATGCTGGAATTTCTTCATCCCTTGATATTGCAAGCTCTACCAAAAGCCTCAAAGGTCCAACAGGCAATAAAACAGCAGCAACATCATACAAAGCCATAGCAATAAGCATAGCCCATGTTGTCCATTCAGGTAACATAGTAAACCAATAAGCACCCAATATTCCAATAATTACCAAATACCCTTGAGTTACAAGAATTGGCATTTTTGACATAAACACAGCCAAAACACCAACAACAGCAAAATTACACAAAACAAACAAAAACGTTATGCAATCAATTGGAGTACTAAAGTGTTGAATAAGTAGCAAAGAGATTTCACCACCGAAGAAACCTAATACAGCAAATGAAGAGAAAGCCATGTAAAGTTTCAAGAACCTGATGCATCTGAAATAGAAGAGGAGAACTAAAATGAAAGTGGCGAAAGTAACGAAAACGACGAAGGCTAGTGAGTTTAAAAGAGCGCCGAGGAATTTGTCCCATGATGAATCCGAGGTTGTCTCCTCGTATGCTATGTTGGCTATGGAGTTTATGGATGACGAAGAGCTCGTGTTGAGAATTGAGACCAAGATTACCACGAGGCACATGCAAATTGAAACAGGAGCGATGATTCTAACGATTTCTTCACCTAAATGGTCCAGAACGCTGGGCGAAGAAAGTCTTTGTCTTTGCGTTTGTGCCATTATTGCGAACAGAGTTCAACTTCAGATCGAAAAACTGAGTGTTGTAATGTTGTTAGTTACTTTACTGTTATGTTATGGCTAATGGCTAACTTTCCCTGACCACGCACACCCGCTCTTGGCAATACTTCATACAAAACGTCAATAGACACCTCTCATTCTCAAAATCCCAAAATACCCTTCTTTTAATATAATTAGTTCGGACTACGCTAATCCAAACGGGTTCGGACCATGCTAATATGAACCTCTTCTAATATAACTGAAAGGAAAAAAGGGGTGTGTCTGTGCGTTGTTTACTGGTTTGGACCACGCTAATCTAAAGTAGTTCGGAGCACGCTAATCTGAACCATCATAAAGTCCAGAAAAAAATAAGCGCGCACAAGATTCAATAATGACATTTTGCTCTTTTCACGCGTTTTGAGGGGTGTCCACTGAGTAGAGGGGTTGTTCGAAGTAATAGCCCCTCTTTCCAATTATGGGCCGGCCTAAATATTACAAACAATAGGCCTAAGCCCGTATTTCTTAAAGAAGAAGAAAAGGGCGGCGCATTTCCCGATAATTTATGCTGCTACATAAATCCATTCCCATAACAAAAATAAATATAAATACCTCAGTTAGGGTTTTAGCTACTGAAGAAGAAGACTAGCTCAGGAGAAACCACAGGTAATTTACGATCTTCTTCGTCGTGTTTCTCTTCATTTCTCTTTCATTTTTTTTGTTTTTTTCTCACGCGGAGCAATATAGTGCTTCATTTGTTTGTTAACTGAGTAGGAACGCGTTGATCGTGGTATGATTTGATTTCTTTTTTCTTTTTTTATCGATTATATTATTTTCATTGAGGATCGTAAGCTTACTTGTTTAATTATACGTAAAACAAACTCGTTTTAGTTTCGGCAGAGTATGAGATTTGAATTCGTTTTGAAATAAGTATTTGAAACCAAAACGATGAAATGGTTACAATTTTTTATATAGTTCACTTCACTCGTTTTTCCTTTGCTGTTGTGGTGACTATAGGGTTTTCTGATGTTTCTAATATTGATGATATTTTATGATTTTTTTGGTGTTATGGTGTATTGGTGTTCATAATATAGCCATTGGCATTTATGGTTTTGTTCAGGTGCAATACATCAATGGCTTTCTTTGGTAGACTTGGGAGTATACTTCGTGAATCTGCTAACAAGCAGATTACTTCACAACTGCGTTCATCGCCTTCTGTTTTCCAAGCTATTCGATGCATGTCAACTACTCCAACCACAAAGCTGTTTATTGGGGGTGAGATTAAACTCTCATTTAAGTTTGTTTTTGTTTTTATGTTTATTCTTCTTTACCTAGTTGATAGTAATGAATATTTTTTTTATGTATGTCTTTAACATTTATCTGTTACAGGTGTTTCGTATTCAACTGATGAGCAGAGTTTGAGGGAAGCTTTTGCGAGATACGGTGAAGTTGTTGATGGTAAAACTATGCTTTCTTTTGTCATCTATAACAAGTTTTTTTTTTTTAGGGGCAACTGATAAAGCTCTGTTCAAAATTTCAAATCTTTCATGTCAATTTATATTCAACTCGGCAATATTTACTTTTTAATGCAGCAAGGATAATTTCGGACCGTGAAACTGGTAGATCCAGAGGATTTGGCTTTGTTACATTCACTTCAGTTGAGGAGGCTTCCAGTGCCATTCAGGCCTTGGATGGGCAGGTAATGGAGGCCTGTTATTCTTATCATTATGCTTTTGTGAATAGCATTGGTTGTGTTGTGTTGTGTTGTGTTGTGCCCTAATGTAGATGATGTAGACATGTCCACTTTAGGTGATTTAAATTATCTGGTTTTAAAAAAAATTGAGTGTTTTTTTTTGAAGTATGGACACCGATCAGCTTTATTCTAGCATATCTAGATGCTTGATGATGTATGTCAGGACTTTCTCATTCGCTGCACTGTTGCTTCTGGAATCATTTAATCGTGTCACCACCAGCTCACCTGTTACTATGTGTCCTGATGAAAGTAATACGAAACTAATTTTCTTTTATTTCTTTCAAATAGAAGGTAGATATTTAAGGTAATCTCTACAAAACCCATAAAAAGAGCGAACCCATATCCTGGGTTTGTTAGTTTTTTTTCATTATAGGCACATGCTATTAAAAAATTTCTGGGGTTATCTGGTTGAGTGCGAGGCACTTACAACTCATTAGCACTTACAAGTTACAACATGTCTACCATACCTACTCGTATTTTACTTGGATAAATTTTAGCTACTTGTTGATGATGAATGCAAATGTTTTCCTTTGTTGACGATGATTTTCGTCTTGTAGTTTTGTTTCTCAAATCCTCGGTTAGCATTTTTTTCATTTTGGAAATTTAATTGTTAGCAATGTCATATCTCAGTTTCCTAGTGTTTTATCATTTGTGTTAAATTTTCAGGACCTTCATGGTCGAGTAATTAGGGTAAACTATGCCAATGAAAGACCTCGTCAATTCGGCGGTGGCGGTTTTGGTGGTGGTTATGGTGGAGCAGCTGGCGGTGGCTATGGAGGTTCTTATGGTGGTGGCTCAAGTGGTGGTGGCTATGGTGGAAATGTGGAGGGAGGTTATGGGGGTGGGGGATATGGTGGAGGAAGCTATGGGGGTGGGGGATATGGTGGAGGAAGCTATGGGGGAAGTGGTGCTGGCAGTAACTATACTGCTCCTGCTCCTGCTCCTGACAGTTTCGGAGCTAGCAGCGCTGGTGGCAGTTTTGGGAATGATGGTAACTTCACCAGTGGAAACACTTATGCTGGTGGAAGTGGTGGAGGATATGGGGGCAACAATGTGAATTTTGGTGATGCAGGGGGTGTAGGAAATCATGAAAGCTCTGCTGGTTTTGATGCAAGCGGTTCAGGTATTGGCACCGGAGGAAATGAAAATTCTGGAGGTTTTGGGGACTCTTTGGGAGGAAATTACAGGGATGACGATGATGATACTGATAATTTTGCCAAAAGGGCTTGATGGAAGCTTAATTATTAGTTTTCTACTGTATGTTCCCCATAGTCTAGCCCTTCCTAAATCTCTTAAACGTCAGTCTTCCCTTCCCTCTTTGACCAGATTGATATCTTTATACATCATTTTAAATCAGGAATTGTTGCAACAATAATCTTAATACTTGATGTGGGAATTTTACATGAGTCCATTTTAGATGATTAGTTTCTGCGTGAAAGATTCAGTTTAGATTTGACTATTAAACAATTGGTCACCTCCGTTCAATATGTATCTTTTGGCAGTGGATCTGAACTGTATTGTGTTAATATGTTGTCTCCCATCAGTGCTCCTGATTTCATACGTCAGTATTCTCAGTATTACAATTATCTAATGCCCTGATGATCTGATAGCAGACTCGTTGAGAAGTTTGATAGCAGAACCTGTTTACAAGTTTTGAACTATTTGGCATATATCTTCCATTTGTTAGAACTATTTATGGGGTATTAAATAGAAGTTTTCAAATTTGAAAAAATTACTAACTGATCCAAATTAACTCAAGAATTGGTTTTTAAATCCTACTTGAAACTCACACAACTGTGAGGTTGGGTTCAAACCCGTGAGATGAAATCTAGGTTAACAATTTTGGCATTTGTAAGTTGAGTTAGGTCTTATGAATTAGCTCTTGAAATGTTAATGGAAATATAAACCACATCTAGTTAGTTTTAATTGGATCAGGGATCCTTATGAAGTAGTCCATTCCCTAGAGGGTTATTATCAATAGAAAACACAATAAAATTCATGTCCTTCCAAATTTTTGAATCGTTACTATAAATAAGGTTGAACAGTTTTCTGAATTCCAATTGATTCAATCATTCAAACCAATGCTAAGAAGTTTACTTACCCTCCTCGGGCGCAATAATGAAAGTCCAAAATGCTCTAATATCATCACAATCTCGAAAACATTGCATTATGGATTCTGATGAGTTAAGGCATCGAAAGACCAAAAAAAAAGAGTTAAAGGCATCGAAGACATAATTTGGAGGAAGTCATATTTACGTGCATGCATTCTTCAAGAGGGAGCTTAATAACAATAATCTTATCACAAATTTTTGGCCCTCTCATAAAAAAAAATCTTATCACAAATTTTTAGTAGGAAGCAATAGATTGAAGTATTCCGATTCCAAGATAGACATGGAAAATTCCTCCAAAATGGCTTTGATACAAGAAACTTGAGACCAAGTAGCCTCAGTCACAAGAATAAGATCATCAACAAAACACAGGTGGGAAAATTGGGGTAATTTAAGACTATCTCCAATGCCAAAACTGGATGGAAGCCAAGAGCCAGTAGAGACGACATCATTTACTTTGTGGCCTCTAAGCAAAGAACGGAAAGAGAATGGAAAATATGATCACCTTGTCTAGTCCACTTGTAGCCCCTCTTGAGGCTGAGAACTAATATTATGAAGTTCAATACATATGAAGCTGGATTGATTATTCGAAAGAATATATGGCAAGTGCTCAAAGTCAGGCATAGGAAAATGAGTAGCCAAGTAATCAGAGAATTTGGTATACCATTTTGAATTACAGAGGATTTTGTCAAGTCTTTCTTTTAATTTGAAGAAGGTAAAAGGCTAGCCATTATATCCCAAATCAACTAACTGGCATGAATCTATGCAAGAGGAAAGCCACCATCTTGCTTCTCTCAATCATATAAAACTTGATTAAAGTCTCCAGCAAGTCACCAAAGACCATCCACAGTGGATCTTATCTGCATAACTTCTTCCCATATATCAAGTCTTTGATAAAGGTTAGAAGATGCATAGGTAGTTAAAAAACCATCTTACAACAGAATTGAGATTGATTCCCAAATGAATGCAATATTTGGAGGTATGTAGGACTGAAATAGGAGACAAGAATGCCTCCATAAACATCGCAGACCACCAGCAAAACCTTGAGCATCAACTCTAACTCCTTTCAGGTAGCAAATTTTCTTAATTATTTCTTCTGCAAGATTTTCACAGATTCTAGGTTCTAAAATAGCGACAAAATCAAAGTTATATAAATTCTTGAAAAATTGCGAATATGAGCTGGAACATTTACCCCCGAGCACCTTTACAATTCGAGAAGATGTAATTCATGAGACATTGATTGGAGATATTTCAACTAGCTTAGTATATTTCCAATCAGAGTCATAGTGTCTGTGTTTCGTAGGAGAATAATTATCACAAGTAAGCTTGCATCCACTTAACTTTTGTAACAGACTAGGTCCTGCGTTTTTGAGGCATTTAACTCCTAGTCCTAGGTAATAGGTGTGCAAAGGTCCCACAAAAACTAAAAACAAAAAATCAATTACTACCCTATTCTATTTCTAGTTTTCTACACACCTAATATGTATTTGATATTAATGTTCATCTTCACCTGTAGAACACAACATCCTTTGTGCATTTTGGAATACAGTAGAACCTTTCTTGGTCCTTTCAACAATTTGCCTTATCAATTGTCTTTCCACCTCACAATCACTATCACAATTTTCATCTCCAGTAACATCATTCAATTCATAATTGCTAGAGCTTTGCCGTTCCAACATTGTGACCTCTCCAGAAGAGAGTTCCCTTAACAATCTCTCTTCATTAAAAGTGGAACAAGTTAAGGGATCAGTTGGTGCACATTGTTGAAGCCCTAATACATGCCAATCACGTAAACGTGGAGATACTTTGTGATCAGTATTATGGATGTCTGATGGTGAACTATTTGGTGAGTTATCTATCTTTGTTAATTCTTCATATGTGTCATTGTATGCACCAACAGATTCACCTGATAAATTCATAACTAGAGGTTCAGCCATAGTGTCATGTCCATGATTTGTGAGAAGCTTATAATGAGAATGACCGTTGCGCTCTGATTCCATGAACTGTAACTTCCTCTGGCTGTTTTTAAGTGCAACTTCAAGCTCATGCACATGTTCCTGCAGTCTAGTTTGGATAACTTCATGCAAGCGCAGACATAGTTCATGAGGTGAAACAGCATGGCTTCCTGGGAAAATCATAGGGTCATTGGCATCCTCATTTAATTTTGGATGGAAAAAATCATTCCCATTGATCATGTCAGTTTGCAATTCGTCTTGAGCAAAATCTGCTACGAAGTCTGGGTCAAGCTGCAAGATTTTCGTGATATTAGCATGCATGAGCCCATGTTAAGTATTGCTAACTTTAACACGGAAAACACGGAAAGCAAAAGAGGTAAAATAGGGGAAGGGATAAAAATAGACTTGAGAAGTGAACGATATCCCCAAGCTAATGTGCTTTCTAAAGAATTCAAAAAGATTATCCAACTGAACAAAAAAATATTTTCTAATGTCAATCAGCAACTCTACCAATTTTAATTCTTTTTCGAGCCTTAATGCAAATTAGGCTAGGCTAGCACCAAACACTATTGTAAAGGCAAGAAAAACAAACAGAAATTTCCCAAAGATAGCACTTTCTCTGTACTGATATTCTGAGTCGTTATAGACTTCAGTGAAAGATACACAAAAAAGAAATGGAATTTGAAAACTTGTATAAATTAAAATAAAGAAGTCAGTATTTAGTTCCTTGAAGAAAATATTGCATTTAAATAGAACAAAGTTTAGTTACAAAACAATTTCAGCAACGCCTTCCTTTTTTACCAACGCAAATTTTTGGCTAGGAAAGAGGAACTTCCAGTCAGTGTTACAATTTCAATTTAACTATTGGTAAAAAAATTCCAAATTTAATTACAATAATATCAATCATAGGAAAGAGAAGCCCATGCTGCAGCATAAAACTAACATTCAGATTTCAGAGCCTTAACTCAGATAACTTCACATAAGTGTTTAGTGAACTTAAATACATTATAACAGACGTGGAAGTTAATCAAGTCATGATAAACACCCAGGCTTGAAAAACCTGTCAGAAGACAACATTAGTCTTATTTCCCGATTTCTATTATTCCAATGCTTGCAAAATAGGATAATATATTTCTGTGTGTGTGTGTGTTTGAATCAAGGCAAAAGATACACACAGCTCCTAGTAGTTCTTGAATCACGGTATTAACGATTTCCCCAAACCTTTTTTGGTTTTTATTTTATTTTATTAAGCAATAGTCATCCAAGAAAGCATCCACGACCCATAGTATGTGATCCAATATCCATCCAAGTTATTATAAGCAAAGCTACTTTAACTTTGAAAGGTAACAATAAAACGTGCCAGATTAAGGTGACTAAACCAAACATAGAAACGATCTAAAGAAAGTGACATGAAAAGAACAATTAGAGGAAAACCGGAAGAGCTATTATGAGG
This sequence comes from Astragalus glycyphyllos, assembly GCA_963573325.1. Classification (NCBI taxonomy): domain Eukaryota; kingdom Viridiplantae; phylum Streptophyta; class Magnoliopsida; order Fabales; family Fabaceae; genus Astragalus; species Astragalus glycyphyllos. The sequence continues at coordinate 58,197,237 of OY754308.1, read as the reverse complement.
CATTTGTCTTTTATGACATAGGTCTAGATTACACTGAAAGAGAATGAGTTGAGATGAAACTGCATTGCATAAGACAGACTCTCAGCATCTGAATTTATATCTACAACTTGAGACAAAACTGAATCCCTTAATTTTAGGGATTGAGTTACAGATGATTCCTGATCTAAACGACATGTACAGCTACACAAAAATACAACCATATCAGTATACCCAAGGAAAGAGTGAAATTAGGGAAATCTCAACAAGATGAGAATGGATGAATTTAAGGTAATTTCTCAAGACATATAATTAGAAAGAACTATTTTCGCTCCATTCTAATTTTTGTTGATACCTCCTATACCAAGCACGGGGCTAATTCAATAACAAAAGTCATGAATGAAAAATTAAATAGTAAAGCAAATCACAGCAGACATAATCCAAGACAATGTTAAGTACCTATGAAGTCATAATGTTTCTGAGAAATGCAAAAATAAACATTTATGCTTACCTCAACAAGCTCAGAAAGAGTTCTTCCTGGGCTAGATTCATTCATGCTTAACCCCAATCTCTCAAGTTCAGCTTCAAGCTCGGCTTCAATTTTGCTCATAGATTCTGAACTTTCTTCTTCCCTCTGGTCATATGATTTTTTGCAGTCAATTAATGGGGAGTTATCCATGTGCTTTTCAGGGGAAAATATGCTTAGCTCCTTATCACAGAAGGAATGATCACACGTATCCTGTGAACCATAATTTTCACTATGTAACTCCTTCACTGTCATTGAATCTTTCATTTGAAGTTCCTCTTGTAGATCTTGAACCAAGTTTTCAGTCTGCTTCAACAACTCTATTAACTTGCCCATTTCTCTTTTGTTTGCCAAGATAGAAGTTGTAGTCCCAAAAGAAATCCCGAGACTGAATAGAAATGTTGCATCTGATGATTTTGTAAGCGTCAACAAGAGTAGTTCTCATGATAAACAACCACAAAATAAATAGTGTAATATAAACTTGACATCAAATCATGCAATAAAAAGCAGCCTACTTCATGGAAAGGTCAATATTTGAAGTTACTGATACAAATGATTTTTGGTTTATAAAGCTAGCTGTGATCAACATGTCTAAACTGGATAATAAGACCATTTTTAATTACAGTTGGGAAAGCCATTTTAGGACATGAAGCAGTTTCCTACCCCCTTTGCATTACAACAGCATTCATTATGAAGCAGCTCTCACAAAAAATTGCTATGTGAATAGAGAAACAAAATTTCTGTAAGGTACCCACATAGTGAGTCACCCCAATTAGTTAGTTGGAAATCGATAGAAAGGTGGGTTATGATGAGTATATATCACAAGAAGGGTTGAGAGGGTAGGTAGCCAGTTGAGAAAGTATTGGAGCCTTTGGGCATTAGGAGATACAGACCCTCAATGTTCTGTGATTATCAGAAGAATTTTTCCTTAGACCCTTAGTTTGTTCTAATAAAATTTCAGCTTCTTTCACCTGGAATCAGGGCTCTAATGTTAGAGTTGTGAGGATTATTTTTGAAAATGGTTCCAACATTTGATGAAAAGAAGGCTTATTGGTGGCTGCTGATTGAGTAGATCAATTCCTATCAGATTCTAAAACATTATTCCAATTCATAAGGAGTTTAGACCTACAAATCTCATTCTGAGACTAGCGAACTGTATGGAAATATACACCTCAGCATGAACTTGAAACAAGAATCCTTTACTAGAGACCTGAGCGTGCCTAAAAAATTGCAGTGCAGCAATTGATATTATGATGAGTAGAGTGATACATTTCCTCAGAAGCAAACAAGTCAAAACAAAGAGTTCTAAATGTCGACATGAAAGAATACTCAAAAAACAAATAATTGCATTGCAGCAAAGACCAAAATGTTGTTTGAAAATCAAGAACCATACCGAGTTGAGTACGGATGTGTTTTCCATTGAATGCAATATCGGATGAATTTAATCTACCACTTTGGCCATTGCCTGCATTAAATTTCATCTTCTTGGCATCATCAAAAGATCGAAATAATTCATTTTCACCTCTCACTTGACCAGCTTCTCTATGCCGCTTAAATCCTTCACTTCCAGTTAACACACTGAAAGAATCATCGCCATCATTTATTCTGCTGGTTATTTGTCTTCCATTCATTTTGGCATTTTCTTCGAATAGCTTAGCCATTAGGCAACTATCTAAGGAGTTCAAAGGTCTACCAATATGCCCATACAAATTCCTAGCCTTGAAAAGGGTTTCATTTCCAGAATGATTATGTACATAACCCAATTCTTCTGCAGACAAATCAGAAAGCAGGAAACCACAATTGCAACCAACATTGGGGCCCTGCTGATTTCCCTCTTCAGCATAATTAAAATCTGATACAGAAAGGACATCGAAATCATTGCAATTTCTAAAGCATCTTACTTCTTCACTATCCAAATAATCTTTCCATGCTTGTTTGCAAAAGGGATGGCTTGGGGATTCAATAGTATGCTTAAAACTAGAATCCTCAGAACACAAATGAGATGAAGTATCATCATTCTTTGAAAACCTACTGAAGTATTTAGCTAAGCAACCAGCTCCAGCAACAGCTGCAACAATCCATAAATCCATTTTCCCTCTTCCTTCCACACACACAAATTCACTATCTAAACTCTACAAACAAACAATGATGCACCAAAAACTAACAACATTATTATTAGGTAACAATTAATCAACAACTAACAACATTGGAAGGTTGATTCCTATAAAGTACAAACAATGGCACGTGCTGCTCACACCCTACAACACTGCCATCGCGAATTAAACCTATCTATCTCCTTCCTGTGATGATGATAATTCACCTTACAACAAAACTATAATTGCCAAATGATAATTACCAAAATCTTTTTGCTAATTCAGAGAAAAAATGGAATTGTTTAAAGTGGCTGTAAAAGTGTAATTTGGAAGAGATTTGATCAAACGCAACAGGTTTGGAAAAAAGTGGAAGATATCATATGCAGTCTCGTGATAAGCTGGTGCCGGCGACGAATCTATTTCTTTGGTATAACGCCGTTGTTTTAGGAGAGGATCTAAGGAAGGACGATGAATAATTAACGATTATCATTATTATTACTAGTATGATTCGATAATACACCTAATCAACAAATCAACAAAATTTCCAAGTTGGTGCAAGTGGTAAGTGTACTTGGATTCATTCTCAAGGTTTCGAATTCGGGTGTGTCAAAAACTCTGTTAGGAGGATAAACCACACGGGTCGGCAAAGTCGGGTACGCCTGGCCAGTCAGGTTTACCGGATCTATATTTAAAGCCGTTTTTAAAAAAAAAAACTGTTTTATATGACTATTTTGAGTAGCTTCTCATAAAAATCATTTATTAAGAATGATTTTTTAAAAATAAACACAAAACAAATTCTCAATTTTTTTAAAAACCTCAAAAAACTAATCTCTAAGTTATTTAAGAACAAAATCACTTATTTTTTAATCCGTAACAAACGGGTCCTTAGTTACCGATCCTCTAATTTGGTGAGAAGAGAGATAAGGGGAGGAAATAAATTTAAGGTTAAATAAATATGTTTTTTTTGACGAAAAATATATATAAATATGTTTTTAGTCACTGTAAAAATTCACAATTTTGTTTTCGGTCTTTATAAAATTTTCCATCAAATTTTAGTCGTTCGTAGTATTTTTTGTCAACAGTTTTTGTCCCTATAAAAAGTCAACTTATATATATCCTCCAAGTTCTTAAATGATATTTTGTATAAGTATTAAGAATATTATAAGCACCTTCTCCACGAAAAGTCGAAAAGTTATAAATTTTTAACAAAACAATGAAATCATAGATCTAGAAATCTAATTTGGAGCTTATTTTTTGTGGAGAGGATGGCATAAAAACTCGGACCCGCGGGTGCCCGGGGGTAAAACCCGCGACGGGTCCGGGGCAAGCAGCCAAATAGGTACCCACGGGTCCAATAAACGGATAGTCAAACTACCCGTTAGTAAATGGGGCGGGCCGGGTAGCAAGGTATCCATACTCGCGGGTACCCGGACCCGTGACAAAATATACCTAAATACCCTCATATAAGGTTGTTGCAAAAATAGAATTTTACTGTGTTGTTCAAGAAGGTTTGTATTGCTTTATGAATTTTTTTGAATTTTACTGAATTGTTCAAGAAGGTTGTTGCAAAATTGAATTTTATTGTGATGTTTGTAACGTTTGTATAAGGCTTTGTGTTTTTGAATTTTACTGAATTTTTCTGAGTTACTGTGATGTTTGTATAAGTTTTGTTAAATTAAGAAAGAGACTTTTGTTGAATATTGAATATTGAGGGAGAAACGAAATATTGAGGCTTTTGTTAAATTAAGAAAGAGGCTTTTGTTGAATATTGATGATTATGGATGAAGGATGGTCGCATATACTGTATTTAAGAATAAGTTGAATTTTTCACTCCAATGCTGAATTTTTCAATTTATATTTTATTTAAAAAAATATTTTTATTAATAATACAAATATCTGTGGGTACCTGTGGGTACCCGTTAAGACACAATACTCATTTAAGACTCGCTAAGCGGGTACCCGTGCGTATACGGGGCGGATACAGGTCTCATTTATGCTAAACGGGGCGGGTAGCGGGTAGTTGCTACCCGCGCCCGCCCCGCCCCGTTGACATCCCTAGGAGATTTCTATCATAACAAATATAGTGTATTTGCAAAATTTGATATCACTATGATAATACCTTAATTTATTTTGATTTTATTGAGACTAAAACTGCTGACCAAAAAATACTTTGTGTACTAAAAGTTGATGAAAATTTTATAGAGACTAAAAATGAAATTATAAACTTTTATATGAACTAAAATCATATTTAACCCTAAATTCCTAAATTTTAATAGTTGGTAAAAAAATATAGGTATTAAATCAAAAGGTTGCACTTGTTTTTTCAACATAAGTAAGGTTGTACTTGTTAGAAAACTCAAAATGTATTATTATCGTGATTTACTAAAACGTAAAATTAAATGCAATTTCACTCATTTACTTTATATATGGTTTGGTATGGTTATGTAGTGCTCTGGTCCTTAACCTGGTGTTAGGGATTAACATCTTCTCAATCTCTCAAAAGAAATGAAAAACTCCATTTAGAGAGAGATAGACACAAAATTGAAGGTGAATCATAAATTTAATTATTATGATAAATTTAATTTTATAATTTGCCATCAATTTTTTGTCTATCTCAGTTCAAATGGAGCTCTCAATTTTTATGGAGAGAATACTATCCCGTTAGGGAGAGAAGGACAGGGTGGAACCATGATAGGAGGAGGTCTAATAGGTTTGAAAATAGGAGGTATAGGAGGAATAGGGATGACAAGAGGAGTAGTTAAGGTAGACAATATCATTAATGAGGCATCATTCTTTCATTGTTATCTTTTTGTCACATTCTTCTTTTGTTTATCTTGCTTTTCTTTTCTTAATTGTGTGTCACAAATACAAAACTTTGATCTCTGTTTCATCTTTCTCCAAGTAGAAATTGTGCATTTCAGAGATTAGGATCCTCTCTATTTCTCTAAAGAAATGGAGAGTTACATTTAGAGAGAGATAGACACAAAATTGATGATGAGCCACAGAAATAGAATTAATTATTATAATAAATTTAATTCTATGATCCACCACCAGTTTTGTGTGTGTCTCTCCTCCCTCCTCTCTCTAAATGGAGCCCTCCATAAAAGAAATGGAGAGGAACCTAACTCTATCATCTGTATGAAAATCTTTTGGAGAGACATTCCTTAAATGTGTTCCAAACCTCGAAGGACTTAGTGTATTTAATTTTGCATGCAATAACCAAATTTGGTTTTGATTGAGTTGATTTTGTAGTTTGATTCTGTTTAAAAGCGAATTGGGTGTAACATAATTTTTTTGGGGGGAAGCACTACCTACCCCCACTTTGTCTCATTGCCATTCATAATCTTAGTTGTCTCTTTGCTCTTTTAGCTCATCTTTAAATTTTGTTTTCCTTTATTAAATCATCTTTAAAAATGCAAAATAGGTTGTCAAAAGAAGAGTACGGACAACACACGTTCTAACTCTAATTTTCAACTCACGCACTCTTTTATTTGTTGAATTTAAATGAGTCCTAGTAAACCATGTCTTCATCTAAATAAAAAAACCATGTCGAGCCCATGCACATTTGTTTGGGCTATATGAATATCAACCAATAAAAAAAAGTTTGTTGAAAAGAGTGTGACGCTAGCATTTCTTACTTTTAATTAGGATCACTAGCGAAGCTTTGTTGGGGCATAAGGGGTCGTAGCCTCCCCAAAAATTCCAATGACCAATAATTGAGGCTTTTTTCAGAGAAAAGAATTAAAGTTTTTTTTTTGTTGATAATATAATAGTGACCAAAAAGAGTACATTTCTCTTAGTATATAAGTAACTAGACAACCTGTAATCCATATAAATTGAGTGATATAGTACAACAATGTCAAAGTAAAATAAATTTAGAATTCTTGGTATATAGACTTTTAAATTAAGGGGTCAAAATAAATTTTCTATAAAGAAGTAAGTGCATTTATCTTTTAGAGGGTGCTAATTACCATGGAAATATATATACATGGATCCGTCTATGGGTGAGATATATTTTACTTAACACATCGACCCCTCTAAAATTTTCTCAAGATGAGGAGTGCAAGTAACACGCTCAATAACACTAATTTTTCAACACTCCCCTAATTCCTTAGTTGGTTGAATTTTATGCCTATTTTATTTATACCTATAATCATACCCATTTATTTTACCAGCAATAATTTCGTTGGTTTATTTTTTTCTGAAGCAACATTCTTGAAAATAAAACAGGATTGCATTACGGTCTTCTCTCTTTCTGTCTCTAACTTGTGAGACTGTTTAGGCACATGCAGATGTTGAGGACACACACATATTTGAATATTTATTGCAGTTACAGTAGTCAATCAATGCATAGGAGGCTCTTCCAATTTTGATCCATTATTAAGTACAACTTACTCCAACCAGAAATAAAGTGATATCCGATGAGAGATAACACTTTGAAATGGTTGTACATTTGCCACCGTTTTGTCTATGGATAAACAGAAAAGCCGTGAGATATGGTGACACTTTGATGTGACTTTTTTTTTACCCAAAATCGGTGCTTCCATCTTGCACGTACATATTTTTTACCATATCATTAGTGCATAGTTTCATCAGCTTTATCGGTGACTAATATATACAGGAGAATTTGGTGACCACGAGTATTCAGCTTTACCGGTTCGCGTGGTTCTTCCTCCTAACAGAATTTTTGACACACCCAAAATTGAAACTTGAGATATTAGAGTGAGATGTACGTCCGGATACCACTTGAACAACTCATGCTGGTCCATATTGCACATACATAATAACATAAACTTAATATTATTATCATTTCTTTTACTCTCTTTTTTACTTTTGCTGTAATACTATGAGCTGTTCTAGATATAGTAGTTAGGAAAATGAAATAATATCTCTGTTCTCTTTTTACCCTCACTTCAACCAACATACACATACACACAAGAAAGCACATACAGCTCACAGGCTTTGTATTGCCGTGGATTTGTTAACCTTTCACCTGCCCTTATACTTAATTTTCCATCCTCTCCCAATCTAGATGATGACCAATATTCCAACAAAACCTCCATTAATTAACTTCAATTCTATATAGCTAGCATATTCCACTATCCTCTCCCACCAAACCATACACATTATCTATTATTAATATTCTTTAGATTAAGCCATCATACTTGTATTTATTTTATCAATTCGTTTACTCAACCACTCTATTCCAAAGAAAATTATATACATACATGAAAAGAGAGAAGCTAGAGAGAAAAAAACGAAAAGAAAATGCCCACTTTTTCTTGAATCAGTGTAGCTGTAAAACAATTTAAAACAAATCCATTTTGCTACTCTCCAGCTAGCTACCTATAACTGCTTCTCTTCCTTCGCGGGTCAAACTTGAATGCAATTATTCATTTGACTTTACGCTAGCTCCTTAAAAAAAATTCCATTCACTTTCTTTCCATGGAAGAAAGAAACTTTATACCACCATTATTGCACTCTCCACATTTTCTTGAATCACAATTTCCATGACAACTTGATCATCAAAGCTTTCATTATTCAAAACCCATCAATGGAATTAGATGAAGCAACTATTCATGATCGTTCTCTTTTGGCTCTCTTAAAATCATCACCCTCTTCTTCTTCTTTCTCTAATTCTTATTCTTCTTCTTCTTCTTCTTCTTCTTGGACCGCTGAAAATGCTCTTCATTCCTTATCTCAAGAAGGAGAACAACGCCACGTGGCGGCGGAGAATGAAGCAATTCAAGACACGGGAATGGGATTCATCAATGGTATCGTTGGTCACGGTGGAGTAATGGAGTGGAAGAATGTTGAGAAGCGGTTCAACCAAGTGTCTTGGACCGGAAATGATAATGAACCGGTCGTTGCATGGTCAGCATTTGGCTTCTGCATTGGTAAGAATATAGAAAATAGAAAAGTCAACATATTTTTATACAGTAGCTAATTATTTCATCATCACAATAATTCATATACTAATGTAATTATGATGTTGATGTTGATAGAAACGGCATTTTTGATAAGTCCATTTGGGTGTCTGTCGGTTTGCCTTCTGTTCTGGCACCGTTGTTCACGTCACACGAAGATAATCAGTATAGCCTTAGCCACCTTAGCCATGTTCTCCGCATAAGCTAGAATGCAACAATATAAAGACAACTTGTATCACTTTTATTATTCCTTTTACAACTTAATTTATTTTAGTGACTTTTAAGATAAGAAATCAACTAAGTTTTTTATCAGTATATCATTGGTGTATCGATCATTAACCGTTTGATATAATATAAAATGTTACGAGTGGTTGATATTGTATCGACCAATATCATACGATTAATTTGACCAGTATACTAGTGAGAGATCAAGAAGCCGCCTTATTTCAATGGCTAGTCTTTAACACTTCCTTTAGTTTTCATAATTTAAATTTATTTTTTAAAATATTATCCATACCTACTGTTCTCACTTATTTTGCCAATAATTATTTTAATTATTCACTTTAATAATATACCCCTTTTGTACAGGGATGGAATCAACACCAGAGTTGGCCAGAGAATTGTTAAGGGCACTACGAGGAGGCAAGGATTGGAAATCCAATATCACCAAAACTGAAATGCATAATTTTTGGTTTCGGATGAAAGATAATTCTTTTAACTCAAGAATGCGAATGTTCTTTGACATGTAATTAAAAGTTATCTACTAATTAAACTCTCCTTTTCACAAATTCAGAAATATCATTTGTTTTTTTAACTCAAGAATGCGAATGTCCTTGGTTTTGCTTTATTACTTTAGGTGTAACAGAAACATGGACGGAAGAATCACCCAGACAGATGTAAAGCAGGTCATTATTCAACAAATTGTAATTTTTAACTTATAGTAATAATTAACTTTTTCTAGGCGTGACACCGTTTAAGTAACTTTCATGTGTTACTTAATTGTCATGTTCTGCATAATCATGTTGAATTTGGCATTTCCGCAGACAAACTCTAAAATAATTCGAGTAGCCATATACATACACAAACAAAAAATCATTAATAATAGCATATACTATATAATATAATTGATTATTCTATGTGCATTGATCCAATTTATCCTTATGCAGACAATATTACTAACCGCTTCTATAAATAAGCTATCGGTGACACGTGATGAAGCAGAAGACTATGCAGCTTTGATAATGGAATCAGTAGACAACAAAAACAAAGGCTACATTGAGGTATACTACTAATTTAATTAGCCTCAACCATCCAATGAATGAGGATTCATTTACGAGATCACCCTTTTACATATTCTAATGTAGAGAATAATTGATGTTATTATATAATGTAGATATCTCAAATGGAATCTCTATTCAAAATAAGTCTATCAAAGGCACCATCCTCTCTAACAAAACAAGGGAGCAAAATGCAGCAGAGTAATAAGGATTATGAAGAACAAGAACAGGAACTAATGTCAAAAGCTGAAGTGTTGTTTAGAACCTATTGGCGACGTTGTTGGGTTGTTTTGATTTGGGTGCTTGCTTGTGTTGGGTTGTTTGTGTGGAAATTTGTTCAGTACCGTAGAAGATCAGGTTTTGAAGTAATGGGTTATTGTCTTCCCACTGCTAAAGGTGCAGCTGAGACATTGAAGTTCAACATGGCACTTATTCTTCTTCCTGTTTGTAGAAATACAATCACTTGGCTCCGCAAGAACCCTCGTCTCAACTCTGTCATTCCCTTTAATGACAACATTAATTTTCATAAGGTACTCCTCTATTTTAATTATCCATCATTTCAAGTGGATAATTCACTCAATTTAACTATGTTGATATATATAACTCTAGATTAGCAGTAAAAAAACCCACTATTTTCATTATAAACCACAGATATTGGCCATATTACTCTTTATCAGGAATTACTATGCCAATATCCATCGAAAATTTACTGAATTTATTAAATGATACTACCTCCGATCCGATCAACTTTATAAGAGACAATGAAGTTTTTGATTTATTGAATAACTGATGTATCTGGTCTAATATAGTTGAATGTGTGACTGTGGAAACTAACCACTCAAACCAAAAAGAATTACACGAGTGGCAAAACTCTCCATAAAGTGTTTGAAGCAGCTACATTCCCAATGCCACAAAACTTTATATTTCTTAAATTAAGAGCTTTCGTGAGAGTATCTTAGAAACTTTGTTAATAAGAATCCAATTTCCCTTGGTTTAATTCATGTCAAAACTCATTGTAAGGTTGAAGTTCAATTGAAATAACATTGAGGTGGAAAAAAATTAAAAATGGAGGAGCTGATGTTTTGATTTTTGGGTAATGTATGTATGCAGCTTATTGCTGGAGGAATAGTGGTGGGTGTGATATTGCATGGAGGGACTCACCTTACCTGTGATTTCCCAAGGATAAGTGATTCAGACAAATCAATTTTCAGGCAAACAATAGCAGCAGGATTTGGGTACCACCAACCAACCTACATGGAAATTTTGACCACAACAGAGGTAGCAAGTGGGATAGCCATGGTGGTGTTAATGGCCATTGCATTTTCACTTGCAACAAAGTGGCCAAGGCGCCGCTCGCCTGTGCTGCCTCTTTCCCTCAGAAGAGTCACCGGTTACAACACTTTTTGGTATTCCCACCATTTGTTTGTCCTTGTCTATGTATTGCTCATTGTTCACTCCATGTTCTTGTTCCTAACAGACAAGTGGATAGAGAAAACGGTAAGCCTCTTCATATCCTCTTCCATTTTCCATCCTTGTAATAGTGACTTTCTTCCTATGATTAATCTAAGTTATTTGAAGCTCTCATCACCTATGAAGCACTGATACGGACACCAGACATACCATTGACACGGACACGTAGATATTGATAATAATTTTGAAAAATGAAAGTAATTAAAGTATCTGTGTCGGTGTCCGACACATGTTCAACCTGAAGTGTCAGTGCTACGAAGCTCACCACTTGTCTACTACTTGTTGTGATTGATCTAGACATGGTTATTAAACTCTTAAAAGAATTATCAATCATAGTACAAATTTTGGTGTAGATTTTCATTTTCTATTTATCTTAATACATGCAGACATGGATGTACATTGCATTTCCAGTTTTATTGTACATTGGAGAGAGAATCTTTCGAGCCATTAGATCAGGATCGTATGAAGTTAACATTATGAAGGTATTTGATCAAACTTTTTATTTGTTAAACTCTTCTATTGTTCTTGTCAAGTATAATTACTACGTTCTTCATTGATTTGTTATGTAGGCAAGTTTCTATCCAGGAAAAGTTCTGTACCTCAAAATGCAAAAACCAGATGGTTTTAAGTATAGGAGTGGAATGTATATATTCATTCAGTGCCCACAAATTTCTTCTGTTCAATGGTATTCATTCAATATTCAACATTGTACAAGTTTCATTAAATATCAATCCAACTCATCCTTGCAGTTTTTGAGGCTGTTTAATCAAGATTGATGTTCTATTTGAATTTATTTTGACTAAATTTTCAGGCATCCATTTTCCTTGACATCCGGGCCACAAGATGACTACCTCAGTGTGCACATTAGAACTCTTGGTGACTGGAGCTACCAAATATATGCTTTATTCCAAGAGGTACCAAAAAAATGCAAATTTAGGCTTCTCAAATTTCTCCAATTATTAAAGATAAAGTTAGTTAGTGGGTTATTTAGGTAGGTAGTTAGTTAACCATTGATGTAATCTTCACTCCTTACCATTCAATAAGAATTGTTGAATTTCTTTCTTTCTTTCTCAAATCTTGTAACACTAGTCTCGAAATTGTTTCTCCATCTGCAGGCAATGATATCAGGAACAGAAGGGTGTCCAAAACTGTACATAGATGGCCCTTATGGTTCTCCTTCTCAAGACCATGTAAAGTATGACATTGTGGTACTCATTGGCCTAGGCATAGGAGCTACGCCATTCATTAGCATCCTCAAAGATGTAGCTAATGGTGTCCAAACAGCACAAAGTGATCATGTAAGCTTTTTTTTTCTTCTCCTATGTGTTTTTTGCTGTGGTAATGTCTTTACTCTTTACTAAAATTAAATTGCACTTCTGATCTATGAAACAAATGCCATATTTGGCATTTGAAATAGAGTGGTCTCAGAGAGTGCAGCTTATCAAAGGGTCCATCAAAAGCTTATCTATATTGGGTTACAAGAGAACAAAATTCCTTTGATTGGTTTAGAGATGTCATGAAGGAAATCTCAAATTCAACCAAACAACAGGTACATGCATGACTAAAACTTGTTTTTCAATTGCTTTGGACACTCCCTTACTATATTATTATTCATTTATTTTAAAGATGTAATTAACATCTTCAAGCAATTTCTGACTATTCTAATTTTCTTGTAATCTTAAAGTCGGTTGTGGAGATGCACAGTTTCTTAACCAGTGTATATCCAGAGGGAGATGTTCGTTCAGCTTTGCTAAGTGTCATTCAGGCCTTACATCATGCCAAGAATGGCATTGACATAGTTTCTAGGACTCCTGTAAGTGCATCTTATTCTTATTCTAGGAAGCTCTAAGATGCATTCTGTTTAGAGCCTTGTTTTTCATTTTTGCTATGGTTCAAGTTCAGCATGTCAATGCAGCATTCCTAAATTTAAGTCATTCAAAACCATGTTGTTATTAACTACATTTATATTTAAGTCATTTGGAAGAATCCTAACAAACACAAATCAACCAAAAATTCAAGGATGATGAAACATTTGTGTTATAATAGGGGGCTGCAGATATATTTTGCTACTGCTAGACTAAATGATTTTCTCTCTAAATTTCCAGATACACACACATTTTGCTAGACCAAATTGGTTCAACATATTTTCCAGATTGGCTCGTAAGCATGTAGGAGCAAAGATTGGTGAGAAGATATTAGGATTTTCTTTAATGAAATCCCTTAGTATACAGTCAACTTCATAATGCTATTTAATTTAAGGATTGAAATTGACATATATAATTTACAAGTTAAAGCTTCATAGCTTCCATACTGCTTTTCCTAACTGAGAATGTGAATTTTCTTGTACAGGGGTATTTTATTGTGGACCATCTAACTTAGCAACAGAATTGAAGCAGTTATGCACCAAATTTTCCACCAAAACCACAACTAGATTTGTTTTCCACAAGGAAAATTATTAAACTTGTTATTGAAGGAACGATAGCTATTACCAATTCCTAAACTAGGAAAGTGTAGTTACCTTACCTTCAGAATCATCTTGAGCAGTTTCCACCTTATTTTACCAGCTGAGAATCTGTAAATATATGCGTGGTTCAACAATTGAAGATATGAAAGAATATATATACATATACGTCAATAATAGTCCTCATTGATCGTTGTAATCACTCCCTGTATGTAGTATTTATCATTGAAATACACATATTTTACATGCTAAGGCTTTGCCTCATCCTCTACAACATATAATAAGGGGAAAAAGGTGAGTCACACACCGATTGTGAGGAAATCACTTATGTGTAGCTGTTGGTTTAAATCTTTTGCACCATTTTAACATGAGTTCTTCAACACTGGCATCCATGCGAGTTCCAAGACCTCCCCAGACAAGCATGTGCGTAACATCCCCAACCGATGAACCAGTTACTTCGTACACAGGTTTAAACCCAAGCCTGGTGTAGAACCTAACCAACTGTTTCAACATATAAAAGAAGTAATATCAAATAACTATTCTAACCCCATGACCATAATGAACTATGGATCACTAAATTTTCATAATTCCCTATATTAAATAAAAAAATAAAAACTTTAGATTCTTAAAAAGTGAGTATCTAATATTGACATGCCCAATTTGCCCAGTTTCTAATGTGAATGTAATTCAAATGTATTAGTGTTAAGTCAATTAACTCAAGTGACTAGTTAGTTGTATATTGAGTTTAGACTATGGTTAGTTAATAACTGTCATCTAACCATAGTTAACAATTCTGTAATAGATATACCCGTGTAATTAGTGTTACAATTACATAAGTGAAGTAAAAATCAATTTTCTCCCAATTCTTCAAGTTTGTTAATTCTGTTATATTCTTCATCCATCAAACCAAGAACAAACAGAGAAACACTTCCAAGACTCTCCAACAATTGGCACCAGAGCAGCGATTCACGGGCACGCATGGCGGCGATCATGGCGGCGACGCAAAGCAACTCTTCCAACAACGGTCAATTCCCAGCGAAATTACCGGTATTTGATGGTAACAACTACGAACGATGGACGGCTCAAATGAAGGTGATTTTCCGGTATCAAGGCGTTCTTGAAGTCATTCGCAGTGGAGTGACGCCTCTCGGAGCAGCACCGACGGAGGCACAAAGAACAACCAATCGCGATCAATTGAAGAAGGATGATAAGGCAATCTTCCTTATCCATCAATGTGTTGATGCGAATGTCTTGGAGAAGATCATAGAGTATGAAATGGCGAAGGAAGCGTGGGATGTGTTGGCAACTACCTACTCCGGTGATAAGCAAACGAAGAAGGTGAAACTCATGGCTCTAAGGCGTCAACTTGGGCTACTTCAAATGGAACCTAACGAATCAGTTGCGCAATTCGTTAACAGGTTAGTAGTATTGACAAATCAGATGCGAAGTTATGGTGAGATAGTAACTGATGCCATTAAGGTAGAAAAGATCCTTACTGGTTTAACCCCAAATTTTGATCATGTCGATGCTGCAATTGAGCAATCTAAAGACCTAGATAATTTGAAATTAGAGCAGTTATTAGGTTCATTAGAGGCTCATGAAATAAAGATTAAGAACAAAGAAGGAATCAAGAAAGAAGAGAAGGATTCTGAGAAAGCCTTGATGGCTCAATCTTGGAAGAAAGGAGGAGGAGGGAATGAGTCCTGGAAGAATAAGAAGGGCAAGGGAGGATGGAAGAATAACAAGGGTGAAGGTGGAAATGGAAAGCAAGATACTCAGAAAAAAGGAAATAAAAATGATAGCAAAGATAAGAAGAAGTCCAAAGATCACATTCAATGTTACAATTGTCAACAATGGGGACACTTTGCTGATGAATGTGTAAACCCCAAGGTGCCTAGGAAGAGAAAGGAAGAAGCACAATTTGCGCATGACTCTGATGAAGAAGTAGTGGCATTGATGGCCACAGTTGATGAAGAGGGAATGGTGCTAATGACTATAACTGAAACTGGATTGATTGAATGGTGGTACTTGGACACAGGGTGCTCAAATCACATGACTGGGCACCTTGAATGGTTTTGTGAAATTGATAGAAGCATAGGGAGAAAAATCAGATTTGGAGATGGAAGATCAGTGATGGCAGAAGGGATTGGCAAGGTAGCTATTAGAAGAGAAGATGGCAGGAAAGTCATAGTCAGTGATGTACTATATGTACCTCAAATGAAGAGCAATTTGTTGAGCCTAGGACAATTGCTTGAGAAGGGATACTCAATGAGCATGAAGGACAACTATATGGAAGTGCTTGATTGTGAAGACAAAGAGGTTCTGAAAGTGAAGATGTCAGGGAACAGAACCTTTAAAGTTGGTGTGAACTCAATTGAGCAGAAATGCCTCACTGCTCAATTTGATGAAACTGTGTGGAAATGGCACAAGAGAATGGGCCATCTGAACTTCACTAGTCTCAACAAGTTACAAAGAAAGAACATGGTGCTAGGTTTGCCTCCAATTGATGTGCCAAAGCAAGTGTGTGGCAAATGCTGTGAGGGGAAAGCAACCAAGAAAGTCCTATAAGTCAGCAATACCCACTAGAGCTACCATGAAGCTGGAGGTGATCCACTCAGATGTTTGTGGACCCTTTGAAGTCAAATCTCATGGAGGTAACCTCTATTTCGTGTCTTTCATTGATGACTTCACCAAGAAAATGTGGATATATTTGCTGAAAAGAAAAAGTGATGTGTTTGAAACTTTTAAACAATTTAAACTGTTGGTTGAGAAACAGTGTGGTAGCCCTATAAAACTATTAAGAACAGATGGTGGTGGTGAATATACATCACTTGAGTTTGAAAAATTCTGCAAAGGTGAAGGTATAGTTCATGAAGTAATGGCTCCCTACACACCTCAGCACAATGGCACAGTTGAGAGGAGAAATAGAACTCTTCTGAATATGATTAGATGCATGCTAAAGGAGAAGCACTTGCCACATGAGTTCTGGGCTGAGGCAGTTCATACAGCAACTCACATACTGAACAGGTGCCCAACCAAAAGGCTAGAGCATAGCACACCAGAAGAAGCCTGGAGTGGCTCTAAGCCTAGTGTGAAACACTTTAAGCTATTTGGCTCACTGTGTTACCGACACATTCCTGAACAGGGAAGAAGGAAACTTGATTCAAGGTCACAGGTGATGATTTTGGTTGGATATCACAGTACTGGAGCATATAAACTGTATGATCCAATTCAAAAGAAAGTTGTTGTCAGCAATGATGTGATAGTTGATGAAACCAAAGAATGGAATTGGATAGATGAAATTGAGAAAACCACTGTTGAAATAGTTGAAGTACCACTTGATAATGATCAAGTTGAAGTAGGTGAAATAACAGTGCAGGAACCCAATGTGAACACTGATAAAGTGGATGCAATACCACTAAGAAGATCTGACAGAGTGAGGCAACCATCTTCAAGACTGCAAGACTATGAAGTGTTCTCTGATGGAGCAATTAACCTTGATGGTGATCTACTACATCTTGTAATGTTGGCAGAAGCAGAACCTGTATCACTAGAACAGGCTCTTGCAAATCCTCATTGGAATAATGCCATGGAGGAAGAGCTAAAATCAATACAAAAGAATAATACTTGGGAGATGGTGAAGCTGCCAAACAACAAGAAGGCTATAGAGGTAAAGTGGGTCTTCAAAACAAAAATGAAACCAAATGGTGAAGTTGCTAAGTACAAGGCTAGACTGACTGGTTGCAAAAGGTTTTTTGCAAAAACCAGACCTTGACTTTAATGAGATATATGCTCCTGTTGCTAGAATTGAAACTGTAAGATTGATTGTTGCCATAGCTAGCAAGAGGAATTGGACTGAGCCAATTAGATGTGAAGTCTGCCTTCCTCAATGGTCCACTTGAGGAGGAGGTATTTGTCAAGCAACCACCAGGTTTTCAAAGAAGAGGCATGGAAGAAAGGGTGATGAAGCTGCACAAAGCTTTATATGGTTTGAAGCAAGCCCCAAGGGCTTGGAATAAGAGAATTGATGGGTTTCTCTTGAAATTAAAACTTATGAAATGCTCTACAGAGCATGGAGTATATGTGAAAAACTGTGCTTCTGGTATGCTGATAATCTGTCTATATGTAGATGATTTACTTGTCACAAGTGACAGTGAACAAGAAATCATGGAATTCAAAAGGAAAATGATGGAGGAATTCGAGATGACAGATTTAGGAAAGTTGTCATACTTTCTTGGGATGGAGTTTGTGACATCAAAGAAAGGAACTTTTCTACACCAGAAGAAATATGCAACTGATGTATTGAAGAGATTCAAAATGTCAGATTGCAATCAAGCCTCTACACCAGCTGAGTCAAATGGCAAAACTCAAGTTGATGATGCTGATCAATCAGTTGATGCCACTCTGTATAGACAACTGATAGGATCACTTAGATACCTGTGCAACTCAAGGCCAGATATCACCTACAGTGTGGGGATGATGAGTAGATACATGGAGGAGCCTAAGAAGATTCACTTGCTGGCAGTGAAGAGAATACTCAGGTACCTAAAGGGGACACTAGACAGTGTCATTTTGTTTCCTGCTGCAGATGACAGTGTTGATGATGAAGTAATAGGGTACACAGATGCTGACTGGAGTGGTGATACAGAGGACAGAAAGAGCACCTCTGGTTACATATTCATGTATGGGAAAGCTCCAATATCCTGGTGTTCAAAGAAGCAGAATGTGGTGGCCTTGTCCAGTTGTGAAGCAGAATATATTTCTGCTGCTTTTGGTGCTAGCCAAGCACAATGGCTAAGAATGTTGCTGGATGAACTTGAGGTGAAGTGCAGTAGTGCTATGAGACTAAAGGTTGATAATAAGTCTGCTATAGACCTAGCCAAACATCCCATTGCACATGGACGAAGCAAGCACATAGACATAAAATATCACTTCCTTCGTGATCAAGTGAACCAAGGGAAACTACTCATTGAACATTGCAGCACAAATGATCAGCTTGCTGATATGCTTACTAAGGCTTTGAAGCCCAATAAGCTTGAAGAAATGAAGACCACAATTGGTATGCACAAGTTGTCTGATTTGAATTAAGGGGGAGTAATGTGAATGTAATTCAAATGTATTAGTGTTAAGTCAATTAACTCAAGTGACTAGTTAGTTGTATATTGAGTTTAGACTATGGTTAGTTAATAACTGTCATCTAACCATAGTTAACAATTCTGTAATAGATATACCCGTGTAATTAGTGTTACAATTACATAAGTGAATTAAAAATCAATTTTCTCCCAATTCTTCAAGTTTGTTAATTCTGTTACATTCTTCATCCATCAAACCAAGAACAAACAGAGAAACACTTCCAAGACTCTCCAACAGTTTCTAGTTACTTTTGATTTCAATTGAATTTGTTAAGAACTAAAAAATGTCTAAGTGATTACCCGAGCTAAGATCAGCCGATTGGAGGGCATAACTGTTGGAAGGATAGCCGACAAAGGGAGTCTAGTCAAGGATATACTAGTTGAGGCGGCGGCTGAGCTATTAAATGATCTAAAAGGAGACATGTGTCAACTGTCAACCATGTGAAGAATTATACCGGGTCTCAACTCTCAACGGTGTAGCATGAATACAAGATAAAATAGTCAATTTGGTCCCTCAAACTTAAGAAATAATCCGGTGTTCGGCCGAGAGGTAAGTAAAAAAAAGTTCAGTTTAGTCGCTAACATTAACAATATTTCTAGTTAGTCCATAGCATTTTCAAAACGTTATTCAGTTTAGTCACCCAAATTCTCAATGGCGTGTTTAGTCCATAACATTTCCATAACTTAGTATCGGTTCTATCAGGACCAAACTATTGGGAGAAACCCAAGTCTCACATTGATGAGAGATATGGTCTCATAAGACTATATAATGAAAATGTAACCCTCTCCTTACAAGCTGGTCTTGTGGGGTTGAGTTAGGCCTAAATCACATTCTAAGATGGTATCAAAGCCTATCCTAGATCCTTCGAGCCGCCACCCACCATTATTATCCCCTAAACCAAGCCCAATAGTGTTGGGGGTGAGGGAGGATATTGGGAGAAACCCAAGTCCCACGTTGACTAGAGATATGAGCTTAATTAATATTAGGTTGTAAAAATAAGGGCTTAATTGATATTAAGTTGTAAAAATAAGAGACCGATGTGACCTCCGGAGTTTGAGGGACTAAATTGAATATCATTTAAAACTGTCAAGGACTAATTAAGAATATTGTTAATAGAGATTAAATTGACCGTTTTTAAATTCGAGGGGACAAATTGACTATTAACTCAACTTAAAATACATGTGGATACTAGGATAATATAATTCTCCATGTTGTGCGCAAGTGGTTACTAGGAGAAATTCTAGAAGACCGAGGTGTGCAAATGGTTAGTTGAGACTGTTGGTTTGAAGCATAGTTAGTTGTAGCTAGAGATCATGACCAATAATAGAGATTAATTTCAACTTATAATATTCTTAAACACAGAATGAATCAAATACAAGTCTATTTTGGAGCATTTTACTTTTCGTTTACGTTATGCATTTTCTTAGTTTAGTCAACCATCCTACACCAAAGCCTAACACTTTTTGGATTACTTAGAGAACTCATACCAAACGCAATTACTTGTAAAAAAATACACATTACCCAAATTTAATTACTTAATTGTTATTATGAAAAATATAGGCTATGGATGTGTGTGAAGTTTGGGATAAGGTTGGAAAGAAAAGGACCTTAGAATGATAAAGTTCTGAATCATTGATAGCCAGTAACTGAGCTGTTCTGCAACGAGAATCATATCCATGTCGAATAGCAACGGCTCCAATGTACAAACCAAGTCCAAAGATTGATTTTTCCATTCCCAGTGTTTCTCTCCGAAGTTTGATGGAATCCAAATGAAGAATATTTCCTCCTACCCAAATTCTTATCAATCCTTCAGCTCTTCCAAGCTCTCTGTTTGTTACCAAACTCTTTGCTGTGATTCTGAAGAAAGGTCCTAGAGTTTGGAGCTGAAGGTCGAGTTTCTGTGTTTTCGATGCTTCTAGTATTTCGGACATTGTTGGCATCATTGCTTCGTTGCTTGCCTTTGCAGTTATGTATTGGAGTCTGCGGGATTTTGAGTTGGAATCCGATGAAATTGGAATATTTGATGAAAGAGGAACGTGAATTGATTGGTTTATTTGTAAATTCAGCTTCATCGTGGAGGAAGGCCAGGGGAATGTCATGTATCATGTATGTAATCTTGGCTTTTCAAAAGAGGGCTTTTAAGGGGGGACTATTTTTTTTTTTTTTACAGAAAGTGTTTTATTTAAAAGTGCATAACTGAATAGGATTACAAAAAGGTTTTTATTTTATTTTTGACCAAAAATAAAAAATTCAAAAATAGGATTAGGATTCAAACTATAAATCGAGGGAGTGCGGTTGAGCGGTTGGGGCTCATCCCCCTTAGTTAAGTGTCAAGGTTTCGATCTTCCTTTCGAGGTGTCTCCAATCCAGCGAGGGAATTAGTCACTGCATTCGACGGTGAATACCCTAGTCTCGACAAAAAAAGGATTCAAACTATAAAAAAAAGTGATGTGTAAACTAGAATTTGGATTGAATATCCATCTATTAAAATCTATAAATAGATGAGTTTGATTGGTTTTTTCTTAAGAATTAGATTTTTCTTCCCATCCATTTTTAATGGATAGTTATTGGATTGGCTTTTTTCTTTACCCCCTTATATACTCTATACCTTTCAAATTGATAAAACTACCAATTTTACTTCTGACTCTTGAACAAATTTTCGAAATTACCAATTAAGACATAATTTCAAAATGTATTTTTGGGATATTTCTGGAATTACGTGAAAATTTTCCGAAATTATGCAAAAAAAAAGGTATTTCCGAAATTCTCAAAAAAATGGCTTCCGAATTTATGTGAAAAATGGTATTTCTGGAATGAAAAAAATTGTTTGCAAACTTTTTAAAATCCATGACTTTTACCTACTGATAGAAACCTTAGGTAAAAGTCCATTTTTTTATAAAAATCTTTTACCTACGTACTAAAAACCGTAGGTAAAAGTCAAGTTTTTTAAAAATTTCCCAAACAACATTTTTCATTCCGGAAATACTATTTTTCAAATAAATCCGAAAACCTTTTTTTTTGTTGAAAATTTCGGAAATACCTTTTTTCATATACTTTCGGAAGCCATTTTTCATATAATTTCAGAAAATTTTCAAAAAATCAATTTTCAGTTAAATTTTGTTTAAAAAGTAAGGGTATTTTTGGGATTTTTACATAATTCCAGAAAATTTTCAAAAAATCAATCTTCAGTTAAATTTTGTTTAAAAAGTAAGGGTATTTTTGGGATAAAACGGGTTATGGGGGTACAAGAAAGGGGGTAAAAAAAAACTATTGGATTAATGGATATTTTGTTATCCATCAATTATAATCCATTCCATCTATTTGACACCTAGTTTAAATATAAGAAGAAATTAAGTCACCTTCTCTAGCGATGGTTGACTCAGTTGGTAAGGAGTTAGGTCATTCCCCCACAAGGGTGTGGCCTCTAGGTCCAACTCTCGCTGCCAGCGTGAGAACCCCTTTGATGAGTCCATCACTATTGATTTATGTCATAACTAACATTAACGAAAAAAAGAAGTGAAAGATAAAAGATCGAAAATGTATTTTAGTCGATCTTAAACTACCGAGAAATATATGGAATTTTTTTTTGGTCTGATGGTCGAATTGGCAATTGGCAGGACCTAACACACACAAAGGGGCGACACCCAGTGGGAGTCGAACTCGGCAACTAGGGGTGTTCACGGTGCGGTTTTGTTCGGTTTTGGGACAAAAAGTGAACCAAACCGCAAGGTAAAAACTACATGCTGCTTGGTTTGGTTCGGTTTGGATTAGTTTGGTTGGTTCGGATTTTTCCAAAACAAAACCTAATTTAAAACGGAGTTAAAATTAACTAACATAAAAAATGGCTAACATAAATCTTTAAGAAAATATCTGCTCAAATATATGTAGTTTATAAATTACTCTCTTTTAATTCTTTTAAGATAACTACAGTCATGTTTTAAAGAATTTGAATTAAATGTTTTATTGTAATTTTTAAATATAGTATAACAAAATGGATTGTTTGTAAGAGAGCCAAATAATTAATTGGATTTGAGCTAGTAAGTCTAGAAAGTTAGTAAGGAATATTGTAAGTCAATAAGCCTTAATGTTTACTTGCGGTTCGGTTGGTGGAACAAAAACTACAATTCAAACCGAACCACGCGGTTGATTGAAAAACAAAACCGAATTGATTTTGTGATTTGCAGTGATTATTTGTGATTTTCGGTTTGGATTGGTTGGATTTTTAATTTTCTTTTGAGTTGGTTCGGTTTTGTGGCAACCAGATGTCCATAAAAGGTAATGTGAATCAGCCTCCCAACAAATATATGGAAATGGAAGTAAATGTTTTTGACTTGGAGTTGTCCTCAGTTTTGGGGAAACTTTGATAGCCTCAAAAGACACGAAATTGGAACCCTAATTGTGTGGAAAAGCAGCAATGGCGTCGGCGAAGCGATGCCACTACGAAGTGCTTGGTCTCCTTCAAGATTGCACCCCTGAAGAAATCCGATCTGCTTACCGTAAACAAGCTCTCCAACGCCACCCCGACAAGCTCGTCAAATCCGGCCTCTCCCAAGCAGAAGCCACCGCTCAATTTCAAGAGCTTCAACACGCCTACGAGGTCCTCTCCGATCCTAAAGAACGCTCATGGTACGATTCTCACCGTTCCCAAATCCTCTTCTCCGATCCTAACTCCGTTTCCAATAACTCCGTTGTCCCCGACCTCTTTTCATTTTTCTCCAATACCGTTTATTCCGGTTACACCGATTCCGGTAAGAGTTTTTACAAGGTTTATTCTGATGTCTTTGATAAAATCCACGCTAATGAGATTAATTTCGCTAAGAAATTGGGAATTGGCATCGATGTTGTTCGTCAGGCTCCTCTTATGGGTAATTTGGATAGTCCCTATGCTCAGGTTACGGCGTTTTATAGTTACTGGTTAGGATTTTCGACTGTTATGGATTTTTGTTGGGCTGATGAGTATGATGTGATGGCCGGTCCGAACCGGAAGTCGCGGAGATTGATGGAGGAAGAGAATAATAAAGTGAGGAGGAAGGCTAAGAAGGAATATAATGATACTGTGAGGAGATTGGCTGATTTTGTGAAGAAGAGGGATAAGAGAGTGATTGATATGAAGGTGAAGAAGAATGCGGAGATGGAGAAGAAGAAAGAGGAGGAGAGGGAGATGAAGAAGAACTTGGAGAAGGAAAGGAAGGAGAAGGCTATGGCTTATGAGGAGCCTGAGTGGACTAAGGTTGAGGAAGAAGAGGTTGAGGATTTGTTTGAGGATGATGATTTGGAAGAGAAGAAGGATGAGGAGTTTTATTGTGTGTTGTGTGGGAAGAAGTTTAAGAGTGAGAAACAATGGAAGAATCATGAGCAGTCCAAGAAGCATAAGGAAAAGGTTGCACAGTTCAAAGATTCGCTTAGTGATGATGAAGAGGATTTAGAAGTGGAAGTGGAAGTGGAAGGAGAAAAAGAAGGAAAAGGAGACGAAGTGGAAGAGGAAACATTACAAAGCGAGGAGGATGGAATTGGTGTCAATGATGATCAGACTGATTATGGGGTTCATGATTTGAAAGCGAGGATTCAAGACGGTCTCAATGTTGCAGAAGAGGAGACTGAAAATGCAGTTGAACGAAATGACAGTGACAATGATGATGATAATGATGGTGGTGGTGATGATGAAATTTTCGATGCCCCTCATATAAAGGAAGGGGAAGAAGCTGGCGTGTCAGTTGAGTTTGATGGCAAGGATGAAAATCACGATGAAACTAGTGTTCTTGAAGCAATGCTGGCTGGGCACAAGAACAAGAACAGAAGACACAAGCCCAAGGCTCCTGTAACTCCATCTCAAATTGATAATGAGGATTTTGGGGCTAGCTCCATGGAATATAACAACCGAAGAAGCACAAGGAAGAAGCGTGGTGCCAAAAAAGAGAGGGGTAGGAAAAATAGGGATAAATCTAATGTACCTGCTGCTGTCAATGACAATTGTGAGGATAAAAATAGTAATGGGAATGATGATGATGATTCTTGTGCACAAGAGTCTAGTTCTCAATGTTTTGTGGAAGATGAGAATAATGTTGAAGAGGATGAGAAGGTGGGTAGAGATAAGAAGAGTTCAAAGCAACCAGCTAATAAAAAAGGAACTTCAAAGGACACAAAAACCAAAGCAAAATTGTCATCCAAAGGAAGAAAATCAAAGGTAAGAAATTATGAATGTTGTATTGTCTGAATTTCAAACCTGCATATGACTTCCGTAATAAAAACCTGCATAATTTTGCTTTTCAACTGTAGCTAATTTAGATGAATTAAAGGGTTTGCAATCTTGCCAATTGACATGTTCTGATTGCCATTTTTATGGTTATTTTTCCATGGTCTTCTAAAATTCACAGATTTATAATTTATAGCATACTCAGATATGTTATGTGCCATGTCTTTACAATTAAAAAACAGGTATTTGTGCTCTGATTTCTGATTTTTTTTTCTTTTTTCTTCTTCTTAAATTAGATGTCGAAGAATCTTGGCAATAGTTGCGAGGCATGCGGAGAGGAGTTTGATTCAAGGTAATTTATATTTATCAAATTCTTAAGTTCTACTCATTTTAAATCTTTTGTAGGGATATATGTTTATATTGTTTCGTTTGATATGATTCACAGGAATAAGTTGCATCAGCATCTGGGAGAATCTGGACATGCGACAATAAAAGGTCGATAAGTAGAGTAGTAATTATTCAAGTTTATCCTCCAGTTTTGACAAAAAAATGCTTATCCTCCGGTGGTTCCAGCTCCAGATATTGGCTAACTTCAATTATTAGCCCATTATTTAATTTTTTCAATGGTGTTTTGATAAATTTCAATCAAGTTTTCATTGGAGTTTGTTATTTATGCCATAGTTCAGATTCAGAAAGATGTAGATACATGATATATATACAAATTTTGATGGAAATTACCCATTGTATGGCGACAAACAACATTTTGGTCTATCATATTCCTAAAACAAAAAAAGTGTATTTAAACAACCAATGTGGTGTTTCTAGAGTAACCAAACGAGGTGTCATTGTATCTACCCTTTAATCTCTTCTACTGTTCATTTTCTTTGCAAGCATACAGTCAAACGTCTATGAAGATACAGAATGTCTAAGGATTTCTGAGGTGGTTTTGAAATAAAATTTAGAAATTATAATGTGATTTAAGAGTAAAGGCCCAACTTAGTTCCTGACAATTTTTTCGCGAGACGGATTCATTCCTGACAATTTTTTCAAGACACATTGGTCCCTGACAATTCCAAAATGAGACACGTTAGTCCCGTCCATTTAACCGTTACCAGCTCACTAAACGTCTTCTACGTGGCACGTTAAATGCCACATTGTCACATTAGATGCCACATATGCGTTTATTTTGGGCCAAATTTGTCCCTGAGATTACAAATTTAAAAAAGGGACTGATCAGTCCCTGACAAATTTAAAAAAGGAACGAATCAATCCCTGACAAGTAATTCCATGTCTTCCCATATTGCTCTTTTTCATAACCTTCCACTTCCATTCTAGCCTTTTTCAGTGCCATTAACACCACCTTCTCATTCAAGTGGACATGAAACTCCTCCTGCGAAGCGCTACCGATAAGCCAGTCGTGCTGAAATGCAATGTTTGGGAAATCAATAGGGACATGAGGCTAACATTGAAGTGGAAGTAATCCCTATCAATGAGGTGGCTCCCATCGTGTTCACAAAGTAGAGGGGACAGAGAAGTGAAGAGACAAACGATTGTAAGTAATTAGAAAAACTTGTGTACCAAGATGGACATGGTGACCGTATGGTTAAGATTACATAGAACCCATAACTAATTCCGAGTAAAAATAAAGATGAGTATTACCGAACATCATTGTTCACGTGTGTAGGTTGTATAATCATAGTAGATTAAATCGATTTCTAGGCGGGAAGAATTAATTCAGATAGAAATCATCAATCTCTAGTTTGAGTTGGATATAATCAATCTTGGGTAAAGTTACAAAATCAAAAAATTTAACCTCAAATTTTCTCAAATCAAATCATAAGTTTTTAGAAATAATTTTGACAAAAATATAAAACTAAGGGAGATTAAATGAAAAATCTCACGCATGCAATGGAGGCACCAGCCTGTAGTGATAATAAATGCAGTAGCAATTGAATCATTTAGACGATTTTCGTCTTCAATATTCTAGCAACCGACCTAATATTACCATTTACAAAATATACATGCACTGGAGGTCCCAACCCTGTAGCAGTTCAAAAAAATAAGCCGACGCGCGGGGCTTATTCGAAATTGTGCAAAATATCAGTAAGCTGTTTTATAAGATTTATACCTAAAGTCAATTACATGCCAATGTAACTCATAACGATTTAGTAGCAGCTTCTATGTGAGCAATGGCTTCCGCCTCTGAAAGCTGTTCTCCCTCTACCAACCCTTTTATTAAAGTGTTTGCATAAGCCTTATTAGGGGCACATATTGGTAGCTCCCGAGATTTGAAGCGCTCAATATCAGGAAGTGAACACCTGGTTAAGGTATACAAGTATCATGCTTAAACAGACAAACAATTAATCATCCAACTACGAAAATTAGAATTTATAAATTGTTACTCACGTCATGGTAATTATTGGAATGTCCTGCTCCTTTCCTAAGTAGACAACATTACCATACCAGCCATCCTGCATGACAGTATAAGAAAAAGTCATGACCAAGGCAGTAGACGTCAACACTGAATATAATGAATGAGATAAAATATACGCACTAATCACTTAGAAATGTGTAGGTATAAGGAACACATACCTTCACAATCTCCTGAGAACTGAACTCCTTGTTAGAGATGGCGTTTAGAGTTGCCATATTAAACAAAGAGCCGGCATTAAGACTTAGACCATTTTCCTGAAATAAAATATCATTGAACTGCTCTAGCCTGTAACAAACGAGGACTTGACAATGTTATGGTCCGACAGCAAAGCTTTGAAAAAGATGGATTTTGTACAAATAAAAGCATATTTGAACACCTAGACAGATTTACTTACGAAATTTTGTACATGCACATGTAGGTCTTGTGCTCAAGATTTCTCTCGGGATTAAGAAACGCAACCCCTCCAGGACCCCATGAATGTGAGAAGTCACGACCAAAAAATATATGACAAGGGAAAGTCTTCCATAAGATCTCATCGGGAAGAGTTTTGTTCACTGAACCAGAACAGGACCTCTGCATACCTTCCACCTGAATATCACTCTTGAAATCTTGGTAAAAATATAACAAACAGAAGAAACAAAGCTGTAGCAAAAGAAAGCAAGAAATGAAAGGCATGTTGCAT
This sequence comes from Astragalus glycyphyllos, assembly GCA_963573325.1. Classification (NCBI taxonomy): domain Eukaryota; kingdom Viridiplantae; phylum Streptophyta; class Magnoliopsida; order Fabales; family Fabaceae; genus Astragalus; species Astragalus glycyphyllos. Next base: position 58,169,065 of record OY754308.1, on the reverse strand, counting down.
ATTCTTTATAATCCTCTGGACAATCCATCAATGATCACCCTAGTCCCTAGCTCAAGTGGTTGGACCGGGACGTGTGAAGGAGGAAGGCGGAAGAAAGTCTTGGATTCTAATCTTGAATACTATCACAAATCACAAAAAACTAAGATTTCCCTATAGAAACAAAATAATGATCACCCTAAAGCCTGAAAGCACAAGGCTAGGAGGGACTTACTCTATCTATAATTTATATTATCAATGCAATAAACCTACAACAAACTACAATATGATTTTTGCAGACCAAAGAAAAGAAAAGAAATTTCAGGATGGCTGACCCTTTCCCTTAGCAGCAATTTGACAGCACTTACAAAAGAGTGGCAAAGGCTTACGAATATAAGTAACTTCCAATGAACGCATCTATTTAACTACTATATAAATACTTTAAATGCTTACAGAACATTTGAAATAAATGAAAGAAAATCAGTTGTTTCATAACTGCAATATTGCTTATTTATTAAATGCAATAAAAAAATTAAAAAACTTCATCTACACGTTGCATTACCTTCCCACCTGCTATGTAGCAATGAAGTCTTGGTTTCCACATATTTGATCCATATGAGGCATACCATATGTAAACATTTGACAATTCTGAACGCCAAGAACTAGAAGCACCGGTTTCTTCATCTGCATCAAGCATACACTGATGTTTCAAAATAAGTCAAAAAAGCTTTCTGATCTGACTACGGACTATCTTAGCCATTGTACTGCACACACATTGGATAAAAACCCAATCGAGAGGACCAACCCAGTCAAAGTTCACACCGATGACCTAAAATTAAGGGGTTAGTGATAATCATTTCATTAAAATAATTAAAATTTCAGAGTTTTTTGCTTTGGAAGGCCCAATGGGCCCAAAGCTTATTTTGTGTCCAACAGCCAAGAGAACCACCAAGGAGGCCCCGAATTTGGAAACCAATATAAGAGGGTTGTTAGTTAGAAGTAACTGTCCATTATGAAAGTGCTGCAGCACCACTTCCAAAAAAAAATTATGCCTATACGATATATTAGGGGCCTTAATCAAATATGGTCCCAGATTGGGCCAAGACCCACAAACCAGACTGGCCAAACTCCATCAGTACCCATAAGAGCACTGAGCAGTTATATGCTGTAGAACAAATTGATGAGAGTTATCAAACAAACACGGCATATGTCAAAGTTGTAATCAGGTAGTTATATTGGCAATAGGGTGTGGATACCAAAAACGCACAATGTATTGGTGCGCAATTTTCCATATCTTAGTCAAACTTGCCGTCATATCTGAACACAATGAACTTGAGGCTTTACGGAGATTATAGGCATATTCCAAGCCACTTTTATTCAAGTTCCTTTTTTCAATCTTTCTTATTTTACTTCACTTGTCCTTTGCGGTGGCCCTGTGCCCACAATCCAACAACAGGGATGAAGGAGTGGAAAAAGAAGAGGGAGAGGAAGAAGACTCAAGATAGACAATGGGGTTCTTAACAGTGGAACCCCTACCCTACACTCAAGCAAGAAAAATATAGTGAAAGGTGGAACAGGCATACCACAACAACAGTTGCGGGAACCACCGCAATACGAGAAACGCCTCTTCTAAATATTGCTCCCGAGACACAAAAGTAGTAGAAATTTTTCCTTCCTAAATGCATGGAGACAAAAGGAGATTTTGGGGAACAAATGAGCAAGTAGAACCCTGAGAGCTCCCGATTCCTATTTATAAATGGTGAGAGGGTGCAATGGGAAGTGTTAACGGCTAAAATGAATAGGTATCACGAAAACATGGTAAAATGTCTCATCAATGACAATCAAATATATGTCGTTGCCATTTTGAAAAAAAAATGAATCAAATATAAGGCAATCAATTACATGCCCAGTATGGCAGGCCCAAAAGAGCCCAATAAAACATAGAAACTTGTGCATTAAAATCTAAGCTCGATTTGAAAAACGAGAAATTATTCAAATCAAAGGCAATCAATTACATGCCTAGTAAGGCAGGCCAAAAAAAGGCTGATAAAACATAGAACCTTGGGCATTAAAGTCAAAGCCTAATTTTAAATCGGGACTTATTAGCTCGACCTGTGATAAAATCCAAGCCCATACTGGGTTATCCGTCCAGGTTTCGAGTGGCCCTACACCCGACATAGTTTGCTCTATGAATGCAGATGTTTATTGCCATACTTTAGTATCACTTTTGCATGTTTATATTGTGCAAAACACGCCCTTGAACCAATATTCAGTGTTCACTAAGCATTGAACTTCGTGTATTACTAATTTTAGTTATTAGTCTTTATAATGTTTCTGTTCACACGTGTTATTGTCGGTGAACGTTGAATTAAAATTTATTGGCTGATGTTGGCCTTGGTGGAATTTGTAAAGAATGTTGACTTTTTGGTGACAAGTTGCTTTGCTTTCTTATTGGAAGTGAAGTTTGAGCAATGTTCATTTAGGGACTTGGCTATGTTTGTCACAAGTCTAAATGTATATAAAGTTGGATTTGGAAAAAAAATTCTTTGCCTGATCTCAATCACTCAACAAGATTTAAAATAATATATGAAGGCGGCCCAAAGCAGTGTTACCACTTTTCCTATATAAAGGAACCAACCCTTCAGAACTAAGGGATGCTATATTTCTAACACACACTCCGTCATGTACTTCATCATCTTTGCTCGTCTCTAACCAACCTTGACGTACACCACAAATCAAGTTGTAAAGATATTTGAATGTTGATTACGCTTTTGTGTTCTATAATTCCCATTTGCAGCGTGACCATTTTTTAAATTGTGAAAGCTATATAGGGAGAAAAGAGTGTTAACCTGCATCAACTTTCAGATTGGAAAGTGGTTTTAAGACATCCTTAAGAAGCTCTTCATAATTAAGTGGACTCTTGTCATCCTCAGTCTCAGAATCAGAGCTTGAAATAAGAGTATGCTGCAAAGGCCAAAATTTCAATACAACAATCTTTTAAAGCTAAATAAATTTCGATTTTTGGTTCCTCAAGATTCATTCACACATACATGATTCATCGCTAACTTCAACCCATACTCTTAAAAAAGTTGTAGCATAACCAAAATGGATTGTATTTTAAATACATACATGAGAAAACATAAGATTGTTAATTACGTGATCAAAACAAAAAGGATGAGTTTATCTATAGCATAGGCCATTTTACGTGATTAAAAGTTTGATCTATAGCATTCTAATAAAATGCCATGATCCACTTCAAATTGCGAAGTCAGCATTGGCCATTGCACCACATACAAATAAAAAGTTGCTCCGGGACTTAAATAAAATATATAGTAAATAATCTTAGGGTTAAGTATGTTTGGGGTTACTGAAAATGTGAAGTCATGTTTAAATTATTAGTAAAAAGGCAATAGGAACTAGAATGAAGAGTGCAAAAGCTATGAATGTGAGAATATTTACTTCCATAATTTCTATTTTTCCTTCTCCTTTATTTCTAATAAATAATTCTGTTCGGGATTTAATCCCATATAAATGTTATATTTTTCGTCCGTAAATTCAATGGTATAAATTTTATTTCGATGATATCAATATCACAAAAAACAATATCTAAGCTATCAAATTGATTCATTGTCAAGAATTAAACAGTTTAAAATAGGAAGATCTTTTATCCATACCATATATAAAAACAAATACTTTCTGATGCAATAAAAAATTTCTTTTTTCGTTTAAGGTAAAGGCTCCAACAAAGAGAAATAAAAATAAGGGGATCCCTGTTATAAATGATCTTTTTTTAATTGTATTTGTATCCATCGGGAACCTTGCAGATAACTTTAAGCAATTTCCAGTATTTGGAGTAGATGGTATCACATTAGCTGAATTAACCAATGAAGAAAAAATTCATGGAAAGCAAATTACCGGTGGTGGTGCCACTTGACATACTAATTTTGGGGGCAATTCACCGGCAAGTGTAGGCCAAAAGGGGCTTAATTCCTGGCGAACCTGGAAAATATGCATGCAACTTTAACACTAAAGTAATAGATTTATAACTATTAGCCTGCATATATCCCATATGAGATTTTATTACCGCTTGAATCACACGCCATGTAGACTCAAATGGATAGTCCTCTGAGGATCCGGCAAGAGGCTTGTCTTCTAGTAAAACTTCCAAACAAGCATGCATTGATTCTGCAATGGCGTCAAGATTATATCCTCCTTCTAAAACGAGTGCAATCCTACCTTCAGCAAAATTCATCAACTGAAATATAGAAGGGACAAGCATATGTAACTGTCATTGATATATTGATCACCATATTAAGTTTTTCACAGATATGTTTTCAAGTTTAAGATAAATGAATAGCAGTACGTCAAAAATATAAAAAATGAACAAAACAAATAATATGTGAATCAAGTAGAAGCAGAATATGAAAATAATCAATACACCGATATATGCGCCTAATATTCAATTTTCATTTTTATACTCACTACACCTTCTGAATTTAATTTTTACTAATAAAGTAGCTACAAGCGTTACAATTAACATATGAAGAAAATAATCATGAAAAGTAAGTTTTTAAAAGTAACCTTTTTCAACAGAAAAGAATAGCCAAATGGAGAGACTCGACATCCTCCCAAAGGGTCACCAGCAGCTGTTACACAAAAAAAATTGCATAGTTATTACACTTGTATAACCAATAAAATTACCATTTAATTGACCCAAACACAGGCACCTCATTGGAAAGTGTATGGCCGGGCCATGAGCCCTTCTTAAACAAATAAACTAGAATTTAATAACAAATGTTTGCTTCCAAATCCAAACCTCCAAGGCAGCATAAAAGAAAAACACTACCATCCACCACCACCCCTAAAAGTGAACTACTAAAAATGTGCAACCACAGACCTGCATCAAATCCAGCAGAAACTATAATCATGTCTGGATTAAACTCTTTGGCAACAGGAAGCAAGATGTGGTCCCAAACTGCAAAGTAGTCTGCATTACCACATTTCCCATTCTCCCACGGCACATTTATATTGTATCCTGCACCTGCTCCATCTCCAATCATATTATAAAAGCCGTCATCATTAGCTGGATAAAAGCTCCCGAATTCATGCCTGTGTGAATAGGAAAGTTGATATGATTGATGATCAACTATGAAGGCGATGTAACCACGGAATAAATTTCATTTAAAATCCTTGAATTGAAAGTTATTCTCAGAGACCCAATGACACAAACCAGTAATCAACACAGCAGAATACAAATAGCAAGAATTCAACAATGAGAAAAAATGAATATATTATTTCTAGTATAGAAGAAACACAGTAGATTGTAGATGAATACTGCCCGAGAAAGATCCTACTGCCACAAAGCTATGTTCCTATATAGAACTACTGCTCTCCCTCCATTACAATCGTAACTAATTTCCCAAAAAGATACCTCGCTCTCATTCCCCTGGCCTATTTGACAACTGCCAACACATCTTCCATTTCTCTTCCTCCCACTCACTTCTATTCCTCCTAGTGTAGACTCTCCGTACTTTAGGCCCATGTAATAACTTTTGGGCTATCCGGCCATCAGAATCCAAAGATTGATTTTGGGTCCTAACCGTAAGTCACCAATTCAAAAGAAGGTAAACGATCAATTACAAAGAAGCAAATACAAGTCTACTAACCGGTAGAGATGGCCAGAAAATGCATAAGAAGTATTGACACACCTGTGAACAGAGAAGAATAAAACTCGAGTATCATTCCAGAACATTTTTTGAGTGCCGTTTCCATGATGGACGTCCCAATCAACAATTAAAATTTTCTTTACACCGAATTCTCGCTGTCATGCAGAAGGCAAAACAAGGGAAGAAAAGGGGGGGATGGCAATAAAACAATTGAGTGATCAAAGGCTTAGTAAATACAAAAATGATACGAGATGTTGTGTTAATTTACGATACTTACTCTTTCATCTAGAAGATAAGATGCAGCAATTGCCACATTGTTAAACAGACAAAAACCCATGGCTTCATTTGGTTCTGCATGATGACCAGGCGGCCTAACAATAGCGACAGCAGAATGCAATTCCCTGCTTGCCACTTGTTTAACAACCTGTTTGTCAAAGGATATTTGGATCAAATTAACTGTGAGATCTGGGTTAGATGCATGCAGTGTTTCCATCATGAAAGAGATTGTCTTGGCAACCATAACCTATAACTACCACATTTGACATCACAAGTTCCGTTGAAGTTCAATTCACTGTGTATTTAGTTGGGGGGAGGGGGCGGGGTTTGGAGAAACAAAATATTTTATCTAGTTGTAACAGTCTATTACTCTATTGGATAATATTGAAAAGTATTAATTACACAGAGAAACATTATCAAGTCCACAATTCTATTACAGTTTCTTTCAGTTAATTCCTGTTGGTCACCAGTTTCTGATTTTAAGGAACAGACAGAATTTTCCTATTGTTTATCTATGTACAGCTGGGAACAGAGATTAGCTCCATCCTTTAAAAGATTAGCTTTTATGACGAACCTGGTATGTGGAATGTGTGATGGTTAATTCAATATATGGTATGCATGGATGCTGATAGAGTTTCGTAACTATCTACAGATGTTGGCCTAAATCCCGACATAATACATATAACGCATCTTGTAATAAACCAAGTTAAGGAAAAGTCTTTCTTTGGAATGAAATTCATAGTTCTTAAGTAAAAGAATTTGAGGTTAAATAATTAAGACAGCTCAAGAACTTGCTAGGAATGGAACCGATGATGGGATCACAGTTTCTCAAAGAAGCATACACTGAACTTACTGCAAGAAATGGGTATGCAGGGTGTTCACACCAAATGGAACCTACAAAGGGAGGATGATGAAAGTCTTTCACCCAACAAAGGTAGGAAGGTACCAAAGACAAGTGGGGAAACTATTCTACCTATCCTGCTAAATCAGATACTGAGAATGCTGTATTGAAAGTCATTACAGTAGGATCTTACAGTACCCAGGGACGGAGTCAGGATTGGTGAACCACGGGGGCGAGCTCAGCGAAATTAAAATATCCAAAAAATGCATATTATTGTTTAGTAAATAATAGCATAATAATATAATATTTTGTGGGCGATTTTGGACACAAATTTGTTGTTGATGTAAGAGACGCAGAACGTAACACCACTTTTTTTGACTCAAAGGAGTTCAAGGCTTTTTTTTACCCAAAGGAATTAAAGGCTTAAAAGCCACAAATCTGAAAAGATAGTCATAAAAATTAAAAACCATAAAGTGCTCGAAGTAAGGCACTGTTAGTTGCGGAGATAATGTATACTATTAATTATCTTTTTTTGACAATTATATACTACTAGTATTAGTTATCTAGTCTAGTGTAAAAGGAAATTATATAAACACAGGGGGCTGGAGCCACGGTACCAATACATGTACCTCCGTCCCTGACAGTACCTACAATATCTAAAGGGGAACCCAATTCCTTCTTTTGCAAAACTACAGTAAGATGCATGAGGAAAAAATTCAGTCATCTAAGATATTACTATAACCATGGCTATCAACATGTTTGCATCTAACAGAAATATCAGAAATGTTTACTTATACTACATAAAGAATCTTAAAGTAACACCTCTATAGCAGAGCCAGCAGCAAGATAAGCAGATTCAGACGATCCATCATTGAAATATATAGAATTTAATTTCGACGCAATCCTATGACGCCGCGAGTTAAATTGCCTGGAGCTTATGTTCTTGATCAAATTGACGTGATTCTTGGAATGAACTGTGAGTAAATCTTCGTCTTCAGCTACTTTTGCATCCAATATGACACATCTTGAATGAAAAATCATAAAACACAAAATCGATTCACAAAAGAAAATAAAGAAGCAAAAAAGAATGAAAATGTTTCACAAAAATGTGGTTACCGGTCAGTAACGCCGGTGGTTTTGAGCTTGTTCCAGATAGACCTAATGCGGTCGGGATTCTCGGGATGATCAGCGCCGTTTGGTGTGTGATGCTTGCACATCCTCTCGTCGTATAGTAAACCAACACGGCGGCGTTGACCGTTGCTTGTGGTGCTTTTCTTCTCAGTCTCAGACTCCATTGTTTTGTTTTCAAAGTCTAGTTTCTCGTTCTCGCGGTTGACGACGCACACTTTCTTCGATCACGGAGTAGAAGTTTGGAACTGAAAAGTAGTAAGTGTATAAATGAACGAACGAGTATTCTTGAGTTTTAAAACAGGTTCATTTCTTTGCGCTGTTGTACCTTGGGTTTAGAGCAATCGATTGATTTCCCTCTCCCCAATTCCGAATTTTGAGGGGTTTGGCTTTGGAATTGGAACGTCGCTCCGTAGAACCTTTATTTTTTGGAAGTGTTTTTTTTTTCTTTTACCAAAATTTTTGGAAGTGTTTTTAAAAACCGAAACAACGGAGCCATTGATTCGGTTAAATCATGACTTGACATTTTATCCGGTTCAGTTTTTTCAGCAATTCAAAGCGATTTTATTCGGAACTTAGCAATTTTAAATGGTTGGACCATGACTCGGAGGTCTCACTGATTCAACGTAGCACCTTCAATGATTTTTTGATAATTATAAATAATAAATAATAATAATAATAATTATCTTTTTTGACAAAAAAATATCATTGAAGAACCTTCAATAATCAATAATACTAACATTTATCAAGCAAAAAAGTGTACTCCATCTGTGCCTACTTTTGGTTTGTTAGGTTGTTAGCCGAATACTAAAGTACTCTCTTTGTAGTTGTCATGGGATAATAGAAATCAAATAAAACGAATTACTCTAGCAAGGGAATGAGCAACCAAATTAGCTTGCCTTCTAATGTAGCTAATCCTATAGCTTGGAAATTGAGATAAAATGTTCTTACAAAGAGAAAGAATAGCACCAACATCATTATTGAATGATAAGTTATTATTGATGCCATTCACTACGGCTTGGCAATCCATCTCAATAACTACGGACGTGAAATTCTTCTCCTTGATAAAATGAAGAGATTGAAGGAGACCCATAGCTTCCGCTTCTTGAGGATTTGCACTACAAAAAAAAAACGCTTATTTGCGAGGGACATTATTCCCTCGCTAAAACTGACTTTAGCGAGGGAATTAGCGAGGGAATGTGATTCCCTCGCTAAAACTAACATTAGCGAGGGAATTAGCGAGGGAATTTGAAAATTTGACCGTTAGCGAGGGATTTAGCGAGGGAATTTGAAAATTTTCCGTCGCTAATTGTTTGGAGAGAAAATTCAGTCAAATTCACGCGAATCAAGGAAATTAGCGACGGAATTAGCGAGGGAATTAAAATCCCTCGCCAATTAAAGTGGTTTTTAGCGACGGAAAATAGTTCCCTCGCAAATTTTTTTAATTTTTTTTACTTAAATCTGTCACTCACTCACTCACTCACTCACTCTTCTTTCTCACTCTTCTTTCTCACTCTTCTTCTCTCCTCTTCACCCTTCCTCTTCCCTTCCTCTACTCTCCACCACCACCACCATCACCACCACACAACCAACCAACCACCCTCACTCTTCTTCTCTCCTCTTCACCCTTCCCTTCCTCTTCCTCTTCCTCTACTCTATCTCTCTCACCTATAAACCCTAACCCACCACCACACAACAACAACCACCACCACACAACCACCACACAACAACCACCACTCGCGACACCACCACCACCACCTTCTTTCCTCTTCCTCTCTTCTCTCTCTCTCTCTCTCTCACACAATTTTCACTTTCACTCTTCTTCTCTCCACCTTCTTCCACCACCACCACACCACCACCACCCACGAGACCACCACCACACCACCACCACTCACGAGACCACCACCACCTACGAATTTCTTTCCTCTTTCTCTCCACCTTTCACCACCACCACCACCACCACAACAACAACCACAAAATTAATAATATAATATAATAAAAAACTGATTTTAAAAATAATATAATAATAAATATAAAAAACAAACCATTTAAATTAAGACACGTGTCAGTCAGAATTTGAAAATTTGCACAAATTTTGAGGCAACATTAGCGAGGGAATTAGCGAGGGAAATGTCCCTCGCTAATTAGCGAGGGATTCAAATTCCCTCGCTAATTTCATTAGCGAGGAAGGTATTAGCGAGGGAACCGGTCCCTCGCTAATTCCCTCGCAAATGACCATTAGCGAGGGATTTTGGTCAGTTTGCGAGGGAAATTTCCCTCACTAATCCCTGATTTTTTTTGTAGTGTTGGTGAACCATAAAACCACATAGTCTTCGCCTTTGGTTTCTAAAAGATTCAATAAATATAAAAGCTATATTTGGAAAATTTTGGTGAGTTCTACGATAAGTTTTTAAAAGTACTATTGTTTTTGAATAAAAATAAAAGACCAAAAACACCAACTATTAAGAACAGATAGTATATAATTTACGAGTCTGATTTAGGATACTAAGCCAAAAGCTTAGTAACAAATACTAAAGGGGTATATGAGTCATTTCCACAATAATTAAAAAAATTCGGTAACCACAAATATGAAGTCTGTGGTTAGAGGCCACTAACCACAGACTTCATATTTGTGGTTAGTGGAATCCAACTAGTGTTTCTAGTTTGATTATATTCTTGTTTCAGTCTTAAATATAAATTTTGAAAATGATATTATGTTCTTGTTTTGCAAATATGCCACAAACCACATATATGCACAAACACAAGTTGGATGCCATTAACCACAAATATGAAGTCTGTGGTTAGTGGCCACTAACCACAGACTTCATATTTGTGGTTAATAGCACCACCATGGTCGCCGCCACCAACCGTCGTCGGTCGCCGGAGCATCGCCGCCAGCCGCCGCGTCGGACGCCGGAGCTTTGCCGCCAGCCACCACCTGCAACCACCACACACACACACACACACATATATATATTTATATTATATATACATAAATATAAAAAATTAATAAATAAAATTGTTTTTTTATTAATAGATGGTTGGAATGTGTAAAATTACATTGGTACCCTCTTTAATTGACAGTCTTTGGATCAGATTTAATTAAAAAAATACAGATCTAATGGCTGATACTAATTTAGTATAAAAAACTAAGGAAATCCTTAGTATCCTAAACCCAAGCCATAATTTACTCAATATAATGTCACATCAATAAACTCAACCACATGTAATCCACTATCTCTATCAATTAAAATACATTTTTTCGTCATATTATATTAATATTAAATTAATGGGATTAAACGTCTCCGATTTTAAGTGAATACAAGTAAAATTCAATTAGTTTTCCAAAGACAGCCTAAACATGACCTTGTGAAAGTAATTCTTTTAGAGACAGGAGGAATATACTTGCTGCAGAACAGGAGCTAGGGAAAATTGAACAATATGTGGTTCCATTCAAATTTCAAATAGCAAAAGTAGGGGGATCTGCTGAATTCAAAGTAAGGTAACAAGAGAAACCCCATGTGCCAACAATCAAAGCACCTTTGGAATACAAGAGAAGCCAACAAACAGCAAGGCTGTTATGGATGGAGTACTACAGCTGAACAAACATGAAAGATAGCGTTGCACATGTAGTAGTGTAGCATGTGAACTCCAATTTAAAGCTGATAAGCAACTGTTGATTAGCAAATGGTCCGCACCAGGTCCTACTCATTGACAATAACAAAATTTTATGTACTACTAGAACATGTGGATCCAAAAACTATTAAATTTAATTAATTAATCAGAAGCCCATCCATCACTTTAAACCGTAGAACTAGGAGAAAGTGGAGAGAAAAAATAACAAAAAACTACTACTGTCTGAGAGTTCTCAATAATAATATTAATACCTACTAGTTAATACCTAGAAAATAACACTCATTGATACAGTGACATACGGCTTTTTCCAAAATAAATATACCCAAAGCCACTTTAATCTTTTCAACCTCACCAAAACATGATCAAGCCAGAAAAGAGGGCAATATAGAAAGAAGAGAAGAAACTGGTGTCAATAAGGGCAAGGCCAGCATCACTTTCATCATTCATTCCAGCTCCAGAAGGACCCATTCCACTCCCTATTCCTCCTAATACTCCCGGATTCGTCCCACCGTATGGAGTAGTACCAGTTGAGCCACCAGTTGAGCCACTGCCCATGCCTGTACCCGTACCCGTGCCTGTGCCGGTTCCGGTTCCGGTGCCCATGCCAGTACCTGTGCCGGTGGATGTTGATGGAGTTCCAGTTGAAGGGGAGGTTCCCATGGATGGTGTAGTAGTACCTGTAGCAGGGGTTGTACCAGTACTAGTGCTGCCGCCACCGCTGATTAAGAAAATGAACCAATATTAATCACAAAATACCATCACTAATAATTTAAATTTACCGAATATAAGCAAAAGTGAGTCGACAAAAAGTTGATATATATGGTCACATGCCACCAAACTGTATTATGAAAGAAGCGAATTTTCCCCACAACAGTAATTCATTTGTGTTTTAAGCAATTTCTACTTTGAGAACGGTTCACTCCATTTAATGCCTCTAAAGTGTGTTTTTGCCAATCTCAACCACTTTTAGAGTTTGATAATGACTCCAATTCGTACACCCATCAATGTCCCACATCACACAATATCTACAATAAGATTTTTTCATTAGCTTCACAGGAAGCACAATGATGTATTTCAATTGGAGAGGACAAACTAGTCTTTTTGTATTGATGCTAGGCTTCTTTTTATTTGAAAGAGATTCAAAACTTTATCAAGGCATCGGATCTCTCAATTATTGCAGCATCTTTGGTTAAGTTAAAAGTTCACTGTCAACACTGCAATGCAACGACTATACATCACCAATAGATATGAGCAATGAGTCGGAAGCGTCACCACGAAATTACTATAGTCTGATTTTTTTTTATTAAACTATAGTCTGAAAATTAGTGAAAAAGGGATTCGTCCACGTTGGATGGGACCACATGTCAAAGCATACAAAAAAAAACGATTTATGAGCATTAGATTTTTGTTTTAAATAAAAAAATAGTTTAGGTTGGACCCGTGCCTTCCAACCACTAATAACATAAATTCTCTTTTTCTCAGCTCAAAAAATAGGCTTCACACTCAAAAAGAAGCTAAAAAAGTGGAAGATAACCCGGTTGCAAGGATCCATTAGTTTTTTCTCACTTTGGTTTGTGACCTACGAAGCACGGACACCTTTACGATTAGACGTGTCTCAGTGTCCGACACCCATACGACACTCGTACGATACGTGTCCAACACCTCAGACAAGTGTCCCAAAAAAAATCTTTTATTTTCTTTGTTTCGACACATCTTAGACAATTCTTAAACACTTCTGAGACACTTCTACAAAGGTTAAAGAAGTGTCAAAGTAGTGATAATCAAGGAATGAGTTAAAAATATTAAATTTGACTACATCATTTTTAGCTTATCGATATAGTAGATGGAAAATAAATGTGAAAAACTATCTTATTTTGTTTAAAACCTTCTATTGTTATGAAATAAATTGCTCAATTTAAATATTTTATAGGTAATTTTCATATTTTTTCTAATTATAATTATAATAAATAAATAATTATATATATGCGGTGTCCCGGTGTCCTATATTTTGGACATTAGCGGTGTCCGTGTCGTGTTCGGTGTTCGTGTCAAAGTCCGTGCTTCATAGTTTGTGACTTTGCAATCTTGGTCGCTTTATATAGTTTAGGATAAGCACAAACCTTTTATCTATACCTATATATAAAGGGGATTCATTTTGTAACTGATTTTTTGGTGTCAGATTTTTCTGACCAAAATGCCCTTATTGTAACTATCCACTTACACACCGACACATTTCTATTTCTAATAATTCTAATAATAATAACCATCCACTAACACACCAACACATGAAACCCACCAGTACAAATAAGAAATTCTATCAATAAACATTTTTTAAAATAAATTTGACCACTAGAAGCGTATAAAAAAAATCAGATCTTTATGCCATGAAGAAATAAGAAAAAGACTTCAGTGCCCCGACTCATTGTTTTAATGCTTTTACGGCAAACAAGTCAAAAAGTAGTATAAAAAGAACATTGCAATCAATTACGAAATTCTACTAAAAAAATTAATGCCGTAACAAGAAGATGAGATACTCAAAAAGTTTTGGGTATATCTTTGGAGCGGTTAAAAGCGTTAAATGTGACTAAAATTAGTTTAATAATAACGGATCTAAAGGATGAAACTGAGTGTGAGATGCCCTGAATCCACTAGAAGCCAAAGACCCTTTATACTGTTGTGTTACCAAAAAAAAAACCTATTAATAAGTTCATTTCGAATATCTAAAACATTGTTTATGTATTAATTTTTTTTTTTTGAAACAATGTTTATGTATTAATTGTAAAGCACAAAGCACCCTCTCCATCCTCAAAACTCACAAAACTCTATGCAGAGCAGAGAAAATGTGATGTTAAAGCATCAAAATGATGCCACTCCACTATCATACTTGCGAATATGCCTATTGCAAAGTACTATGTTCCCACCCAATCCCAAAGAGAAACCTTATAACTAAAACTATGCAAGTGCTCCTCAGTCGCTATTATGATAAGCAAAAGCAAAAGAAACCACTAGTGTCAATAAGATGCTTGAAAAATCAGATAAAAACAAAGTTAAAACTTCAAACAAAGAAAGAAAAAGGCACATGAAACTAAGGAAAAACATGTAAATTTTCAAAAGACTTGAAGATGAAGAACTTTAGGGATGAAATGTATATATACCTGGCACTTGAAGGGTAGGCACAGCCACTAACGCCTGCTCATCAAGAAAGAGATAACCAATAAAAGGGGTTAGCTACTAATATATACTATTATTATTGAAGGAATAAGAGAAAATGAGGATTAATATTTGACTACTACTTACTAGGGTCAGATGCAGTAACAGTGGCTGCTCCAGCAAAGTCACAGGACCCTTGAGCTTGACCCTTCTTCTGGAAATAGCTATTCACAGCATAGCTACAGTGAGCTTTAACAGTGTTAGGTTGGAAACAAGGAGCGTTTTGACGAAGTGGGTTACAGTCAGCACCAGCTCCACAAGCATAGTCTAATGTCTTCTGCAATATAGGGTCACTTCCATCTTTGCAAACGCACCATGTCGCACCTATATATTTATCAGAGTTAACAAAGCCAACAAATGTTAAAGAAAACAAACAATTGTATACTTAAGAGACATAGATCTTGTGTTTAAAATATATAAGAAGGGAGATCTGAACCCATGTTTATAAACTAAAAAAGAAAGAAAGCAGCATACTTGAAGGAGTGGCAGTGAAGGCCAAAAGAAGGAGTGCAAGAGTAAAAGCAGCCATATGTTAGGAGCAGAATGGAGAAAGGTTGCGTTAGGAGGTGAGAGGCGGCAATGGTGTTTAAGATAAAAAACGTGGTACAGCTCAAATGGGTTGAGAGAGAGAGAGAGAGAGAGAGAGAGAGAGTGGGAATAATATGAGGACAAAATATAACAACAGATGGAGCGGATTGAATTGATGTATGGTAAATAAAGTTGTAATAATATTTTTTTGCATTTGTAAAACGGTGGGATGATAGTTGGCCCCGTTTGGTGTCGGCTTGTCACTTGTGAAGTGTTTTTTGTACTTTAGCCATTACTGTTTGCCAGTTGCTAAATGTAAATGTAAATGTAAATGTAAATGTGCTGCTCTAACCAGTAATCACGCTCTCTTTTTCTTTACCCTATATCAAGGAAAGGGTGGAAATAGTTTCATGGGGACTCGTAAAGCCTTGACAGTATTAGGAGGAGGAGGCCTCACCCTCTGCCCTCTGGTAGTGTGTCTCACTTGTTGTGTTAGTATCTTTTTGCGATTATATTATTGTCCTCCATGCTAGTACGATACTAGCAGCATCCAAGGAGAACAAGGTAACTAGGTAAGGGGGAAACTAAAGATATTTTTTGAATTGTTTTTTTAATTTTTTGGTCTTTGTAAAGGTCAAAGACAGGGGTAGGAAAAATTGGAGGAATTCCAAAGGCTGTTTGCATAAGAAATTAATTAATTTCTATGACACATACCTCTTTTTTTTTGACAAGATGACACATACCTCTTATTAACGGCTCTTTTGCTCTGCGCTCTAAAATACTATTAGTACTAAATCTCACATGGATGTGTTTCACAGACTATATGGCCCTAAATAATTCAATGTTGTCTCTAGTTGTAATAATTGCTACAAATAATCTCTGGACCCCGGAAAATATCTACCATGAGAAATGTAAGAACTACTTTCTCTCTAATATTAATATCTTTCCTATGATTGCTAGAAATTTACCAAGTCTTGCTATTTTAGAACCATACCTCATTCAACTAATTATAAAGAGTATTTGAAGAAATAGTGTTAGAAAACAATATAATACACCCCTTTTAGTATTCTCTCAATGATTGGTTGAGATTCATGTGAGTTTTACTAATTTGGAATTTAACCCCACTAACATGTGTGGAAATTACGTGTTTCCACCGTAAGTTGGGAGAATGATTGTCTACCTTGAGCATTTGGTACTTTGGTGTCTTTCTCCCTATTTCTCTCTTAACTCATCACTCTCTCACATCACATACTATCATTTTAATCACCATTGTCTCTCCTGAAATACACTAAAATTACTGAAGTTATCAAATGCGTAAGATAGACAATCTATTTCTGTAAATTGGACGTGGACGTGGAAGCTTCAACTTGAAGCTTTTGGTTTGCCACGAGTTTGACTGATACTACCGCGGATCACAACATATTAAAGCAATTGGCAGAACCTACTAGTAGTTTAGTGAAATCATGTGAATAAACAATGTGGTAGAGAAAAATAATAGAGAAAACATTGCTTCAAAAAAAATACTAGAGAAAAAATATTCGGCTAGTCCAAATTCATATGAAATCGTCCCGTTTGTTTGAAACCAACTGTTTTCTTAATTAAAAATGTATTTCTTATGGAGACTAGAGCCCATAAGAATAGAGTCTCTAGAGTTAAAAGAAGATTTAGACTTCAGCATTGTTTTTGTGTGGAACCCCAGGGCTTCTCTGGTGGTCTATGTTTATTTTGGAATGATCATTATGAAATACAAATATTGGATTCTTGTTTGAACTATATTCACTGTGTTCTTAAGGAAGCAAGGTCTGGTTGTGTTTTTGAGATGACGTTTATTTATGGTAATCCTACTTTTGCTGCTAGAAGACACCTTTGGACAAGAATATTGAATCTGAAACCAAGGGAGGACAATCCGTGGTGTTGTATTGGGGACTTTAATGAGGTGATCTCTAACGGAGAAAAGGATGGATTACGAATGGTGGAGCTAATCAGGTTGAGAACCTTCAATAATTTTCTTAATGATAGCAACCTGATTGATTTTGAGCTACAAGGGTGTAGATTTACTTGGCTTAGCAACCCAAGGGATGGTTTTATTACTAGAGAGCGTATTGATAGAGTTCTAGCTAATTGGGCTTGGAGAGAACTCTTCCCTCATGCTTTAACTTTATCCTTACTCATTGTGAATTCTGATCATACTCCAATTCTTTTGAAGCCCAAACCTCCTCTCACTAGTGGTAAGATATTCCATTATGAATCCTTTTGGAATGAACAGGTTGATTGTGGTGCAGTTGTGGCAGATGGTTGGCAAGGAAATCTAGCAGATCCTTGGGCCAACTGGAATAGTAAAGTGGGTAGGTGTAAGGCCTCCCTAACCAAATGGCACAGGGCAACTTTCAAACATGCTGCCAAAGAAATTTCCAAGGCTAAAGAGGAACTTCAATATTGACTGGATAAGGACCACAACCTTATTGACTGGGACAGAGTGGCTTACCTTAGGAAGCAGATTGATAATCTTTGGAAGCAGGAAGAGCAATATTGGGGTCAGAGATCTAGAGTTAAATGGCTCAAATGTGGCGACAGAAACACAAAGTTCTTCCATGCTTCAACCGTTCAAAGGAGGGACAAAAACAAGCTCTTTAGAATCAAGAACTCAGCAGGTCTTTGGATTGAGGGCCAACAGGAAGTTATGAACTGTGTGACTGACTTCTATTCTGAACTGTATAGCCCGGAACCACCAAGGGACATTGACACTTGTTTGCAAGTGGTTACCAAATCTATCTCAGATGAAACCAACACTCTCCTGCTTGCTCCGGTTACAGAAAAGGAAATTAAAGACGCAGCTTTTGCTATGGATGCTCATAAGGCTCCTGGTCATGATGGTTTGAATGGGCTATTTTTATCAATCTAATTGGGAGATTATCAAGGACGATGTCATTTCGGTGGTAAGATCGTTTTTTCTATCTAATTCTCTGGGACTTGATGCCAATCTCACCTCAGTCTGTCTTATCCCTAAAATTCCACAACCGGAATCTATCTCAGATTTGAGACCTATTAGCTGTTGCTCGTTCATATACAAAATCATTGCCAAGATATTTGCCTCCCGTCTTAAACCTCACTTAGCTAATATCATCTCCCCCCAGCAGAGTGCCTTTGTTGGAGGAAGAATGATTCAAGACAATCTTATCATAGCTCATGAGGCTTTCCACTTTCTTAAGGGCAAGCAGGGTAAAAATGGAAAAGGCATTGCAATCAAGCTAGATATGAACAAGGCATACGATAGAGTTAATTGGGACTTCCTTAAAAGGGTACTTCTTGCTTATGGTTTCTCTCTTGCTTGGGTTGACCGGGTTATGAACCTAGTTACTTCTGTTCAATACACTTATAAGATCAATGGCTTCTCATCAGATATAGTCTCTCCCAAGAGAGGCATTCGTCAGGGGGACCCTCTATCTCCATACCTATTTATTTTGGTCTTTGACGTTCTATCCAAGTTAATCTCCCAGGCTCACTCAGATAGCTCTTTCCAAGGTATTAAGCTTGCAGATTCTGCTCCAGCCCTTACTCATCTATTCTTTGCGGATGATGCCATATTATTCTCTAAGGATTCAACTGCTGATTTGTATAAGATTATCTCTATCCTAAATCTATTTACCAATGCTTCGGGGCAAAAAATTAATCTGAACAAATCTGGAGTCATTTGTGGTGCAAAGGTTGATTCATCTCTTAGGAATAATATATTTGCTATCACTCACATTCCTATTTGGGATTCCCCGGGGAAATATTTGAGCAACCCAACTGAATGGGGGGGGGCTCTAAAGTCCAGGGCCTGGGTTGGCTTAAGGAAAGAGTTTTGGCTAAGCTTCAAGGCTGGAAAGGAAACCTGCTATCTCAGGCAGGAAAAGAGATTCTAATCAAATCAGTTGTCCAAGCTCTTCTAACTTACATCATGTCTATCCTGTATCTTCCAAAATCCTTCTGTGCCAACCTTACTTCCAGTGTGGCAAGATTTTGGTGGAGCTCCGCAGGTAAACAGAAAAGTATTCACTGGAAAAATATGAAAACTATATGCTCTCCAAAGAATCTAGGAGGATTGGGATTCAAGGACTTCAATAAGATGAATATAGCCTTACTGACAAAGCAAGCCTGGAGACTCCTCAAAGGGCTGGACTCTTATTGGGCTTCTACTTTAAAGGGCCTTTATTTCAACAACTCTTCTTTTTGGGATGCCACCAGTAAAAGGGGATCCTCATGGGTCTAGAAGAGTCTGCTTTAGGGAAGGGACCTTCTTAAAAAATCAGGAAGATGGACCGTTGGGTCTGGAACCAATATTGACATTATCAATGATAATTGGGTTGCGACTGGAAATCCTATTATCCTTGCTCCCAATGCCTCTATCTCCAGAGTGAATGAACTCATCAATTCCCAGCATGATTGGAATTTGCAGGCCATCCGAGATAATGTTGATCACTCCTGTGCTTTTGATATCCTGAGAACCCCAATCTCTTGGTCTTCTACTCAAGACTCCCTCTTCTGGCCCCATTCAAAGAGTGGAATGTATGAAGTCAAGTCAGGCTATAAGGTGCTTATTGGGGATCAACCTATTTCCTCAGATGTTGCGTCTTCATCTGCCTCCCCTCCTCCGGAGCTTTGGAATGGAATTTGGGGTGCGTCTGCTCCTCAAAAGGTGAAACACTTTATATGGAAGGCTTGTCATAGTGCTCTCCCTACAAGAGAAGCTCTGCACAGGAAGAGACTTAATGTGAACTATATGTGCCCTATCTGTAACTACCCAGAAACTGTGGAGCATATGCTATTGTTATGTGAGTGGACTAAACCAATTTGGTTTGCCATCCAGGTTTGTGCTATCCCAGGGGAAGTTGGTTTATCATCGTTGGCTATGTGGCTTTTGAGTATTATCAACTTGAAGGACCAGGGGATTATCTCCACCATCCTCTATGCTCTTTGGTGGATTTGGAAAGCGCGCAATGAGGTCGTGTTTAGGGGAACCCTTCCTAACCCTATGGCAACATTTTACCAAATAAAAGCTCAAACTCAGGAGTATTGGAGGAGTCCGACTTTATCTTCTACTCAATCTAATCTGCATCAAGCGACTGTACCTAATTGGAACAACAAAGTTTGGAAACCTCCTATTGCACCATTTCTCAAGATCAATTGTGATGCGAGCTTTAATCTTTTAAATGGTAAAAGTTTTGCAGGGATTGTTATTCGGGACGATAAAGGATACATACTTACAATGGCTAGCAGCAGCTACTTTGCGAGTTCTCCATTGATGGCTGAAGCTCTATCTCTCCGTGAAGCCATGTCCGTTGCCAGGAATCTCAATATTCAATGTGTTAACTTTGAATCTGATAGTCAGATCCTTGTTGACATCTGCAAGAACAACATTATCAGGGAGGAGCTGAGATCAATTGTTAATGATATCCAATTTCTCGGAACATGTTTTGAGCAGTGTATATTTTTTTGGATCTCGAGGGCAGGTAACTCGGTGGCGCATCATATTGCAAACTCGGCTAAGCTGGGGAAATTAAACCAAAGATGGACTCTTAATCCACCCTCAGATATTCGGTCAGCTCTGGCTCATGATAGAGCGACTATGTTTACAAACGGATCTAGATAATTGTATGGTAAGCTTACCCCTCATGTCTCGTGGTGGAGTGGTTTCTGTTCTCTAAGTGGATTCGCTTGCTTCTGCATCCGGGGCGTCCTGCTGGTGTTTTCAGCTCATCTTGCTGGGAAGTGGAGCCTCTCCCCATCATCTCGTCAACTCAATTATTGTGTGCAGTGCGGAAGTTGTTTGTAGTTGAAGCTTTGCTGAATTAGGGATTCATCTTTGTGCTTGGTCTATTAGTCTCTCAACGGGTTACCTCTTTCGTGAAAGGGGTTGAGTTCTATCTACTCCTGTTGGGCCGGTTCCGGGTGTTATCTTCTTCTAGCCCACCATCTATCAAGGGGTCCTGTGTGCTTTTTGTGGGCCTATTGTGCGAATTGTTCAGTAGTTCTCTATTGCTTGTATTGGTGTTGGGTCAATGTTCTATAAGACCCTTACTTTGCTTGTATTTGTTTCTGTTTGCAATTTAATTGTACTAGTTTGGGCATTGCCCGTTTAATGAGAATCAGACAATTTTGACCAAAAAAAAATTAAAAATGTAAACGAAAGGTGTGGGGCAGGATTCGAACCTGCATTGCAAGCGCGCTAACCACTAAGCCAGTATCATTTTCATGTTGTTGTCTTGCTAATTTAATATAGGCTTAAATATGTTTTAGGCCCCTGCAAATATAGGGTGTTTTGGTTTAAGCCCCTGCAAATTTTTTATTTATTTATAAGCCCTTGCAAAATCACACGTTTTGTTTTAACCCCTTCTGTTAGCAAACTGTTAGTCAGACGTTAAAAATCTCTTCCATGTTAAAAAAAAATTATATTTGCAGGGGCTTATAAATAACGTCTGACTAACAGTTTGCTAACAGAAGAGGTTAAAACAAAACGTGTAATTTTACAAAGGCTTATAAATAAATAAAAAATTAGCAGGGACTTATACCAAAACACCCCATATTTACAGGGGACTAAAACATATTTAAGCCTTTAATATATAATGAATGTATATATTTTCTGATGTTCAGAATCCAAAGACATGTCGTCACGCGCATATATCATATATATATATATATATATATATATATATATATATATATATATATATATATGCTTTTCTTTATATACTTTTTATAATATTATTATAATTGATTGGATGTATATATCATATGTTTTCTTTATATATTTTTATTCAATAAATCTTTTTAAATTCATGTTAGTCTCATAATTAATAAAAGTATATAAGATAATATATTTTGTGTAATACTAAATTTAGTTTTTTTTTTTATCATTATACTTAGTTATATTTTATATTAATAAAACTATATTATTAATATATTTTTATTGTAATTAGTTTTTAGTGGTATTACGGGTCATGCGGGCTGACTAGTGACCCTTCGGTCCGACCCTTGACCCAGTGACCCAGTGCCATGACCGGATCGATCGTCGGATCGGTTTTAATAACATTGCATAATTGTAAGCATGACTAAACTAACCACACTGACAACAACAAAAAACCACCCTTCGTGAAGAAATCTCGACAAATGCAAGTGTGGATTTTGGAGCTGATTAATGCACCGGCTCCTTTCTTGGTTTATGTGTTCTTGAATGAGAGTAGAAATATGGTTAGCTTTAAGAGTACTGTTCCTCCTGTAGTCGCATTTCACAAGAAGTATGATCATAATGCCATACAGGTCTATCATATTGAAATGTTGAGGAGCAGACTTCCACTTGACTTAGTTAGAACTTAGGCAAATATTTACAGTGCACGGAATATAAAATTCCCGTCACTTCCATTTATAAATTGTTCAGGAATCATTCCCAGTCAGCATCAAAGAATCCAGCATCTTTCATTTCAGAGTAATACGCGTTTTCCAAAAGGAAGTCTTCTTCCTGCAGCAAGTGCGAAGTTTAAATTCATAACATGATGTTGATGCACATAATATAGAAAACGTAACAGTAACTAGTGGAGAGGGAGAGCTTACCTGGAAAAAATCTGCCAGAAAAGTTACATAAAGAAATGGAAGATACAAAGAGTGATAACAAATCACAGTGAGATCATACAACCTGCAAAAGAAAAGAATATCTGATATTAATTGCAAAATGTTGGAGAGATAATATATAAGTACCTCTTCTAGTTGCCAAGATTAAAGATTACCAACTGCCGAGGCCAGCACCAATTCCTGCTAGTCCACAAGCAAACAAGGTAATTGCACTGAAGATAAACATTACGACGACATAGTTGTAGAAAGTTGGCCTGGCTGCAAAGGTAACAGAAAATTTCAAGTTAGAACTTAGAATATGAATCCATTTAGACATATCAACAGTATTGATTTATACTCACGAGGCAGCTTTTCTCTCCATTTAGAGAAATGTACAAATAAAATGAACCCATATGCTGAAGCAAGCAATAACTTATGTACTATCCACAAACCCCACTTAATCGTATGAGTGCTTCCAGCATTGTGATTGAACAATGGCACCCCAAATCCAAAAACGTATATTGCCTGATACAAAAGTACTTAATTAGCAAACGATGGGTCAAGAAACCGCATGTAAGATGCAATGACAGTTAAAAGGGCAAATTCATATTTAAGAGACAAAAAAAAAAGACAGTGATAAGTAATATTCAAAAAGGAATCAGACCAAAACAAAGAATCACCATTTGAATAGACCCTGACTAAGTCAGTTTATAAAACATTAATATGTATCTCCAACACAACAGCAATAATTCTCCCTGGTTCCTACATTTTCTAATGAATGAGATATTGATTTATTTGCAGCAATTTAAGGTATTCAATCACCAATGAGACATTGCATTAAAAGCAAACTTATGCAGACAGATCATTCGACATTTACGGCTATAATCCTAGAAATTATGTTCCTCTTTTACTGCAAAATCATATTTAAATCCTTTCTGAGAGAAGTTTCGTAGCATGCGTAAGATAGCCTTCTTCCCCTCAAAACTTAAGGTGGAGAGGTTTCTAAATTTAAATCATGGACATTCGCTTACGAAAGAGAGTACTTCATATGGAAAGTAGTTGCCATGAACTTCTTATGGACAAATACGGGTACAACCATGGAATCACTACCAAAACAAGTTCACTTGTGATGTTAAAGGCATGATTTGTTAAACATCATGTTTGATGCTCCAAAACTTCAGTAAGAATTGGGTCCGTAGCAATTTTTTCTATGTGTTTAAAATAAGGTTGCAATCATAGAGACCATCAGACCAATGTTGCTGATATGAACCAATGATGATCAGTCAATTAACTACTTTTCTTCTCTGCACATTGCAAATACAAAGGTTGATGGTTTTCTAAAAGGCTATATTTATAATTGTGATGTAGCTTAAGACCTGATCCCATGCAGTGAGATAAGGCTTGGTGCTTATTCTTGTTGATGTAGTGGACGGCCAGGGTTTCATTAGAAACCAAAAACAAACCAGTGAACAGTGAGGAGGAAATCAAGTACAACAGACAGGAAAGTTATATAAGAAACCAACAAAAGTATAAACTGTTGGAAAATCTGACAAAAAAAGTAATTGTCAGGCTTACTTTCAAGGTTAAATATTTTTGGTTTCCTAGATTATTGATTTGAAGCTTCTAAATGTGGTTTTGAGAAGATCGGGCCTTGCTTTGTTTAATTGTTTGCCAAGGAATTTCTAATTCTCTCAAGCTGATGATCATTCCAGCTATGGCTAAATTATCTTTCTAGCCATTCTCTTCAACTTATCCACCATCCTCGAGTTGCCTTCCCAATCATTGTTTTGGTAGAGCACAGTTTATTTGTTTTATTTGCGAGAAAATGTGTTGTTTTATTGTAACAAGGTAAAGGCTTGGTAAGCTTTAGCTTGAGGGGGACGGTTAGAAAATCTATCAAATAATATGTCTTTTTATACCTTCCACAATTTTAGATATCCTAGGTTCCTATGTTAGGATTTTATATTTTATTATCCGTTTCCTTATTTAATTAGGATCTCTATAATTATAAGCATATCATATCATTTAAATAGGAATTAAATGTCCTATATATATTTGTATTTATTGAAGTCTATATAAAACGGACTTCGAAGTGTAGTCAAGACACACAATCAGGGATCAATCATAAAATTCCACTTATATTTCACAAAGGAACTAAAGATGCACAACACATGCATGTACATAACTTACATGAAAAATCAATCTCACCTTAAGAAGCGTATCCACAACAACAATAATTCCCGACATGATAGTAGTGTGTGTCATAGCTTCCATGGCATTCATGTAGTTATCATTCAGTAAGAAAGCCATCAAACTTATTTCTAGACACAGCATACCTGATGCTGTAAACAATGACAGAACATTCCATGTGACATCCTTTCCAGGAGAGCACTGCCATTCCTGCTTATACAAAATTAGAAGCCTAAGGTTAAAAAGTGAAAGTATGGAAAATGTCAAAATCATACAGCCAATTGAATGTGAAAATCAAAATTGAAAGACTGTAATTCAGATTTCAGATTCTATCAGCAAACTCCAGAGAAACTGCTCTACCAAAACCTTATTCCAAAAATGGTCAAAACACTGCTCCAACTAAATTTCATAACATTAAGACCCTAATCTGCAAAATTTCAATTTACTCTTCACATGATCACAAATCACAACCAAATATAACTACTCTAAACTGAAGCCACAGTTCAAACTATTTCAGCATCCTATTTTGGTTTCAATTTATTGCATCTTCCTTATTTCCCAAGCAATTAAAGAATATAATATCAAACCAAACTTCCCCACAAATTTTTCTCCAATTTTAAAATCAAATATATTATCATTAAATTAAAATCATACTACTATAGAAAGGGCGAAAAGGGAAAGGCAATGATGATGTACCTGAAGAAAAGACCAGGCAAGGTTTAAAATGGTAACGATCCAAAGGAGGGCATAATGGGAAATAATAATATAAGAACCTCCATAACAAAGTCTCTGAATGTTCTTCTTGGCTTGCACAGCGAGATACACAGCAAACAAAACCGTTGAAACGACAACAATCAAGTGGTGTCCATTGCACTTCAGATCCCCTACATCGCTGAAATTGATTTGACCTTCTGGTGCTTCAACACTACTTAACATAGCTCCCTTAAGATCGATTTAGAAGAAAAGGGGTTATCGTAACATTCTGTAGTTTGCTGAGAAAATGGAATTATCATCAACAACATCGTCGAATTGGGTTCATAGTGTTTAGGATGGAGGATGAAGTTCCGTAAGCGACACGAAACAGAGTGCATAAACGGGATCGGGATTCAGGACCAAAGCAAGATGCTGCTCGCAAATAGCCAACTTTGGCCTCTTAGATGAAAATTTCCGTTAATAATATTTGTTGTCTTAAAAATGCTTAATTAGATGGATTAAATTTAGGATTGTCTTTAAGATATTTTTATTTTTTTTGGTGAGTAAACTTTTTTGTCCGAGTATTTAAGATATTTTTATAGCATAATTACGAAACATCATAAAAATATTATCTCAACTATCTTAAGGTTTTTTTTTTTATTCAAAGCGGATCTAGGTAGATCCGATAAGATTGGAAAAATTCCAATCGGATCTACATTGCGTGAGGTACATCCGATTTAATAATATTCAAAAGCGGATGTATCTACGGGTGGGGGTACATCTGATTCATGTAACACTCAAATCGGATATGTACCTAAGGTGGGGGGTACATCCGATTTGAGTTTAATTAAAATAGACGGCCAGATTGACTCCCCTGGCCCAACGGCTATATTTTCAACGGTGTAGATTGCACCGATAATATCAACGGTTGATAATCATTGACGAATTCTATAAATATGCACCCCACCCTCATTCTTTTCACACAAAAATTTCACTCTCAGTTACTTATTTCACACATCCAGAATGCATATCTGCCTAACACAACGCTCGAACGAGAATAGGCTCTGCGGTATACATCATGGGGGCAACATCACCATGAGAGAAGATGGTGTCTACTTCTGGAATCCGAAGCCGGTGTTATGCAGAATCCACCGCGCCATGGGGTTTGAAGGTTTGAAGGATAAAGTGTGGTCAAAAGTTCAAATGATTGGTGATGACCGTGACGTCACTAGTATCACTTATCGCAAACCCGATCGTGGAGGCGATGGCCGCATTTCCTTCTCATAAAGGTATACTCCTAAACAAAATAAGGTGGTAAAAATGAAAAATAGGACTATCATGAATATAGTAAGAAGTATCTTGCATGAAAATAAATTGCTTAAGGGTGTGTTTGGATTAGAAGAGAAAGAGGGAAGAGGGAAAGAGGGAAGAGAGAGTGGGGGAAGAGAGAAAGAGTGGAGAAATAGAGTGGATTTGGAGGGTTGTTTGGTTTAAGGGAAAGAGAAGAGAAGTAGGGAAGAGAGAGTTGTATCTATTGGTTTTGGAAGGACAAAAACACCCCTATGTGTTTGATTTAATTTTTTAATTTAATTAGCTTAATAGTTATTTAATTGTTTAATTAAATTAGCCAAATATTTATTTTAATTAGCTAAATAATTATTTTAATCATTTAACTTAATTAGTTACATACTTTTTTTAGCTATTTAAATTTATAAAGTGTCCCAACCTATAAATTATAGGTTTAAATAATAGTCACCCCCCTGCAAATATACCTGATATCCAGTTACCCTCCCTGCAATTTTTTTTTTTTTGCAAAACAAACATTGCAAAATCTAATAGTATCCAGTTACCCCCCTCCCGTTAGTTTTGGTTAACGGTGTTAGTTAATTGCTGACGTGGCTACCTAGCTGGATCACATAGGTGGCTGCCATGTCAGCAACCAATGAATTGCTGCCGCGTGGCTGCTTGCATGGCAAAGTGGGGATACATTGTTATTAAAAAAATTAAGGAATTTGGGGGAAATGGGTGTTGAATCTATGACCCTTTAATCATCATACCCACTCATCATTACCATTACACCAAAATCAGTTCTTGTGAATATTAAGCAAGCTATTAATATATATTATATAAAAACAAATTCATCCCCAAATTCATCATCAAACAGAAACCCAGAAATTCATCCCCAAATTCATCAAGATCATCATCATAATCCCCAAATTATGGATTTATTATTGTTGTTGAGGAAAATAAACCTTAACAAAAGATTTGTTTTATCTTTGATTTCCCCAAATTCTGGGTTTATTATTGTTGATGCCACAAATTCATCCCCAAAGATTTTCGTTTTATCATCATCATGAAACAAAGAAATCAAAACGAAATATAACGAAAATCTTAGAAATGGAAAACGAAAATGGAAACAAAAGATGATGATTGAACGAAATGGAAAACGAAAATGAACGAAAATGGAGGAAATGGAAGTTTCGGATCTGATACGAAAATGGAGGAAATAGGGTCACGGGTTCAGATCTGAACGAAGAAGAAGATGATTTTTGAAGATGAAGGAATATTAATGTATTATATGATGTAACATATATTTTTAGTTGGGCTAATAAACATAACAAGGTAGTTGTTTCAATGGTAAAGTTGTTTGTTGGTCACGTAGAGGTCAAGGGTTCAATCCTCATAGACTCCAAAATGTTTGTATTTTTTAATAAGCATCCGCCCCACAAGAGAGTGCCACGTGGCAGCAATTCATTGGTTGCTGACGTGGCAGCCACATATGTGATCCAGCTAGGTAGCCACGTCAGCAATTAACTAACACCGTTAACCAAAACTAACGGGAGGGGGGTAACTGGATACTATTAGATTTTGCAAGGTTTGTTTTGCAAAAAAAAAATTGCAGGGGGTAACTGGATATCAGGTATATTTGCAGGGGGTGACAAGTATTTAAGCCTAAATTATAATAATTGTTATTTATTTAATTGAGGGCAAAATAGTAAAAGTCAAATTTAAGAGCCACTTTCTCTCCACTTGTGGAGAGATTACAAAAACCACTAAACTAATATTTCCTCCCTCTCACTTTCCTATTTCTCTCCTTAACCAAACATGTTAAAATCACTCTCTCTTCCCTTACTCCCTCTTCCCTCTTTTTTTCTTTTAAGCCAGAAGTGACTTGTGCAGTTTACATCTTAAACAGATCTTCTGTCAAAAGTGTACGAGATAAAACCTCACAATAAGCCTAGAGTGGACAAAAGCCTAATCTCAATCACCTTAAAGTTTTTGGTTGAATTGTTTATGCACATGTTTCCAATTAGTTGAGGAAGAAACTTGATGGAAAGGCAAAGAAATGCATCTCCGTTGAGTTTAGTAAAGAAACTAAAGCCTACAAGTTATTAGTTGTGTCGTTATCTTTGATGAAAATGAATTATGAGATTGGTTAGAGAAGGAATAGGAATTATTTCCAATATTAGTAACTATAAATGAAGAAGTGCATGAATAGAGCCATCAGTAAGTACTAAAAGTTTTGATGAACTACCACTTCGTCGACGGCGAGAATAGCATGCACCTACTCACTTTCAAAATTATGAAATTGGAATAAGCAATGATTCTAATAATGTGGGGTGATGTTGCTTCTTACTCCTTATTTGTTG
Source organism: Astragalus glycyphyllos (assembly GCA_963573325.1). Taxonomy (NCBI): domain Eukaryota; kingdom Viridiplantae; phylum Streptophyta; class Magnoliopsida; order Fabales; family Fabaceae; genus Astragalus; species Astragalus glycyphyllos. The sequence continues at coordinate 58,139,684 of OY754308.1, read as the reverse complement.
ATTCTGATCGTTTGACATATGAGGAAGTAGTCGTGCATAATTTTTGGATGAGCAAGTAGTCGTGCATAATTCATCAACAAAAACAATGGTTTTAATAGGAGCCCATATGAGCATGCCTTTCATGTCAAAAACCACAATGGAGACAATATTATTGTTTGCTTATGTGTGGATGACTTAATCTTCACAGGAAACAACTCCAAATGGTTAGCAAAATTAGTGTGACTACACAATTTGAAATGACTGATATAGGCCTGATTCTTACTTCTTAGGTATTCAGGTTAAACAAACATGTGAAAGAATTTTTATCTTACAAAAGAAATATGCCTAAAGAAGTTTAAGATGGGAGATTGCAAGCCAAAATTGACACTCAGTTGAAGAAAGACCGAAGCTTGAAAAGGAAAGTGGAGGTGTCAATCCAACTAATTTCAAAAGATTAATGAGAAGTTTAAGGTATCTAACAGCAACCAAACCAACATAGCTTATGAAACTTGTGTAAGTTAGCAAATGATAAAATAATAGCAATTCAAATTAGTGGGTCAAAAAACTGAGGCATTAAGTTTACAGTTCCTTTTTTTTAATTATAACCTGCTAAGCTTATGGAGTTAGTGTTCTAATGTCAGGTCTTTGTGACCCTAAGACTGGTAGAGCCAAAAACAACCAAGCTGCAGTGACTGGCTTAGTCCATTACCGTGCAACAAATGGAGAATTCATCTGATAGAAATATTTATTATTTAAATTAAATAATAAATATATGATTATTATCTAAAAGGTCTTTAATAGTGGGTATTACACTACTACCACAGAGAGGAGAGAGACAAAGGCTAAAGAGATGGTCACAAATGGAGATGGAAAAATATTTCTATCCTAACCTATTGATTTCAAACCCAACCATCATTTCACTTACAAAAGGGAAGAGAGAGTCCAGCACTCAGATTTGGAGCAAAGTATATCAACAAAAGTTAATCTAACAAGATGTCGATCTTATGGAGCAATGTCTAAACATCGCATTGAGAGGGAACACCCCTTTGGGAGCTCCTCAGGATTGACACTCTTGGAGAGGAATCTTAGATACAAGTATTACACTGCACCCTTCAATGCCTTTTCAAGCTGATAAGCTAGAAGAAGTCAGATACAAGAACCAGTCCTTTCAACTACACAAGGGAGAAGTGATAAGATACGTAAGGGATCTTGCTTTTACTCACAACCAAATTTCATTCATGACAAAAAAAAAACAGTACAAGAGGTTTTCATATTCAGTCACACCCATTCAGACTAGTAGACAAAACAAAAGTTTAAGAGTAACAAAAAGACTTAAAACTTTACATTTAAGTTTATATAAAAATTCACTCTTCCATTTCATCATCATCATCAATTTCCTCAATTTTCATTTTCTTGACCGCCTTAGCAGCATCACTTTTTGTTGATCCATTAGGCAGATGAATCAAAATATCTGACTTCCTCCCAGTTTCAGCATTAACCAGTCCTCCATTCTTCTCTATACGGTATGACAACTCGTTCCCCTTAGGCCCAGCATCTATATAAACAGTTGAATTCTCATCAATTTCTTCTCTTATAAGCATCCTAGACAACTCTGTCACAACCTTCCTCTCAAGCCACCTCCTAATTGGCCTAGCACCATACACCTACAAGTAAACAAAAATAGACTAGTTAGCAAAAGTCGCTAATATTTCAGTGCACTATCAAAACAACCAAGATGACTAGTTAGCACATACCGGATCATAGCTCTCAGCAAGTATGTAGTCTATTGCTGCATCAGTCACTGCCATAGCAATTCCTCTCTCAGCAAGACGACTAGCAACATCCTTCATTTGCAACCTTGCAACCTTCCTCAGTTGCTCATGTGAAAGAGGATCAAATACCACAATTTCATCAAGACGATTCAGCAATTCTGGTCTGAAATGCTTTCTTACCTGTCAAGACAGAATATAAATGTTAACATAAACAATCACAACACAACAACATAAAGACTCATCACGATATTGCAGTATATAGCCTTCATTATATACCTCTTGCATAACTCGATCACGTGCAATTTGCATGGTAGATTTCCCTGAAAGTCCACTCAGGAGGTGCTCAGCTCCAAGGTTTGAAGTCATTATGATTACAGTGTTTCTAAAATCCACAGTTCGGCCTTGCCCATCAGTTAATCTCCCATCATCCAGAACTTGAAGAAGAGTATTGAAAACAGATGTATGTGCCTTTTCAACTTCATCGAAAAGCACCACACTGTAAGGCCTTCTTCTTACTGCTTCAGTTAATTGACCACCTTCCTCATGTCCAACATATCTAATAAATTCAATAAAAAGTGAGATAACAGATTCATTTTTAAAACCAAAGTGAATAAAATTAAGCAAAGGTTCAGGGCTAATCCACGTACCCTGGTGGTGCACCAATCAATCTTGATACAGAGTGTTGCTCCATGTATTCAGACATATCAATTCTTACCAACTGATTTTCATCATCAAAAAGTTGTTCTGCAAGAGCCTTTGCAAGCTCAGTTTTACCAACCCCAGTTGGACCCAAAAACAGAAACGAACCTGTTGGTTGTTGAGGTCTCCCAAGACCAGCTCTCGATCTCAATACAGCTTCAGCAACAGCATTGACTGCTTGGTCTTGTCCCACAACTCTATTGTGTAGTCTGTCACCGAGTCCAATTAATCTTTCTTTGTCATTCTGGCCAAGCCTCGTCACTGGTATGCCGGTCCAACGACTCACAACCTCAGCTATTTGGTCGGGTCCAACGGTTTCTGTCAACATTAGGCTCTCATCAGCGTTCCCATCAGTGCTCCCTTCAAGTTGTTTTATTGCATTTTCCACTTCATCAATTGCCCCATATCGCAAGTCTGCAGCTCTAGCTAGATCATATCGCCTCTCGGCTTCTAGTAGAGCAAAGTTGAGCTCTTCTCGTTTTTGCTTTAGCCTTCTAATCTCATCAATCCTTTCTTTCTCTTTTCTATACTTCATCATCAGAGGTTGAAGCTTGTCTCTCAAATCATCAAGTTCTTTCCGTACCTGGAAAATGACATCCTTTTAGTAACCATTTAAATGAAAATGAACACAAATGAATATAGCAAAGTAATGAAATATCTCAATATTTATACATACGTCTACAAGACGGGCTTTGCTGGCCTTGTCCTTCTCCTTCTCCAAAGCATGAAGTTCCACTTCTAACTGCATTCTTTTCCTTTCAAGGTTGTCAATTTCCTCTGGCTGACTATCAAGTTGGACTCTAACATTTGCACATGCCTCATCAACTAAATCAATTGCCTTATCAGGTAAATGACGCCCTTAACAAACAAATAAAATCACAATTCAGCATAACACATAATCAAAAACATGCATTTCCAATACAATCTAGTATAAAGTGCATACCAGTAATGTATCGACTAGACAATTGAGCTGCCACAACTATAGCACGATCCTGAATCCGAACACCATGATGACCTTCATACCTCTCTTTTAGCCCACGAAGGATGCTAATTGTATCAGGCACACTAGGTTCAGCCACATAAACCTGTTGAAACCTCCTTTCAAATGCTGCATCCTTTTCAACATACTTCCTATATTCCTCAAGTGTTGTGGCACCAATACATCTAAGTTGGCCACGAGCAAGCATAGGTTTGAAGAGGTTAGCAGCATCCATTGACCCTTCACTACGACCAGCACCAAGAACCAAGTGAATTTCATCAATGAAGAGAATAACCTTCCCTTCAGCCTCCTCTACTTCTTTCAAAACTGCCTTCAACCTCTCTTCAAATTCTCCCCTATACTTGGCACCTGCAACCAAAGCACCCATATCCAAAGCAACTAACCTAACATCAGAAAGATTGCTAGGAACATCCCCTCTAACAATCCTCTGAGCCAACCCTTCAACCACAGCTGTTTTACCAACACCTGGCTCTCCTATAAGAACCGGGTTGTTTTTAGTCCTCCTAGATAAAATCCTCACAACCCTTCTTATTTCTTCATCCCTTCCAATCACAGGATCAAGCTTCCCTGCTTGTTCAACCAAGTCTCTCCCATAAGTTTTCAAAGCCTGATAAGTAGTATCCCCAGAAGCACTTTCAACTTTCTTCCCTTCCTTCCCACGAAGCTTTTCAACCTCTGATCTAACCCTTGCAGTAGCCACACCAGCTTCTTTCAACAACTCACCAATTTGGGAATCCTCAAGAATCCCCAATATCAATTGATCAACAGCTAAATGAGTGTCACCCCGTGATTTCTGTGCAGCCTGTGCTCTCCTAATTGCCTTAATAAGAGAGGTGCTTGCAGGTATCTCATCTGGAGCAGGAGATTGAGATGGCAATTTCTTCAATGCCTGGTTCAAAACTCTATCCACTGCACGTGCAGATTCTTCACCACCAACATTGGAAATTGCTTGGAAGAAAATGCCACTTGGATCAGAAATCAATGTGCATGCAATGTGAAGGGGAGTGAACTGAGCATGTCCTGCATTCATTGCCAGTTCATGAGCCCCAGCAAGAGCCTCATTTGTCTTGTGTGTAAACTTGTCAGGATTCATTTTCGACCTGCATTACAAAATATTCAGAATAATAATAATTTAAAAACGCTAACTTTAATAGAAAATCATGCCTTTAAGAACAAAAAAACACGAGCTCGAATAAGTTAACTATCAATCAGACTCTGTTTTCAGAATTCAAATCTTGATTTACAGTGATTTACAGTGGTACCCTATTTTTTGTTGTAAATAGTAACAAGACGCGATAACAGGTTTTGTCAAAAAACAGAGAAGAATTAACGTCTTGAAACAGAACAGTCGTAGGAAAGAGGAACAAGCATAACAAGAGCTAGGCATACCTTTGATGACGAGAGTTAAAAGATTTCTTATTTGTGAGAGAAAGCAAGAGAGTGAACTACGCCTTTTGATCGAATGAAGCAGATGGAATATGAGAATAAATGCGGAAGAGTTTGTTTTGGCGGTGCGCGAAGAAAAACGATCGGTGTTTATTTGTTCGTGAAAGTAAGTTAGACAGTGATGAAGAATTGAAAGGGAGGTACTAGTATTTGTTAGCAGAGAAGATGTGTCGGAATGCTTCTGGATGTTTCTCGCGAAAGAACAGAAACTACTAGACTTCTCTCTCATTTTCTCGACCTTTGTCGCTTCTTCTACCTTATAGGGAAAGTTTTAACTTTTAAGTGGGCTCGTCTCGGGGTGGGAAAATATGACAAAAATATTCCTGAAATATAATGTTTTGTATAAAATCATAATTTCAAAATTAAAAAAACACATTCCGAATTTATCTCAAAACAAAAATTTAAAAGTCTTTTAATTGCATTTCACCACTTTTTAGTAACAATTTCTGTCCGTAGGTAAAAATCAATTTTTTAAAGAACTTTTCGAAATTATGTTTTGATAGGTAAATTTTTCAGAAAAAAAAAATCAAAAAATGAGTACTAGAATTACGTGTTAAGACGTAAATCTGCAAAAATCAAAAAAATACGTTTCGAAATTACGTGTTAAGAGGTAAATCCGAAAATTTGTTTAAAGAGTCAATGATAAATTGGTAGTTTGATCAATTTGAGGTATAAAAAAACAGTCAAATATTTTTTTTATACTTTTTTTGGTATACGGTAATAATCTTTTATGTTTATCCAAAATTGTAGTTTCATTTTTTATACATTATTTTTTTCTCATTTTGGTCTTTTTCGTTTTAAATTTGTAAAAAAATAAATAATCCTTTTATTTAACTTTGTAATAAAGTTGTTATTTCTTTGAATTCAGTTAGTTGACACTAGAATATTTGGTCACTTAAAATGATAAGAGATCAACCTGAAATTTATTGAATTGATAAACTAGAAAAAACATAAAAGACTAGGAAAGTCAATAAAAAATCTACTTTGTTAAAATTTAAAACATAAATACCAAAACTAGAAAAAAAAAAACATAAATAGGGATGACATGCACCCTCTAGGCAATGCACTATAGTGTTTGTACCCGAGCTCGTACATTCATGAGGAGTTGCTTTAGTGCCTCTCCACATATTCTCTAGGCAGCCACGTTCCCTTACCGCATACGCTACCCGTGCTTTAACTGAACAATCGTTATAAGTATCGAAGTTCAAAATAATATACTAATTCTTTGTCAAAAAAATATACTAATTCGAAATTCAAACTAATTGCATTCAAAGTATGGAAATTTTTCAATAATAAGTATATTATTCAATGGATTTAATATTCAAAATTTGAATTTTTTATTCAATGACATTAAGTGGTTTCCAAATTAAAAGATTTATGTATGGAAGTTTTTGTTACCCATTTTTATTACAGTTTTTGCTTTGTTGACGAGAAATTATATCAGCATAAAATGCCCAGAAATTATATCGGCATAAAATGCAATGAATTCCGAAATTCAAATTTCAAAATTCTTATTCAATAGCATTCAAAGATTTTCAAAATTTTATTATAAATACGGAAGTTTTAGATACAAAAATCCTTTATGACACAAACACAAATTCAGTATATATAGGAAGTAAACACGTTCTGTGTGAATGGTTGTGTCCTTTTTGTAAGCGTAACCTGGAAAATGAGTGGCATATCTTTTTTGCTTGCCCGCATAATGAAGTAGCATGGAGTATTGCTGGTTTATCAACGCAAGTTCAGCAAGCTATGGCTAATGCCGAGTCTTTTCGGGAAGGTTTTTTTCTCTTGATGAATTCGTTGGATGTGCAGTCTGGTACAGTAGCATCGATGGTTTTTTGGGCTTTGTGGAAGCATCAGCATGATCGCATGTGGGAAGGTTTGGTGCAGTTGATGGAGTTGATAATTGGCAAGGCTATGGAATTCCTGGATGAATGGACAACAGCAAGAAATTGCACTGCTGCTGCTGGCCAGGAGAGAAGTGTGCAGGCTGGAGAATTATTGTGGACAAAACCGAATGCTGGCTCCTTCAAATGAGATGCTACCCTGTTTGAGACCGAAAATAAATATGGGATTGGCATATGAATTGGGAACGATTTAGGTGAGTTTTATAGTGGCAAGACGATGTGTTTTGAAGGCCTTCCTTCTCCTCAAGAAGCAGAAGCAATGGGACTTTGGCAAACTTTTCTTTGGCTTAGGATTTGGGTCTCTCTTTGTTCTTCATAGAACTCGATTGTCTACCAGTGGTTAAAGGAGTGCAGGAAGACACAAACACTAATACCGAATTTGGAACGCTAATTTCTTATTGTAAAAACTTCCCATCTACTTTTCAAAACTTTAGAGTGAGCTATGTTAGGAGAGAAGCAAATCATGTGGCTCATACTCTAGCTAGAGTCTCACAATTTAACGCTAGCTCCAATGTTTATGAGTGTATCCCAACTTGTATTGAATCACTTATTACTAATGAAATGAGACGAGTTTCTCTTTGTCAAAAAAAAGAACCTATTTTTTAATCCTATTTTTTACAGATTTGCTAATCCTATTTTTTAGAGTGAGCTTATTATTAATGATGAGTTTCTAATCCTATTTTTTACAGATTTGCTTCTATTTCAATTCCAAAGCCGCTGTTTGTTCACATTTCTGACTTCCTTTTATTTAATTTCTATTCATCTTCTATTCAAATGGCTCTCCTTTTCTGATTCTGAATCTAAACATATCTGAGCATTATGCCTACTGGTTATTTTTGCTTCTGATAATACAAACGTGTTCCTGTTTGTTTCTACTTCAACACTGAACCTATTTCTTTTTTGTTTTAACACCTAGTTTTTATAAACTCTATTTTGTTCATAATACAAATGTATTTTCAGAATCAACATTTTTAAGAAAAGAGCATAACTTGAACTTCATTATTTTTAATTCATATGTACAGTTCTATTAATAATTTTAGTTTACCAGTACAAATTAGAGTAATCTATTTACAAACTAGACATGATAAAACCTAAATGAACAAAAATGTGTGGACTAACCTGTTGTCCAGCTTCTGACCTTCTCCTTTGGCCTTGACTGCTCACTACTGACTGCTTCTGCCACTACTTTCGTTTCAGATTTTTTTTAGGGTTGATTAGGGTTTCAGTAACATTTTTCTGCTGAATTTGTCTCCCTTCTTTTGTGAATTGGCTCTGTTTATATAGGCATTTTTAGGTTTAGGGAAATTAATTATTTGATTCTATTTCTCTTTTTCAGTTATCGGGCCTCATGAGAAACCTTGGAGAGCAAGTATAGCAACCGAAGGCCCATGGAGCAGCTGCAGATGTTTTTTTTTTATTGAATTTTCGTTTTCCACCTTTTGTGTATTTTTTGGATTTTTTAATTTTTTTTTTTTGGGGGACTTGTAGACAATTCTGATTTTCTATTTTATTTTTTATGGTTTTCAATTAAAAGGACTAAAATTGGCCGAAACCAAACAATGATATTAAACAAACTCACAAGTCAAAAAAAAAGAAGATATTAAACAAACTCAATTACAACAAAATACTAACAACAGGCCCAATTGCAAAACACTAAAATCAGGCCTATTTAGAACAAGTTGCAAAGATAGGCTCAATCACGAAGATAGACCCCTTTACGCAAGCATAGGTCCAATTAGACAAAAAGGCATTTCGGCCCGATTGAACAAAGTACAGAGTGTTGGCGCAGATTAGAATGAGAAGATTTAATGACTATCGAAATTACTGAAACATTAAAAAACACAGTACAAATATTTGTCGTTGATAATTATAACTTTTAAGGACTTGAAACAAAATGTAAAAACTACTATAAATCTAATATCTACCTCTTAACCACTTGCAAAAAGTTTCAAACAAACTTTTTAGTCTCTTAGACTTAGGGTCTGTTTGGGAGCTTCTTTTTTTTTCGGTATCGGACCCTCGCGGGCGACGCATGCAGTGTCCCAACGCTGTCAACGAAGGACTAATCTGCGCTCGCTACTTGGGGCTCTTAATCATTTTGCTGGCCAACACCCTATTTGACGTAGGCGGAAATCGAACCCTATTTGAGAAGGGGGGAGGGGAAGTGAGGAGGAGGAGGAGGAGGAGAGGGTTAACCTTTCCCTTGTTTGGATGTCAACAATGGCGAAGAGAAAGGGAGAAGGAAGGCTTGACTATGCAAATAGACAATTTTACCCTTTTCTCATAAAATCCACACGGCAATTGGGAGCTGGATTTTTTTTTAATAGGATTATTGATGACGCACCTCCTTTTCAATATTGCTTACTTTTTTAAATATTTTTTACAACATTTTTTTAAATTAACGTTGCTTGTTATTAACTAACCACCATTTGTTTTTATTTTTTTATCTCCAACGTTGCTCAACCAACAATTTGTATTAAAAAATTTAAATATTACTATCAAATATCTACCTTCTAACAATTACACATACACTTTTTTTATCAAAGTAAATTACATATACACCTTTTTTTACCAAAATAGATTGGTAGTACTTCAAATTTATTTATTACTATTTAATTACGATCCAAGATTTAATTAATTTATAAAATGATAATTTTAATCCAAAAAACACAAACAAGATGAAATTCAATATTTTGATAATATTAGAAAATTCAAAATGAGAAATATTCATCAAACTCAAAATTACAAAGACAGTGTTTTTGAAATAAAACAAACAATAGTCACTGCAACGCATTCTCAAATAAACATATGTCCGAGTCAACAAATGATTATCTACTTGAGAGAATCGACTTCAAATAAACCCGCATAAACATTCATTACCTGCACCCAAAAGAAAACACAATATATGTCAACATAGCAAAACAGAATGTCGAAAACCTATGCAATTCCCAAATTAAAAAGACTCATGAAGTCACAAAATGACAATTCCCAAGCTTATGGACCACCCAACTCACAAGAGACCACACTCTCCAATTTTGGTCTACTCTAAAATTCCAACAAATTCAATGATTCACAATATCACCAGTATCAGCAATGGAGCTACTTCCTTGTAAAATACTAAAAAATACAATGCAGCATCTCAATTGCTTGTTTGAATGAGAAGTAAAAGCATGCAATATAAAGCATATGTAATGTACCAGAATTAACAATTTGCAATCAGTTTTTCATTTACACCACATAAGCTCGTTGCATACAGAGCAGCTCAAGAGTTAACAATAGACTTTACTACAACTAGGCCAAGACATCACATCTACCTTTCAAACTCATCAAATAGGACTACTTTGTACTATCATTCAAGAGCAAAAAACATGTTTCCTAGCTTTGATTTGCCATCTATAGAAAAAGCTAAACTTAGCACAATTGAAGCAACCAATGTCAAAACCAACCAAATACATTATTGTTATTGATAAAAAGGTTAAAATACTCCACCAGAATATTACATCCACAAATTGAGACTAACCCCAAATACCCAATTAAACATTGAAACAATAACAACAGATCTAGTGATCCATAGGAAGTTTTTAATATTTAATATACTCTATCAGTAAATTCAAATTCAGCAGATCTCAATAACATATAAGTAATAATATACACTAAAATCTACCAAAATCAAATGTAGTTTCCACTAAATTATATTCAAATGTACCAAGAAGCATAAACACACCTCAGTGTTGGTTCAGCCAACACCACATCAATTCAGCCAACAATGGAGTTTCCTTAACCTGCTATTAGCTGCAATTACTCAAAAGTCATCCAGAAGCTGCATAAACAGAAATGAAATGTTATTTCAACATTGCACATTATCCTTCAACTAATTTCAATCTAGATTCAAAAATAAAAATGAAACTAATGAATGAATTCGAAAACAGAAAACTAATAATGCAGAAATGTTTCACTTGATATAAAACATACTCGTTCTTGAAATTACAAAGAAATCGTTCCCGGATCAAGCATAGTAAAAATTAATCCTGAAAGTTACAAAGAAACAAAAAACAAGAAATCAAATTCAGATATCTGAAGGAAGAACACATGGAAGTGGTAAATCAAAAGACAAATATGGAAGAACAAGCAAATTACGATTCGTAACTCGTGGAGAATCTCTCAAGCTCAAAAAAATCGGGAGAGAAATCCCAAACCCCGATTAAGAGAGTGATTGAGAGAGATCGAAAGATGGCGAGAGTGAAGGGAGAGATCCAGAGATCGAGAGGGTGAGAGAGACGGAGATAGATCGAGAAACTGAGAATGGGAGAGGAAATTAGGGTTCTGTCCAATTTGGGAATTTTTGAATTTTATTTTGTCAATTCATACCCAAAACCCTCTAAAACCCCCTAATTTGGGGGGAATGCGAAAATGGGCTCAGAGGAGGGTTAAGGAGGGCTGGTAAAAAACCCCCAAACCTTTCCCTAATTTTTTTAAACTCCCAAACAAGGAGTTCCTTCCCCATAAGCCTCCCCTTCCCCTCCATTTCCCTCCCAACTCCCCTTCCCAAACGTACCCTTAATGACTATTCAATCTAATGTACTATCATCTACTAATCTGATTTTTAGGCTTTTAGAAAAAAATGAGAAAACTAAGTAACTATTCAAACTACTGATAAATATTAAAAATGTACGTGACTTTTATTTGTCACAAGTACCTAAAAAATGACAAATAACTATCACTGATATATAAAAAAATGCGGGACAAATATTTGTCATTAATAATTATAATTTAAAAAAACAGCTATAAATCTACTATCTCTATTATACAATCTACATAAAAATACGGGACAAATATTTGTGATTAAAATTCATAATTTTTAAAAACTACTATAAATCTACTATCTATATTTTACTATCTACTAATGTATTACACGGGACAAATATTTGTCATTGATAATTATCATTTTTGAAGACTACTATAAATCTACAATCTAATAAAACAAGAAGACTTAATGATTATTTAAGCTATTGATTAATATTTAAACAAATGTGACAAATATTTGTGATACCTAAAATGAGAACACGGGATACATATTTTTCATTGATAAATATTATTTTTTAAGACTACTATAAATCTACTAACTATCTTTTATTATCTATTATAATCTACTAATCTACTAAAACTAACCAATTGAAACTACGAGACAAATAATTGTCACTTATACATAAAAAAGTACGGAAAAACATAAATATAATTTACTGTACAAATTTAATACAGGACAAAAAATGAGCCAAATAATTTTTATTATTTTACATTTGAGTCTTGACGGAGAATAATATAATGGTTTCCACCGAGTTTATCGATATAGCGGGACAAATAGTTTCTCTTATATTTGTTTTTATATGTATATATATTCTTTTTGAGTTCTGATGGGAGACCTTATATATTGTTGTACGAAAAATTATTTATTTGGGCTAATCAATATCTAACTTTCTCAATTTATACAAAGAGCACGGCGGTGCCCGTGCGTGTGCACGGGTATACCGGTAGTTATAGGAAAAAACAACTAGCATAGTTGGTGTACCCATTATTTTTCAATTTTGTCTCGGTGAATCAAATATTTTTCTATTTTATTCCAACACACACTACTGAAGTATTAAGGCACCAATACAAAATTCCATACAAAATAATTACAAAAAATGATTTTTTTTTGTTGGTAAACCAAGGTACCCCTGCGCACGCAACTGCAAAGACTAATTCCCTGAAGTGCTGAGATCCATTTAAGGGGTTGTCCTCTCCCACCAGACATTTTTCCATACACACTAGCTAGGATCGAACCCTGGACCAAATGGTTAAGGAGCCCAGATATCTACCACTTGTATTTAGGGGTGTTCAAAAACAAACCAAACCAATAGAAAACCGTAAATCGAACCAAACCAAACTGAAAACCGCAAGAAACTGATATTTATCGGTTTTGTTTGGGTTTTTTAATCAGTCAACCGCGCGGTTTGGTTCGACCCGCGGTTTTTGACCTAACAACCAAACCAAACCAGACTGGACCGCAAAATTAATTATTTGGTATGCTTGCCATTGTCTCCCTCTGTCGACGGATTTAAGGGTATGTTTGGATAGTTTAAAGTGAGCGGAACGGAACAGAACGGAATGGAGCGGAATGGAATGGAACAGAATAAATTTCCCTTTCCATTGTTTGGGAAACTAACTACAGAATGGAACCAAGTTCCCTTTCCATTGTTTGGACAACGAACGGAATGGAATGAATTATAATTTGTTAATTCCATTGATACCCTTATTTTAAAAACATAAAGAAAAATAAATTTTCCTCATTTTTTAGTTATTAGTTAACCATCGAGTCAGAAAAAAAAAATTGTTAGGCACGAAGTGAGATTAAAAATTGCAGCAATAAAAAATTTGATGCACATTAAACTCTAATTGCTAAAGTTACTTCATAATCACTGTAAAAAATACTTACTCTATGATATCACAAAAAAAATTGTCATTTGCTAATAAAAAAATGGCTTAAATATACGTTACGTCCCTGTAAATATACAAATAATCCACTTTCGTCACTGCAAAAAGAAAACCTTCAAAAATTACCTTGTAAATACCAAACGCTTCTAGTTTCGTCCCTGCTATTAACTTTCCATCCAAAAAACTAACGGTTGCCACGTCATCAATCCATGTCATGTGCCACGTCAGCGTTATTGTTACTAAAAAAATTAACATTTTGGCAAGTGTGGGAATTGAATTGAATTGAATTGAACTTGCAACCTTTAGGTAATCTACCACGCCACTTACCATTGAACCACTTATTAATTTGGTAATTGTTGGCCAACAAAAACTATTTGTTACATCTATTTCCCTTCTTCTTCTTCATAACATCATCATCTTCAATGAATCTGGGGCAAAATCAAAACCAGAAACAGTAGTTCGAATCAAAACCTCAAATGGGGAAAAATCAAAACGAAGTTGAATCGAAATTATGGCAAAATCAAAACGATATTTGGGGCAAAATCAAAACGAAATTGAATTCGAAAGAGATTAGAATTAAACGATTTCCAGATTAAACGTTGATGATGATGATTAAACATTGGATCTGATCCATTTCGTTTCTATTAAGAACAGATCTGGAAAAGTTGGATTAAACGTTGATGATGATGATTCACTACAAAAAAAAAAGGTAATTTGCGAGGGACGTTAGCGAGGGAACTCTGGTCCCTCGCAAATTCAAGAAGTAGCGACGAATTGGCTGAACATTAGCGAGGGAATTGGTCTTCTCATTTTTTTTGGACATTAGCGACGGAATGGTCACGTTTAGCGACGGAATTTCCCTCGCAAAACGTTGGGTGCCAAATTGAAATTGCGTGGCACGCAAAAAGAGGAGATTAGCTGGGTTTGCAGTCCCTCGCAAAACGTTCTGACCGTTGCAGTGCCTAGGAACGCGTGACAATTAGCGACGGAATGCGTTCCCTCGCAAAATCCGTCGCTAACTTTAATAAATGAACCGTTTTAATTTTTTTTCCTCACTCTTCTCTCTCACTCTTCACTTCATTCTTCACTATTCTCTCTCACCGCCCATCCGAATACTCCCCTCTCTCACCCCCTTCTCTCAAATCCACAACCACAACCACCACACAACCACCACCACCACCATCACCCACGGAACTCCTCTTCCTCTCCTCTCTCCCTCTCTCACGATTTCCCTCTTCTTCCACCACTCCACCACCACACAACCACCACTACCACCACCCACGAAACCACCACCACCGGAGCTCCTATTCCTTTCCTCTCCTCTATCTCTCTCTCTCACGATTTGCCTCTTCTTCCACCACCATCACCACCCACGAAACCACCACCACCACCACCACCGGAGCTCCCATTTCCCTCAATTTGTAAGTTTTGATTTGCACTTTTTATGATATTGTTATAATTTTAATTTTTTATTTATTGAAGTTGTTTTAATTTATTTATTGTTTGCTTGAAATTGAAATTTGTTTAGGATTGAAATTTGGTGTTTGAAGCCTACAATCGCACCGGAGTGCGCACCGTCACCGAACCACCGCACCGGACGTCAATCTCGCTCATAACAGTTAGTTTTTAAAATAAATTGTTGTTGTTGTTGGTTAGGATTGAATTGGTTAGGATTGAATTAGTTAGGATTGAATTATTTGTTGTTGTTGTTGTTGTTGTGTGTTAAGTTTTGAATTAGTTAGGATTGAATTATTTGTTGTTGTTGTTGTTGTGTGTTGTTGTGAATTGGTTAGGATTGGTTAAGTGATATTGTAAAATGTGAGTTGTAGGATTGAATGTGAAATATGAGTTAAAATTGAGTGAATATTGTGAAATGTGAATGTTAGTAATTGAAAAATGAATTTAAATTTGTTAAAGTGAAATTGTTGAGAAGAGTTATATTGAAAATTGTTGAGAATTAAAAATTGTGTATGTTGTTAATTATGTCAAATAGTTGAAATTGAAAAGTGTATTATTTTAGAGTTGTTAATTGAAAATTGTTTAATTGTTGTTTTGATGAACCCTAGGTTAGATGACTGTGTGGTGTTGATGGAAAAGGGTGAGGTGCTGTCCCTCACCCCCATAATTTGCTCGAAATCATCTCCATTGAGATAATTGCGAGACGATACTAACAACGGTAAGGTTGGGAGTTATATGAAATAACTTCCTTCACTACTTGGATGGAAAAGGGTTTTTTGCTGTCCTTGACCCCCATACTCGGCTCGGAATCATCTCCACTGAGATCATATCGATGCCACTAACTTGATAGGTTATTGGGAATGTTATGGGAATCTAACACATTTTCTTAAATATGTGTAGATGAATTGGTATGAATTTAATCGTGATTGGGTGTATGATCGGTTATTTCCTAGAAGAGCGGGTTTAAAGCAAAGTTTTGTAATTGGGGTTGAACAATTTCTTGTTGTAGCGTGGCGACATGAATTGGCTAGACGGGAAAAGGGGGTTAGATGTCCATGTTTAAAATGCGACGGAATACCTATTAAGACCGATGACGAAATTAGGGATGAAGAACATAATGAAGATGAAGAAGATAATGAATATGATGAATATGAGCAAGATGAAGATGAACAAGATGAAGAAGACAATGAAGATGAATAATTTTATTAATCTTACGCTGTATTTAAATTTATTAGAGTTATTGTTCTTGTGTTTTCTTATGTTGACTCATTATGTTGTCTTTAAATTTATTAGAATCATTAATATATCATGATTGTTCTTGTTAATTTAGTTTCTTTAATTTATTTATAATATACATCATTAATGTTGTTAGTATCACATTTGGTTTCTCTTTTTTCATAGATATGGATCCAGGAGGTTCTGACCCACCGAGACGTGCAGGGAAGCAGATTGCCGATGAACCTCCCAATAGGAGGCGTAATCGTCGTAATCGTGAGGTGGTTCTCAACATTGGGAACATGAGGCAGGGTCATACATCATATATGAGCCCACCAGGTACCGAGCCAATTGCCCCACGACCTCCGTCTCCATCTGGTCCCGGATTTTTTCATTTACCCTCGCATGGGCATTATATGGGCCCATCATATATGTATGCAGCAGGGCATATGGGTGCACCACATATAGGCTCATCATCTGGGCATATGGGTGCACCACATGGACATATAGGCTCATCATCTGGGCATGGCAGACCAGCAGGGCATATGGGCGCACCATCTGGACATACGGGCAGACCAGCTGGGTTATCTATGCCTACCTCATCGCCCCAGGATGATATTGATCCTGATATTGAGCCCGAGCAGGATGATATTGACATCGATGAAGAGATGGTGGAGGTGGTTGTTATCGATGGTGTTGAACTAAAGGTCATTTATCCTAGTGGTGACGCGTAAGTATTTTGTTTGTTTTTTTTAAGTTAATTTATGGAACGACTTTTATTTGATTGTTTGATATATCTTTCATTATGCAGCCTTCTTCATGCAAAGGTAGCTTCATCGAACATTACCCGTGTCATCCGAAAAATGTACTTTCAAAAGTTTCGTTCAAAGTGGACTAAGGTCACTGACGAGGAAAAGAAGGAACTGCTGGAATTCTTTAGGGTAAATGTCAATTATGTCATTACTTATATTGTTAGTTTAAATTTAATGTTTAATATAATTACTAATACATATTTTTGTTTTACTTAGAGTAAAGTGACATGGCGCGAAGAAGATGATGAAGAAGTGGGAAGAGTTTTTAATAAAAGGATGAGCGCTCAGTTATCAGATTTGCTTTATAAGTTGTGGGCTAAAAATCAGCGGCCAAACTACATGAGTGAAGAAGTTTGGAATGCCTTCCAGGCTCATTGGGCTACAACAAAGTTCAAAGCAAAATCTGAAGCAGCCAAGAAGAATAGAAACTCAGAGAAGGGTGGCTCGCTTCACACCTGCGGGTCCGTCAAACAGGAGCAAATTAATGAGATCATGTCTCAGCTGACTCAGGGGAGCTGGGACCCTGCCTCACTTGGTGAACTTCCTCCTGAGATGCGAGATCTGGCAAACATCAATTGGGAGAAATTAGTTGGTTGGTACAAGGGTCGTCTGTATGGTACTGGGCCAATGGCTCCTATTATGGGTTCTAAGGGCTCGTCTGGGGCCGGGAGCAGCAGAGGACGCAGTCGACCAGCTTCTACTAAGTCAGATGCGGAGACAGAGCAGCTTAGGCAGGAGCTGCAATCTACTTAACAGCAGCTGGAGGATACTCAAACGGAGGTTAGGGGCTGGAGGGCAGACCATGCGAAGGTGCTAAGGAGACAGGAGCTGATGTATAACTATTTTAAGAGCAAGAATATTTTTCCAGATGAGGAGAAAGATCAGGAGCAAGCTCAGCAGTCAGAGGAGTCTAAAGGCAGCTATTAGGATAGTTTGACATTTCAGTACTTTTTTATTCGGATATTATGTTATTTTTGATTCGGATATTATGTTGTTTTAATTCAGATTTTATGTTGATTTGGATTTATATTATGTTGATTTGGATGGAATTAAAACTGTTTTAGCTATTTCAATCAGGTATAAAATCAGGTCTATCAATAAAAAAATAAAAATAGGTTTAGCAGAAAAAAAATTTAAAAAAAAATAATTGGGATTAGCGAGGGATTTAGCGAGGGAATAGTGGACGCGTGGCTGTCAAAACTTGACCACGTGTCCCTCAATATTAGCGAGGGATTAAAATCCCTCGCTAATTAGCGATGGAATTAGCGAGGGAAAATTCCCTCGCTAATTAGCGAGGGATTTAAATTCCAAAATTAGCGAGGAGGGATTTAGCGAGGGAACCTGTCCCTTGCTAATTCCCTCGCAAATGACCATTAGCGAGGGATTTTGGTCAGTTTGCGAGGGAAATTTCCCTCGCTAATCCCTGTTTTTTTTGTAGTGATTAAACGTTGGGTTTGTTCTTCACTTATTATTGGGTTTCTGGAAATCTGTTCTTCATTTCAATTTTCTTTTTTCAAAATTAATTTGTAGCTATGTAATATATATCACACTTGTAAGATTACTACCAACAATAAGAAGTGGTGAAGTGGTAAAAGATGGGGTTTGGTAGCTAAAGGGTTGCAAGTTCGACTCCCACACTTGCCAAAATGCAATTTTTTTAGTAACAATAACGCTTACGTGGCAATCGTTAGTTTTTTAGATGGAAAGTTAACGGCAGGGACCAAACTAGAAGCGTTTGGTATTTGCAAGGTAAATTTTGAAGGTTTTCTTTTTGCAGAGACGAAAGTGGATTATTTGTATATTTGCAGGGACGGAACGTATATTTAAGTCTAAAAAAATTTGTCATTTGCCAATACATTAGCATTACATTTCTTTTGTGAATGGTGTTAACGTCACTTACTTTTTTTACGAACTTATTTGCAAATAGCCAAATACATTAGCATTACCTTACTCTTAAATTATAATTGACGTTAATTACGTTAACATTAATTACATAATTTCAAACTATCTGCTTCATTTTTTTAATCCCTTCATATACCTACAGCTACAATGCATAATTGAAATTAAAAGTGGGAACTAAAAAACTGGATGCAGATTAGACATATGGAAAAATAAAAAATTAGAAGTTAAGTCTATTGTTTTTTTTTTTGGTCAAAGAGTTAAGTCTATTGTTGAATGTTGAAATGCAACACAAGGGATAAAAACTGTATTTTTATAACGACGATGAATGATTCCATTCCTTACCCCCCAAATTCGGGGAAGAAAAATAAGGGTAAAAGATGGAATGGGATGGAATGAATTCCATCACTTACCATTCCATTCCATAGTTTTTTTAAGTATCCAAACAATAGAACTTAACTTTCTACCATTCAATTACATCCCATACCACCAATCCAAACATACCCTAAGGGAAGCACGATCCTACACAAATATAGATTTTGTTTATTATTATTATTATTATTATTATTATTTTACAATAAAAAGTAAATACTTAATCAAATTAAAATAACGAAACTGTACAAAAAAAATTAAAATTACAAATAAATCACTTCAACGTATATTTATGTTGGTAGGGATATTTAGATCACTTCAACGTTTGTCAAAAGATAAGTCACTTCAATTCAAATGCTTGGGAGATGTGCTTAGAGAGTGGTGGTGGCTTTAGTATTCACCTATATAACGTATTAAAAATTAAAAAATCATTGGGCTTTATAGCCAGTAGTTTATATAATCACCCCCCAAAAGTTTTCATACCATCCCCATGTCACATGGCTAGTTTTAATTGGATAACGATTTACTGTCGGGTTTGACTTTTCTCACATCCCCTCCTACTCACCACACACCCTCAAACCTAAAATATTCCAAAATTACCCGCACATAGAACACGCTCACGCTAAATTTTGGAATGGTGCGACACATCAGTACCGAACTGGTACGGTAGCAAAGCACCGAACCCGTTCGGTTCTTATTTACCATACCTAGAAATAGTGAGTGAATTGAAGACTTAATTGGTTCTGTTGCCTGCAGCACCTAACGCGATGGATGAATTGAAGACGATATTGAAAAATAATTACATCACATATAGATACAATTCTATACGAACATGTAATGGGCCACTTGAAATTCAATAACGTTTTCAATTTTTTGCCATTTAAGAAGAAAGGGGATTAATGTTTGAAGAAAAGGGGAACGTGAGGGAAAGAGAAGAAAGGGAGTGGGTTTTGGGTATTTTCCCTTTATGTTGAAATTCAACAACATTTTCAATTATCTGTTTTGCAACTTCTTTCAATTCTCCTCTCCCTCGTTAGTTTCTGTGTGTATGCAATTGAAGAAGAAAGGAGATTAGTGATCGAAGAAAAAAAAAGGAACATGAGGGAAAGAGAAGAAAGAGAGCGGGTTTTTCCCTTATGTTCAGGTTTGGTATGGTAGCCAAGCGTCGAACAAGTTCGACGGTGGAATGCCGAACCTGTTACAATTTCAACACATAGGGAGGTGCCACAAAAGACATAAGACACGACACAGGGCAACCGTACTGGTTCGGCAGCCTTAAGCCGAACCAGTGAAACCACTGAAAAAAAAGTGGCGCATCGGAAACATTTTTATTTTGTTTTTGAAATTTCACACGAATTGGAGGTGTGTGATGAGTAGGAAGAGATGTCGGAAAAGTCAAACCATTTACCCTCAACAACACTTCACTCACACCCTTGGGCTTTCTGTAGCCAACTCGTAACAACTCTTCCAAAAAGGGCTTCGCATTTCGCAAGGAAAAAAGGCCCAGCCTCGGACCCGAAACAACTAGCTTCGTTACTCCGAACCTTACCTTGGGGCCGAGCCTCAGTCTTGTTTCTCTGTTCGTTGAAAATTTTGCACGATTTCGATCACTTTATCTGTGTGAGCTAAGAAACTCATTTTCACCTTCTTCTTCTTCCACCGCTTGAACCCTAACGCTTTCTTCTACAACACTATAGCAGGATCAGTTTTAAGCTTCAATGAAAGTTTCTCAATGTCACTGTGAGTTCACAAACTATGTTTCTATTTCTAAAAACCCTAGTGTTCTCTCTCTAGAAACCGTTTAGGGAAAAAGAAAAAAAAGTATCTAAAATAGCAAATCTTTGCTTGAGTCTATGGCTTTCCATGTTGGGCGCAATTTCTGGAACTCGTATTGTCGTTTTGTGTTGTCTTGTCATTCTGAATGCTAATTGTGAGCTCCAATTGTGCCGATCTTTTGTGTTTTGGCGATGAGTTTGAGATTTTGAGTGGTTTTCGGTTATGAGGTGAGCTTAGCTGATGAGGAAGTAGGGAAAAGGAATTGTGATTGGGTTTCTTGTTTCTCGCCTTCTCTCATTTCTTTAAGAACTGAAAAGTTTTCAGCTTAGGTAAGTTGTGCATGTTTGATTTTAGATTTTCATTTTTGGCTGCGCTTTTCTCTTCCCTGCGGCTTACTCATTGGTTCAATTTGTTTTTTCTTAGTTTTTTTTTGTTGCATTGGGGAGAAGAATGCCAATATAACCTTAGTTGCATGTAGTTTATGGAAAATGACGGAAAGGGGTTTCTTCTACTGGCAATTTGAGTCACGTAAATGATTTATGTAAGTAGATTGCACTCAGTTAATTTTAGGTTGGATGTTAAAGATGGGTTAGCTCAAATTCTATTCCCGTAGAAGCAAAATGAGTCTAGAGCTGGAAGATATGAACGGAGGTGATAGATTGTTGTTGTTATTGACCTCTTTTTATAGATTCAGTTGAAGTGTGTGTGTACACGCATAGGTGGGGAAGATTTTAGACTGTGGATGCTTTGAAGTTTTTCGGATGTTTTTTGTTATGGTTTTGCAATAAATTGGACTTTCAATTTTGAGGCATTACTGCTGGTTGCCATAAATGTGATACAATTGTCGAATGTCTCGAGGATGATAAATTACTGGGTTAGTTAAAACAACGGTTATGTTTACGATAGCATAATAAAGATATGTTGAATGCCGTTACTAGAATAACACCCATTTGTAAATAGAAAAGAAAAGAGGAAGCTGCATTAGGTAACATTTGAAATAAAAGCTTTTCAGTGGGGTTCTTCTTTCAATTTCTGCATGACTCTGGTTTTGCCAACACATCAGTGTTTTGAAAATGTGATGTTTGAGGTTCTGGGCTTCTGTTTTGGGTGTTTTTTTTTGGTTCTTTCTTAAGATTCATTCATGTGGTTGAAACTTTCTTGTGAGCCAATGTGGTGAAACTTGTTCCTAAATTACAGAATTCTTTTTACAAATGAAACTTTTGGAGATGAACCATTTCTGATTGTTTCCAGTACTGAGCTAAGCCTAGGGACATAGAAATAGTTCTAGTATTGGTAAGAAAGAAAATCCTTGACCTGTGATTGTATAAAGAATATCTGAAAAAAATTACAGCGCATGCTTAGAGTGTGCAACATTATCAGGAACACTGAGAAGTGAGAACCTCAATGTTGGATATATATCCCAATGAGCCTGTAGCTTCCTCTTTCACTTTACATAGAAATTTGATGCATATAATTAATGTGTTTTATATCAGTGAAGCGGTAATGCTCCAAAAAATTTCTTTTTAGTGCATGATAAATATTTTCAAATGTGGCCTGCAAGAAAAAAAACTTTAAGGCCGCTTTTAACCAGGCAACACTACCCTTATCATAAAATTTTCCTTTCTTGAAGCCAATTTTTGTATCATGAAAATGTATTGTTTTGTTAGTCAACTGTTTGCATTTCACTATTGTGCACTAATTATACATGCTGCATTTGATTAATGATGATCACATATGGCAGCTTGCGTTACATGAGGTGTCGATTATTGTTATCCTATCTTATGTTGACCGCTGTTTAGTTAATATGCACCAAATGGGTTTTTACTGGCAGGCTAATCTTTTTGAATAATTTCCAGGAGTAAATGGTAGTGTCTGTGTGGGGAGTTTTTGGACATAATACTCATCACGCCTTTGTATAACCACTTGTCTGCTGAAAAGTTGTGAGTTGGGTCATCTATGCCTGGAAACGAGGTAGGAGACAGGGTCCATAATTTTTTTGGTCAAGAAAACTTGTCTCAGGGCCAATATCATTCACAGGCAGTTGACGGGAACTGGCCAGGGCAAAACAACAATTTGTGGGTTGGTAACCAGAGACCAACCGGTGGGCCTTTTATTTCCAATTTGAAGAATTTTAATCTACAGCAATCAGGTAGAATTTTATATTTATATGTATGTTGTATATATACATATATATAATTATAAATGTATGCATGTATATACGACACATAATACATATATATCTATATATAAATGTTCAATTAGTTTATCTATTGGTTTTTCACATGTTGTAACTGTTAATTTGAAGTTTAATTATGTTATGTTGTTTATTTTTTCCATTATTAATCATACTTCCTTGTACATTGTATAAAGATTCTGATCAGGGACACACAAGTGCTTCACATTTGCGACATGGTTTGAACTTGGCACAATCAAATCTGAGGCCTGAGTCTGGCAGAAATCAACTCCCAAACCAGCAAGCAGCTGCTAATGGCTATATGCAGGGACATCAGATCTTCCAGTCTAGACAAAATGAAGCAAACATTTTGGGAGTTGATACAGGAGCTGATTTGCATGGCATATCAAGTCTATCAAGAGGAATATCTGCGCTGGAGTCACAACAAGGGGTTGGTCATGATCACTATAAGAAAAATTTGACTAGGACTGATGCTACTGAGTCTCCTGTGAATTATGATTTTTTTGGAGGTCAACAACAAATAAGCAGTCGACATTCAGGCATGCTTCAGTCTTTTCCCAGACAGCAGTCAGGGATAAATGATATGCAGCTTTTACAACAGCAAGTAATGCTCAACCAGATGCAAGAACTTCAGAGGCAGCAACAATTTCATCAACTAGAAGCGAGGCAGCAGAGTTCTATGACTCCAGCTTCCTCCATTTCGAAACAGACAGTTGCAGACCATTCTGCATCTCTTATTAATGGTATTCCCATCAATGAGGCATCTAACCTTGTATGGCAGCCTGAAGTTATGGCTACTAATGCCAACTGGCTACAGCGTGGTGCATCTCCGGTTATGCAAGGATCCCCTAATGGTCTTGTGTTATCTTCTGAACAACTGCGCCTGATGGGTTTGGCTCCTAATCAGGGAGATCAATCTCTTTATGGGCTTCCAATTTCTGGTTCGAGAGGTACTCCTAGCCTGTACTCTCATGTTCAAGCAGATAAGCCAGAAATGTCTCAAGTTTCTATCCAAAACCAGTATTTTCACGTTCAAGGTGACAAGTCAGCATTACCACCCATATCAGCCAGTGGTAATGCATTTCCAGCTCATCAATTTGCTGCAATGTCGGGTCAAACCAACTCAAATGATAGGGCTTCATTTTCGAGACAAGATATTCAAGGGAAGAGTATGTTCAGTTCAAATGCTCAAGGTATTAATAGTGGACTAAATATAGAGAACTTGCAGCAAGTGAATTCTGAGCAGAGACCAATGGAAGATTTTCATGGGAGGCAGGAGCTAGCTGGATCTTCTGAGACTTCACAAGACAAGATGATAGTGCAGGCTCCTCCACAGAGTGTGGCTACCCTAGATCCAACTGAAGAGAAGATTTTGTTTGGTTCAGATGACAACCTTTGGGATGGATTTGGCAGGAATTCAGGTTTCAATCTACTAGATGGTTCAGATGGTTTTAGTGGATTTCCATCTCTTCAGAGTGGGAGTTGGAGTGCGCTAATGCAGTCTGCTGTTGCCGAAACTACTAGTAATGAAACAGGTATTCAAGAAGAATGGAGTGGTCTAAGTTCTCGCAACACTGAACGTTCATCTGGAAATGAACGACCTTCAACCATTGATAGCAGCAAACAACAATCAGGTTGGGCTGACAATAACTTGCAGTCAACACCTAACATAAAATCGATGCCTTTTCTTCGGTCAGATGATCTTAGGAGGCCTAATTCCACTGTAAACAGTTCTGGTCCTCCTGGATTTCATCAGCCAGGTGCTGATCTTACACAGGAACAGCACGGCAGATTACATTCAGATTCTTCTCAAAGATCAATTCCCCAGTTTTTAGAGAGTGGTAAATGGTTAGATTGCGACCCTCAGCAAAAACCGATGGCAGAAGGGAGTCATATTTATGGAAATGCTACTAATTCCCCAGGTTTAGAAATAAATGAAAAGGTTATTTCAGGTTCTTGGACCCATCAACAGACATTATCATCCCCTAATAGTAGCGGTGAGCCATTCAATAGGTCTAATGGATGGAATGCTGTCAAATCAGCCCCACCTGATAACATTTCTTCTCTGAGAAGCCGTGAAAACAAAAATATGTTTCAGCCCCATCGTGATATAGGCCAGGTCCCTGCTATGTGGGAGCCTGATTCTGATGATAATTCATCCGTTGCATTGGAGCATGTAAGGTCTGCAGGTAATATGCAGGTTTGTGGGGAAGATTCTGGTATAAGTGGTATTGCTGCCATACCAAATTCTGGTGCTACATGGGTTAGCCGACCAAGCAACCAACAAGTTCCCAATGTTGATGCATGGAGGCATACAGATTCTGTGGGGAGCTATAGAAGAAATGAAGGTGCGGGAAATTATAGACATCATATAGAGAAGAACCTGTCAGAAGGAGAGACACCTGATAAGGAAAACTCAAATATTAACGAGGATAAATCAGCTGAAGGCCTTGGGTCTGCTCCTTCCTATCAAAGAGCTAGTGGTGTGAGAGAAAATCCCAGTTTTGAGGGAAGTGATTTGCGTAGCCCAAAGTTACCTGGTCCTGGAAATCGAAAACCTCCTGTAACTCGTAAATTTCAGTATCACCCAATGGGGGATGTTGGTGTTGAGACAGAACCTTCCGGAAACAAACATGTCATTAATTCAGTGCCTATTCCCCATCAACCCTTTGGAGGACTTAAAGGTCAGGACCAAAGCTACCCCGGGCAGTCAAAATACGGTCATTCTGATGGGAGTTATGCTGAAACAGAAGAGGTAATTTTTTACCCTTACGTGTGTCACTAGTAATTGCTTAAAGTTTTCTCTACTTGTCCAGTTGCAGAGAATCAGAAGTTGTTATATTCCTTAAAATTTGACAGCTATGTGAACTTGCTTTTTAGGGCGACAAAAGAAGCTTTGATGATGATGCTTCAAAAAGTGTACCAGGTCACGTACCAAAAACATTGACGCCATTTGATAGAAGCGTTGGTAATTATGCCTTGAACAAGACTGCTTCACCCAGGTAGTTGAACAGAATGTTTTTTGAAAATTTTCTCTTTACTTTGTTTTTCGCTTATAAATACGCTTTATTTATTTATTTATTTATTTATTATTATTAATAAGCTTATAAATAAACTGTTTCATCATGCAAAAGTTCCTTCTAAATAATTGTGTTTTTTTTGTTGGTGAAAATCTAAATTATTGTGTTTGTTCAATCTTAAATGAAAAATAACTGCGCTATGTGCTTTTTTTTGTGTGTTTTCATTTGTGGACGTCTGTTCAAACTGGTGCTGCAACTTGGTTTGCTTGTTTCTTTTTCTTACATTTTGCCACTACTTTCTCTTCCATAACGTACATGGTGACCTCCTCAGCTCAACTGTTTGCTTTGATTTATTAAACTTATTGTAGTCAAAATATTCTCGAGCTTCTTCATAAAGTGGATCAGTCAAGGGAGCATGGCATTGCAACAACTACAAGCACTTCTAACTGCCATTTATCTTCCAGGGTGATGGATACTGAATCTTCTGATGGGTCTATTGTACATCCTCAGCAAAATCAAAGTTCTTCATCTCAGGGGTTTGGTTTACAATTGGCTCCTCCTACGCAACGGCTTCCTATGGTGTCTTCTCATGCTACACCGCGCGCTGCTTCTGAGCCAGTGGATAAGAGTCATATTTGGTTGGCTGGTTCTCAGACTTTTCCTTCTCGAGAGTCATCTCATGAAATTACAAATGGCATTTCTGGTTCCTCGGGACAAATTTTTGATAAAGCCTCGCAGTACACTGCACTGGGAAATATTCAACAGGCTTTTACACCCGGCTTTCCTTTCTCCAAGATACATGCTCAAAATCAGAATATGGCTAATCTTGGTGGACAAGTAGCAAATACCCAATGTGATAGTGCAAGTTTTGTTGATCGAGCTGCTTCCACGAGTCAGGTAGATGAATATTGTGAAAGAGCACAAACTAGTCAATCTGCATTGTCATCTGCTCATGACATTCGCAAGCTGAGTGGTATAAATCAAATCCGTGCTGGAGATCCTACAATGCAAATGTCAACATTGGAGGCTGGCACAGCTCCTCATCCTTCTGTTACATTTAGTGCATGTCTACATGGCGCCCCTTCAAAAGTTTTACACAACGTATGGACAAATGTTTCTAGCAAGCAACATCCTGATGCTTTGAAGTCTCCATCACGTCCCCAACCATTTAATATCCGTGAAACTGCAACAGGACCACAGAAGCCATACACTGAAGATTCAGAGAGTGATGATAACAGCCTCTCTGGGCAGCAGATGTTGCCTGAAAGTATTGATGCCGCTGAAGAGAGTGCAAGTGCTTCAGACGCGAAGGAACATGTTGTGAAAAGTACACTTGATACATCTCAATCTAGCCCAGCTGCAACTTCTAGAGATATTGAGGATTTTGGCCGGTCTTTAAGACCAAACACTTTTTTGCATCAGAATTTGTCTATACTAAATCAAGTTCAGTCCATGAGAAATATGGAGTCTAATCCTGGTAATCTAGATGTCAAGAAATTCAAAGTTTCAGATGATGTGGCGTACAAACAGTTGGATTCCAACCACAGACAACAGTCATCCGGATACAATAACATGCTCAAAGATGTCATGGGTAATAATTCTTCAGTGTCAGGTAATGGACGAGAAACTAACGCATCTTCTGAGGAGGTGGTTGGATATGGTCAGAAAAATACTCTTAATGTTGCAAATAGTAACAAAGTAACTTCTATCAGAAGTGAACATTCTCTAGTAAATCCTCAGATGGCTCCATCATGGTTTGAGCAATATGGAACTTTTAAAAATGGTAAGATGTTGCCAATGTATGATGTACGGGCAATGACTCCTCCAAAAATTATGGACCAGACTTTCATTGTGAAGAACCAATCTGCTAGTTTGCGTCTTGGTAATTCAATGGATCAAGTCAATAGTCTCAATGATGCTGGCCACCTTGGTCATGCCAGGCAAAGTCCAATGCCTACTTCAGTTGCAAGTGATGCCCCTTCTCAGTTATTGTCTCCTCCTGCTGTTGAGCCTGATTTGCATATTAAGAAACCAAAGAAGCGTAAAAGTGCAACTTCAGAACTCATGCCATGGCATAATGAATTGAAACAGGGTTCTGAAAGGCTTCGAGATATCAGGTTCTTGACAAAATTACGTGATTTAGCATATCATTTGTTTAGATTAATTGTTTGACAAATATAGTATTGCAGTCTGAAACTATTAGGCGTTTTTATTATTGGTCCTTCTTAACACAGAATAAGCTAATCTAAACACACATTTAATGCACTTGCAATTACCCGTTGCCATTGTTGATGGGTTGAAGTAGAAAAACATCATATCTCTTTCACCAGTTGATATGACGTCCTTTCAATAGCTTTGAAAGTATTCCATGCCTTGTGTTTTTGCTATGTGATTATATTTTGATCTTGTTTTATGCTCATCAATTTGTTATTTCTTTTTGTTCTAAGAAGACTGAGGTTCCTTATTATTTGGCAGTGCGGCAGAATCAGACTGGGCCCAAGCTGCAAATAGATTGATTGAGAAGGTTTGTTCACAATCAAATCAGTCTATGCAACTGATGCTCTAAATTCATTTTTTTACAAGCATTTACATTGTTCCTTGTGTAACTTTAGGTCGAGGATGATGGTGAGCTAGGCGAGGATTTACCAACAATGAAGTCAAAAAGAAGACTCATCTTGACGACGCAGCTTTTGCAGCAACTACTTAACCCTCCTCCATCTGCAGTTCTCTCTGCAGATGTCAAGTTGCATCATGATAGTGTGGTTTACTCTGTTGCTAGATTAGTGTTAGGAGATGCATGCAGTTCAGTCTCACAGTCTGGAAGTGACACACTAATGCTTCCTGAAAGCAAAAACCTGTAAGATTTCTTTTTCCCTTTTAAGTGAGCATAACAGGGTTTTGGTCCTTTTGGATAGATCATACGGCCCATATAAGTGAGAACGGTCTTGTGATTGTGGGATATGAGAAGGGGTAATCTTAATCATGCAATTTCACATGAATTGTCTAATAAGTTAACACGAAAGTCACATGACCACGGAGAAAATTGCACGACGTTGTGTTTTAATCTTGACTGCACATGTACACGCATGTTCAAATGATTAGGGTCTGTTCATCTCACTCGCATTAAACCACTTTTCTTATTTATTATGGTCCATATATTCATTCGTCCGTTCATGCGTTTATATTTATATATAATTTTCATACAATAATTGAATTTTTTGTTGATATATTCTGTAGCCTGCCCGAGAAGCTTAAATCAGCCGAGAAAATTGACCAGTACATTTTGAAAGTGGAAGACTTTGTCGGTAGGGCAAGGAAACTGGAAAATGATATATCGAGGTACTATTGCAGTGTTTAGTTTGATTCTTTTAATCCTGTCATTTTAATTTTCTAATGGCCCTAGCAAATAGTTCATTTGTTCTGAGTTACAAATTTCATACCCAGGCTCATCATTGTGGATGAGTGCAAACGAATGTGCCTTGGTATTATTTCAAAAATTGTCAAAAAGGTTTTTGCTGTATTTGTTGCCGTTTCCTTTTTTGTTGGTAATAAAATTTCAAAGAACTATTGATTCAGCAACTTGATTAATTCGGATGGAATCATGAAGTGTGTTTACAACGGAAGTTGTTTTCTAATTCGGACGTTGCTAATGCACTCATAAAAAGTCTAGGAAAAGTGAACTCACGATAATGCCCTCAATGAGTATTTTTTTTATAAATTCAATGATGACCTCTTATGATCTTAAAATCTATAGCGCCACTTTTAATCACACCACTAAAGTTAAGACCATGTTTATGGAAGGTCAATTGCCAGGCATCTCAACTCTAATCCTAGTTGACAGTGGTGCTAGCCATAATTGATAATTTTCTTCCTCTAAAGGGCACTAGAGCACGTGGCTCGTGTAAGAGACCAATTAACCCAAGGAGTATTGAGTTACTATGACCAAAATATATAGGAAACTGTTGATTTAATTGACAAACATTAAAAATAGTCACATGTTATTATTCCTTAGCTACCCAATATTGACGGTTAGGAATAGATTGAGCAATCGTATCAATTAACATTTATTGTATTTATTGCAATCCTATCAATACAACCTAGCATAATAAGATTTAGAGACGCAAATCGCAAATTTAACATGCTATCAGAAGTCAGAACAATACTATCTTCCGTAACATACCTTTATGATGGTTTTCGCTCTCCGCCGTTGTGTTCCTCTTTTCCGCATGGTCTCTTCCACTCTTGGTCACCATCCTTGCTATATTTGTTGCCCTACTGTGTTTGTTATCACCTCTGGTCACTATCTCCACGTCAGCCACAAGTCCTTCAGCTGTCGCTGTCGAGAAATTTTCTGGCGAGTTCTCTACCACCAAGACTGAAATCAGACAATCTACGTAACCTTGAAGTTTTGGCCCTTGGCACTCTAAAACAGCACCACATGCATGTTCTCCAGTCTGCTATTCACCAACTCCGGCATTGTTCTCTCTTCTTGGTTGACCCATGGCTCCCTCCGGTACTACAAATTTCAAGACTCTTATTTTCTCTGACTATTGTCTGCCACATCTTCAATGTTTGTCATGCATCCGTTTGACGTTTCTCACAAATGAATCATATTAGTGGCGACTTCTCTTCCTGTACGGTCATTCTATTTTCTCTAACTATTGTCTGCCACATCTTCAATGTTTTTCATGCATCCGTTTGACGTTTCTCACAAATGAATCATATTAGTGGCGACTTCTCTTCCACCAACGGTCATTCTGGTGGTGCCTTTTCTTCCCACATATTAATCATGTTAGTGTTGACATCACTTACCACAGATGACCACTTCGTTGTTAAAATCTGTTAATGAAAAGGAATTAGTGACGCTGGTCCTTGATGTTCAGCATTATAAGTGATCATATCCCTTATTCACTAGTGTTTTCTACACAGAACTCTTAAAATTGCAGGGGGCCATTGTTCAATTTTCGGATGAGTTTCTCTTATCATCTTGAGACGACTAAACTGAAGTCCTTCATAGGTGTCTCGAGACTTATCTAAGGTGCTTTGCTTTAGAATTCGGGTAGTGCAGGGTTGGGGGCATGTGGAGTAATTTGGTGAGTTGTCATTTGGGTTTAGATGCAGAGTTAATCTCCAGAGGAGCATCTTGCCCTGGGAGAAGGAGTGATCCTTTTATTCTGTATTACTTATTGCTCATGAATGTAATCAATAAAGCCCTCTTCTTTATTCTCAATTTTCGATCACCTAACATCTATGCTGATGAACGTCGAATTAACTTAAAAACTTTGACATAGAAGTATCCCCATGTATTTTTCGTGGTTTGCCTTTACAATAGGATTTTAGATGGTAATGATGTTATTTGCAATTTTCCGTAGCTCATATATAGGGATGTGGAGACACTGGTCTTCTTTGTGTTTTCATCATTATATTATGGTTCTTCCCTATTGCTACCATTTTAGGTTATTATCTCATCCCACCGCATTTATCTTTATATGCTAGCTACAATTTTGATATGCTCTCCCTTATTTTACCATTTTTCATCTTGATGCAGATTGGATAGCAGAGCCTCAATTTTGGATTTGAGAATTGAGTGTCAAGAAATAGAAAGATTTTCTGTCATCAATAGATTTGCCAAGTTCCATGGACCACCAGGGCAAAATGCTGGGGCAGAGACTTCATCTTCTGATACAAATGATCGGAAGTCATGTCTCCAGAAATATGTTAATCCAGTTCCAATGCCTAGAAATCTCCCAGACAGGGTACAATGTCTTTCACTATGATAATTAATTAATTCATTTTTCCATCTTTCTTGGTCAGTTGTCCCCACATTCTCCTGTTTTTGGTCCTTTTCTTTCAACTTATATTACTGCACTTCATCGCCATAGAACCATACAACTGGCAATGTAGGAGAAGAATGGTAGTAGATTGCCTCTTCAACCAATGGAGGCTGTTAGATCTTTGTAGTCTATATTTGTATGTATGTGTATGTATGTACGTCTAGATCTTTGCAATCTAGTTATCTTTTTACTTTTGGTTTTCAGGTTCCAAGCCTTTCTGTATATAGTAAGACAATATATGCAGTCTACTTAGTTTAACCATACCATTTTGGTCGGTATTGTCTGTTTAATTAACATAAGCTGATCAGTGTTTTTCTTTGGGTAGAAAATACGATGCTTAGTGGTTACTCCATAATTCAAAATCATTTTCCTGTATCTGTACATAGTAAGACAATATATGCCGTCTACTTAGTTTCAACCATATCTTTTGGCTAGGTTGTCTGATTAATTAGCATAAGCTGCTTAGTGTTTACCGAATTGTTTCTATTTCTCAATTCAAAAGTAGATTTCTGTATTCGTATGTTATGTAGTGTATTTAGTGTTAACCATATATCTGGCTCAGTTCTGTTTGATTAATTAGCACAAGCCCCACTTCACTCCATTTAACTTTTTTCAATTTCCAATAATTTTCGTTGTATAGTTTTTCCTGCTCCTAGTCTTTTCTAGGCTCTCTTGGGGGCACTTTAATGATGAGGAGGTTATTATTGTATAGAAACAACCGTCGAGAAGTGAAAGGGCTCTAGGGAACATTCTTGGTTTACTTTTGCCTTGATAATACTGCTGACAGTCTACATTTAAGCTGTATTTAGTAATTATTAATTAATATTATAAAAACGCCATTATGAAACTGCATTCTGGTGAGAAACTTCAATTGGTAGCTTCCACTTCAACTTGCATTGGAGTCATTTCCAGAGCGAGAACAAACATACACGTAGTTCAGGTGGTTACAGCCTGGATGTTAAATTTATTCATGGAATATCAATTAAAGCTTAAGAAGAGGTGAGCCATGCGAATATTTACTTTTGGGGAGATATGCTTCTGGTAGGAAATTATACTTTTGTACTGCATTGTTGGTTTCTTATTTGCAATCAGTGTTAGGCCATTCACGATTGGCAACTTGGGGGGAGGGGAGGGGAGGGGTGGATTGGTGTTAAATACGTGATTTAGAGTTGTAATTCTTGAGATGCGAATGCAAGCCGGTGCGGGTTGATAATTGCTTCGTTTCCAGCGTCTGTTATACCATTTTGGTTTCCGAATATCCGTTGAATCACCAACTTAATGGATGCTTAAATTTGTACTAGACACTAGACATTGTATTCTTTCGTGAGGGGATGATCTTTTAGCCACAAAACTAGTCTAAAATTTCCCTATGGCTGGGGTATTTACTTTAGAAAATAATCTTGATTCTTGAACATAGTTAAATGACCTACGTTTTTGCTCGGTTAGTAGTTGAATTGGCAATCTTTCTCCCTATCGTTATTAAAAAGACAACTTATATAATCCTCGCGTTAACTACTTGGGCATCGTGACTAGCTTGAAATACTAAACTACTGCTTAAAACTAAGCATACGACCTGTTGTTGTACTTGATTAACGAAGAAAATCCTATTAGATGCGCACGTTGTTGAACACAAGGCAAAATCACACAACAACGAAAATAATGGTAGTCAGAAAGAAGCATTGAGAGTGAAATTTAATTTTCGCTTCGTAATACTTTTCAATGACACCTTTCTTTTTAACAAAAAAAGATAAAGAAACTTTTTGAAAAAATATCATTTAATAGGACAAAAAAAGTTAAAAATTACATATAAGGTGGTATCCTTTTTAGAAAAGCAACCACATTGCATCAAAAAAAAAGAAAAAAAGCAACCACATAAAACCTGGCAGCTTGTCATCAGTTTACAGTTGTTTTTGACA
Source organism: Astragalus glycyphyllos (assembly GCA_963573325.1). Lineage (NCBI taxonomy): Eukaryota > Viridiplantae > Streptophyta > Magnoliopsida > Fabales > Fabaceae > Astragalus > Astragalus glycyphyllos. Next base: position 58,105,911 of record OY754308.1, on the reverse strand, counting down.
ATATCAGTTAGCAGTCATCTACTGGAATATATTTTTACTTATACTATATCAATTTTTTATTAATAATAAATAGCTTTTGGGTCATTGCTTTCAAGCCTGAGTACAAATCCAAACGTTGTTTACTGGCTTAAACTTGACTGCTCGAGTCATTCCGATATATTTTCTTTAAAGTAAAAATCTTTCCTTTCCTAATTCAGGAAAATAAATAAAACAGTTTAGAATCTCTCACATATAGTTGAGCATATTATACATCAATCCAGACACCCATCATGCTAAGTTTGTCTTTGAACAAAATTTATCCACATATGACCAGCGAACCTGGTTGTCCTCTGTCCACAATTTGCTACTTTCATCACACTTGAACTACCCATCTCCACGACTTGGTAACCATTTTACTGCAACAGCGAAAGCAATGAACACCTCTTGCCACTCGTCTCAACATGACAAGATATACAACATCTAAAAAGGACGTTCAAAGTTCTAACCATTAAATCTTGACTCCAACAACATGCTTATCAGACTTCACTAGCTATTACAGGCTACAGCGGCTTCATCCTAAGCTAATGTGCATTTCCTCCCCGACAACTGCAAATATCTCATTCACGCTGTGAATGAGGGAAGAAAAGGAAGGGGTGGGAATGTGGGAGAGAAAAAGATGTATTTTAGACGATAACATTTACCTATACTTGAAGAATGAAGATAATTGCAATTTACCTGAAAGTGTTTGTGTTCACCTCTGCAAGCCATGTTGTTAAATAAACCTGTGATGTAGAATATATTGAGATAATCTCGTTACAGAAATGAAACTAAAAGTTTCATATGTATGAAAAACATGTATTGTTCCAACTGGCCCAAGTAATTTGCTGAAAGATTTAAAAGTAGGGAGAAAAATAACAATTTGCAGAGTATTTCTTGTGACCCACTTTCAAACTTCCTTGCTAAAATAATTTTCTTTTCCAGAAAATATATCGAAGTTAATTTCTCAATTTTATGCTAAAATGTAGTCATTGTCCTTTACATTTGTTCTTCTCCAACACGAACGACTCGACTCTTGCAAAGATGCTGTATAAGAAGTAAAAAGATCCCAGCACTAGATTCTACCATTTTAGCTCCACAAATTCAGTCTAAGCAATTTGCAGATGCATGAGAAAATTGTTCTTCCAGACTTAAAATGGTGAAGCAATTAAGCTATGACTTGGGAGATGATAAGCAAATTTACTTCCCCCCACCCCCCCCCCTAAGTGCAACGTTGGTTATGAAAATGATAGACTCAACCCTCATATCAATTTTATAATTTTAAACCCCAATGTAGACACTTCACAATAAGTTCAGAGAATACATGGTACTCCCTCCGTATCCTTTTAATTGTCGCTTTAGAGATTTCACACATATTAAGAAAAAGGTGTAAAAGGAAGAAAGAGAAGAAGGATTTTACATAATTAACCTTATTGGTGATAGGTGTATTCACCACCATTATAAATGCAAAGTAGATAATAATGTTTTGGGAGTGATGTTCATAGTATTAATTAGAGGGTAATATTGGTAAAAGTTTCATTAAAATTAGAAAGTGACAATTATTTTGAAACAACATTTTTAGTAAGTGAGACCATTATTTGGATACGGAGGGAGTATCAAATACATCACCTGTAAAACCTCAGGGTTGGGTTGGTTGTCGAATTTCAAAGCAACCATGTCAGACTTTCCATCCCTCAATCTTGGTGGAACTGGCCCACGAGTCACCTCACAGTACAAATTGCAGTCGCTCAAATCTTTGAATTCATCATCATAGAGCTGAGCTGGCCAATGTAATTGGCTTACTTGTGAAGCATCATAACCAATGGACATAAATTCAAGAATAAGTAGGCGCTGCAATTTGAAATACGTTCCCCAATAGTAATAATAATAAAGTCAGGAATCAATATAAAATAGAAAAAATAACAATTGTGAAAATTGCAATTCACCTTCAAACACAGTTCCAAACTGAAAATCTGAATCAGCTCCTCCGCGAATTTCTCTGATGTTTCAAAATTTGAAATTTTACCATCATTTAAATGAAAATAACAATACAATGCACACTCTCATTTCCCCAGTGTTTTATGTCATATGAGAACAAAGTTACCGAAAGACAAAGAAGCTTTGTTATCATTTGATATTATTTTATAAGATTTAGCATAACTCCTACGGTGGAACTTCTAATCACAATTCAAGTGTTTTGTCGCTTTCATTTATCATTCTTTTGAAATACTTCCAACTTCTACATTATATTGGCTTGTCAAAACTTAAACCCTCAACGGCTGTTTAATCAGGCAAGCTGCATTTAGTGACTGACAATTCTATATATAGGGAGTGTTGATTCAGCAGAAAGCATACAACTTCCAACTTGGGAGAAATTTTCCAGCACTCTAAAATTATCATCTCCCCCATAGAACATAAAAATTTTCCTTAATTAGAGGAGTAAATTGGAGAACATACCATATCAGGATTGCAGTGAAATGGAAGAGTGCTTTTGGTGTAATCTGTGATAGAAAAATGTTATAGCATAACTACAAAATTTACATTTTTGTATGGGACTGAATGCTGGGTGGTAAAAAGCCAATGAGAAAACAAGCCTGGTGTTGCATAGATGAGAATGGTATAACGGGGAATAGTCAACAAGACAGAACAAATATTAGGAATAAAACGATTAGATAGAGAGCTGGGGCAATAACTATTGTGGAAAACGTCAGAATCTCGTCTTAGGTGATTTGAACGTATGTAGAAGACTTATAGAAATATGAGCATACGGTAGACAAAATGAAGGATAGTGCAATAGTCAAAAGTGGTAGGAGACAAAGGAAATCATACTTCAAAACGTTAAGAAGTATCTGAAATTAAATGATCTAATTCAGGATGATTCATGATAGGACATTATAACATTGTTTGCTCCATTTGGTAGACTCTGCCTAGTCGGGAAATGATTTAGTTGTTGTTGCACAATCAAAGTGGAAACTTTCTATAATTCCAACAAAAAAATGAAATCGATAAAAAAGGTTAACCAGAAATATCATCTGAAGAACCAATGATCTGTGCAAGAAGTTAAATTGTGAATGTTGTCTTACCGTGTGAAGAGATAGAGAAAAATGCAAATACTGGAACTCCACCACCATCTCCACTATTTCCAGAATCACGCTGGTCTTCAGAGTAATAAGAAAATTGCAACAATGGACTATTGTTTGATCCCCTGAAAAAACACCTCATTGATCTGCTAACATTGATCATTTTACGTACAACGCACACCTAAAGTCATAAAATAATAAAAGATACACAAATAAGCCCAGTACCATCCGGTAAACAGTTCCCTCTGATAATTACCAGTATGTCACAAATAAACTTTCCCAAAATACATCATTTTACATTGCAAACTTCCATTTTCCATGACATAATGTTAGCACCGTACTCGGCTGTTGTATATCATTGTATGTCTGTCTTTCCCTCTTCACCGAACAAAAATGTGGAGAGCATCAAAAATAACATTATATGGCATCAAAACACTTCTGGGATTTTCTAATAAATTAGATGTTCAAGCGAATAAATACATGCCATATTGTATGTTTAATACATTACTTTGCAAGTACAAATATGCCAAATTGCCAATACTTCAAGTTCAAAATGAAACAAGGATAACATACCATGTCCTTATAAGACAGCAATAATTTGCTCCTTTGAAGTTCCTGAAACAGGTAAAATAAGCACATCACGTCACTAGATAATTGATGCCATATATTTGAAGGTTATTTTTTTAAATAAAGAAGAAATTCTATCAGAGAGAGAAGATAATTAATACTTCTAAAGGGAGGATAAGAATCTGTCTGGTATGAGAAAATGTTTGTTGATTTCATTTCCTGAACACCGCATTGTTTTCACTTTTTCAAGTCAGATTAATTTTAATCCAGAGAACACCATAGAATTGATTGACTATAATGTAAAAAAAAAAAAAAAGTGGACCAGAAGGCGTGTGGTTATTAAGCACATCAACCACTAATGAAAACAAGAGCAGACATATTAACGTCCTTGCCTAACTTTCTCTTACCTCAGAACCAAGATTAGGGTCACCGTCAACAATCGCTAAAAAGTGGCAATATCACAATTGAGATGCCCCTCTCAATGACTCAATCTAGAAAATAAAGACTTCTTCCCGTGAGTTACTTATTCAAGAAACTCTATCAGTCCAACTCAGTCATTTGTTTTCTCAAAAATGTATGTATGTATATACTCCCTCCGGTCTCTTTTATAAGCAAAACTAACTACTTTCACGGTGATTAAGAAAATTAGTTAAGTACAATTAATTGTCTAGTTTTTATACAAAAAGTTAACTAAATTTACTAAATTAACCTTTTTAAATATTTAATGAAAAGAACATTTTGTTTGACTTTCTAGTTAACCACTCAATTAAATGAAGGGTACATATGGAACAATAGCATTGAATATGGTAAAAGTAGTTAACTTTTGCTTATAAAAGATACCAAAATTTGAACCATGTTTTTTTTTGCTTATAAAAGTACTTAACTTTTGCTTATAATGGTAGTAGAACCAATCCTACATTCAGAATAGCTTAAATTCTAAATGCAAAAATTTCGCTTAAATCAATCCTAAATTCAGCTACTTTCAAATAAGAGTTGCAAAAGTCGAAGTGAAAAGAGAGACAATGCAAAAAATCAACCATACCTGCTGCTTAAATAGCTTCAAACAAGCTTTCTTTCTTATATCTGGCATATCACTCAAAACACCTAACTTCAAATTACGCACGTACCTACATTAATTACGAAAGCACAATCACAAACACCTTATACGCCAAACACAATTAAACAACAACTTGTGAAAGGAGAAGAAGCAGGAAAAATTATCAGATTAATATACCTTTGGGAAAGATGAGAGTTGACAAGAGCAGTTGCGTGGGATCTTGCGGTGGAAGAAATAGTGGACCATTGATCCCTTAATGACGCCAACTGTGACCACTGGTTCCTCAAATTCCGTTGCGCGGCTTGCCGCCAAAGTCTGAGCACTGAGGACGGCAATGGAGAAGATATTTGAGGCTTCGAATCGGCAGTTCTTGAAGGAGTAGATGCATCTGAGCCTAGGGTTTCCATTGTTGAGTTGAGCATCGCTTAGCGGCTTTTGCCGTTACTGGTGTGGGAACAGCAACGAGTGCATGCAGGCAGGGAGTGAGTGAGTGAAGCGGTGGAAGACGGCGGAGAAGTGGTGCCCAGAGGCGGAAGGCGGCGGATCAGTGGCGCCTGGCGGCAGAAGGCGACGGTACGGAACAAGATAATGGAGCGGAGCGACGAACAGCAGCAGAGGGGAGTGTCGCAGGCTCGCAATAAAAAGGTCAAACTCATTCCTAGGTGGCGTTTTCTCGTGAATACCATCTACCATAACTTTATAACCAATTTCTATAGTGATATGTAGGGATGATAGAATGGGCCAGCTCGCCCCGCCCGACAGTTCGCTAAAGGATATTGAGTTGAGAAATTGAGCCCATCCCACCCCTTGGTGGGTTGACGGGCCGACAAACTAGCCTGTCATTAAAATAAACATACGAAAAATGTATTTAAATCATACTTTTTAGGCTTAGAATAGGCCGATCAGTGGGTTAACCCGTTCAGGCCCGCAAAAAATAAGGTAAAATTGACGGATTGGTGGGTTGACCCGCCACAATCCGTGAACAAACATTAAAAAATATTTAGAAATAGTAAAAAACAAGGGGAATCATAATAAATAAATAAAATTAAACTTGGCAGGCTAGCCCTCCCGACCCGTCTTTAAGGCAGGCTACAATGGGTTGGCGTGGTCAAATCACCAACCCAACTCACCATTTTTTGGCGGATTAGTGGGTCGGCCCGCGCGGGCCAATCCTGTTTTGATCCCCTAGTGATATGAGTATACTCTTCCTCCTATACCCACTTTAAGGTTTGGTAGAAGCATGGTGCTTCGACTTCTTGTGGTCATGGACATCTGTCACTGGCATCAGAAAAATGCGTTGGCTATTACAAACACAACAACCTATCTCGAATTGGCCAATATCTCTAAAAATTGTCGCATCAATATTGCACTTTAGGGACCCTCCCTCGCTACTGGACCCATTTTACATTTGTGTGACTATTGATCACCACGAAAGGTCGCTAGTCAGTATCACGCATCGTCGCAGGCCACAGCCGCATTAAATTTGCCGCAAGCACAGTAACACTTATACACAATAGAAGCCACCTAAGAATAATAATCTAATTCATATAATTTTTTTGACAAGTCATATAAAATTGTTGTTTTTCATCAACAATTGTTTTTTTAAGCCGATTATCCTCTACGCACAACTGCAAAGATTTTGGTTAATTTGGAAAAGACCAAAATCATTTCATCCAAGTGTTCTCAGGTTACTAAATACTACCTCAAGACAGACCATTTTATAGAAGATAATGTAGTTTCTGGTTCATCAAGTAATTAATTGAATAATTAATGAACCAAAAACCAGATTGAATCTTATAAAGTGGACTCATGTTTTTTCTAGTACAAAAAGGTGTAGGTGAGTTGGACTCCGGGGGCTCACCAGGGGTCTCAAGCCTCTTTGAATGCTTACAGAGGTACTTCCAAATCACCCACTAAAGAGGTTATCACATCGACAGTGGGAGGTGAACCTACGCCCTTATGGGAATGGGATGGACTAATATGTTTTAGTAGAGTTGAAACGTAGGTATCTACTCAATGGATTTAATTTATATATAAGTTTTTTTTACACTATATACGAATTAGAGACTGACACATCGTCAAAAAGAAATTGATCAATTGACAACCACCAATTAATCAATTAGTAACCAACTACTCAATGTATTGTGATCGGTGTTCTTTGTAAAATTTTATACACAAACAAACATGTTTAAACTCTTACTCAAATTTCTAATATCACCTTCGTAATACACACTCTCATTTTTCTTTTTGATTTTTTTTTTTAAACTAAGGAGTACGAGATACCCCTAGAATCCAATTCTGTCTGGTCGCATCTACGGAATCTCCGGCAAAACAAGTTACAATAACGATAATTTCTGCTTTATAATAACAGAGTGCGCCCAAACACAGAAGAAAAAGATTCAATTTATAAATGTTCCTTCAGTTTTTTTTTTTGGTTTTATAAATATATATTCTCTTTCTTCCCTATTAAGAAAACAAAATGTTCTGTTCTTACTTCTTAGGATTCGCTTCCTCTCTTTTGTAGTTTCACTTCATCTCCAACCTCTCGTTCAATCAACTAGGGTTTGTTTCTACCCATTAGATTGATCTCGATCTCGCCGACGCAACCTCAACTGTAAGCTACTATTTTTTTTGGTAAATTAATGTACTTTTGTTTATGTCACAATAATAAATGATCAAATATGAATTATTAATTTGTTTTACAATTTTATTTTATTGCTATAGTTTTTTTGTAAGCTTTTCTTTAATTGCTATAGCTGATTAGGGATTATGAGAAACTGAGGTTCACGCTTTCGCTGCTCTGTTGCGGTTTTTATAATGTAGTTTTCTGTTTCAAATGCATGTCATTTACTTTGTTTTTTCTAATTATCATAATATTTGGTTTGATGAAGATCAAGAGCATGTAAGTTGTCACAATAGGTTAGAAAATTGTTTTTCAATCCTTTTCTTTTAGTTTTAATTTTGGTTTGGTGGCAGGTATTGCTCATGCTGGTCGTTGATACCCTTACTAGGGCATGGAAATTTGAAGTTAGCAATGAGAGATACTTCAGACAAAATTTGGGGATGAAGAGTGGGTTTCTTGTTCAATACGTTTTCTGAGAGAAGCTAGGTTGAATGGTTATGTATTGCACAGTATTTTCATTGCCTATATAGAAATTTTGGTTGAAGAATGAGACATGTGGAAGTTTGTGTTCTTTGTTAAACAAGACATTTATCATAACTAACCTGGTTAGCCGCGATCAAGCAAGCTCTGTTGCAAAATACCTGGAATTTCTAGAATTATATAGTTGAGGAATGGATGATGACAGAGATTTTGAGTTGTTTCTTCAAGGTTGGAATACCAAGAATCCAACTGACAGAATTTTCATTATATCGTGCTTTGTTGCTGCCCTAGTTGGAATTTTAACCATAGCCTACACGGCCTTTCAATGGAGGAGAAACATTAATCTAAGTTGGATGAAAGCCATAGCTAGATCTAAGAAAAACCCAAAGGCAAGGCACAAAGTTCCTGCAGCCCCTCACACGTGGGGTCTAGAATCTGTATCTCGTGCGAAGAATTTAAACTGTTGTGTCTGCTTTAAGTCAATGTCCCCCTCTCAAACTCTGGGGCCTATGGTAGCTTCCGACAGTTTTATTCACCGTTGCTGTGTTTGTGGAGCAGTAGCTCATCTGAGCTGTTCTTCTAGTGCCCATAAGGACTGCAAGTGTGTTTCTATGGTTGGATATGAGCATGTCGTGCATCAATGGGCTGTTTGTTGGACTGATGTAGCTGACCAGCTTGACGAAACTACTTTCTGTAGTTACTGTGAAGAACCATGTGGTGGGACATTCCTCAGTGGTTCCCCTATATGGTCTTGCTTGTGGTGCCAACGTTTGGTACATGTTGATTGTCATAGTTCAATGTCTAATGAAACGGGTGATATATGTGACTTGGGCCCATTTAAAAGATTAATACTGTCACCGCTGTATGTGAACATTGCGAAGGAATTTGACAGGAACTTGTCAGCTGGATTTCTTAGCTCAATAACTCATGGTGCAAATGAGATAGCATCTACCGTTCGGGCAAGTATTAGGAGCCAGAGCAAAAAGTACAAGCATGGAAATGAACAGCCGGTTGAATCTGGGAATAGTGAGAGCATTAGTGAAATATCCACAGAAAGCACTAGCGATTCTCATCAAATAGTTAATGGTCATGTAGTGGAGGAAATAAATAGTGTTGGCTCAAATAAAGAGGTTCAACATCAAGATAGTGAAGTTGATAATAAGATGGACAGAATACCCAGTCTTACACGCAATTCATCTATCAATCAGAAGGATGAGTCGCAGGTGTTAGGAGTGAAAAAGAAGTATGAGTTGACTGGTTTGCCTCCAGATGCAAGACCATTGTTAGTTTTTATAAACAAAAAGAGTGGGGCCCAGCGAGGGGACTCACTTAGGCTGCGTCTGAATATTCTTTTAAATCCTGTACAGGTTTGTTACTTTGTTACATATTTTATATTTCATATTGCAATTACAATATCTGGTTATCATTTGGGTATTTGTTTGTTGGTATCAATGTTCTTCGCTGCAAGCCTGCAATGTTTGTAGGCTTTTTTATTTGTTTAGATTTATGCATTGGGGCAAATAACCACTATCCAACCCCAAGGGGTTGGCCTAGTGGAGCATGACAGGAGTTGATCCGAGAGGTCCTGGGTTCAACTCCCCACTAGTCCCCTTGGGGTGAGGTAAATGTAATTACCTTCGTAAGTGCTCAAAGAGCCCAAGGGTCTTCCCCCTTGGACTGGGGCGCCATCCCCTCACTCTAAATTTTTTCCCACCGAAAAAATAAGCACTATTCGTCAAGTACTTGTATTTTGTCACGAAATCATGTTATTGAGACTCTCACATCAAATAGAGATAAGGTCTGGATAGATTTTATAAAAAAGGGACACTCCTCTCTCTCTCTCTCTATAAGCTGATTTTGTAGGGCTGAGTTAGACCCACAATATAAGATGGTAATAGTTAGAGCCTACCTGTACTGGTTCACATTCATCAATCACTTGCCCATGTTCCTGACGCCTGGTAACTGTGAAGGGGTGTGTTGGGATTTCTGTTACTCTACCTGTATTGGTCCACGCTTCAGGTGCCCATTCCTGAGCGTGAGTGGGAGTGTTGAGAGCAATGTTTTAAAAACCGGACCGAACCGGCCGGTTCAACCGGTTGGACCGGGAACCGGACACTCGGGCGGTTGGTTCAACCCCATTTGAACCGTAGGCACGTTGAACCGCTTAGAACCGGTTTGGACCGGATTGAACCACGGTTCAACCGCTTTGAACCGCCAATTGACCCGGGGTTGAACCGCCCGGAATGCTTTTTTTGACTTTTTTATTGATTTTTTCTCCAAAATTTAATACCTTTCTTATTTTTTATTTAATTATTACTCATCCGGTTCAACCATGGTTCAACCGAGTGAACCGATTGAACCATGACCCGGAGCTCTCTCCGGTTCAATCTCCGGTCCGGTTTTTAAAACATTGGTTGAGAGTCCTACATCCTACATCGATTAGAGATATGGCCTAAGTAGTACTTGTAATACTTCACCCGACAAGTTGATTTTATGGGGTTGGTATACATGAAAGTCTCCTACAAATCGCAAAAATACGTGAATACTCTTTGACAATGTGATTACCAAACATTCCTTTGTTTTATTTAGGTGGTTGAGTTGAGCTCATCACAGGGACCCGAGATGGGACTTTATTTGTTTAGAAAGGTGTCTCACTTCAGAGTTCTTGTATGTGGCGGAGATGGTACTGTTGGTTGGGTTTTGAATGCAATAGACAAGCAAAATTTTGATTCCCCTCCCCCAGTTGCTATTCTTCCTGCTGGTACAGGAAATGATCTTGCTAGAGTTCTCTCTTGGGGAGGTAGCTTGGGTCCGGTGGAGAGGCAAGGGGGTCTTAGCACAATTCTGCATCACATAGAACATGCTGCAGTTACTATTCTTGATCGGTGGAGGATAACAATCAGTAGTCCACAAGGAAAGCAACAGCTCCAACCACCAAAGTTTATGAATAATTATCTTGGTATGTGAATGCGTTTTTCTCATGGTTAATATGAATTACATTTCAATGCATTGGTTTAGTATTTGGTAAGTCATCTTTGTGAGCCAGAGAGCTAATTTCTTTTTCGGCAGTGGATAGGGGGTTGGGTGGGTTATAGATACAGAGAGAGATGCGTTTAGAGCTTGATGTCTTGGTCTAATACTCGACTTTAACTGTGAAGTGTGAATATTGTCAAAACAAATTGAAGGTTTGATTTGTTTGTATTGGTTCGTGCATTAACCTGGCCAAGTTACATCTTTATCCCATCAAGTTTGATTCTGATCACATTTTGTTGGATAGTTAAAATGGGGGTAAAGTGAAGGGCGTGCTTTAGAAGCTTTACTTATAATTGTTAATTGGAATTTGGAAAATCAATTGTTGAGATTACGTAAGAAACATGCAAATGTATAATAAACTATGATGATTTTAAAACTTAAACTGCTGTTTTTCCAATGAATGGTTTTGATTCCTCACTTTATATCCCTCACTTAATTAATTAGATGTATACCACCCGCTTTTTATTAGACTACTTCATCTGCTGGTTTTCAAGCAATAGCTACTCTTGCATCATCTTGACTAGTTTTGCACCTAAACAATATTGAATTTTAGGAATAGGTTGTGATGCAAAGGTTGCTTTGGACATCCATAATCTGCGCGAGGAAAATCCAGAGAAATTTTATAACCAGGTATTTAATGTCTAATTGGAATTGGATTTTGAATTGGTTGGCATGTGATGCAAAGGTTGCTATGAGAAAAAAGTTGACAACATTAATCTCTAGAATTCATTATTTATTTTTTAAAGGTCAATGATAGGGAATCACTAATGTACTTTTTTTAATGAGATACATTAGACTATGCAACATGTTGATGCTTCCATTTAATAAAAATGGAAAGTTTGTTAAATAGGTGGCTTGTTGTATAGTACAAGATTATTTATTGTTATTATTTGTTGGGTGGTTGTGTGGTATTTGATTTGTCTCACTTTTATCCAGTGAAAACTTAATCATATTGGGCTAGTTTTAGCATGATATTGAAATTGACTCTTGGCTTAAGACATTCTGTTGCGCTGCTACTGGTGAGATATTAAGGAAGAATGGAGGATACATGATGTTAAGTATAGAAAAAGCAACACTTATTGATGTTATTTTCGAGTTTTAGTATTACTTCTAGCATGATATTGAAATTGACTATTGGCTTAAAACATTCTGTTGCACTGTTCATGGGGAAGTATTAAGAAAGATATATGCTGTTAAATATCAAAAAGCAACATATATTGTCTTCGTTGTCTTTGAGTTTCAACTTCTTCAGAAAGCTATATGCTGTTAAGTATTAAAAATGCAACACATATTGTTGTTTTTGAGTTTTTTAAAAAAAAACTAAAACATCAAAAGAATATAGTACAACTCTGGATATCCAACCTCGTAAATCATTCAAGCTAAAATCACCATCTTCCTAAACACTCAAGCCGTAATCTTCCTAAATCACCATCACCATCTTTCATATGAAAGCCCACTATTGAACCAGCACCGACCAGAGAATAAGAGAAGAGGCTGAGCCAGCACCCAGAATTAGATAAACCACCTCCTCCACCATAAAAAAATCAGCCGAAACCTAGAGGACTGGGCCAGAGGCAGATTGTAGCAAGCATATCAAGAGGGAGCAGAAAATAGTGCTACACTGGGTATCCAATCTAGCAAATCAGTCAAAGCCAAAATCAGCATCTTCCTAAATCACTCAAATCATGATCACCATAATCATCTTCCATATGAAGGCCCACAACCAGCCCCAACCAGAGAAGAAGGAAGGGGAAGAGAAGAGGCTGAACCAGGACCCAGAACTAGGTCAAGCCCTGGGTCAGAAGTAGATTGAACCAAGCATATCAAGAAGGAGAAGTGGACACATGGCAGAACATTAGCTCTGATCGAATCACCACTCAGCTGTTTCAATATCATACTTGATATCAGCTGCTGTGTTCAAACAGTTATCTTAATATGCATATTGATATCAGTTTCTGTGTTTCAACAGTTATCTTAATATGCATACAACTTTTGATTTCAATGTATTGGACTTTTAGGTTCAAAACTGAAAGTACTCTTTTTTTTTTGACCAAGCTGAAAGTACTCTAACATATGCAGTTTATGAATAAAGTTCTATATGCAAGAGAAGGTGCTAAAAGCATTATGGATAGGACATTTGAGGATTTCCCCTGGCAGATTCGAGTTGAGGTGGATGGAGTTGAAATTGAGGTCCCTGAGGTGAGTCTTTTAAAGCACAAATAACCTTTACTTTGTTTCACGTTTCTTTTTCTAATATGGCTGCTCAAAGTATTATTATTATTATTATTGTTGTTGTTGTTATTATTATTATTATTGTCGTTGTTGTTGTTGTTGTTGTTGTTATTATTATTATAATTATTAAATCCTTTGAGCGACTAATTCTAGTTAATAATATTGCCAAGGCACTAACTTTTTAAAAGAATACCTATACTCATACCCTCTATTTCTAGCATGAGTTTGTATTAGTAACCAAAAATATACATTTGGCAATATGTTCATCTTTTCTTATGTCGGCAATAGATTAACTATTTTGACAAATAGATATTTTGGGTGGGGGGGTAGGAGGGTGCTTCTTATCATGAAAATTCAAGTCAGTGGGAATTTAAGTTTGATATGTTTGTTGTAGTTTCTGAACATAGAGGGGGAATTTAAGTTTGGTGGCGTAAGGCATAATAACTAAATTACTCAATTTTTTATATTAGAACTTCCTCCTTTTTTAGTTTCTTATGCACTAACCTACCCCCACCAAAAATAAGAGCTAGATCCTTTGCTGAATTTTTTTTCAATTCATCCAGGATGCTGAAGGTGTGCTTGTTGCAAACATTGGAAGTTACATGGGAGGTGTAGATTTGTGGCAAAATGAGGATGATAGTTATGATAATTTTGATCCACAATCTATGCATGACAAAATACTTGAAGTTGTGAGCATATCTGGAACATGGCACCTTGGGAAGCTTCAGGTAAAATGAATCCCAACCCGCACTAGTGATATGCAACTTGAGGATTTACACAGACTGTATTTAAAGGGTCTTACTTGGGACTTCATAATGACATAAAAAATATGCAGGTGACTAACATTTTTGTTTTGAAAAAAACTTTGCTTGATACTTAAAAAGCTCTGTAATTAAGAACTAAAGCTTGAATGTTTACTTTTTAATCATGTTTTGCATGGAGCTGGAATCACATTTCAGTTGTATTATTTTGTCTGGGACCTCTGTTACTTTTACCTCATTTTAGATTATGAGTATTTGAGATCTATTTGATTTTAAAATGACATGCTTTTTAATTTGGAGTATGTCTGAGACATGATTTCTTTGTCTAGATTAAGTTTTAGGGAATTTAAACTATGAAATCATGGATGCTCAAATATTCTGTCACTTGCTTTGTCAAAATAGGTTGGGCTTTCTCGAGCTCGAAGACTCGCACAAGGACAGTCGATTAAGATACAATTGTTTGCTAAGTTTCCAGTTCAAATTGATGGAGAACCTTGGTTTCAGGATCCCTGTACAATTTCCATAGCCCACCATAGCCAGGTTATCATTCTAACCCCCACCTCCACCCCAATTGTGCATTACAAGCAGTGCATCCACCTACTTTTGTTTACTATACCTGCTTTACATTCTGATATCCTTATTTTAATATAATGTCTATTTTCTTACACTGTCTATATAACTGAAAACTGAATTTCAATATGTTTGCAATCCTTTACAAATTCCCTGGAAGACGTTTACCCATTTTAATGCTTTCCGTAATGAAAATTCCCCCCGCCGCTGAAATTCAACACTAACTACAATTTGTCCCAAATCAATTGTTTTAGTAAAATGAATTTGTCCCAAATCAATTGTTGTTTTACATTTTCAAGAAAGCATCTAACATGTTTTTCCTCTATTGCCCTTATTAATCATTACAACTTTTTACATTTAATTAATGATTCACGTTTATCTATGTAAAGAGATAAATGGTTAAATGGTAATTTAGACAATACTTTTTATAAAATCTAGACTATTAATCATTTTTCTTAATATGTGTGCAACAACCTTAAACTGCATATAAAATGGGACGGAGGTAGTATGATGGAATTTGTGTGTCTCAATTTTTATTGTACTATTTTTCTGATGCCTTACTTTGTTGTGTCTTCTTTCTGACTGTCCAAACAACTAATTAAAATGTATCAACGACTGTTGAATTTTTATCCTTTTTTTTGTGGTTGTTCAGGCCTTCATGTTGAAGAGGTCGGCTGAGGAACCTCTTGGTCATGCAGCTTCAATAATCACTGATGTGCTTGAGAATGCTGAAACCAACAATGTAATTAATGCTTCACAAAAGCGAGCTCTTCTTCATGAAATGGCACTGAGGCTGTCCTAGATGTTTTCTCCTTTCCACCCTGTGATTAGAGATTTTGTAGCAGTTATTTTGAGCATATTTTTTGCACACTAAGTATACTACTTTTTTCTTTTTAAAACTCGTGTAGCTTCCTGCTGCTTCTGAAGCAGGCTTGTACATTAAGAATAGTATATGTCAACAGAAAGATGAAATCAGATAGTTCCATAGGTGTTTGAACACAAAGCATATGCAGTCACTTGTAACACGACCTATGCAGCAATGTCTGCAATATCCATTATTTTATTTATTCCCTTATGACTGTGATGAGAGGATTATCATTTTACAAATCTATTGCACGAAAAGAGTACACGCTGTTACAGAATTTATTCAACAGAATAGCAAAATAACTGCAACTTAAAAAGGAACTTTGGACTATGGATCTGTTAAATATTGCATTTATATTAATTGAACTTTAGATTGTGGATTGAAAGCTTTTTATCCTAGGGGTTTTGGTATTATTACCTTTGGATAATCATTGGCTTTTCACTCTATGTACAGAAGGACCTTATCAATATGCTTGAGGGTCGATTTCTCACCTCTCCACTTTCATGTTTTTTCCCCAACAAACTTTTTTTTACACTCATCCACAGACATGTGACAAAGCCTTTTTCCCTTGTTCCTCTTCCACATGCTCGTTTATCTGGGATTTGTTGTGGTTGTGGACCTGAAATTCTTCTTGGTGCCTTGCTATTTTCTTTATAGATACGGTTCAGCTGATGTCTATAAAAGGGGGAATTTAGGTTGAAGGCGCGAGCCGGCGATGAGGCACCGGATCCCCAAATGAACTTGTTGAGCTTGTGTGTCATCTCTTGGGAAGCTGATGAAGATGCATTTGAGGTTTGAATGGCCTCGTTGAGTTGTATGGTTATCTGTTTGAACTCAAATGAGTCATACAAGTCACTGCCATTGTACTGAAACTGAAAGTTAAGTCTCTGTGTAGAATCCACTGCTTTCTTCTCTATATTTTCCATCAGAGGAAGAGTGTGTTAAGTTCAGGCTAAGCTGCACTTTTAGTTGTCATTATATTTTTTCTGTTTTGACAATAAAAACTTAAAATGTACACTGTTCAATAGAGGTTAAAGTTAGTTGCCTTGCCTTGAAAGCAACGTAGTAGAAGTATGTTTTTTATTTGCATTGTTTACTACGATTTTCTCACACCTCTGATTTATATCGAAGCAATTTGGTTTATGTAAGAATTCAGTGAATTCCCCTATGCAACAACAGCTCAAAAGCAGTGGGATGTTACAAGCATTTTCGATTGCTAAGGTGTCTTTTATATTTAGAAGAAAGCAAAATGAGGGACAACATCTTTCATGTTCAATTCCTTTTTAAGATCAACAAATGAATGTCAATATAGATACCTTTTTTTCCAGGCAACATATAAAGTTGGAGATGGAATCTGTCTCAGAGATGAGATTGCATGTTTGTGGGAGAAAAAATTCAATGGCTCCAACCAATAGTTGATGTAAAAGTGGGGGAAGCACTTGAGTTGCAACAAGCTACTGTAGCTACAGAGTGCGTGTTTCTTTAAGATTTTGGTAGCCCAGAAAAAATAATGCAAGAAAAAATAAGGTTGATATCATGGAAAATCAATATTATCATATTTGGTTGGCAAAATTATGGTAGATAAAATGGATTCCGGTGTAAGTAGAATTGAGTGTTGATTAAAATTATGTTAGATAAAATTCCTAGCTTTTGGGTTGAATAAAATCAATTTTGAGTGTTGATTAGGGACTTTTCTAGAGATGGTGCATAACCATACGTAAGTCCTTGATATAAAATAGGCCCATGCTTTTCCCACATCTCTCTCTACTCACCACACACCCTCTAAGCTCAAATATTCCAAAACTACCTTCAGTGAGAGAACGCATTTTCGTGCGATTCGGTTGAGCTCAACCGAATATATTCGGTTACGCCTAACCGAATATATTCGGTTGATCTCAACCGGACGTTGTAAAAAATAATATGGGGTGTGTTGCTAAGTTTTGTTGCTTCGGGGGAGGGCAACCGAATATATTCGGTTGGGCGTAACCGAATGACCCTGTTACAGAACAGAATGAATGAAAACTATAACAGTTTCCGGTTAAGTTACAAATTACCAATTGCAGACAAATATTACTAACTCAAATTGGTTTTCATTTATAATAATACATAACATATGGAAGTCATGACAATTGGTACCCGAATCCATTCGGTTTAGGTCAACCGAAACCACCCATAGGAAAAACCCCCCCAAAGTGATTTTTGCGCATTCGGTTGAGACTAGCCGAAACCATTCAGTTGCCCTCAACCGAATAGACCGCGATTCCAGAAAAAAATGGCAAAAATAGTAACTAAATGAGATTAAAACCAAAAAATGTGAGGTAGGGATAATACCTTATGATGCTTGCCAATGTTTAGAAGGTGATTAGAAGGGTAATGTTGTAGAAATAGTGGATAGAGAGAGGAGTGGAAGAGATGGGAGGTTTGGAGTTTAGGGTGGGGTGTGTAGGAGATGGAGGAGAAGAAGAAGGATGAAGGAGATGGTTGGAATGTTTTTGAGTGGTAAGGTTATTTTGGTATTTTTATAGGGTAAAGGGGTGTGTGGTGAATAGGGAGGGGTGTGGGATAAGCCAAGGCCATAAAATATTGTATACAAATTTCAAAATAAGAAACAAAATGTGCAATGAAAAATACATAATAAGCGTCATAAAATGAGAAGAGTTTAAACCTATTTTTGAGAACTATAATAAAAAAAAATTCTATTTACCTAAAGAAATTTGCATATGTAACACACCTCTCACAAATCGTATATCAAAGAAATTTGCATATGTAACACGCCTCTCACATTTTCTAGCTTTTTATAACGGAATTTTATTATTCTTTTCGGCTTCCAAAGTTTAGTTACACATTGTAAATAATATTACATTTGAGTTTTCCTACTTTCGACTGAGGCACCTTCCTCTCACCCTAAAATTTTATGACAAAAAAAAAGAGAGCACTAGGGATGCACCAACCCAATAAAAGAATTATGTGTCCAAAAGACACACGAGTGGACTATGCCACCAATAATTTACAACTGGTTAATCTGCTTATATTTTTGATCTTGTTCAAGATTCTGGTCACATTCGCCACCACCCCTCGAAAAAGAACATTGTTTCGGGGCAACCAAATGCTCCACGATGTTGCAAGCCAAATTAAGTTCTTTACCTATGTGCGTTTTTACCTTTCACTATCCTCTCATAATGGCAAAAGTGCTCTAAAGGCTCCGAAGATCACATTCTAAAATTTCCAACCACTTGTTTAGAGAAGGTGGCTAATAGGTCACACTACAATATGGACCATTGATTAGGCCGATATCATAACAGATGGTCAATATTAGAAAGATCCCTCAAGTAGAAAAGAGAATGTCAACACGCGACTTCAGCAGAAGACCTTACCACCTCACAAGTGAGGTTAGTAAAGCAGAAGCGTATGTGAAACTAGAAATAGTATCTTAGGGAGATGAACTATCCTTCTAACCGATGAAACCCACCCCAAAACACAAATGTGGCATAGTACCAAAACACGCCCCTAAGCACGTAACATACATTTCAAGGCCTAGTAAGATCATCTCTATATATAAAAAGACTCACATTTTCATATCAATATATTTTATTATTCTTATTTTCTATCTTAAGGCTAAAACACTTACTTATTGAGCGTCAGAGTACCTTTATGGGTATTCACCTCGCCGCTACTCAACCATTGATTATGAAGCTCAATACATAATCAAGTCTGTTGTAGAATTGGAAATATATATATATATATATATATATATATATATATATATATATATATGCACTAGTTTTGGGACGTAAACCAAACATTTCACAGAGAAGATAATTAAGTTGCTGATGCATGAATACCAGCAATTTTGGCTTTTGTAGGGTAAGTATTAACAAAAACAAGTGGAACAGTTGTCTCCTAATTACTACTCCACTATGACCAATTTTGATTCTTATACATAATAAATGACCTTCATTAGGCTGAAATAATTTGGCAGGGGACACTTGCTTTGTGACTTATGAGCATTTAGTAGTTAAACCAATTGCACCAGATCAATACAAAGGTAAAAAACATTATAATATTGCTGGTTTTCTATACCAAACCACACTTTTCACCCAAAGGACACGTATCGGTGGTATATGAATGTCCCACATTATATGAGAACTTATTTTATTTCTCAAACTGAAATCCCTTTTTTCTTACATAAAAATTTAATGATTCTTTTTGAGTATCCCCAAAGCATTTCTGGTGGTGAGAACTTCCTCCCAAACACATGGACCATTATTGCTTGTATGAAACAACACATGCACCTTTTATCTACACATATTCTAAAAGAAAAAAAAAAGAAAAAGAACCAAGGCTGAGTGTGTTGTTTAATTTACAAGTATATATATGGTCTCATTTTCCACTACCTCTCTATATATTTTTAATTATTTATTTATCTTTTTGGGCTGAACTTTTATGATGTTGAGCTATAAGGTTCCATCTGCCAGAAAACACTATAGCTTGTGGTTTGATTAAAGCCATCATGCAAATAACAAATTAGTATATCTACTTCTATCTAAAGACCCACCAAAGAAAAAGAAAGTTTTGCTTTCTAACCATATTAGAATAGAATTTCAATCACTAGATATTATAGCCACGTCTAATTAAACTGACTAATAAGAAATAGAAACCTTAGCAGATCAATGGCTGAGATATCTATTAATTACATCCTCAACCAACCTTTGTTATACCCTTATGATAATTACATGTTTGCAAAAGGCATCTATTTAATTAAAACCCATATAGTAAATCTTTATAAATTGAATAAATTAATGGTTAAGGTTCAAAATCAAGTGCTTGACAACAATTATGTGCATTGAATATGTAGGACAATGGCCATGAGTATCATTTTAGTAATTATTTTTCTTACCTTATTATTGAACTCCATTGAGTATTATGTGATATAAAGGTGATTTGTCTAGAAGAAATTTCAGGGTAAGTTTGAAATTAAGACTAAGCATATAATGAATCTAGATCTAGATTTTTTTTTTTATTATTTTTTTTAAAAAGGTAGAGGTTGTGGAAGAGGTGATGAGTAAAGCCAATTTCTCTATATAGCTAAATTGTAAAGCACGTGATGTGGATCATATGCCACCGACAGTGTTTGTAGTTCTTAATCACGGATTATTAGCACTTCAAATGGTTAACCTAGCATAAACCTTAAGGAAAACATCTTATGCTAAAAAATACGCAAGCTATATAGTCTATAGTGTGGAGCACAATACTACTAATAATGAGTGTGTGTATATATATATGTGTGTCAATTGTGTCAAGTGAAGCTTCTGTTTTTTAGTTGGCACTTTAGTAGTATAGTGGTTAGCATAGAGAGAAGCTCAACCACTTCTAAGAAAACTATAATATATATATATATATATATATATATATATATATATATATATATATATATATATATATATATATATGCTTTGTTTGTATATATTCTCTTGAATTTTTTATTCTTTTTTGCTGGCTGGATTGGAGCCAATATATTTTATTAATTTGCACATAGTAAAAACAGCTACTAATATATAGTAGGCAAAATTACAGTAGATGTCCTTTAAGTTATTTATTTGTAACAAGTTGATCCTTTATGTTTTTTTCTTAACAACTCAGTCCTTTAAGTTATATAACGTGTACATCGTCAGTCCTTTTTAGTATTTCTGTTACAAAAAATCTCAATTGGCACAAATGGTGCTGACGTGTCCGTTACAGTGCATATGTGTCACTAACTTATGTCTATGTGGCCAACTAATAATCTGAATCATATTTATTTTTTTATTAAAAAAACACACTCAATTTTTTTCATTTCTTCATTGTCGAGATTCTGTTTTCAAAGTTCTTCAATTTTTTTATTTTCCAGAACTATCTCTCTTCAAAATTTAATAACAAAAGGGTCATATATACCATCCAAAATGAAAATTACAGTCAAAGACTTTCATCTTTTTATCGTGAAAAACAAAAACCAAAGACATTTCTAAACTCGCAGATCTGATTTGGCCCCCTTAGCTTTTATATATGAATCGTTGAATCTAAAAATAGATATATACATATGAATCAAGAATAAGACTACAATAAAAAAATGATAAAATAAAAAAACTCAAAAGCTGTTCATCGGCTTCAAGCAGAAGACGGAAAACGAGTCAAGATCGACCCAATTCATACCCAATTTGATTTTATGATTTAGGCAATGAAAACGAGTGATTTTCATGTATGTTATCCACGGATCTTCAATTAAAAGAAGCCCCATCGAAATTTCAAGAATCGTTCAACCATTTGTGAGGAATATCACATCTGGAGAAAAATAGGGGTTTTCAACCCGTGAGAGAGATTCGGTTCGACCTGGTGATTTAGGCTACCATTTTCGTCAATCTTGGATGGGTTTTGTTCGGAACTTCATATTATTATTCATAGTCACAAACAATAAAAGTGGGTTATCTGGGTTTAATCACAAACGAAATTCCTGGGTTTCATGTTAGTATTCATGAGAGTATTGTTACAAACAGAAAAGAATCTGGTTTCTAAGAGGTGATTTTCTGGGCAATTTCAAAGATCCCTTTTTTTTGGGTTTGTTCTTGAAGTTGAAGATGAAGATAATTACTCAGCAGAAAACATAGAGCCATGTCAGCTCCGTTACAGCCACGTCAGCATCGTTTATGCCAATTGGACATTTTTGTAACAGAATTACTAAAAAAGACTAACGATGTATACGTTAGCTAACATAAAAGACTAAATTGGTACAAAAAAACATAAAGAACTAACTTGTTACAAATAAATAACTTAAAGGACTCCGGCTGTAATTTTGCCTATTGCCTATATAGTACATCATTTAGTACCAGTACAGCTTTACTTTCAGTGATTTGTGCTAGCTCTCAATATTTTCTGGCACTTGTTTTTCTGAAGGAAAATAAAAATATAAATGGGGATTTGGAAGCTTGAATATATTTATCAAATTAATTACTCAAATTCTCAGTAGCTAATCTACTTGGTAGTTTGTCAAGCCACTTTCAAACATACTTATTTCTTCATCAATCCAGCTATCCAAAACATAATTGGTGTTAGAGTAATGTGGAGTGCACATCGAGAGTAGGGTGTGGTTAGCTGCTATGCACACCGCATAGATTATGCGGATACACATGTTCCCTGAATATATTAATAGGGGTGATAAAAAGTCCAATCATTAAATTGTTAATATTTGAAACATTATACATTATTCTAATGTTTAGCGCTTCTAATTCTAATCCATTTGTTATGAAAGTAGTATTATACAGCTAAGAAGTGTACTAAGTTGCCGGCAGAAAGGGGCACAGATTAAGTGAAGTAGTAATGAGAGTATTAGAGTGAATTAAAGCATAATAGTAGTACTGTAGTACTAGTAGTTTGCTAATAAGACATTCATGTAACGGTTACTGCAATGAACATGGCCGGCTTGCTCAACAAAATGAAAAAAAGCCGGCACCTCTTCTTCTCTTCATAAAGTTTAATTGCCATGCTGGCAAATCCAATCTGTAATGTAAGGATATTATTATTGTCAGCATATATAGCAACTGAGCACGAACTATATATATAAGATCCAATCCAATGCAATGCACCCTATAGTCAGTCACGATACTAGACAGGTTGTACTAATTAATTGTTTACTATGGGGGAAATATATAGTGACGCCTATAATCTAACAAGATACCCTCCAAGTAATTAAGATCTTAATCATCATATTTGGGAATGATTAGCACCGGCCGCTACACTGTGCATGTAAAGAAACATGCATTGTGCACTAGCCACGTTTAAGATTCAGATATACACACTATGTGAGGGGAAGCATTAGGACCCTTCAAAACTACAAATCTACTCCCTCCGTTATCGAATATTAGCAAAAGACAGCTCTTCACGATTTTTAAAAAAAGTTAAAAAAATGAGATGAAATTCCAAAAGTGACATTTGAATTGGAATACTGAAAAGTTTTTTTGCATTGGTAAAAGTAAGAGTAGTGTAATAAATAAAGATAAATTGATATATTAAATGAAAAAAGTTTTGATTTCTTATATTTAGTAACTTGACTTTTTAGGTATTTTTGCTTATAATCGAAAATGAGAGAGTATTTCATTGGTCTCCGTAACAGGCTAATAATACTAAAACTTTAGGAAGAGATTTGAAGACTTCTCTTAAATAAATTTGAAGTTAAATAATTAAATTTTTTAGATGAGAATATTTAAAAAGAAAATTTCCAAATTTTATTCTCAAGGTGTGCATAAAGTTGTAAAAAAAACTATTGAGACTACAAAATTTGATAATATTATCACCTTGTAGCTTGATTGTCACATTTGGGGCTCCTCCATTTTCATAGGCCTCGTACTTTTCATACGCTCAACATGTCTGATATGCAATTTGACATTGGTTTGTTTCCCCAACATTAGAGCCCTACTCAAGTTAAACATGCAATTCCACTTGGATTCCTTTCTCAACCAACTCAAAAGGCAGTTAGTTGCCTTTGTAGTTTCTCCAACATTTTGATGCAATTCTTGATTGAAACTAAGCATAACATGATAGAAACCAAGGTTCATTTCGAAAGGCTAATGAGCTTCAATTAATAACTGAAAAACCACGTTATGCCGTAGAACGACGAGGAGAGGGGAGATATGAGAGAAAAAATTAGTACTACCATTATACTCCATATAAATCTTTCCTCCAAACTCTAATGTTGTTGGATTTCACTGCACGTAAGTAGATTTTCATGGTCCTCCTCATTTGCCTGGTCCTTAACAATGACTTCATGTTGGTTCAGCCTAAAACGACAAAAACAAAATAATATGGGACTAAATTTTGACTTGGTCGATTTTTTATCGTTTTTGTTAAACTAACACCGGCTAGGTCAATAATAAGAGATCAGAGTATTGATTAAGAGGGATCGGTGTTAACCATGGAACACAACAACCACCCACGACAAATTTTATTTGGGTGTTATCACAAATTAATTCCATTATTGAAAATATTTCAAAGGTCAACGATTCAAATAGTTAAGATTGTACTATCTATGATGCCGATGTTGGAGATTGATCCTCTGCCAAATTATTTTTTCTCATACTTTTGTTTAGGTAAATTCTACCATACCCATCCAGAGTTGGGTGGGTATGATACATTCTAGGTAAAACTAAGCAAAATACTCATTGACTCTTTTTTTTTCTATTTAAATATTTTAAAATAAAAATAAATATTGAACTAATTTTGCCTAGAAGGTATCATACCCACCCAACTATGGATGAGTATGGGAGTAATCACCTTTTGTTTAAGTATTTATACTTCAAATGTCATTAACTTTTTATTTAATAATAAACAAATTATACAAAAAAATTGTCTTTATTTTTAAAATAAAATCTAAAAAAACATTTTAATTTAATTGTTTTCATGTCATAAAAATATAAGTACAATGCATGTGGGAGTTATTAATTTAAAAATTTGAAGTAAGGAGAAGAGCCGGAGATTCAACATCTTTGCATTCAACTCGCTGGGGTCAAAACTTGAATTGTTTTTTCACTAATTAAAACCCTGTAGAATTAATTGATCAGCATTTTTTTTTCATTGCAGACTAAATAAATACCCTTTAGAAGTGTATCAAAGTAATATTGTTTTCCAAGAAACAAAAAAAAAATCAGATAAGTAAAAATCTTGAGTTGCATTAGTTCAGTCTGATATGAAGTGCCCAAATGGTATACTGAGAAGGTATTGTGGATAGCCAACTCTTGTTCAAAAGGTAGCTTTACATATTCTGCATCCAACATGCATTTTTAGAAGCAACCTAACCAATTTAAACAATTCCTTTGATGCCAAGAGAATTTAGCTGTATCATTGCGGCCTTTGGGAGCAAAGATATATGGCATTTACAATACTTTATATCCACGATTCCAAATGGACATATATATATATATATATATATATATATATATATATATATATATTAAAACAAATTAATACATGAAGAGGCAGCAACTCAAGGGTATGTGTACTCTACTCTTAGACTCACATAATAAATATGCCAATTTTTAGTTGCATTGTTACAATGATCTATGAAATAAAAATAAATTAACTTGAGATTGATTTTAATTAAGGTTAGGAGGAGAAATGAAGCAAGTAATTGAACCAAAACTGACCTAATAAGAATAAGAAATTAGAAATAAAATAAGGTAGGAGAGCAGAAGCAAAACCCCACCGGAAAATGACCCACCAAGTGTTTGATGATTTACCTGATTGCCCTTGAAATGTGGCTCCTCAATCAGCGAAGGAGGAGGGTTTGATTGGGATAGGAAGGAACTGGAAAGAGGGACCCACATGAAGATCTTTTTGTAATGCTGCTACAGATAAAAACCATATTCAGTAATAGAAAGTCCAAAGAATAACGGCCAGAGAGTGGAACCTTTCAGTTGAAGTGTTTGTCTGAGAGAAAGAGAAAGAGAAAGAGAGTGAGTGGATGCATTTTCTTTCTTTCCTGAATAGCAAGACAAAGGAAGGAATAGAGTTAGTTTGTGAGTAGGTTCGGTTCCTGAGCTGTAGATAGGGATGCTATGCTTAGCTGGACACATCAGAAACCGTTGGATTAAGAGTGGCGTAGTAGAGTATACCTCATACCTCAGTTGAGTACACGTGCTATGCTGCTTGATTTGATATCCCCCTCTCTCTCTCTCTCCTCTCCTCTTTTTTATCTTTGCTTCCATGCATGGATTTCTCCTCCAAATATACTATCAAGTTGTGTTTGTGTGAGAGAGAAATCAACGCTCACTAACTATTTTTCTTGTTTGTTGTTTTTCTCTCTTGCCTTCCCATGCCTTTGTTGATCGCCATCATTAGCAACAAAGGTACCAACCAACACACACACAACACAACTCTTCTTTAAGCTTTCATTTTTTCTTCCAAACTCAAACTACCCAATAAGCTACTACTAGCTTTGCTTCACACTACTCATTCTCCTTTTAACACTCTTCTTTCCCTTTTTTTTCTCCCTTAGATCTTCCCACTTGCTTGACGCACTTTTCTACCAACAATTCACCTCAATATTCTGATCTCAATTCATCACAGTTTTTCTTCCTTTCTGATCCTTAAGATCGATGAATTCAACATTCTTCAGTATTCTCTCATAACAACTCTTTACTTCTTCTCTGATCTTTTTCTGTGAGTGTGCAATTCTGTTTTGAATTTCTTGAATTGAATGGAAGAAGATCAAGAAATGAAACACGCGTGCAAGTTCTGCAACAAGAGTTTCCCTTGTGGTAGATCTTTGGGAGGACACATGAGGTCTCATATCACAAACTTATCAGCTGAGAAAGTTTCAACTAAGAAGCCTTCTTCATCTACCAACAACAATGGAAGTAGCAATGGTTCTGAAGCTGGTTATGGTTTAAGAGAGAATCCAAAGAAGACTTGGAGAATTGCAGATTCAAGTGAAGACACTTTGATGGTTTATGATAAATTCTGCAAAGAGTGTGGTAAAAGTTTTCATTCTTGGAAAGCTTTATTTGGACACATGAAATGCCATTCTGATAAAGAAAGAGTTTCTAACAGCTTAGAGGATCAAGATTCATGGACTACTCAGAAACTCATAGTGGATAGTCAATCAGATAATGAAATCACTGCTCCAAATAAAAAAAGAAGATCAAAGAGAAGTAGTAGAAAAAGACACATGGTTGCTGCTTCTGCTGCTGTAACTTCTTCTGCAAATCCTTCATCTTCTCTTTCTGAAGTTGAGCAAGAACAAGAAGAAGTTGCTATGAGCTTAATGATGCTTAGCAGAGATGTTAATCCTTGGATTCCTATTCATTCTCTTGCTGATTCATCTGATAATAGTTTTGCTTACTTTGAAGCTCGATCTTCAGCTCAAACTGGCAATAACAAGTCTACTAAGAAGTTGGAATTTGGAAATTCGGTTTCTAAAAATGTCAACTTCAAAGGGAAAAGTTCAGAGCTTTTGGAAACTGAAAACGGATTTAAGATGAACAAAACTGGAGTTTCAATTAAGGGGTTCATTAAAGCTACTAACTTTGAACTTGATAATTTGTCTACATTGGAGGAAGGTGAACATGGAAAAAACAGAGTCAATGGAACAGAATCAGTTTTATCAAAGTCAACAAAGTTTTTAGATTCAGCTGAATTCAGCAAGAACTCTTCTAACAAAAGAGGAAAGTTTGAATGTACTAGTTGCAACAAAATCTTCCACTCTTACCAAGCTCTTGGTGGTCATAGAGCAAGTCACAAGAAACTGAAAGGGTGTTTTGCTTCTAGAATTGAGAGTAGTGAAAATAGTATTGAAACTCAACTCTCTCCTGATCCAATAACTGAGACCAAGCTCATGAAGAAAAGTGAATATGTTCATGAGGCTAAGGTAGAAACAGTTAGAGTGTGTAAGAAGAGTAAAGGACATGAGTGTCCAATTTGCTTTAAGGTTTTTCCATCTGGACAAGCATTAGGTGGCCACAAGAGATCTCATATGTCTGGTGGGTCAGAGAGTACTAGAAACTTTCAAACAGTTGTACTTGAAGAACCAGTGCAAGAAATTAGAGACTTCCTTGATCTTAATCTTCCTGCTGCTAATGATGAAGAAAGTAATAGCCATGCTGATTCTAACAGACCTTGGTGGGTAGTTGAAGGTCTCATGTCTAGCTAGCTAGCTAAACCTCTTAGTTTCTTCCATCAGTGCTTCAACTTCAACTTCAAACTGAAGATAGGTACCCCTCCGCGCAACTGCAGAGACTAATCCTTTAAGGTACTGAGATTCATTTAAGGGGTTGAATTCTCTCGGATCGAAGATTTATACTGTATAGAAAAGTGTTCTGCATTTATTTCATTAATTCTTTACAGGATTCATGTCTTCTCCAAGGTATTTTTCATTCTTTTTTTAATAGAGTTTTCAAGTAGTTCATGAGATTAGATGAACTTTAAGTCTGTTGTCTTCTTTTTTGTGTTGTTTTTGGGATGTTATATCATATGTTGTTAGTTTTGTTCATAGAATAAGTTTCATTTCTGAGAAGTTTAAGTTCATCAAAATTGGTTGTCTACTAAACTCCAGGAATATGTAACAGATTTTGTGTAGTGTTAATGTGTTTGTTCTGTTGTTTTCACCCACTTTGAAATGTTGCATCTTAGAGATGTACTTTAATTGTATAAATTCCAAAAGTGAAATGTTTGTGGGGTAATTATTTTTTCTTTGCATCAAAGACAGTGAATGAGGTGTTGAAAAAATAGAGAATAGGTACCACACAAGTCATTACATTACACATGAAGAGATAGAAAGGTAGATTTTATATAATACACATAAAGAAGGCATGTGAGTGTTCAAGGTGGTTGTTTAGTCACCTACCATAAAAACCTGACCACCCATCTATATGTTGTTTCCTTCTCTTACTTGGCACACAAGTGGTGTGTGTGCTAATAAATCCTTCTCACTACTTACTATGTACTCTCTCACTAGCAAAGTGAGGTGGATAGCTGGACCACTAGTGAATTTACAGCAGCACAAACTTGAAGCAAAGTGCAACTTATTATATATATAAAATTCAGCTCAATTCAGTTCAAGTGTTTAAAAAGATCACTCTTTTTCTTTTTTCTACCAAAATGGCATAAATGTTTTGACATAGATTGTGGAATATATTGTAAATGGGAGTTTTAACCATAATGGGTTTAAGGGAAAGAAAAAGTAAACATAATGAAATGTTAGATTTTTGCCGGGCTGAATTTGATCATGGGAAAGGTGAGATGTACCAATTGGTTAAAATTGCTATGTTTTCTTACCATTTGAAAGAAAGTGGAGCAATATCTATGTGCCTTCTAATACGTCACACACAACTAATTTGTGAAGTTTAAACAGTTTTTGTTGGAAACTTTGCCATGTGTTTGGTCATTGGCACAGTATGGAGAGTGTCCTTACTCATTAGTTTATATGGTTTTAGTAGCAGCAGGTGGTGGTGTTGGCTAACTGTTTGGTCTACTGTTGCAAAAAACAAACTGCAAAGAAAGCTGTGCAAATCTGAACAGTGCTTATTTAGTTACTAGTTAGGCAAGTTATTATTATACAGTTAGGCAGTTATTTCTGATAAAATATACATTTACATTTTTTGGTTAAAGTGATATTACATTACATACACAAATAAAAAAATAAACACCGCACACATTTCACACGGTCACACCCAAATTCAAACATAGGAGTCAGTGTTTGACGTTGAAATTGTCAATGCAACTAGTAATGAATAACCCGCCCATACAGATATGTTGACACAACGAGACGTCGTCGTAGTTTAATTATAATAATAAGAAGTAAAGTCCAAATGAAAGTATTACAAATTTTAGTATTACATTAAACTAGTGTATCCACATTATCAACCTTACATCACCCCTATATGGGGTTGACGAGGGGGTAGGGGAATACCGAAATTGAAGAAAATAATTGAAAAAGATAAAGTCTGTTTCAGATCGAAGCAAGGAAGGAAGAAAGAAAAAAACTAAAATACTTGGTAGCCCGTCAACTTAGTTTATATGTAGAGTCAATGGGATTGGTTTAGAAGTTTGTTTAGTAACAGCATTACAATTAAATATTGATGAAATGGGGTTAAGATGATATGCACTCTTGATAACAATGTGCCCTATGCACTATAAATTGAACATGTGGCATTTAGCTTCTTGTTATTACATGCTAGCTAGGTGTCTTCAAATAAACAACAAATGATTAGTTCAGCTTTTATTGGATCTTGGGTTTTCAGTATCTATAATTTACTATGGGACCGTTGATGTCATGGAGGGAGGGGAGAGATATTAAATAAAACAATATGAACAACATAGTTGAATAACACTACTAAATATTATTGAGGCTGCTAGTATTGAGGCTGCTAGTTTGTGAGGTTATATTTGGGTGGCTATATCCTAATTACAAAGTCACCGCAACAGTTTATATAATTGGAAGTTGTAATGCCATTCACAAATGAATTTTGACAAAAACAAACCTTACTTATTGAAAATTTAGCTAGTGAATGTCATGTTATGGTTTTCTCTGGTCATTGGTCAATGGTAGCATAACAATAACACACCTAACGGAACAACAAAACTACGCATTACGACTCCCCACTTAGAATTCTCAATCTAGACCTAATTGCTTTCATTTCATTTCTAGTATTATTTATCTAAGAATCACTTTTTCCTCCATTTTCATAAACTTGAAAGCGAGGGAGCTGTCAAAAAAAAGCGAGGGTGACCTTCTTAATTGCCTTTTTTATTTTATTTCAAAGATCATTTTGATTTGAATTATGCTGCTAGCAGGTATTAAATGGGCAGGGCTATACTAGGGAAAGAGAAAAAGCCTATTAATAGAGATTAAGTGTCACCACTTGCACACTAATATAAGGTATATAATGACTAAGCATATTTAAAACCTATAGAAACATCTTGTAAAAAAAAAAGTTCTAGAAACATCTATGACGTTTGCGGTTGGATTGAATTTGACCAAAAACAATATCTGAATCAATCAGCCGTCTTTGGTTTGTGTTAAGTCTGAACAACACTTTTAACACTAAAATCGTAACAAACTAACCTTCAGTTCACAATATAAAAAAATAAGCACACTTTTTAAGGTGTATTAAATGACCATTCTCAACTTTACCCATATTTAAGTGTTGGTTCGGTTGGACATGAACTTTATTCAGTTGAGTAAAATATTGGTTGGGTGAGCGGGTTCACGAGCTGACTCGTACCTTTGAAACACAGTGGCGGATCTAGGACACATGGTGGAGGGGTCAAATTTTTAGAAAAAGCACACATCACTAAAAATACAATAAAAAAAACTTTAGTGCATTTAATTGAATAAATTACACAACCTATAATTGTCATTTATGTACACAGTATGGAGAAGAATTGATATAGTGATTGTGTGAGTGTAATATAGTGTGGACTGGGTGAAAAATTAAGTACTTGGGTGCAAACTATTTTTTTTAAGGTGTGCAAAATATTTATATATATATATATATATATATATACACGCCTAATTTTATTTTTTCAGTAGATGCTTTGACCACCTTCATTAGAGGGTAGGTCCGCCCCTGCTTGAACACCCCTAGAAACATCATATAGAAGTTTACACTAGCAAACAAAATTGTGCTTCACAAACTAGTTTTAGGGAATGGGGGAGTGGTCTAGGGTAGGCCTAGACAACGTGCGGTTTCAGGTCCAAAACCACCAATTTGGCCAAAGTTGCGATCCACAAACATAGGCCCAATACTGCCCCAAAATTTTCCTTGGATTGTGCGGGTTCAGTTCGACGGGTTCGATAGGTGGGCAGGGGGTGGGCTGGGGGGTAAAGAGAGGCAGGGGAAGATGAAGATGAGTGAGTGAGGTAGACATTAACGAATGGGAAAGGAAATGAAGGTTCAATGAACCAAGAGGGAGATGAAGCGAGGAGGGCGAAGTAGATGGATTGTTATTACTTACATGAGAGAGAAATACATTTTAAAAATAACTTGCGTAATGACTCGCTTCTGACATGTTTATTGTAGCTGTTGTAGTGAATAATAAAATAATACATTTTAAAAATAACTTGCGTGTAACCACCAACAAACAATGTTTTATGTTATCATGTTGCATTTCCTTTACAGTGTGGCAACTTGGCAGGTCAGTATTTTATGGACAATGTGCAGATTACTTTAACATACACCTCGAAAAGCAGAACTGTTTCAGGCGGGTTTGGACACTGTTGGTTTTAATTTCAAAAACCAAACCCACCCACTCAAACCCATTCTTAACTATTTATTCTCACAAATATACCTGACGTCCGATTTGACTCTCCCACTGCACCAAAATCTATTTTGGAGGCCGGGTACGGATTTGATGTCCTTCAGCCCTAGTCAAGGGAGTGTGGGACTGGGGAAATGGGAAAGGATTAGAAAAGGAAACTTAAGGGGTATTTTAGGGATGTCCAATAAAAAGGGAAAATGGCGCGGGTAGAGAAAACAGAGGTGTGCATAGCAACGGGGCATTTGCGTCTTGGAGCATCTGAAGGGGTGTTCATTTTTCTTTTTTGACCAAAAAAGAAAACACCGTTTTTACCCCTTTAATTTTATGAAATAATAAAAAGGGAAATAGTTTGTTACTTCTTGGGACATTCACCGTTCTTGACTTCGATTTTCCATTTCATTAGTCGTTGAGTATTCGCATAAGTTCCGAGTATTTCAAACCATAAGCGCGCAATTTTTTCTTTGAAATCTGCCATTAGGAAAATTGAACATGGTTTATCTGGTAATGAAAATCTGTCAAGTGTCGAATTAGCTTACATAAATGTCAAATAGCTGTGCAAGTGAAAGCGATTCTCCCTTAAGTTTGGAGGAACTTGTTGAATTTCGAACAGAGGTAGATACTCCCCTTTCTTAACCTAACTCTTTTTATCCCTCTTTGTGATTAGTTTTTGCTATTTTATTTTTTGTTGATGAAATATCTGCTTTGTTGGAAAACAAAATTTGCCCGTTTGATTGAATACCTAATTCTATCAATATAGAGCATATGTGTATGTATATGTATATGTATATGTATATGTATATGTATATGTATATGTATATATGAGGGTCATGTATAACTCGTGATAATCAAGTGCTTTCCCGATTGATTCCTACTGCATAAAGAATATGTTACCTCTTGATTGCCTTATTAAAACGTTTACTAGCTTTCATAGTTCATACATATCTTGAGACTTGAGAGGGTGAAACTCTTTATTTGCATTTTGGTTATACTTTTGTACTCGTTGATGCAATGTTGGATTTGTTGTTGATGCAACTGAGGTTGCAAGGTTACAAATGAAGGATGTTGCTAGTCGTCTTGCTGAGAGAGGAATTGCTATGGCAGTGACTGATGCAGCAATAGACTACATACTTGCTGAGAGCTATGATCCAGTATGTGCTAACTAATCTTTTGCTAACTAGTCGTCTTGGTTGTTTTGATAGTACACTAAAATATTAGCCACTTTTGCTAACTAGTCTTTTTTTGTTTACTTGTAGGTATATGGTGCTAGACCAATTAGGAGGTGGCTTGAGAGGAAGGTTGTGACAGAGCTGTCTAGGATGCTTATAAGAGAAGAAATTGATGAGAATTCAACTGTTTATATAGATGCTGGGCCTAAGGGGAACGAGTTGTCATACCGTATAGAGAAGAATGGAGGACTGGTTAATGCTGAAACTGGGAGGAAGTCAGATATTTTGATTCATCTGCCTAATGGATCAACAAAAAGTGATGCTGCTAAGGCGGTCAAGAAAATGAAAATTGAGGAAATTGATGATGATGAAATGGAAGAGTGAATTTTTATATAAACTTAAATGTAAAGTTTTAAGTCTTTTTGTTACTCTTAAACTTTTGTTTTGTCTACTAGTCTGAATGGGCAGTCTGAATGGGTGGGACTGAATATGAAAACCTCTTGTACTGTTTTTTTTGTTGTCATGAATGAAATTTGGTTGTGAGTAAAAGCAAGATCCCTTACGTATCTTATCAGCTTGAAAAGGCAGTGTAATACTTGTATCTAAGATTCCTCTCCAAGAGTGTCAATCCTGAGGAGCTCCCAAAGGGGTGTTCCCTCTCAATGCGATGTTTAGACATTGCTCCATAAGATTGACATCTTGTTAGATTAACTTTTGTTGATATACTTTGCTCCAAATCTGAGTGCTGGACTCTCTCTTCCCTTTTGTAAGTGAAATGATGGTTGGGTTTGAAATCAATAGGTTAGGATAGAAATATTTTTCCATCTCCATTTGTGACCATCTCTTTAGCCTTTGTCTCTCTCCTCTCTGTGGTAGTAGTGTAATACCCACTATTAAAGACCTTTTAGATAATAATCATATATTTATTATTTAATTTAAATAATAAATATTTCTATCAGATGAATTCTCCATTTGTTGCATGGTAATGGACTAATGGTGGAGCCAGTCACTGCAGCTTGGTTGTTTTTGGCTCTACCAGTCTTAGGGTCACAAAGACCTGACATTAGAACACCAACTCCATAAGCTTAGCAGGTTGTAATTAAAAAAAAGGAACTGTAAACTTAATGCCTCAGTTTTTTGACCCACTAATTTGAATTGCTATTATTTTATCATTTGCTAACTTACACAAGTTTCATAAGCTATGTTGGTTTGGTTGCTGTTAGATACCTTAAACTTCTCATTAATCTTTTGAAATTAGTTGGATTGACACCTCCACTTTCCTTTTCAAGCTTCGGTCTTTCTTCAACTGAGTGTCAATTTTGGCTTGCAATCTCCCATCTTAAACTTCTTTAGGCATATTTCTTTTGTAAGATAAAAATTCATAAAAATTCTTTCACATGTTTGTTTAACCTGAATACCTAAGAAGTAAGAATCAGGCCCATATCAGTCATTTCAAATTGTGTAGTCACACTAATTTTGCTAACCATTTGGAGTTGTTTCCTGTGAAGATTAAGTCATCCACACATAAGCAAACAATAATATTGTCTCCATTGTGGTTTTTGACATGAAAGGCATGCTCATATGGGCTCCTATTAAAACCATTGTTTTTGTTGATGAATTATGCACGACTACTTGCTCATCCAAAAATTATGCACGACTACTTCCTCATATGTCAAACGATCAGAATCAACAAATAAGGAGTAAGAAGCAACATCACCCCACATTATTAGAATCATTACTTATTCCAATTTCATAATTTTGAAAGTGAGTAGGTGCATGCTATTCTCGCCGTCGACGAAGTGGTAGTTCATCAAAACTTTTAGTACTTACTGATGGCTCTATTCATGCACTTCTTCATTTATAGTTACTAATATTGAAAATAATTCCTATTCCTTCTCTAACCAATCTCATAATTCATTTTCATCAAAGATAACGACACAACTAATAACTTGTAGGCTTTAGTTTCTTTACTAAACTCAACGGAGATGCATTTCTTTGCCTTTCCATCAAGTTTCTTCCTCAACTAATTGGAAACATGTGCATAAACAATTCAACCAAAAACTTTAAGGTGATTGAGATTAGGCTTTTGTCCACTCTAGGCTTATTGTGAGGTTTTATCTCGTACACTTTTGACGGAAGATCTGTTTAAGATGTAAACTGCACAAGTCACTACTTCTGGCCTAAAAGAAAGAAAGAGGAAAGAGAGAGTGATTTTAACATGTTTGGTTAAGGAGAGAAATAAGAAAGTGAAAGGGAGGAAATAAGAAAGTGGCTCTTAAATTTGACTTTTACCATTTTGCCCTCAACTAAATAAATAACAATTATTATAATTTAGGCTTAAATACTTGTCACCCCTGCAATTTTTTTTTTGCAAAACAAACCTTGCAAAATCTAATAGTATCCAGTTACCCCCCTCCCGTTAGTTTTGGTTAACAGTGTTAGTTAATTGCTGACGTGGCTACCTAGCTGGATCATACATATGTGGCTGTCACGTCAGCAACCAATGAATTACTGCCACGTGGCACTCTCTTGTGGGGCGGATGCTTATTAAAAAAAACAAACATTTTGGAGCCTATGAGGATTGAACCCTTGACCTCTAAGTGATCAACAAACAACTTTACCATTGAAACACCTACCTTGTTGTGCTTATTAGCCCAACTAAAAATATATGTGACATCATATAATACATTAATATTCCTTCATCTTCAAAAATCATATTCTTCTTCGTTCAGATCTGAACCCGTGACCCTATTTCCTCCATTTTCGTATCAGATCTGAAACTTCCATTTCCTCCATTTTCGTTTTCCATTTCGTTCAATCATCATCTTTTGTTTCCATTTTCGTTTTCCATTTCTAAGATTTTCGTTATATTTCGTTTTGATTTCTTTGTTTGATGATGATGATAAAACGAAAATCTTTGGGGATGAATTTGTGGCATCAACAATAATAAACCTAGAATTTGGGGAAATCAAAGATATAACAAATCTTTTGTTAAGGTTTATTTTCCTCAACAAAAATAATAAACCCAGAATTTGGGGATGATGATGATGAATTTGGGGATGAATTTCTGGGTTTTATGTTTGATGATGATGAATTTGGGGATGAATTTGTTTTTATATAATATATATTAATAGCTTGCTTAGTGTTCTGTAACGTACTTCTGACCTTGGAGGTCGGTCCGAGGTAGTTGGTAGATGTGGTCCTTGATGACGAACGTTCCGGTCGAGGTGGAGGTGTTGGTCCTACAATGACACTCCGACGATCAAGTCAGTGAGGCAGTCAAACAGAGTATTTAATGAGTTGAATCGCTTCCCATTAATGAGCAATGAATGTGGTATTTATAGACTTTGAATAGTGTTTGACCTAATGATCCTGAACCGTTGGATTTGCTGGTTGCATCTGGATCGTTGAGATGTGGGTTTGTTTTTGTGGATGGGCCGTTAGAGAATGGGCCTTTGGGGGGTGCAAATAGTAGCAGACCAATTACCATAACACTTAGTATTCACAAGAATTGATTTGGTGTAATGGTAATGATGAGTGAGTATGATTAAAGGGTCATGGATTCAAGTCTCTATTGGCATATC
This sequence comes from Astragalus glycyphyllos, assembly GCA_963573325.1. Taxonomy (NCBI): domain Eukaryota; kingdom Viridiplantae; phylum Streptophyta; class Magnoliopsida; order Fabales; family Fabaceae; genus Astragalus; species Astragalus glycyphyllos. The sequence goes on along the minus strand of OY754308.1, from coordinate 58,069,096 downwards.
AAAAACAAGTCTCTATTTTTTTTGGTATTACAAGTCTCTATCTCTTTCTCCCTTAACAATTTAATCTTTTTTTTTTGGTAAATACAATTTAATCTTTGAACTAATGCATTATCTCTTACTTGGTTTTTAAAGTATATAAAAATAATAAGCACTCTCTAAAATTTGTAAAATTCACCTAATTAGTTCCTATAATTTTATAAGTAGTATCTTTCATGGACTAAGTGTTCTTTCATTTTTTAAATGGCACGCCGGCTGAATAGTTTTTTTCACCTCCTTTCGTTTTCATTCACAATATACTTCATAAAAGCAAACTGAATATCCATTTGAGGAAGTTGTTAAAAAAATAAGATAACAAAAAATCTATCGTTTTTTTTGTTTGAAGTGAGTTCAGATGGCGTTTGAAGTGGCCGACGTGGCAGACCTCAAAAGGTCCCCGCAAGATCCATTCTGATTCAACTCAACGTCTCTCAATTCAAACGGCGCCTATGATATAATATAAATATAAAAAAAATAAATCCAACAAAATATAATAATATTAAACCCCCAAAAACACGTTCAGTGTAGATTTTGTTTGACTTGGCAAACTGTGATTTCTGTGCAGTTTCCATTTTCCCTTCGGAATCTGACCTTTCTTGACGCGATTTTGCAAGTCTCTTGCATTAACAACTTCTTATTCAAAACCCACTCTCTCTTCTCCCACAATTCGTCAAAGCCTTTGATCTTACTGCTTCTCCCTTCAAGTCTTTCTGCCGTTTGTTCCTCCAGGTACCCTTTTACTTCCTCTTCTACAAGTTTTGATTTTGACGATTCCTATGCTATGCGAAGCCCTTAAATCCATCTGGGTCTTGTCATATTTTTCCATCGTGTTTGATTTCTTTGAATTGAGGGGTTTATGCTGTTCTTGGAACTCTTGTTTTTTTATTTCTTTATGCTTCTGCAAAATGTTCTTTCTTCTTCTAAGGTTAGATATCAAACTTTAGACTGTGATGCAATTTTTTGTACTTTTATTATTTTATTTTTTCGCAGTCCTTGTCAATTTTATGGTTCCCCTTTTCTGTGTTGCTTTACTCTTATGACTTATCGCTTTTGCTTTTACCCTTGTTAATAAATTGTAGTATTAATCAAGTCAAGATTTGATGATATAAATATGATTTCTTAAGGCCTAATCAAATCGGTGCTTTTGTTATATGTTGATTAAGAATATGATATTTGGGTTGCTTTTGCTTATTGTTATTGTACATTAACAGTGACTGAATTGCACTTGCTTGCATATTACAGGGAGAAATTTGACTACTGAAAACACGAGATTGTTGATTCTTATTTGCTGAGCAGTTTACCTTAATCTGCCTATCTGGACTCTATTCTGCAATTAGTGACACAATGTTCAATTCAAAGAAATCTCCTTCAAAAGTTGCTAAACCTAACTCCATTGATCCCACCTACAATGTTAAATCCTGGTCAAACCCATTTGATTCTGATGATGATGAAAAGGATAACAAAAAGTACAATTCCGCGAAGAAGACTTCTGCTTCTGCAGAACGGGCATTAGTTACACTAGAAGTGAACACCAATCCTTTTGATGACATTGATGATAAGAAATCTTCATCAAGTTCATATGCCATCCAATCGGCAGACCGGAACAGGTATAAGAATAACTTTCGCGACTCTGGAGGATTAGAGAATCAATCAGTGCAAGAATTGGAGAGTTATGCTGTTTACAAGGCTGAGGAGACTACGAAATCAGTTCACAATTGTTTGAAGATAGCAGAGAATATTAGAGAGGATGCTACAAAAACTTTAGTCACCCTTCATCAACAGGGTGAACAAATTACCAGGAGTCACTATGTTGCTACTGACATTGATCTCGATTTAAGTCGGGTATGATCTTGTTAATATGTATTTGTTTAATTGTTCCTGTATGCGTGTTTTTGCTTTTATGAAAATATTGTGTTGCTCTGCATAAGATTTTTTTTATGATGTATAACCCTTTCAAATCACTATTGTAGAGTTAAAGCCCAGCTTGGATTAGCTTTTAGTCTATGAAAAAGTCTTTATAAGCTCATAGGTCTTATTGATGTTTGTGGAAAATAAGAGACCTTTTGAAAAAAATTAATTGTGGAAGTTGTTTTCTTGTAAGAAAAACTGTTATTTGAAAAGCTTGTAGTTAGTTCAAGTTCAATATTGTTTTAATGTTTTTTTTCCTGTCAGTGCTTATTGAGAAGTTTATTAATAATGTCTTGTTGCTGCTTCCAGGGAGAAAAGCTTTTAGGAAGTCTTGGTGGCCTTTTCTCCAAAACATGGAAGCCGAAGAAGACGCGTTCAATAACAGGCCCTGTTATTGTTGGAGGTAGATATTTTCTGTGTTTACTTTTCTAATTTTAAATATTTGGGGTTGTTGTATCATAGGCATAATGTGATGTTCTTCATGATGTATAGATGATCCGGTCAGAAGAAAGGGCAACCATTTGGAACAGAGAGAGAAATTGGGATTGACTTCTGCCACCAAAGGGCAGTCCAAGCTGCGGACTCCAACTCATGAACCAACAACTCAACTTGAAAAAGTCGAGGTTAGTTTCAACTCGGTGTAGATTATACTGTTGTTTAAAGCCAGCTGAACATGTCAAAGCTTTTAGTTTCTTTCTGATCTGAATATGATTAGTGTGTTTGATTGGACCTCTACTACAATTTTAGGCTTTAGCTCTATTGATCAGTTAACTAGTTTAGTTTGCATCAAATTAGTTATTACTTTTATTTACAACCATTTATAATTTTGCCAAACTCTCTTCAACTTTCTCATATTAACCACCTAGACTCACTCTCTAGTCACTGTTGGGCACCACAAAATATATTATATATCTATTTTTTTTGGTGATAATGAATTCAAGTTCTAAATAGAATGTCCTGAAACAGTTTGAAAAAGAGAAGCAAGATGATGCACTTTCAAATTTAAGTGATATATTGGGAGAGCTTAAAGAGATGGCTGTGGACATGGGATCTGAAATAGAGAGGTTAGTCAACTGCATTCTTTTTATTGTTTTCTCTAATTTTACAAACAAAGTGATAGTTTATTTGGCATCTGCATCAGCCTTTGAGAAGGATTTCATCACTCTTTCAGGTTATCATAATTAATTGTTATTTTGGTAAATGTTGCAGGCATAACAAAGCCTTGAATCATCTACACGATGATGTGGATGAGTTGAATTTCAGAGTGAAAGGTGCTAATCAACGCGGCCGTCGCTTACTTGGAAAATAAAATTGATTTCTAACTTTTCATCATTGTTATTTGTTACTGTAATGGATCCATCATTTGAGTTTGAAAATTCTTTTCATAGTTGGGATTTAGTTTACACACTGAATTTGCAACAGATTAAACTTGACTTTCAATTCTTAGTCTTGGTACAATAAGAATTAAGGAAGTTGCTAATTTAACCTTTTATTGAAATATTTTAAATATTAATTCTTCTAATATTTTCTCATTTGTTAATATTTTAATGTTTAACAAATCCCTCGTAGGGATAATTCAATCATGTCTTGGGTGTGGGATCAGGCGTGATAAAGTTTTAAATATAAGCTCATATAGAAAATTCTCATCTTAGCCCTTAAAACAATACCCTATTGTAAGTAACAAATAATTTTGAATTTGTAAACCAAATCATCTACACCACCACCAATGTGTTCCTTAGCCGATAATGCGTCTAATAAGTGTTTTTTATATTAAAAGAATTAATCTGCTATATCAGGAATACAAAAAAAATAAAGTATACATGTTTTTCATCTCAAATGTTGTTTAACTAGCTAATTAGCTAATATTCAAAACACTCATTGATCATTTCATTATTGCAAAGGTGGTGGTTGTAATTTCACTGGGATGAAAATATACAGCTACATCATGTACACAATTCCAATGAGAGCAATAATTAAAAAAAAAAAAAACAATGAGAGTTTACAATCCCGTATTCCTAATATTCACTCTTCTACAAGATTTAAGAAACCTTTTGATTAAAGTTTTCCATTTCCAACACAAGCTGGAGCATCAAAGTTGGGGTATACAATAAATGCAATGGACAAAGGAGCTATGTGAATGGGAGAATGTACATTATAGAGTACTGGATCCAATCTTGGTATCTCTCCTTCATTTGTTAACTTTAGTGGATTACCATTCAGCAACATAGTTTGGCTTCGAAGGTTATCATTTTCTGGAGTTAGGTGATACTCTTCCCTGAATGTCAAATCTGATCCCTTTGTTCCAACCCAAGAAAATGCCCTCTTGAGATGACTAAAGAATGAATTATCTACATGGATGGTTTTAGCATCTTCATTTCCTCCATTACTCACAGCCACATGGTCATCTTGAACAGTGAGTGTGAAATCTGTCTGATTGCTTAAGTTGATTAGCAGCAATGTTACACCATCCTATAGAATGAAATTAACAATAATTACATGAATGCTAACAATAATTATATAAATAAAATTTATATCTCAAATGTCAGTAGTATGTGATGCTTTATAATATGATGTTGAATCTGCTTAAGTTTTTAAGTTGAATTAAAATGGCGCACTTACTCTGCCTTTTGAACAATGGGCATAAGTGCGTAAAAATGGCGAAAGAACGTCACTAGAAGCTGCAAGAACCCTCTTCCCCATCAGCTGATGCCACAAAAGTGCACTGCTCAAAATCAACACCAGAACACAGGATTAGATATATTAAGCAATTAGCAATATATGTTTAGAGAAACAAATATATATTATTGTTTTCCCCTTCTTTATACATTTTTCAATATACACTTGCCTGTAGTAGTCAGGATTGGGAGTGAAAGTGGTAGTATTAAGAAGGCCATAGTTTCCTCCAATTAAACTCTGCCTGCAATAGACCTTAGTGTTGTATCTGGATGCTATTCCAAGTTGATCTAAGTACCTACAAGTCATTTAAATTTCAGAACTTATACTTTCATATCAATGATTTTTCAGAGTAAAATATTACTATATGGGAAAGAAGGACCAACATTACCAAAAGCTATTCACAAATGTATTAGAAACATTACGACCTCCACTGTTGAATGCCCCACCGGCTTCTCCAACCCATGCAACAGACCAAGGACCGTATTTTTGAATGGTCTGTGAAAGATTGCTAAAAACTGATTCTACCTTGCTCAAGCGCACAGGATCTAGAATCTTCATATCGAGATGCTTATCACCACCTATAAAAGAGAAATTAACTTGTAAACTAATTACAAAGGACAGACAACAACATCTTCCTTAAAAGCAGATTTAGTATATAAGCGGCATACAAACCTGGGCCCAAATTATACACATGATGAGTCAGCACGTCTACAACGCCTGAACCTGAAACCTGAAGAAGCTTATCATACCACTCCTTATGATAGAATCCTCCAGGTGCTATTAGTGAAGGTTTGAAGTTGGTGTTGTGGTATAATGTGTGTAAAATTTGTTTAAGCTTTATCAAGTCTTTTCCATATTGTGCAGCACCAACACTTGCACCAATGCCTTTACCACTCAACTCATTACCTATATGGCATTATACACAAGAATAAGTTCCAACGAAATAAAAAATGTAGATAATAAACAGTTCTCTGTCTGTTGTCCTACCAAATTCCCAGGAATCAATTTGGTATCCCTTTGAAATGGTGTAGTTTATTAAATCATGAGTATTTGTAGGGTCCCAGTCTCCTCCCCAAACAGTATGCCTAATCTGGTGCCTCCCAAGGAGCGCATTCAAGCCAAAAGTGACCATGGCCCTGCAAGTGTCAAACTTCAATTAAGGTACATCATATATAATCATCCCTTTATTAAAGACTAATAGCAAGTGACTCTTCGACAAATACACCAGACACATCAGTTATTTAATGAACTAAAAACTGCATTGTCTCTTGTAAAGTGGACCGGAGGTAGTAAATCTTATGATTTTGTTAAAGACTTAGAGTACTCTACATAATAGAACTTAATTTAACTTTTCTGATTTTTGCTTTGGTTTGAAGAAAAAACATGAGAGAGGTGATGGAGAAAACAACAAACTCAATGTTAAAATTCTCACCGTGTCTCATTGAAAAAATGATTCAGCTCATCCCATCTTTTCATGTGTAAACATCCCTTAGAATATCCAAACAGTCCACCTTTCATCTTTTCAAATGGAGGACAAGGGGACTTCAAATTTCCTACCTCATACAGCACTTGGTCTTGCAAAGAACCTCCAACTCTTATCCTCAAAGGCTTGAAAGCTATCAAGTAACCATTATAGGAAGAATCACAAAAGGCTTAAAGTTAATATTCCAAAATTGATACTACTGATAAAATTACATCGCAGTTTTAGGAAGCCACAACAACAGTTTAATTCCATCACCACAACAACTAGCTTTTTATGTCATATGGATATACATAATGCAAATATACAAACCTTGGATTGCCTTTGAAAGAATAGGATGAGACAAGTCCTGAAAAAACGATCCAAATTGAATAATCACTAATACTGCTTCAAAGCTTGCTAGAGTTCTAAATGAGAGAATCTGTGTATGTGCGCACACGTGTGTATTCTCTAAGCCTATTTCAAGTAGTATAATATGAGTAGCAAAATACTAACCAAATTCACAACAGATGAATTGCCCCAGGGGCAATAGTTGTAGTCACATTTATCATGAGGCCACCAATCAATAGTAGCACAAATGAAGTTATCATCATTTTCAGCAATTGCTTGCACTCCATTTACTAGAATCGTACCATATTCAACATCTTGAGTCGAAGTCAAACGAAGAGAAGCCAGAAAGAGAAACAAGGTGAGGTGGAATGACTGGAATCCCATTAGCAGATCAACTGCAACAGCATCCAAGTCACTCAACTAATCCCAATTAATTAACTGCAATAAAAAAGATAACAAGTAAATACATGATTGCAATGGAATGTATAGACACATCCCAGTTGTTATGATAAAAGCAGCAGTTATATTGACATTGAAGGTGAAATAAAAGATCCTAAGTTGTTTATAGATACAGGCTACAGGCTACAGCTACCTACCACTAGTCTATGATATATTCATTTTGTCAAATCTTGATATTTTTCAATGTTTGAAACATGTGGTGAAGTTTTCAAAATGTTTGAAAACACATTTATGAGTTTTGACAATCCAAAACCTTTGAACACAAGCGTAAGACATAATTTAAAAGTCAGAACTTTAATAAGCATGGTATGTTTAAAGACAAGCATAATGCAAGCGAGATTTACAATATATATATATATATATATATATATATATATATATATATATATATATTCTTTCTCGGGCTTAAAGACAAGCATAATGCAAGCGAGATTTACAATAGGATTCCTGAATGCTAAATCTTAAAGTATAAGCCAGAATCAAAGAAATCAAAAGCAAAAGCGTGCAATGCAAGGAAAAAAGAAAAGAACCAAACTTGAAGAACACCCAGATGAAGAAATAAATCATGAAAACAAAACAACAACAAACAGATACAAAACCAAACTCACCGCACCGCCGCTGCTAATGAAGGTTTAAGATTGAGATTGAGATTGAGAAGAATGAATTGTAGTAGTAGTTGAATAGGCATGCGTGAGATGCAGACAGAAACAGCAACAACAAACAACAACTCACGCTTTTTAAGCTGAGCTGAGCTGAGCTGAGCTGACATTACTGTTTCCTCACTGCAATGTTGTTGCTGCCTCCAAATTCCCAACCTTTCAAATATTATTATTAGTATTTTGGTGTACTGTCCTATTGTTGGAGTGGTTAACCTATAAACATCATTTTTGGAAAATTCTCCTTTTTTATCAATGTTAAGTAACAAACATTTAATAATAACACCACCAAAAAAAAATTAATCAGTTAATTATACATTTGGGCTAAAGAACTTCGAACTTGCTCAGTGCAACAGGAACGGAGCATGACTAATCCAAAGTTTGATTAGAAGGTAAATAAAGTTTGGGCTCAATTACTTCCATTATTGAGGATCAAACTCGGATATTAGCCGAGTCTATCTTTTAGGTAGAGTGCATTAATCACTCTCATCCGATTTTAAATTAAATATTAAATTCATTTTTTGGTTATATAAATATTAAATTTATTTGCTTACATTGAAGTTAATTTTTATTATATTTTCTCACTTTACTATATATTAATTTTTTACTATTATCCATTTTCTTAATTAATTAAGTAAATATAATAATAAAATAATAACATAATTAAAATTTTAAAACCGATAAATATATAATAGTAATTCTTTTCTAAGACTGCATAATAGAAGGAGTAATTTCGGTATACCAAAAAAAAAGGAGTAAATTTCAGATGTCAATTTTCTATATTTATGTATGCCCATTTTTTTCAGTCCTCTGTATTTAGGAAAAAACAGCTTGGAATAAAAATTTTATTATAGAAAAATAAAGAAAGAAATTATCAACACTCACAATAATCTACAATTATTTATAATTGCATGTGACCCAGATCCGTTTATTTTTAATGAATTTTTAAACACAACTGACAAAATATACATTTGACTTGCCTTTGTGGAGAAGCTATACCTTCTTCCACCACAACTGTATTCCCCAGTTGTTTTTTCTTTTCTTTTTCTCTTTGTTTGCTTTTAGTGTGTGGAAGAATGTTGGTTTGGGTTTGATATTCTGCAATTGACAAACTTGAACGTATATGTAATACAACTCATTTATCATCAATTTAAAAAGTGAGAAAAAAAATTGATTTAACATAAGCATCATGATATTTTTAGTGTGTGTTTAGTATCACGTCAGATACCCTTAAACTCACGTCCAAGTCATCGCTCCAAGTTGTAAAGTTTGCATTAATGCACGTTTAATGGATGTCAAACGCAGAAAGAAACACATTACACCAATAAGTTTAAAATGTGATAAAGTATTTGAAGAAAAAGAGAGAGCAAAAAAAAAGTTTAACATGGCTGAAAAGTGTTTAGATCTCATAATATCTCCTTTTTGTGACAACATGCATGTAAAAAATAAATATCAAGCACAACCACCGATATCAATAATCAATAATAATAGGGTTTAAATATCTTTTAGGCCCCTGCAAATATAGTGTGTTTTGGTTTAAGCCCCTGTAAAAAAAAATAGTAAAAAGTCTCTGTAAAAACAACTTTTTTGAAATAGGTCATTATGTTAGTTAAATTTTACAAAAACGCTGAGTTGACTAACAGAATTCTGACGTGTCATTTAATATTCATTTTTATTTCTTTTAAATACTTATTTAATATGCCAAGTCATTATTTGTAATTTTTCATTAAAAAAATAGTCCACATTAGAGTTTAAAGGATCATCAACAGTCAACACCATCTTTGAGATCTGAGAGATTCGTGAAGATTAGTGGATTTGACGGCGGTGGGAAAAGGAAAGTTAACGGAAGTGGCTTTATTGACGATGGAAAAGCTTCCATTGCCTAACGATTCCCCATCAACCCTGTTCATGGTGAATGAGAGCTCTGTTTCTGTGTTTGTTACGTTCTTCTGTTTTGAGGAAGAAACAATTAAATAGGAGTGAAGTGAAACGGCGAAGACTGAAAGAGTTGTGTTCGATGTAAGACTCTAAGAGCATCATTAGCGCAAGGCGCTTAATACGCTGAGAAACAATAAGAAGCGGCGACTATAGACAACTAGCGATAAACCATGCCTACGTGGAGATAAGCGGTGCCTAAATTTAGTTGCCGGCGACAATTTAAGCATCAGCGACTATGAGGATTATCATTAAAAAATTAATTTTTTAATTAGTAAATTTGACACAATTTACAGAAATAAAGTAAAGGAAACGAAATAGACAGAAATTGAATGTTGCAAAGATAACACAAAGAAGGAGATGGATTACAGATGAAAAAACATCAAAAAAGTAAAATAAGAAAAGTTACATATCAAAAAGGAGAAAAACAAACACCTCAAAAAAAGGAAATACATCAGAAGAAGAAGAAAAGGAAACCCAAGGCATCAAAAAGCTCTCAGAAACCAATAGATCTTGAGCATGCAGGGAAGATTTGAGGCTTCTAGATAGGAGATTGAAGGAGGGGAATGGTTTGAGATAGATACATGGCCAAAGAGAAAAGGGTGGGGAAAATTGGTTTTGAGAGAGAAATTCGGAAATATCAGTGAGCAAAACTCCCCTTTGCATGTAGAAATATGAAGCTGTGAGACTGGATCTACAGCCAACGTTGCCGAATCTGAGAGTGTCAACGGTGGTTTTGAGGAGCCAGAGAGAGGAGGAGAGACGCCAGAGAGAAAAGAGGGTGGCGACTTGAAGGGTGGGGTGAGGGGTGGCGCTTTGATTTGGATTGATTGGAAGAGGTTGGAAAAGATGAAGCGAGGGATGAGAGTTCTGAGATAGAGATGAGAGCGTGAGTGATTTTTAGAGTGAGAAATAATTAGGGATTGTGGTGAGAATTTGAGAAGGTTCTAGTGAGGGTAGAAAACTCAACCAACAGAAAATTTAATGACCATAAATTGTGAATTGATAAAAAATTTAAAAAATAATTACCATAATTTTTACTGACCAAAAAATAATTACCATAATTAAATGACATTAAATTGTGAATCAACTCAATCAAGGAAAATTAACGGAAAAACTAAATACAAATATCAAATGAGTGGCAAAAAATTTAACATGATCAAATTAATATTAATTTTGAAGAAAAACCAAACACAAATAAAAAAATATAAATAAGTGGGCTCATATATAGTTGCTTATAAATAACTCTCATCGGAGCAAAAATCACTTGAGTCAACTAAAAATTGCTTAAATCCAATGTGTCAATTTGGGCCCACAAAAATCACTTTAGTGTACCCATTTAGTTTACTCCCATTAAAGATGCTCTAAGGTAGGTGTTTTCAGTCAGCATAAAAAAAATTGAAAAGAAAAATAAATGACAACTCAGACTTCTGTTAGCCACGTAGGCTTTTTTGTAACGTCAAGTTAACATAATAGCCTATTTCAAAAAAGTTGCTTTTGCGGGGACTTTTACAATTTTTTTTTTGCAGGGGTTTAAACCAAAACACATTATATTTGAGGGGGACTAAAACATATTTAAGCCTAATAATAGTAATAAAGGATGGTCTTAGATCTCATGACAACAAAAAGAGAGGTGGAACTTGGAGATTTTGAGCGGTTGGTTGCCTAGTATTGTTGTTGATAAAATCAGAGTGATTGTCCCACCGAGTGGTGATGCTGGTGCAGAGGTGCAGACATATTATGTGGCTGGGTGAGCTTGACGGTGGATGTGGTGGAGTTATTCATGGGTGTGATGGTAGATGGATAGTGGGCTTCTCCAAGAACTTGGGTGTTTGTAATGCTTTTGTAGCTGAGATGTGGGGTATGTTCGAAGGTTTGCAGTTGGCTAGAAACTTAGGTGCTACTAAGTTGGAGGTTAATGTTGACTCTCAGAATGTAGTGCAGTGTTTACATGACCAGAACATTTCTAGTCATTTGGCTTGGAGATTGATTGCTAAGATTAAGAGCTTGTTATCTTTTGATTAGGAGGTATGTATTGCTCACATTTATAGGGAAGCGAGCTTTTGTGCGGATGTTTTAGCCTCTGTCACCAGGTTGTTGATTTCATCAGTTATGATGTTACTCCTCCAGAAGCTTGTTCGATGGTAGTTTCTGATGTTAATGGAGTTTTTACTCATAGGTTGATTTCTCCTTAGTGTTTCTCTTTTTTGGGCTCCGACCCTCTTTGTAACCAAAAAAGAAAATAAAGTTGGGATTGGCTTATGTATTCGTGATCACTTGAGAAATTTTATTCGAGCCAAAACTCACTGGTTTACCCAATGACAGATGCTATGGGTGAAATTGTGGGGTTGCATTTTGCTATCAACTGAGTTTGTGAACTGAGCTTTAAGAACGTTATTTTTTAGATGGACGCGAATATGGTGGTTGATGCTTTTAGTTCTAGTAATGGTCTAATTTCTGAGTTTGGTCGTTTGTTCTCTTCTTGTAAAACTTTATTTTCTTTTTTAGTAAGAACTCTCAGTTAGAGTTCACTAGGAGGGATGCTAATAAGATTCTTCATTCCTTGCGAGTGTGGTTTTATTTACAGCTAGCCCTCAATAGCACTTTGACATACCTTCATATATTTTCGATTTGATTATAAATGAAATGCATTGAGTGCTTATTGTCAAAAAAAAATATGAAACTTTTAATTATAACTAAAAAAACCTCTAAAGTAATAAGATTAACTAAGTAATTAATTAAGTTAATTTAAAAAATTAATTACTCTAATGGGCAATGAATTTAGTTGATTTTTTAGTTGAACAAATAATTGTCCATTTAAAATTTGGTTTAAATATATGTTTGACCCCTGCAAATATGGTCATAATCCATTTAGGTCCCTGTTACAAAAACTTTTAAATGACCATTGCAAATATTAAGCGTTTACGTGTAAGCCCCTCGGCCAACTTTGTAATGAGTTGGTCATTTACGGTTTTTTCCATACAAACTAAATCCTTTAAGTTTGATAACCTTCACAATTACCCTTTTTTAGTATTTCTGTTACAAAAAAGGTTAGTTGGCATAAACGACGTTGACGTGATTGTAACGGAGGTGACATGTCCCAGGTTTCAACCTCATCTTCATCCAGAGTTGACATGGCAATGATGACATGGGGTGATGACATGACATATCAGTGTCATGTGACACAAATGTCCCATGATCATGTGGCAATGACATCATTGATAATGGCATGCTAACGTCATATCCGTTTGTCATATCACATTTTTTAACGAAAAGTTAACAGAAAGACAAAATTGAAAGCGTTTCGTTTTTATAGGGGTTTTCTTAAAACCTTTTTTTTACCAAATACAATAATAATGATGATATTTGCGGGCACCAAATATATATTTGCATATTTAAGCCAATGACAAAGTATTAAAAGTATTAAAGCAAGTAATTAATTATTAGTTAACGAGGAAGGAAACCTGGTATCTGGAGGAGCTGAAAGTTAACTTATAAATTTGCGATGGATACTTCCTTCCTTCCCTCCGCAGTATTTCAATTCAATTTATAAATTGGTTCGCATATCATGATTAGTATCTATATGAGAATTCCTTTTTGATGGAATATATTAACTTTCTGATTCCTGCGCCCGCTGCATTCATTTCGTTATGAAAGACGCTGAACTCGTCGATGATCAGAACTCTGGAGGATGGTTCCAAGTCAAGAAGGTTTTTCTTTTTCATTTTTCATTTTTTTTTTACTTTTATCGCCGTTGATACTTCTTTGTCGTTAATGCTTCCCCTAACCTAAAGAAGATTTCTGATATAATTTTCTATTCACAATGGAGTATGCATGTGTTTGTTTTAATCCTAGTTTGTAATTTGGTTGTGATAATTCTGCTATATCTTCTTCATATTTGGTTGTATTTTGCATCTCGCATTAAAGATTGATTATTTTGTTATGAATTTTTGTTATTTGCACAAGCCCTAATTATGCCGTTTCCATGTTGTTGTCCAGAAGCATAGAAATGTGTCAAAATTCTCCTTGCAGAGTTGGGTGGGGGGATTTTCAGGGAAATATGGTTCTAATTCTCAACGTAATCAGCAGCATTCTGTGATTAAAAATGATAACAATTCCAATGGCAAGCAGAAAACTAATTTTAAACAAAACTCTGTCCCTGTGAGTGTTACCGGTTCCGTTTCTGTGTCAAATGAAGAAAAGGGCACAAGTGTGGTAAGACAAAATACTGAGAGTCAAAAGGAAGATTCAGTAGTTAGCGCGGATTCTCAATGTATACATGAAGAAGCTAAGGGGGAGTTAATCCATACTGATAAGCCTGATGTAACCCACAAAACAAGATGGGGTGATTTAGAGGAGGGGGGCTTGTCACTGCCGTCACGTGAAAACTTGATTGGAGTTGGAATCAAGTTTGGTAGTATTGGAGATGATGGTTTGCATAGCTGTAGAAAGCATGAAATTATTTCTGATCACTGTGAGTCATATCATGCCCAAGAAAAAGACTTGACTGCAACATCTATTGGTGCAGAGAGTGTTTCCCATCAGAACTCTTCGCCGAGATGCGAGGATGAAATATTTGAAGAGAATAGTAAAGATGTTAAGAATATATCTTTGGATCATCCCAAAAATGGAGAAATGAATGGGGAAAAAATTGGTACAGAAGATGATGCATTATGTTTAGATAAGAAAGACGACGAAGTCAATAAAATGGAAACTGATAGTGGTATTAGTAATGATTTTTCATCTGCCAAAGATGCTGAGATGGTTGCAAATCAATCAGATACCCTCATCAATGTGGCAAGTGAAATCGAAATTTCAGAAATGGCAGAACAAGATTGCAGCTCAAGCAAAGCAATTACTAGTATCACCCAGTCCCAGGGCACTGAATCACAAGTACCTGAAATTGTCAGTCATTCCACTTCTGTTGAAGAGGTTAGGGATCAACCAAATGGTGAGATAGAAAATGTTGTTTCAGGCTCTCATAATACGAATGCTCTAGTAGAAGGCGATTCAAATGAAAGCAAAGAAAGGTTTAGACAGAGGCTTTGGTGCTTTCTATTTGAGAATCTAAATAGGTCTGTAGATGAACTTTATCTTCTCTGTGAACTAGAATGTGATTTGGAGCAGATGAAAGAGGCGATACTTGTTCTTGAGGAGTCTGCATCTGATTTTAAAGAGCTAATTGCTAGAGTTGAGGAATTTGAACAGGTTAAAAAGTCTTCTCAAGTAATTGATGGAGTTCCTGTCATTTTGAAGAGTGATCATCGCAGGCCACATGCTCTCTCATGGGAGGTATGGTTGATCATATATCGTTTCTTTGTCTGCTTCCTTCCGTTCTTCAGGTTGATATATTGTTTCTTTGTCTGCTTCCTTTGTTAAAAAGTAATGTCTCTATTTTTCATCTGTACCAAACAAATGATGGATGACCTAATAGGTCTTCCAATTTAATGGGAGGGAGTGGGACGATGTGAGTGTTATGTGCATATACATTTATGCAGAATGGGGAGTAATCATTCACTGTATTATAAATCATGCACAGTTCCTTTATTTTCTGTGCTTTATTTCTTTGTTTGAATATGATACAGAAGTTTACTCCTCTTGGCTCTATGCAGTACATTTCAGAGGGATAGAATCATTGAAACTTCTGTGATGAATCTGTCCATCTTGATATGCATAAGTAGCTCTTTATAAATATATAGCCGTATGTGTAGGTAAACAAATATGTATTTGGAGTCTCTCCTTTGAATTGTCGAGTATGGGTATATTAGGATCAAATCAAATGCAAACTTACGAATACAATTTGTGTTATTAAGCGCTGTTGCAATTTAGACTAATTATCATCGGTTCATGTTCTTGTCTTGGACTGTGAAAGAAATATATACATATATATAACTGTGATGACTTGTGGTCTATTCCTGCTTAATTTGCAGTTTCCAGTATGCTGGTCCTTTGAATTCACATGAGATTACAAATATTACCTATTACAAATTTGTACAAATGGCTTTCTTATGCTAACAAAGTTCAGTTTCTCTGATTCTAGGTCCGACGGATGACAACTTCCCCGCATAGGGCAGATATACTGTCTTCATCTCTTGAGGCTTTTAGAAAGATTCAACAAGAGCGTGCTAGTTTGCAATCAATCAATAACAGTAATAACACAGAAAATATCATGTCTAATAGTTTGACTTCTGAATCTGTTGGCAACGTGAAAAAGTATAGGGTCAGTGATGGAACACACAATGCCAAAGATTCAGTGACAAAGTCAAGAAAGGATATTGGATCCTCTGATACTAACCAAGAGAATCTGAATGGAAAAGATTATAATGTTGAAGGGGGAAAACCCTGTGATGCAATCACAGTGCAAAGTGGGTGTGATCCACCAGGAAGAGTATTAACTTCAGAAATTAATTTATCAAAATTACCTCCCTTGGAAAATTCTTCTGCTTCTGCCTCTACCAAGGGTAAAAGAAATCATCTTGGATCTGGAGCTGAAAAGCTGTTTTCTAAGAAAGATAAAGCACAGTCAGAAGTTATTAATGAGAAGAACCCTAGATCCACAGATAACCTGAGGAGGCAATCGCTGCAGTCTGAAAAGGACAAGGAAAAGAGGAGTACTGCACCTGGAAGGTCCTTGAATGCTTGGAAGGAGAAGAGAAACTGGGAGGATATACTTTCATCTCCATTTCGCGTTTCTTCCCGCATGTCACATTCACCGAGCCTGAGCAGGAAAAGTGCTGAGCGTGTACGTACGCTGCATGATAAACTAATGTCTCCTGAAAAAAAGAAAAAAACAACTTTAGACTTGAAAAAGGAAGCTGATGAAAAGCATGCCCGTGCTACGAGAATCAGAAGCGAGTTGGAGAATGAAAGAGTCCAGAAGATTCAACGTTCATCTCAAAAATTAAATCGTGTAAATGAGTGGCAAGCTGTCCGTCATATGAAGCTACGAGAGGGCATGTATGCCCGCCATCAACGGAGTGAATCTCGTCATGAAGCTTTTCTAGCTCAAGTAGCGAAGAGAGCTGGTGATGAAAGTAGCAAGGTAAATGAGGTTCGGTTTATTACTTCCTTAAATGAAGAAAACAAAAAATTGATTTTGCGTCAGAAGCTTCACGAATCAGAGATGAGGAGAGCTGAGAAGCTTCAGGTGATGAAATCTAAGCAAAAGGAGGATTTGGCAAGGGAAGAAGCTGTTCTGGAACGCCGGAAACTCATTGAAGCTGAAAAGTTACAGCGTCTTGCTGAGATACAACGAAAAAA
This sequence comes from Astragalus glycyphyllos, assembly GCA_963573325.1. Lineage (NCBI taxonomy): Eukaryota > Viridiplantae > Streptophyta > Magnoliopsida > Fabales > Fabaceae > Astragalus > Astragalus glycyphyllos. Next base: position 58,052,356 of record OY754308.1, on the reverse strand, counting down.
GGAGGAGGCTCTAGTCAGAAGGGAAGAAGAAAGAAAAGCATCAAGTGCAGCGCGAGAGGCAAGGGCAATTGAACAGCTTCGAAGAAAGGAAGAGCGAGCCAAAGCACAACAAGAAGAGGCTGAGCTTTTGGCTCAGAAATTGGCGGAAAGACTTAATGAAAGTGAACAACGTCGCAAGATTTACCTGGAGCAAATTCGGGAGAGAGCAAATTTGAGGGATCAATCATCCCCTTTGCCTCGTCGATCATTAAATAAAGAGGGGCAAGGTAGATCTACACCGACAAACAGCAGCGATGATTCTCAAACAAACATTGCCTCTCAAATAGGTTCTAGTCTTGGAATTGGAAATATCGCATTGCAACCCTCAATAAAGAGAAGAATTAAGAGAATTCGACAAAGGCTTATGGCTCTAAAGTATGAGTTTGTTGAACCTCCTCTTGGTGGTGAAAGTGCTGGCATTGGATATAGAGTAGCAGTAGGTGCTGCCAGGGCAAAAGTTGGCCGGTGGCTTCAAGAACTTCAAAGACTTAGGCAAGCAAGAAAAGAAGGGGCAGCAAGTATAGGGCTAATAATTTCTGAAATAATCAAGGTATTCTTTCCTCATTCACTGGATATTATATCTCTCTCCTTATTTCTGGACCCAGAAGCTTTTTTTAAATTGTTTTAAAGTTAAGAGTGTGACTTGGGCAAAATTTTATGTGCATTGAATTTTCATCCCTTTACTTTAAATTTGGAGTGTTGTGTTAATTCATATAGCACTTCTTGGAGAGCTCTTGTACATTTGGTGTATAACAATTTGTCTGGAAAAACTGCAATTCTTGTTATTGTATTAGTGTCTGGTTATTACTGAGCTTTGCTATGTATTTTTCTCCTCAATGCTTGCATATGGTCTTTATTCTGTTTAATAAGAAATTGTAAATCAATAACTTTTATAGACGACTGTCCCGTCAGTTTTCTTTTTTGCTGGACATATTCTTTTCTCCTGTGGAATTTAGGGATTTAGTAATTGTGTTATTGCTTTAGATGATTTTAACATGCCAGTTATTTATTATTAATTTTAGTATTTGGAGGGAAAGGATCCTGAGTTACAAGCATCTCGTCAAGCTGGACTACTTGATTTTATTGCTTCTGCCTTGCCTGCATCTCACACATCAAAACCTGAAGCATGCCAGGTTACATTGCACCTGCTAAAACTTCTGAGAGTTGTACTATCTGCACCTGCAAATAGGAGTTATTTCATTTCACAGAATCTTCTGCCCCCGATTATCCCGATGCTTTCAGCAGCTCTTGAGAACTATATTAAGATCGCAGCATCTTTAAGTATTCCGGGCAATGTCAGTTTGCCCTCGACGAAAGCATCAGCTGAGAACTTTGAATCAATTTCTGATATATTAAATAATTTTTTGTGGACTGTTATTGCTATTTTTGGCCATATTAGCTCAGAAGCAAGAGAACTTCAAATGCGGGATGGCTTGCTGGAGTTACTGGTTTCCTACCAAGTGATTCACCGGCTGAGAGATCTTTTCGCACTTCATGATAGGCCTCAGATGGAAGGGTCAGCATTTCCTGCCCCCATTCTCTTAAGCATACATCTTTTGATGGTTTTGACTTCCAGACCCAGTAAATTGAGTTATATTGATTGGGAATATTTCCCTGTCGCAACGGATCAGGAAATAGGCATTGAAGGGACTAAGTTTGCAAATTCTGTACTCTCTGTAGCGAAGAACACCTGGGGAGATTACAATTCCTTATCTATCAATGGAAGCTCAGTTATGAATTTGCCTGATGTCCCTGAGGACAGACCACTGGATGAAATAATTAAGGTAAACAGGAATGATGAAGCTGTTGCTATTGTCAAGGACTGTGAATTGGAGCATGATAATTCTGTTGAACTGAAAAACGATGTTACGGAGAAAATCAGTGATCTAGATGAATCGAAGAAAAACCAGAGTGATGATATTGCTAATTCTGTTGTTCTACAGAAAGATGAAAAGCATACTGTGGTTAATGTTACAGCACAGAAAAATGAAAAAGAGTCAATTTTAGCTCAGCCTGTGGTATTCCTTCTTTCGGCTGTTTCTGAAACAGGACTTGTCAGTCTCCCTTCTCTTTTGACTGCTGTTCTTCTGCAGGCAAACAATAGATTATCCTCTGAACAGGTAGCTTTCTGCAACATATAAGTATATCATACAACTAATAATTTATATTGAAGGTCCGCATAGTGTATTGTGAAAAACTCGCTAAGTTTCTGATATTTCCATTGTTCCATATATTTATTTTCGTTCTTACATTTTCTATTGCATGTTTGTGTATTTTGTTGTTCAAAACATTATGCTGCTAATTAGTCTAGAAGTAAATTTATTATTAACCTGAAATGGGCATGCCGTTTTCTGTTTCTGTGGATCTAGTGATCTACTAGGATGCATTTCCAGCCATTTATTTTCGATTATTGGATAACAGAAAGCTAGATCTGTGCAACTGTTTCATTGATTTGTAACAGAATACAGACTGAGTCCTTATATAGGAGGATCTCAGGTAGTTACAAGAGACTGAGTTAGTCACTAGACTAACTCAAGAACTGTGTGTAGTCATATTAACTAGAGATAGTTAACTGATGTACTCACTAACTAGTAGTTTATATTACAAACAGATTTAATGAAATGCTTATATCCTCATACCCCCCCCCCCCCCCCCACCCACACACAAGCTCAGGGTGGGTGCACATGAACAACAGGTGCAGTCACGTTGACCTTGGACTTGAGTAGCGTTTCTGTTACCAGAAATCTGGTTATGTCCTTTCAAACTCTATTTTGTATTCCAATCTGATTTTCCTTGATTATCTTGGTCCCTGGAAATGGATCAATGTGGTTATTGGTATATTGACTGCACTGGGACGATAACCTCCGAGTAATTGTCTGTTTTTAAGTATTATTACTAGACATGTATTTTTAATATGTTGTCATTTACTTTTCCTTCATTTGCAATTTTGCATTGCTCAAGAACTAAAGGCACGGTTTTCTTCTCTATCCTTGTATAAGTAATTGTTTTTCTCTAGTTATTTCTACATTGAGATTGAATAATTTAATTTTCTCCCAGGCCTCCTTTATCCTTCCATCTAATTTTGAAGAGGTGGCGACTGGAGTATTGAAGGTGTTGAACAACGTGGCTCTTTTGGATCTTGTATTTTTGCAGCGAATGCTGGTAAGTTTGCTGATTCCACTTATAACATTAATCTATATTTAAAGCAGCTGTGTTTAGGGGTGTGCATGGTACATAAACCACACCATACTATACCATACCACTCTTAAAATTTGGTTTCAGTTTACTGTTTTATATATACTAGTTATTATTTGTAAACCAGTTTTAAACCGGAATAGAACCAGTAAATTACCGGTTTAAATCTCAATTAAAGAACACTTTAATTTGAATGAAGTTTGGAAGCTTCAGTTCACCTTTTTTTAGATAAGCAAGCTTCAGTTCACTAAATTGATATGGGAGGGATGCAGCGGTGAGAAAAAAATGACGGGGAGAGAGAGAGAGAGGTGAACCCAACACATGGAAGGAGAGAGAAACAGATCTAAGAGTAGAGAAGAGAGAGAGAGAGAGAGAGAGAGAGAGAGAGAGAGAGAGAGAGAGAGAGAGATCTGGAAGACGCGGAGCTGATGATTTATGAGAGAAATGGAGGTTTGAACATCTTCACATAAAAGGGATTATTGTTTAGGAGGGTCCATGACTGTAAATTGAAACAAAGGTGATGGCTGATTATTGTTTTTTAAAAACAAAAGGGATTTGAGGAATGAATGGGAAATAACGGGAGATTCTTATTGTGGTACACCATTGTATGTACCGGTTTTGTACCAGTTTTCTGAATATTTTACCACAAAGAACGGGTTGGATTTTTTTATAAGTGGTATGGACTTTTATTAAAAGTATGGTATGGTTTTTGGTATGGGTAAATTTTACCGGTTTTTGCACACCCCTAGCTGTGATAAAGTAAAGAATGAAATAATTTGGTAAAATTATATTTACCCCCCCCACCCCCCACCCCCTCTCCTCCCTGGTGTTGATTCTCCCTGATATATTTCTATTTTCCTTATGCTGTTTTGCTCATAGGCTAGGCCAGATCTGAAAACGGAAATTTTCCATTTGATGAGCTTCCTTCTTTCTCATTGTGCCAGCAGGTGGAAAGCTCCTAATGATCAGGTGAGTCGCCATCGACTCAAAAAGTTCTGATTCATGATTTTGACTTATGAAAGACTTATCTTGGCCTTGGTAACCCTAGTTTGTCTAACTCTAGGATCTTCTAAAATGAAATTGTATTTAGTGTTGTGGAGAGTAAACATAGGCAGTGTAACTCATTTGTTCCCCTCTATTTTCTCAAATTACAGCCACCTCTATGGATACATGTAAATATGTAATTTCCTTAACTAAAGGGAAAAACAGTATAATTATTCTCATTAAAGGTCAACATAACTTTCCCCACAAAAAAACACTGGTAACAATTGCTGTTCATTGGAAGCATTTACAGCATGGATAAACTTTCCTTAATCTTCACGTGTATTGTGGGATACAACATATATCTACTGTTAGTTTAATGCCAAGATCTGCGTTATTTTTCAGGTTGCGTCACTTATGCTTGAAACACTATCTCTTCTTGGTCACTTTGCATTGTTTCATTCTGGAAATCAAGCTGTCCTTCGATGGGGAACAAGTCCCACCATCCTCCATAAGGTCAATATTTGAGAAACTTTGGTTTATTTGTTCAGTTTTGTTAAGATAATCTAATGTTCCTCTTCAAAATGACAGGTATGTGATCTGCCATTCGTTTTCTTCAGTGACCCAGAGTTGATGCCAATCTTGGCTGGCACATTAGTTGCTGCATGCTATGGTTGCGAGCAGAACAAGTTCTTAGTTCAGCAAGAACTAAGTGTTGACATGCTACTTTCCCTGCTAAAATCATGCAGAAATGCTGCACCTGCAGCAACTCAGCTTAATTCAAACCTAGACAATTCCCAACCAGATGACTTTAGTGGAGGCAATCAATTAGGTACCGAATTTAGAAAGCCTCAAGTGGATGTTCCTATAAAATACAGCCGTTCAAATGGCAAAGTCACTCGGGCTTCCTCGGGAAAGAGTGGTGCTTTGGTAAATAGCGTGAAAAATGGCAGGGTAAGAAGCCTACGGGATGGCAAGGCAACTAAGAATTCTGAAGAAGCGGTTCCTAAGCACAGACAACTTATTTCAGAGACGTCACATTCAATGTTACACTGTAGATTTCCTCATAGCTTCATTGATAAAGTAGAGAAGTTCTTTTCAGCAGATATTGCCAAAGTGGTTGATGAAGTCTGAGTCTAAGCAGCTTTGTGAACTCATTTTGATCATCCAAGGATCTTCACGGATATGCCTAACTGAATATTTTCTTTAAAAATATTGGACACTACTACTGCAGTCAAATGAACATCCACAAAACTGACGAGGCTCTAAAGATTAACCTGTCCGAGTAATTTAACAAAGCTCGTTTCTCTTAGTCACTTAATGCCAAAAATATTGAACAGTTCAGGGGGTATACAATACATAGTACGCGTTGAGCATTTTGTAATATACACAGAAGGAAAAATGGCCCATAACATAACACATGTATCCATTTCTCATATGGACTTCGATTTTCACGTGAATGATCATCTTTACCCGGTAAATTTTACAATATAATTTTCTAGATTTTCTAGTTGATATAAAATCATTGAATATTTATACTGTTTTTGCGGCACAGCTATGAAAACCGGAGTAAATAAAAAGCATGTTACAAGCTAGAAGGCTTGTTTGCAAGTAGGGGTGGGAATAGGTTGGGTCGAGCTAAGCTTTGCTTGGCTTGAGTCTGGCCTGTGGCCTATGATAGGCCGACTTTTGAGTCATTGCCTGACCTTTTCGAAAGTCTTTTTAAAAGCCTATTTCATCAAAAAAAATTAGAAAACCGACATTTTTTAGAGACTTATCTTTATAGGATATTCTATTTAAATTTTATTTTATAATAATATATTTAAATATGTCAAAAGTTGAATATAATAAAAAATGTAAGCAAATTTATAATTTAACAGAAAGTAAAAAATTAAATATAATAATAGTAGTAATAAAAAATAATATTTATATTTATTTAAGTAGGCCGGCCTGATAGGTCTAAAAGACTTTTTTGATAGCCTGTAGCCTGACTTTTTTATCTAAATAGGCTTTTAAAAAAGTCTTGACCTTTTTTTTTGGTCGGAAAAAAAGTGCATAAAGTCTGGGCTGGCCTGGGCCTGATATAGGCTAAGCCGTAGGCCCTTGTAGGCCGACCTGGCCTATTCCCACCCCATTTGCAAGAAACTGAAATTATTCGCTGTATAACTCATGCATCATCCTGCTGATTCTTGTTAACTATGAGATAGTATACTTGTGTGTTCTTGAATAACACATTCAGTTTACTATTTTTTTAACCAAATTACGTATACAAACAGTGCATAAATTCATGCAAGTGTCTTTCTTTCATCCAAGGTTTTCAGATGTTTGTTTAGAAACACAAGCAGGACACTGTCATTTGTCCGTAAAGGAAAAATGCTATATCAGTAAAGACTAATAATACATTCCAGTGAAATCGACTCATTCACCAAATCTCAAGGAAACAAAAAAAAGACACCAAAACACAGGAAACAACATTAACAATCCAAGTCGCAAACAGATGCAGTTTTAGAAAGGCCAAAGCTCACTTTCAGAACCACCTCTCCCTTCTTGTGACTTTATATACATAATAACACACTTTCAGTGGTAACAGTAACACTCATACTCAACAAAGTGTGGTTACTTCCGCGGGTGCATGTGTGGCCTCTCGAGGAGAATCGAGAGAGATCACGGTCTCAAATGCACCAACTAGAGCCTTCACCTTGCTCTTCCTTAGCTCAGCAAGCATGCTTGCCGTCTCTTCAATCACATTATTATACAAACGTGGATTTTGTTTCTTCCCTTCCACTTTCTGATGTCTTAAAACAATTTTCTCAGATCCTGATTTTGAGCCATATAAGTTGCTTCTATCTACACCAACCTTCCTCCCAAAACTTCTGTTTTTACCTCCTTCCAAAATTTGGTGTTTGGGAACAACTCTCTCAGTTTTGATATTTGCAGCATTTAACTCACCATCTTCAACTTCTTTACCGGTAATGATTCTTTTTCTTGTTCCACTTACATCTCTACGAATGTCATCACTGCCGAGCAGGCGCACTGGCCTGAATTTGAGTCTCCTTGGAATGTTATTGCTTTGAGGCTGAATTTCAATCACCTTTCCTCTCCTAAAAGTTAACTTCCTAGGTAAAATAACTCTGTTTGCTGCACCAACTATTGTGGTTCTCTTTGGCCTGATTTTGTATCCCACCTTCACATTTTCACCCTGTTTACCATATCCTGCTTTGTTGTACTTAGAAGTAGTACTTTTTTGTTTTCTCATGGAAGAGTTAGATGAGGAAACAGTTGATAACTCTGATGGTGATCGCGAAACGCTTTGCATCTTCTGTTGCAAGTTTATCTTGCCTTTGTTCCCTGAGGGTGGATGATTGAGTGCCACAGATGCAGTTCCATGACCAACATGTTTAAGGCCCTTTCTCGACGACGCAGATACCCCGGACTTGCTAGTTTTCTTACTTGTCCGATTCAAGCTCTTGTCCTTCGATGATGAAGGTGGAGGTGGAGGTGAAGGTGAAGGCGACTTACTTGCATCACAAGCCAGAGTAGGATCGTCAAATAAATTTGCAGAGGTAGGTTCAATGACATGCAAAATTTTGTCTGGTAAATTGTCATTGTTTTTGGAGGCTAGTTCATGTTTGACTTCTTCAAGAGAAGAGGCTCCTGTCAAGTTTTTGGCAGTCTTAGAACTTGAGCTTGAAGGTTTCTTGAGATTTTGTTTTGAAGACAAGAGCATACTTGGTGATGTTGACTTTTGATTGCCTCCAGTTACAGATGTTCTTTCCTGTTTGCTCCTGCATTCAGTTTCCTTTCTACTGCTTGAACCAAAACCGACTTTGTTTTTGACTAATTCCCTTTTTGTTTGATTTTTGGAACGTTCCTTAACTGGGAGAGAAGATGGCTCAGAAGTTTCTTCCCTTATGTCACTTTTATTAAGTTCTATGGAAACATCTGCTTCTACAAAAGATGGTGAATTTTTCCCAGAAGAGGTGATTGTTTTTTCATTTGTTACTTCCTTGATGTCAACATGATCATCAGATTTAGAACTCAAATGAGAAGAATTTGAACTTCTTCCTGATTTCTTTATCCCTGCCAATGAAGTCACATTTTCTCCTGGAACTTGGGTTTTCCTTTCCTTTTTGATAACCCTTTTCTGTGCTGTACTCCATGGTTTTGCTTTGGCATGTGGGTTGCCATATTTGCAAAAGTCATGACATGAACCCTTAGGACCACTAAGATAACGCGGAAGAACCTTAGGCGGACCTTTTGTGATGATTAATCCCTCATTAGGTTTTGCTTTCGCACCAACATCTTTAGGCTCAATTATCTCAGACTCCACCTGTTTGATTAATCCCTCACTAGGAGTTGCTTTCGCATCAACATCTTCAGGCTCGATTATCTCAGACTCCATCTGGTTGATTGATCCCTCACTAGTAGTTGCGAAAGGCTCAATTATCTCAGACTCCACCTGGCTGATTGATCCCTCACTAGGAGTTGCTTTCGCATCAACATTTTCAGGCTCGATTATCTCAGACTCCATCTGGTTGATTGATCCCTCACTAGTAGTTGCGAAAGGCTCAATTATCTCAGACTCCACCTGGTTGATTGATCCCTCACTAGGAGTTGCTTTCGCATCAACATCTTCAGGCTCAATTATCTCAGACTCCACCTGGCTGATTGATCCCTCACTAGGAGTTGCTTTCGCATCAACATCTTCATGCTCGATTATCTCAGACTCCATCTGGTTGATTGATCCCTCACTAGTAGTAGTGAAAGGCTCAATTATCTCAGACTCCACCTGGTTGATTGATCCCTCACTAGGAGTTGCTTTCGCATCAACATCTTCAGGCTCAATTATCTCAGACTCCACCTGGTTGATTAATCCCTCACTAGGAGTTGCTTTTGCATCAACATCTTCAGGCTCAATTATCTCAGACTCCACGTGGTTGATTAATCCCTCACCAGGAGTTGCTTTCGCATCAACATCTTCAGGATCAACTAACTCAGACTCCACCTGGTTAACTGTAGTTTCCTCTGCCATCAGTGATCCAGGATGAATAAATAATTTCAAGGACCCCTGTAAATGATAAGAATCCTTTCAGAGATGTAGAGCAATATGAGGTGTATATTCTTTCTGGAATCTAATTCATTAGAATGGTGCAAAACTTCTAATTTCAGAACATAAGTCAGAACTATGTATGGGGTAAATATAAGACATTGTGCTATACTATATTGTGTTATATCAGCAGCATGTAAAACGCCATTATGAAAGGAAATAATTTACAGCAATTACTGGTTATGTCCATCATTCAATTCCATGGACAGGAGATTGCAGACTATAGGATATTGGGAATACTTAAATCCAACCTTAGTTTCAATAGCATGCACCCCACACGTCCATTGATATATTTCTAGAGGTATATCAATATCAATTTGCCGTGAACCAACTAGTTTTTGTATTTAATTATTCCCTATAATATTTGTCTTGAAATTCAATAGTAATTTTTATACGGAATCCTTTTTTGTCCTTAGAATCATTCATATGAATACCAACTTTGATCTGAAAAAAAAAAGCAAGAGAAATCTTAGGGTGCTGAAAAAGCAGATCCATACATGTTGAATTGATTTAAATTTCAGACCAAAAAATAAAACAACAGAACAAAACTATCACTACAGAGACCGATTATAATAGCTATGATCTGAGCACATGATGAGAGAATAATCCGTTGAAACGAACGTTCCTATGATATTCAGGATATAATAATAATAATGACAAATTCTTATAATAAGGTGACGTTTGTAATTGATCATTGATGGCATTCAAAGAAAGCAAAAGAAATAATCATTCATAAATTATTATTGCATGCATGAAATGAAGCATAAATAATGGTGTGCGTGCATACCTTGCTGTGATTTTTATTGTGAAAAGGAAAAAAAAATGAAGGAACTCAGGAAGAACCCAAGAAAGGAGTCTGTGATTATGCGTCAGGAAAGGTTGGATGCAAACTCAAAAAGGATGGTATGTGTTTGTTGTTGAGAAAAAGGTGAGTTGGCGTTTCAAAATAGTAACTGGCTAGAAAGCGCGTTTGTTTGTTGAGAGAAAGAAAAATAACCTTCCAAAAAGGGAGAGAGAGTCCCACCACCGCACCAGGAAATAGGAATAACACTCTGTCACCCAAACGACCCTTATAACCATGCTGCATATATCATTACACAGTAGATGGACCATGGAAGAAAGAAGGCACGTCAACGTCCTTTATCCTTTTCTTTTCCTCATTTTGCAAGCTACCTTTTTACATAGTATATACTATTGCCAAAATTACACAAGAGGACCTTTTAAGTTGTTTATTTGTAACAAGTTGGCCCTTTAAGTTTTTTTGTGACAAATAGGCTCTTTTAGTGATTACTCTAGCTTATGTATTTTGATGTAATGCTACTTTATATATTGTGATTACTCTAGCTTATATATTTTGATGCAACCAAACATATTTTGGTGTATTTTGATATAATCAACGATATGACATCTTACGAAAATAAAGTAATGTGCGACAAAGTAAGATAAAACTGAGAAAAATAGATTTGTGTATTGATTGATGTGTGTTTTTTGTACAAGTATTCTTCTCTCTATATATACATAGGCCCTCGTCGGCAACTATGCGAGCAAACATTTAACTATCGCTCCTAAGTCCTAAGAAATCGGAGCCATAACCTATGACCTCACTAGCACGGTTAGTGGGACAAAACTTCCTCACTCCACTCCTCAAGGCCTCTTTTCTTCGCTTGATCTTCAACCGCTCCCACGTGTTGTACACGTCCTTCTTTTCCCTTGCCTTCCAAGCAAGTCTTCCTTACTTCAGCCATATAATTCCTCGACTGACCCTTGTCCTCCGCCTGCAGCCATTAAACCTAAACAACCGAGCCATCGTGGTTGTGGTACTCTATAGGTTAAGACTTGTTCTACCTCGTCCTCGTCCATTATCCCTCGAGCTCACCCCCTCCTCGAGGCATTCACATTGCAACTTGCCTTGGGCCTCTCCTTTGAGGTTGTTCTTCCGGCAAATATCTTTTAGGAATTGTCAAGTGGCTTGCCTCGGCGCCCTAGTCTTCTCTCAACACTCCCTTTTAGCCCTCAGCCCACAACATAATTTATTTTTGGGTGTTAACATGTATAAAGAAATTTAATTTTATTATGAAAACTTTTGAGTTTTGACATTAAGAATCAAAACATCTATAATTCACTAAATTTAATGCAAAAAAGGAAATTAAATTGTTCTTGACCAACTTGAAAAAATGATTCGATGAGCGACCAGCTGCGCAAGCAAGGCCATCAATAGTACTCAACATTGTATAAAGCTAAGATATGGGTGACTATTATAGACTACTTCCTCCGTAACACATTATAAGCAAAAGTGAGTCAACGAAAGTTTATGTATGTGGCTCAAATTTTGGATCAAATACATCAATTTTTAATGACTCACTTTTGTTTAAATGTGTTACGGAGTAGTAATTTCTAGGATAATTGTCCCAAAATACAATAAGCGAAAGGGTCATACTTCTTACAACCCCCAGCTACTCATTGGACACCCGCAAACCCTGTGAAAAGACCAAAATATCATTAATGAAACGTGCGACCACTTTTTTTCCTGGGATTACCGTTCGGAAGTTTATTTCCAAACCGGTTTGGAAATTTAGTTCTGTACCAAGCCCCTACTGGTAGACACCCCCCATTTGCAAGATTTTTAACAGGTACGAAATTAAACTTCCGAACTTCTGAACCGGTTCAGAAGTTTAGTTTCGTACTTGTTAAAATGCAGCGTGGGGGTTTAGAAGCGTGTTGAATATTTGACGGGTGGGGGTGTCCAGTGAATAGGTAGGAGGTTGTAGGAAGTATGGGCCAAGCGAAATTGGGAATCCCATTGATGAGTTTCATGATCCACGTGACTAACTAAACACGGTGACTATCATTTACATAGGGCCATACTTCGTACAACTCCCTCCCTATTCACTAGACATATCCAAACATGCAAAAAGACGAAAACGTCGGTAATGAAACGTGCGTGTCTCGTTTTTTCCTGGGATTACGGAGAAGAAGAAGAAGAAGAAAGGAAGAATCAGAATCCATGTGCGTGCTTGCTTCTTACAAATTTCATTTTCTTGGTGTGAAAAGAAAGGAAGAATCAGAATCCATGTGCATGCTTGCTTTTCTTCTTCTTCTCAAACTGGATTTGCTTTTGTTATGGTTGTGTTAATTTAATTGTAATAGGTATGGAAGTTTGGTTCCGAATCGGAATCCATGTGCGTGCTTGCTTTTCTTCTTCTTCTCAAACTGGATTTGCTTTTGTTATGGTTGTGTTAATTTTATTGTAATAGGTATGGAAGTTTGGTTCCGAATCGGTACGGTTCCAAACTTCTGAACCTTTAAAAATTCAGAAGTGGAGGGTTTGAGAGCGCATTTGACATGAGAGTATTTTTGAATATTTGAGGGTTGAGGGTGATCGGTGAGTAGAGGGGGATTGTAGGAAGTACGAGCCTTTACATAAATAACGACTAACTAACTCAGTCATATTGGTAATACAGAGTAAGTCGGATTCCTTTCTAAAGGTAGGTATGTTTTCAATTCCATTCAATCTCCTCAAACACACTCTAACTTGAGTGTCAGTGTCCTTACAAATGCTAGTATCATCTTTCAGTCCCGAGATGTTGACACTCATCCAGATGTTGACATTTGTCATTGATTGTTATCCACCAGAGCCTCGAGGTAATCTTGACAAAACCTCAATCATTGCAGAAGAAATCATGTGACACGTTGAATAAAAAACAAGTTGGAACTTCGAAGCATGAATTGAAGATTCAAGTTTAAGGTATAAAGGTTGCTTAATTAGTTTATTCATTTAATTATGAAAATAAAGTGTTCTGGGTAAGAAGTTGAACCCACCTAATAAATTAAAACTGAGTGAGATAAAAGGCTATTCAAACTCCTGTGTGGTGTCACTGGTGTGGTGTAGTGTGGGAAACAACGTTCTTCTTCTGTTCTTCAATTACTATACTCACATAATTATTATTGTGTATTAAGTCATTTACAAATCATCCTATTCCTATATACTTGAATAAAAGTCTCAACCAATCCAGAGTCCGTGAACGTGGTCTTAAAATTAGTTATGTACTCGGTTCATTATAAACCTGGTGGGATTAGTGGTAGGAATTCTCTGTCCCCTTCGCTTCCTACATATCTTTTCCCAACTTTTTATGCCAGTTTTCTCAATGCCCATTTTAGTGATACCAGTTAGCAGTTTCAAGTTCAACAGCAAGTCTGAGATATCTGAATTTGATGTACCGGCTCGTCTCCTCCCCCTACCCAATACATTTCTACCTCCACTTGTTAGAGAACCAGAAGTTACAAGGCTTCCAATTGTCTGAAGATCCTCAGTCACCTCGTACCTTGACAAAGAAGCAACGCTTGGGAGGATTTCGCTTTGAAAATCCTTTCGCCGCCTTCCCCTATTCGTCCGGCCCCACTTCCTTGGTGAAGCTGATCCACCCAGTTGCTCAGTTTGGCTCACACTCTTACAGCAATCTTGGACCTTTGTCTCGGTCAAATTTAAGGTCATGAACTCAAAGTAATCCATCTCAGCAGGCCGAAACTCCGCAACATCATTATTCTCTGGATGATCCACTGTGGTCGAAACAATTTCAGCAAACCACTGAAGAAGTTCAGGTGATGAACAAGTTGTCATTTGGATATCTTTCTGGGCCACAAATCCTGATATGGACACCAAAGCCTCTGCAGCAAGTCTGGTTTGCTCCTCTTGCACTTGTAGATTCTCTTGTTCTGCCGATTGAAAGGGCGTCACAATCTGATTCTCATCAGATTCTCCTCTGGGTGGTGGGAACTCTTTGTTCTCTAGACTTGCAGGTGTATGAAAATCAACATCTATTGGCATATTCTCTTCCTCAACAATGCTTGAATTTAGATCAATAATACCTGCCGATGAATCGTGTTTTTTCTTCTGATTCTTCATCAAATGCTGATCTGCGAGAATTTGTTCCCTCAAGTCACGAGGTGACTTTACACCAGAAATGCAGCCTTTCTCAAGTTCTTGACAAGGCAACCCCATTGTTGAGCCCCCTAATTTATTTTCTTCGCTTGTAATCTGGATGCTTTGAATTGCTGTTGAATCAGAATAACCAGCAGGCATAAAATTCAGGTTTAGGTTCTTGGGAGTTCCTAAATTAGAGCTAGATTTAACACTAGTAACGTGATAAAGCTCGTTTCTAGTGAACCCAGAAATTCCCGTCAACAATTTAGAATTTTGGCCCAATGCTGCAGAAGATGCTTGAACCGCTAACGGGCTTTGGCGAAAGTCAGAAGATATAGGTGTTTTCCATAAAGCTGCTGGTGAAATCCCAGAATTTATCATATCAGCGCCAGAAACAAGCTGATGTAGAGCATATGTATGCGATACACTGTTTTCCCCTAGCAAGCCGTTACTTGTGGGACTTTTAGTTTGTGCACAGCTCTCGCCGCTAGAAAACTTTCTCTCTGTCCAAGGTCCTTGGTTAACTTGATGTAACAAATTGAAACATGGGAGGTCATTAAATTGCTCCAAATTCTTATTTAATGGATCAACTGAAACAGGTTGCTTTCCTGTATGAATAACTTTAGCAAAATAATCCAATAAACCACCACTATGCCCTGAAAAGAAAATGATAAATCACATAACCAAAGTTATAATTGTGAATGTATGAAGTGACTATATTTAGCAGTTGAAAAGCTGAAAATAAAAAGAGAGCAATAACTTTAGAACTAATACCTGAGGAATTGGGCAAATGTTTAGATCCATATTTTGTTCTCATTGACATATCATAAAAGGAATTGTTCACATGATGTGTAGGGGCCTCCATATCATAAGACTTCGTAGTTGTCTCTTCTTGAAGCTTGAATGGTACATTTAAGTCAGCGAAACCCCTAGAATTATTTTCGTATTTGTCATGACTGCTGCGCACAACCTGAGATATTCTGTTTAAAGAATAGGCCAACACTTGGGGACCTTCAGTAACCCTTTCATTTTCTTCACCTTCTTCACTATCTATGTACTCTTCAGCAGGAAGTTGAAGATCCAATACCTTTTTACCGATTTTTCTGCACATGGACTCTGGTAGTTTATAATCTTTTAAAGATTCTTCAGTTACAGTTGAAGCACCAACAGGGCTAGTTAGCTTGCTTTTTTCTTGAGCAAAGGTCTGTGGAAACCGTAAGCTTTCAGCTAAGATAACAGATGACTGAGCAATCGACCAAGGCAGGTTTGATGAGGAATATATCTTTTGGGTGTGTTTAGATGACAAAGAGGAACTAGACAATGATGCCTCCGGCCTTACATTATCTTTATGTAATTCACTCCATTTAAGTTCCTTCATTAATTCCCTCTGTTTGTAGTAAACACGGTGGAGCTCACGAATCTGAAGCGAAATGAACAGTCCAGAGACATTAAAAATGAAAGAAATTGATGAGTTTTCAAGAATAAAATGGAGAACCATATTGCCAAAATAACAAACAACTATAAGAACGGAACTAAGAATGGTAATAAAAATGACTTAGTGATAACTAATTTTTAAAATTATTTTGATTGAACTGAATAAGGTTGTCTTTTTCCATCTTGGTTTTTATTCAAAGTATAATCATTATTCATTACTTTAAGTCTTGCCCTTATACTTTACAATAAATACTTGCCATTTCATGGCTCTTTTATCAGTGCCCTTAGGACACTCATTAGTAGTATTTGCCTAGGATTTTTCATACATTTTATTCATTTATATAAACATTGAATTTATTTCAAACTCAAAATTCAGACTCGGCGTTTCTTCTGAAAGCAACTACCTCAGACCCTAAAAGACTATATTGAGGACGCTTCTTATGCCATCTAATTGAATCATAGAGCCTAGTCTTCTGACAAAACTACAATATGAAAGCTTAAGTAAATTACCCCACAAATCATACTTATCAATAAAAATACAAAACAATTCTTGACAGTTTTTAGCAAAAATGTAGTAGACAGAAAAACAAGGATAATCTAATCCAAGAATAGAAATCATGAACTTAACATACTTGGTCCCTGAATACGGCCTCATGCTTAAGTATTGTCTGTTTTAGAACTTCCTTGTCATAGCCTAAACGGGTACAAGGTGATGAAACTGGCAAGGAACCCATGTGGTAGCTATCAGTCCGTAGTTCGTTATTATCATTAGACGAGGTCCATGTGCTGCCTTCAGAGTCGAAGATGATGCCCCTTGTTGAATAGTATCCCAGAAAATTGTCACGGCATTGCACATTTGTGCCCAATAATGCCATAAATAATGATGTCCAAGGCTTCAATCAAAGAAGATATAGCATAGCACCCTCACTTTGAAAGGAAGAAAAACCTGCATCCAAATCAAAAATGTTTTTCTTTTTTGAATGTATACTCAATGAACAATTTTACACTAAAAAGAGGCAACCTATTATACTTTGACTTCTAGCCTATTTCACTGGAAGTACAAGAACAGTTAATAGCTGAACTGATTTTTGTAGGTATTTTTTTTTAAAAGAAAGGGTATGGAGCCTCGTTAAAACCTTCTTTTCTGATGCAAAACCCTCCTTAGGTAACGTATGTACATCCTAAAAAATATAATTACTAGATTTAATTGGACAGCTCTTTTATCCTGGAGACAAGACGAACATCGTCCTACAGTTAAATTAACAAATAAAATCAGCAAATACATCATAACTCTACATCATGAGAAGTTCATATATAAACAGTTTTTGGAGAAAAAGAAATGTGAGTCAATAAGTATGACAACAAAATACAAAGATCTGCACTGCAACAACAAGTCATCATCAATTATCTATCAAACTTGTTCGATTGTTGTACATTATTTACTCAACATTTTAATTCACAAAGCATAGACATGCCAAAAAAAATTAGTCTAAGATTGTAATAGTACACATAAAACCATGTGATTGGGATGTCGCGAGTTCAAGTTGTGGAAGAGGAA
The DNA here is from genome assembly GCA_963573325.1 of Astragalus glycyphyllos. Lineage (NCBI taxonomy): Eukaryota > Viridiplantae > Streptophyta > Magnoliopsida > Fabales > Fabaceae > Astragalus > Astragalus glycyphyllos. The sequence goes on along the minus strand of OY754308.1, from coordinate 58,035,121 downwards.
TCAATCTCTTGTAAATGTAAGATTTCCTGCAATAGAGTATAGACCCACACAATGGGTCCAACCCCTCCTACCCACAAAACAGGGCCCAACATTTCAAGTACACCAAAAAGAGTATCTACATCTACATAAGGAATACATACTAGTTCATACCTAGAACAGAATCAACTCCAAATTAATGGTGGAAGAAGAATTTATCAATGGTGAGATAACCACGCTGCATAACAAAATCAGAGTGAGCCTTTAAGTCCAATTTCTAGACTGTTAGACAAATATATATACCCAATAAATAAGAATCAGGTGTCTAAAACAAGATTATAAAATCAAATCCATGAGGATAATCGAGCTAGGTGAAGGAGTAGAGGAAAAAAAGCAGGTAAAATCAAATGCATCAAGATAATCAAGCTTGGACCACTTTTGGTAAAGAGTATTTTTGCAATTGAAGCAAAATCAACATAACTTGACGTCCCAAAAACGCAACCAGGTCAACAAAAGAACAAAAGTCACTCACAAACTATGTCAACCAATGCATTATTAGAGAGAATAAATAATAATAATAATAATAATAATAATAATAACAAAGAAGAAAATAAATTGATTAAGAAAATGTTGCACGTGGATGAAATGGAGAGCAATGAATCAAACTCACCCGATGAAGAAATCCAAAACCAAAGGAAGCTACTCTCATTGTTGCTAGCATATTGCAGAGAAGAGCTCGGAAATCAAAAAGTGATATTTTGATTCTGTGAAGGAACAATGAAAAAGAGATAAAATGGGGATTTGGATCTACAGTGATGGGTTATTGATTCTCTCAATGAAGATTACGGAGAGAGAAAAAGAAAAGTCGCAAACAAAAATAAAACAAAACTTACATGATGAGATTGAGAAGAACTAAAGTGACATTAAAGTGGTCAACATCATCGTCTCTTTCTCATTTATCTTATTTTTTGGATTTTTTTCTCTCTTACCAACATGAGAAGAAAGAAAGAGAGAGAATATGTGCATTCTTTTCCCGTTTAACAAAAAAGAAATTAGTAATACTCTAAAAAATATTAAATCAGTATTTTAATATTAAAGATTTAATTAATTCTAACAACAAGTTTGAGGTCAAAGACTCTAGACAAAAAAAAAGATTTAATTAATTCCATAGCTAAGAAGAAGAGTTCTTTTGTGAAAAAAGAAGAAGAATTCCAAAATAAAATAAAAGATCGGACAATAGTGTCTCACTGTCTACACCCCAACTGCCGCAACAAGAAGAATCATAAAAACATTTTTTAAAACTTTTTTTGGACCAACAACAATTTTTTAAACTAAAATAGTACTACCTTGATATTTCCAATTTAATTTTTTAATTGGGTTCGTTCCGTTCCTTGGCTGCTTTTTTTTTAATGATTTGTTTATATGTTCACCAAGTGTGGACCTAAAACCTGGGTAACGTAATAACTTACAAAATCATCTATCAATATAAATATTTAAATTATAAAACTTTTTTTTATTTAATCAAATTACATATCTTACCACAAGGTCTTGGATTCGAATTTTTGGTGTGACAAAAACTCTGTTGCGAGGGAAGAACCATAAGAACCGGTAAAATCAGGTATACACGTGACCAGTCAGGTTTCCGGCGTAAATTAGTCATCAGCAAATATGGGATTATTGCACAGAGACGTCTTAAGATTCCAAAAGCCTTTTATAGAGACTATCATCAACGTTTTCCTAATCAACTTTGGGTAGAGACGGGCCCTGGGACACAGTATCGTGCCTCTATTGTTGTGGATGCACGTGGTACTCATTATCTAGAGACAGATACTGATCGTATTATGGAGGTTCTTGGAGCTGATGGTTTGGATGGGGTCCCTTAGAGTAGAGAAGCCCATCTGACCTATTTAAGTTCAAGGGGTCTTTTTACCATTCATTGCCCAATGTCAACTGAACGGCTTCACCCAAGACTAATGCGCCGTCAACCAGCACCAATTCAAATTGTGCGCCCTAACAATGAGGATGTCCAGCAATCTATTGAGTAGAACCCTGTTGATGGGGGATAACCCTGATAACCCAATAGAGTTGCAATAACTAGGGTTTCTACTTTTGTTTTAAATCTTCTAAACACTTCTTTATTGTTGGATTTGTATGTTTTAAATCTACTTTCTACGCCGTTAATTACTTCTTTATGAAAATAGCACACTCAGTTGAATACTATTGTCGCTTCATAAATTCGGACAAGAAATTGAAACATGATACATTGATTTAAAATAACAAATTGCAACAACAAACAAAACGAAAACAGCTCAATGACCTCGAAATACATGAAAACGATAAAAACAACATAAGAAAATTAAACGAAACTACTTATTTTTGGGGATGGTGGACTCCATAATATAGATAACCTCTTCCGGAGTCCGCATCGTTTCGACAAACAGCTCAATGAGCTGACGTCCCAATGGGGTGTTACGATGATGTTCCATCATTGTGCGAACATCGTCGTCGCTCCGGATATCCATAGCTTCATAGCGAAGAGTGTCGTCTTGTAGACATACGCACTTGCGGTAACGTATACGAAATATGTCTTTGCGCCACTCTCCCTCTTGGCGCACCTTCCTCTCCGCCTTTTCCATCAACTGGCTGAATGTTATATTTTTGTCCAACCTACAAAAGTAGTTGTCGCGAGACTTAAAAAAAACACCATCAGCTCTCTCCTCGATCGTTCCAGGGCGATGCAGGGCAGTTAGGTACTTGTCTTCAGATCTCTGCATTGGGAACAACTGCCATTGCATAAGATCTTCCATTACGGCGGGTGGTGGAGAAGAATAAGCTAAGAAGTGGTGTTGGTGGAGAAGAAGAAGCAGAGAAGAGAAGGAGTTAGGGTTTCTGTTGAGCAGCATTGAAAACCTGAAACCCAATTTATAATAGGTGTGGGGAAATATGAGCCGTTGATCAAAATTTTGGATCACAAATCTGGGCTGTTTAATTTCTATCCGTTGGGGCACAATTTCCGGAGTAAAATTCATCCACTCCTTTTTCTGACACCTTTGACTGCCTGTACGCCGTTGATCTAAAGTGTCGGTGGAATCTGAGCCGTTGAAATTTTTTTAATTCATTCAGTGCCATTTGGTTGACAACAATCGAATATATTCAGTTGCCTTTACCCGAAACTATTCGGTAGTGGTCAACCGTATGTTACAAAAATTCAAAAGGGGGTGTGTCTGATAAAAAGTACATGTGCGGTCACTACAAGAAAAATTGGTTTTTCCGGCGACCAAAATCCGCCGAAAATTTGGACTTTCCGGCGGATTTTTGGCGCCGGTAAAACGCTGGTAGCAAACGCTTTCCGGTAGATTTTAGTCGCTGAAAAATCCGCTGGAAATTACCGACGGAAAATCCGCCGGAATTTCCGGCGGATTTTTCCGCCGATAATGGTCGTTTCCGGCGGATTTTAATTATTTTTTTTTGAAAATCCGCCGGAAATGTACTTTGCCGGCGGATTTTTCAAAAAAAAAAAATTTCAGAAATTTAAAATTTAGTGTATTTTAATAAAAAGTAAAAAAAAAACGAAATTGAAGTAAAATATTGAATGGTAATGTTGAAGTAGGAAGGAATAAAAGAGAATATGAGAAGAATTAATATAGGAGAGAATAAGAATAATGAAGTATGAAGAAATAAGAATGAATGAGTGAGAATGAAGAAGAAATAAGAATAAAGAAGTGAGAATGAATAAGAATGAAGAAGAAAGGAGAATTATAGAAGAGAGATATGTAGAGAAATTTTTGGAGATTAGAGAGTATGAGAAAGAAGAAGAAAGATAAGATAGAAAAAATGTAGAAGAGAATGGGAAGGAAAGAAAGAGCTAAATGAGAGAATGAGAGGAGTGTAGGAGAAAGTTATATTTATAGACGGATTTTTTTCCCTCCAAATTTTTCCGGCGGATTTTTGAAATTTCCGCGGATTATTTTCCCTCTAAATTTTTCCGGCGGATTTTTGAAATAATATTTTTTTAAAAAAAAAAATCCGCCGGAAATTTCAAAAATCCGCCGGAAAATCCCTCCAAAAGTTTCCGGCGGATTTTTTAACATTACCGGCGGATTTTTGCAAAAATAAATAAATAAATATTTTTTTAAAAAAAATCCGCCGGAAATGTACGGATGGAAAAAAAATCCGCTGGTAACACCATTTTTTCAGCCGGAAATTTTCCGGCGGAAAAAATCCACCGGTAATGCCAAAAATCCGCCGGTAATGCGCCGACGGAAAAACCCGCCCGAAATACGGGGTTTTCTTGTAGTGGGTTACTCATAACCGAATGTGTTCGGTTGATCGTAACCGAATAGTTCAAAAACACGCGTTTCATTAATGGCCTTTTGGTCATTTCGCAAGGTTAAGGGGTGTTTGGTGAGTAGCATGGCGGTGTGGGAAAAGTATGGGGGATAAAAAATATTCTTATGTGTAAGTGGTAAAGTCAACATATATTTATTTATGAATTTGTAAAGATATTTATTTAAATTTTATTTTTTATTTTTATTTTAAAAAATCGTTTAGTTGTTTTGTGTGCACACACATTCAAAAGTATATAAAATTTATATTACTATTTTCATTATTTATATTTACAAACAAAACAATAAATAAATAAAATGGTTCAGTTAAACAAATTAAATTAAAATGATATTTATTATTATTATTGTGAAAAAATATTGTAATTAGTTTTTCTAAAGAAAAATAAGTAAGAATTTTTTTTAATTTCTTAGTTGGCCCATCGCACTTTCATAGTGCAATAGGCTATCTTTATAGTTTTTTTTTCTTATTTTATTCTTACTTGGTGTATTTTAGGTACTTTAGGATTTGGAGAAAATTTTAGATATTCATATACATGAACTTTGTTGCTCAATAATCGATGTGGTGAAGAAAAAAATTATTAATTATGTGACAAGATATATAATGTGTAGCTATAGGTATTTTTTTATTAGTAATTAAGAAATCAAAAAGCAACAAACAATCCAACTAGAATCTTAATCTAACAATTCCTAAAGCATCTGCAAGCAGAGATGACGAAATGGCCGAGGGAAATTATGCCACAAGTGAACTCCATGCTCCACTAAGATGTTGTTGACGTGTCAATATTTTAATTGACACGGCAATTGACTAAGCCTTGTAGGCATGCCACTTTATTTATGTTTACTAAAAAACATTTACTTTAATTTTATAAAATATTTATTTAAAATAATGAACCTTGCATTTGTTATGGGATGATTTCAATTTAAATACATCATCGATTAATCGTGGAACAATTGGATTTATGGGAAGAAAGAAAGAAAGATTGTGGCTTTGTAAAATATAAAATTTAATTATTTAATTATTTAAGTCATATAAAATATTTATTTTAAGTAAACATTTTATAAAATATAAAATTAAAGTAAATGTTTCTTTATTAAAGAAATGAAGTGACATACCAATAAAACTTAGTCAATTGTCATGTCAATTAAAATATTGACACATCAGTATCTTAGAGTTCGAAATTCTAATTTGGTTAACATTGCACAATTTTGTAAAATAGAGGGACCAAAATTGCCCAATTTAAAATAGGGTGATCAAAATTGCACAATGAATAAAATATATAGGAGGACCAAATATGCATTTAAGCCAATAAATTAAGGTTTTGAATATGTACTAGTATGCATTAAGGTTTTGAATATGTACCTTTCCTTGACAACTTATTCAAAAACCTATACATACATACATACATTAAAAAGGCATTAATTATCCTTTTTTTAAACACTAATTATCATTCTTAAAAAAGTATTAACTATCACATATTTTAAAGAAATTATGAATAGGTATTTAATAATTGCCTATAAATTAATTTCGGCTATCTAAATTAAAATCAATTAATCTACTATTATATTGTAAGAGCAATGTGATATTTTGAATTCTTAATTGAGTTTTTTTTTCAAATAAAAATAATTTTTTTTAAATAAATTAGTTTGTTTGTAAATGTACTATTTTTAAAATTTATATTTTGCTATTTTTATGTGTTTCGTTGTTGAATATATTACAAGCAACATGTTTGAATAATTGAATCAATGTTCGAAATTGGTCAAACAGGTGTGAGAGAGTAGTGGGGGTGTTTGATAAAAAAGGCCAAAAATATAATTAGGGACCCAATTTTTAAAATTTGAACGGAACTTTCAAATTGTTTGAGACGGTCCTGGTTAAACGCATGAGGATGAGAGGTAGATACTCCCTCATTGAATTACTTTATGCAGTAAAAAAAAGTATATCATTTTTGTTGTTTGCGTAAATTGAATAATAATAATAATAATCTTGTTAATAATAATAATAATAATAATAATAATAATAATAATAATAATAATAATAATAATGTAAACAACCCACGTTGCAACTGAGGAGATAATTAATAGTAATGTGTTCATTCTAGTTTGTCCAACTTCCTCAGCGTTCAAAAATGAAACTAGCCAGTATATGTTAGGGTTTGGCTTCTGATAACTCTATTTTATATAGAGTTATTTATATGTTCTATGACTTAAATCAATGTGAGTTTCTAAGTAATATTGTTGCTAAAGTAGTTAATATGTAGTTATTTACAGTAAAAGAGGGTTAGGAACTGATTTGTAATCATTTGGCACTTTTGGTGCCCCATGTTGTATTTTATGTGTTTGTTCAATTGCTGCAGCAATCATTGCACCTGCAATAGGTGAAGCAACCATTGCACCTGCAATATAGGAAACAGAAGTCTTGAAGAAATCAGATACATTGCACCTGCAATGCTGCAACAACTATTACACATGCATTCTGCCAGAAGACAATGCACCTACAATTAGCAGATTCACTGAAGACAGAAGCATTGCACTTGCATCCATTGCACCTGCAATATGCCCAGATGACAGTGCACCAGCAATTTACTGAAAACAGAAGCATTGCACCAGCAATATGCTGATGTCATGGATGACATCATAATCAAGTTGCTATGCAAGTGGCCCAAGTTGAAGCTGCTCCACCTTCCCATTTACCTTTTTAGCTTATAACTTTTACTTTATAGGGACACTTGTCCATACACCATTGGACCTCTTCCCTTTAATAAAGTAAACATCAAATCAAATCTTTTTGGGATACAAGTGACCAACTTCAGCTCCAAGCAAACCCCTCCATGATGGAAAGCTCATCCAAGAGGCCTATAAATACCTCTCATTCTCCTCATTTGAAGATATACCAAAATATAGCAAGAGAAATACCAAGTTAGACAGTTAGTATCATTTTACACTTCATAAGTTTGAAGGAGGGAGAGAAAGTGACAACTTCTCTCTCTACTTCTACACAAATTAGTATTGCTGTTTGGTTGCGGGTGCATCAAGCAGTTTTGAGGCATTGCAGGTGCATTGCTATGCAGATTTTGCAAGGGAACTTCAGCCGTGTAATTCTTTCTTTATTTTCTTCCCTTTGTATTATCAAACATATGAACATGGTTATCTCTGTTTGTATGTGCTTAGTAATGTCTAGCATGAGCTAACTTCTCTAGTTGGGATGCTTTAACTTTGTAATGATCATTTGATTAAGTTATTATGTTATATATTGATGTTTGCATTTTAGTTCTTGCATGATAACTCATTCATATTCATCTTTAGAATTGGCCAACTAAAAGTGAATGTAAATTATAAATTCAGACATGGTTTATAATTGGAACTCAAGAACTAATATGAATAAGTATTTTAATAATAGGAAACTTTGTTAAAACCATGTTAGACTTAGACATAAGCTAGCATAGTCCATAGGGTGATTCTGTAAGGTTTAAAAAGACAATGGTGAACTTATTTAGGGATTAGACATAAGACTTGTAATGAAACCCTGAAGATAGTTGCAGACATGCACAATTCATTTTATTACAGCACCCATTGCAGGTGCAATCATTGCAGCTGCATCCATTGCAGATGCAATAATTGCAAGTGCATCCATTGCAGGTGCAATGGTTGCATGAACATCATATGTAACATAATGCTATCAAAAGTGATTCACTTAGTGAAGAGCATTCCAACTATCCTTCTCACTTGGTTATACATTATCTTTACTTAGCTTATTTTATTTTATGTTTCTCACACACACTCCAATTTTATTTGTTATTTTATTACTTGTTTCTCACTAGTTTAACTACCATTTTAAGCTTTAGAAATTAATCCAATCCCTGTGGTTCGACACTCTACTTCTACTTTATTACTTGTTGCGACTGTGTATACTTGCACATCCCTTTCTGCACAACAAGTTTTTGGCGCCGTTGCCGGGGATTGCCATTAATTTTTATTGTTTAACTTAGTAGTAATTTAGTGAGCAATTTTACTCTGGTTGTTTGTTTCTTGTGGTACATTAGTTATTGCACCTGCAGTCATTGCACCAACAACCATTGCACCTGCAATAGTTGCTCCAAGAGTAGCCCAAGTTCAATTCACCAGAATTTCAATAAGACCTTGAGATAGAGTACAGATTCAGGAGCTTGCTTGCAAAGACTTCAACAACAACAAAGAAACAGAGGCAGAGCTAGACGCACAATGTCTGAACAAGAAACTGGCAGAGGTTCTGGTATGCACAATATGAGAGTCACAGGTATGTTGAATGATAGAAATAGATCAATGAAAGAATATGCTATGTTTGATCCTCAAACCATGCAAACTAGCATAGTTAGACCTGAAATCTCTGCAGCACATTTTGAATTTAAACCCATCATGTTCCAAATGATTCAAATAGTGGGTCAATTTAGTGGTTCTCCTCATGAGGATCCCTATTTGCACCTAAAACAATTTTTAGAAGTGTGTAGCAATTTTATCATTCCTGGTGTTAGTGAAAATGCTTTTAGATTAAAATTATTTCCATATTCCTTGAAGGATAGAGCTAAGGCTTGGCTACACTCTTTAGAGCCTAACTCTATCACTACTTGGAATGAGATGGCTCAAAAATTTTTGACAAAATATTTTCCACCTATCAAAAATGCCAGAATGAGAAATGATATCACTTCTTTTAAACAAAAAGAATTTGAGTCATTGTTTGAAGCATGGGAAAGATGGAAGGAACTGCTGAGAAAATGTCCACACCATGGAATACCTGTCATTATCCAAATGGAAACATTCTACAATGGTTTAGATCCACAAACCAGACTCATGTTGGATGCATCATCTAGAGGAGTGTTACTAAATTTATCTTACAATGAAGCATCTGAGTTAATAGAAAAAATGGCAACCAACAACTACAGTGGGCCCACAGAAAGGGTCAGTGCTCAAAAGAAAACAGTTGGGGTTCATGAACTCAGTGAAATATCATCTCTAGCAGCTCAAGTGGCATCTCTCACCAAAATGATAAAAAATATCAATTCTTCCAATGCACCTGCATCCATTGCAGGTGCAATGCCAAACATTGCTGCTGCAATAGAACCAGCCCCTCCAGGAACAACTTGTTGTGTCTTCTGTGAAGGTTGTCACTTATATGAAGAATGTCCCAGTAACCCTATCTCTGTCAACTTTGAAGGTTACAACAACAATAACATTCCTTACTCAAGTACCTACAATCCTGAGCGGAGTAACCATTCAAATTTCAATTGGAGCAACAATGCAGCCACAACACCTACTGCTGCAACCCCTCCCACACCATCAGGATTCCCTTCTCAACATGTTCAAAGACCATCTGCACCAGAAATGGAAAACTCATTGGAATCTCTTATGAAAGCATTTATAAGTGATACTAGAGAATTTATGAATGATACAAGAGCATTTATGAGTGATACAAAAGCCTCAATCCAAACTCATGGTGCTGCCATCAGGAACTTGGAGAACCAGGTTGGACAATTAGCCACTGCTCTTTTCCAAAGACCAAGTGGATCATTAGCATCCACCACAGAAGCTTCAATTTCACAAACTCCTAGGAAAGAACAGGTCAATGCTATATCTTTGAGAAGTGGAAAAGCTTTAACAGAACCATATGATACAGAAGGTGAAGGTAAGGAAGAAAAGGAAAAAAATGAAAAAGAAAAAAATAAAACTGATGCAGCTGCAACAGATGCAGGAGCATCCACTGCCGGTGCATTTGATGCAGCAGCAATACCATCACCAAAGTTTGTTCAAGAGTACTCTCCTCCTCCTTTTCCTCAAAGGCTGAAGAAGGATCATGAAGACAAACAATTTGGTAAATTCTTAGAGGTGCTGAAGCAATTCCAAATCATTGAAAGCTCTCAGAAGAGTGTGGGAAGAAGAACCGAACCTGAAAAAGAATGGAGTGTTAAAGAGATTTAGCCTGAACCAGACCCTAAAGAAAACCTCAACAAACAACAAACTCTCTCAACCCAATCCCCACCTCACAAAAATCCAACTCCACAATCTGTTCCCCAAGCAGCCACCACCACATCAACCAAAACACCACCCAACCAACCTATACTGACACCCTCACCACCAAAATACACCAGAGAAATTCAAGGCACTGCTAAGATCCACCAATCAGAAACCATAAAACCACCACCTCAACAAAAACCACAAATTGAAGTGAACAATGCTGTAGCATCCATTGCTACAGCATCTACTGAACAAGTGAATGCTGCAGCAACTGTTGCAGTAGCAAAGAAGATTCAAAGACAAGAGCCAAATAAAGGGAGACAAGTTCTTTTGTCCAACTCAAAGCTTAAAGTACTCCCTGAAAATCTCAAATCTAAGCAGTCAAGACCTTTTAAATTGGTGAGAGTGTATCCTAATGGGGCAGTGGAATTGTTTGATGAAGCCACTAATTCCACATTCAAATTCAATGGAAAAAGGGTGAAGCAGTATTATGGAGCACATGTGGAGAGAGACAAGATCAACACAGAGTTACCAGAACTCTAACATGAGGCTTAGTCTAGCTAAAGACTATAAATTAAGCGCTACTGGGAGGCAACCCAGATTTTTAAAACTAATTGTGTTTTGTGTGTTTTTGTTTTTACTTTTGCAGGTGTGAATGAGTAGTCTTGTGCAGAAGCATTCAATTATGCAGAATTATGATGCAGTAGCATTGTGTGCAGTAGCATTCATGGCTGAAGATATCTGGCACAAGACTTAGTCTGGCTGAAGACTCTTAAAACAAACGCTTTTGGGAGGCAACCCATGAGTTTGATTTACTAATAAGTTTATTTTTGTTTATTTGTGTACTTGTGTTTTTCTGTAGGAACAAAGTGAAGGTATCCCAATGCAGCTGCATTCATTGCTCCAACAATGAGAAAGACAATGAGAAAATGGTGAAGCTTGCACCAGCCAGAAGAAGGAGAAGAGCAAGAGAAGGAGCAAAATGAGGAATTATAATAGAGAGCAATGAGAGGGCACTGGAACAACAACAGACTGATGCTGAAGCAACCAATGCTGCAACAACAACAACCAATCATATTGCACTAGCATCCATAGTTGCAGCATCTACAACTGCAACAGCTGAAACTGAGCCACAAAAGAATTATGTTGTGTTCATCAAATCAGTAACTCTTCCCTCTTGTGTGTGTTAGTGTTTTGTTGTTTGTTATTAGTTGTTGTGTTTTTTGTGTTGTCTTTTATTTGTAATGATCTTTTGATTAAGTTATTATGTTATATATTGATGTTTGCATTTTAGTTCTTGCATGATAACTCTTTCATATTCATCTTTAGAATTGGCCAACTAAAAGTGAATGTAAATTATAAATTCAGACATGGTGTATAGTTGGAACTCAAAACTAATATGGATAAGTGTTTTAATAATAGGAAACTTTGTTAAAACCATGTTAGACTTAGACATAAGCTAGCATAGTCCATAGGGTGATTCTGTAAGGTTTAAAAAGACAAGGGTGAAGTTATTTAGGGCTTAGACATAAGACTTGTAATGAAACCCTGAAGATAGTTGTAGACATGCACAATTCATTTTATTACAGCACCCATTGCAGGTGCAATCATTGCAGCTGCATCCATTGCAGATGCAATAATTGCAGGTGCATCCATTGCAGGTGCAATGGTTGCATGAACATCATATGTAACATAATGCTATCAAAAATGATTTACTTAGTGAAGAGCATTCCAACTATCCTTCTCACTTGGTTATACACTATCTTTACTTAGCTTATTTTATTTTATGTTTCTCACACACAGTCCAATTTTATTTGTTATTTTATTACTTGTTTCTCACTAGTTTAACTACCATTTTAAGCTTTAGAAATTAATCCAATCCCTGTGGGTTCGACACTCTACTTCTACTTTATTACTTGTTGCGACTGTGTATACTTGCACATCCCTTTCTGCACAACAGCTTCCTTGAAAGAAAAAGAAAAAATCTTTCAAAGTGTATTAGTAATAACATTGAATTTTGGTTAATGCATTTTTTTCATTTCCCTCCCTCTATTGTCAGATGCTTCATGTGTTCTCGAATTTGAATCCTCTACGGTCTCTACACGGTGCAACTAACCACAGAGCCATCCGATCTAGAGAGTTAATGTTGCACCATGCAAAGACTGCAGAGGATTCATACTCCTATGTTGTATGATGGGGTCTCTGATCTCTTGTTCTTTTGGTTTGTTTAGACCATTTTCATAAAAACCAATAATATTAAGAATAAACTTATACATAGTACCATATGTTCTATTGGTATTGTTGTCCAATAAAAACATAACATGTGATTACATCCCCGTTAAAAACTAAATGTCGGATAACATTTCATTTTTTCTCAATTTCCTCTTCCAACCGGTGATGTGAATCAACACTTTTATGCTCCAATGGTGAGGGAGTGCTCCGACAATGAACATGGGTGTGCACGATGTACATCAAGGTTGGAGCTGCGGGTGCCATGACAAGTCACAGTGGATTGGAGTTTGTTGATTGTATATAGGTGAACAAAGCAAGACGACTGTCGTGGAAACAATGAACCGCAGTTGGGTACAATGTCGAGAACGTGAATACATATCAAGGTTTTACCCATTGTACCTACTAAATACAACTTTGACTTATCTAAAAAAAATATTGTTTCTTTAACCAAATTTATAATAGGCACTTAGATTCGAGTATCTATCATCATTTACTTAAATAGAAAGTTCATTTATAAGATGTTTCTTCTAAATCAAATGTACCAAACAATTCTCAAATTAATGATTTAGCTTTGAAAATTTTAAAGGTATATCAAAATGAAAGGAAAATCTAACAATTTATCAAATGTTTCGTTTGAGGAATCGGCATGTTAATCACTAACTACTTTAGTAAACAGAAACGCTTCAAATCAATATTTTGTTCCCTTGTTTTTCACCCAGTGACCCAGATTAAAAAAACTAATGGAACTCGCCAACAAGCAAGTTCCTTTCTAATCACCAATGGACCTTTGATGTTTCAGCTTTGTAGGTTTGATGCACCAAATAGAAAACATAACCTCCAATTGGCCCGATCCATATTTTTATTTTTATTTTAAGAATAAAACTAAATCAAATAGACCCAAATATGAACGATTTGGTTAGACTCACAAGTTGTGAGGGAACAAAAACTTTCAAACTTCAAATTGTGAAAAAACCAAATTTGCCAACACTATTCCCGATAGATCTAGGACAAACTCTGATGCCATCTTAGAATGTGGTTTAGGTCTAACTCAACCCCACAAAATCAACTTGTAAGGTGAGGATTGCCTCGTCATTATACACCCTCTTGAGATTGTACCACTAGTCGATGTGGGACTTTGGAATTTTCCCGATAGTCTACCGATCAAATTTAATTAAACATCCAATTAGTATCATTCAACCATAAATCTGTAATTTCCCCACACTTCACATGCTAGATTTATTTAAACATCCTACATACTATAGTACTAAAATTGTTAATAATCTAAATATGTCCACACTTAAACAGAGTAATAAATCATTCGAATATTAAAAGATAAAACATAAATTGTAACTCCAACACAATTACAATAACGATTAGGGGTGTACATGGTACAAAAACCATACCACACCACACCATACCTCTTTAAGATCCAGTTTTGGCTTACCATTTATGTAAAAACCAGTTTGTATTTTAAAACCGGTTTGGAAACGGTTCATAACCGGTTCAGATCAGGAAATCAGTTTACCGGTTTAAAACCAGTTTTTGCTTCTGGAAAATGGTTTACCATTTCTGAAAAGTAGTTTTTGCTATCGAAAAACGGTTTCCCATTTCTACAAACAGTTTTTATTGTCAAAAACGGTTTACCACTTCTCCAAACAGATTTTCATAATTCCAATTCGTAGCAGTAAACCAATATAAATCCAGTTTAGCATCAGTTCATTACCGGTTTTCAAATGCTAAACGGTAAGTCAACCGTTATCATCTTTCTCATCTTTCTCCACTACGCTGATCTTTGCAAATACGTTCCAAACATTTGTATTGTTTTTTTTTTGAAACAAAACATTTGTATTGTTAGTAAACACTCGTCTCATCATTTAAATCATAATATAAAAAATAAAAAACAATATTATAGTAACACCACCCTTAGCCGTGTTTTTTTCCCTCTCTTTTGTAATAAAAAAAAGAAGTAGCGAATACAATACAAGTCCCCATCTAATCATTAAAATAATAAAAATAAAGTAATAAAATAACATTAGTAATTATCTATCTACTATAGATTTATACCAATTAACTTTCAATGAAATTACCTGTTGGGCTCATTTGAGAAACATGACAAGTGTCAAAAATAAGGGTAACATAATAACTTACATTTAATCAATTATTCCCTTTTATTCCTTTTTATCTTTCTTCTTACACTCTCTTTCCTTCTTTTCACTTTTCTCTTACACTTTCTTTCTTCCTTTTTTTCTCTTTATTCTTACTCTCTCTTTCCTCCTTTTCACTTTTTTCTTACACTCTCTTTCTTCCTTTTTTTTACTTTACTTTTATTTTCTCCATAAACAATTATTCTCTTTATCCTATCATTTCTCACTTTAGTTTTTTTTAACTAAATTTCTAAACTTATACGAATTAGCTATAAAAATGTAAATTAGTCACAGTAAATAAAACTATCGCCTTTTTAGAAAAAATTGTCCCGTTAAAATTTTAATTTTCTCTCCGAAATCTGTTTTCACTCTTCTGTTTACACTCTTATTGATAATCTATTAACACCTCTTATTGATAATCTACTATCTATTTTTTACTATCTACTATAATCTATTAATCAACTAAAATAATCAATTGAAGCTACAAGATAACTGCAATGATATATAAAAAACACACAGGATAACTGTACTGACATATAAAAAAAAACACGACATTAATATTTGTCAATGATAATTAATTTTTTTTGAAGACTACTACTACAAACCTACTATCTAAAAAACAAGAAGACTTAATGACTATTTAAATTACTAATTAATATTTAAAACAAATATTTCTTATTGAAAATCTACTATCTACTATAGTCTACTAATCAACTAAAATAATCAATTGAAACTATAGGATAACTACACTGATATATAAAAAAACACGGGATAACTGCAGTGATACATAAATAAAACACAGGATTAACATTTGTCATTGATAATTATAATTTTTGAAGACTACTATAAACCTACTATCTAAAAAAATAAGAAGGTTTAATGACTATTTAATCTGATTAATATTTAAAACATATACATATTTCTTAGGTTTATATATTTGACCCCCCGGCAAATATACCCGTTTTCCATTTACCCCCTGTAAAAAAAAAGTTTACGGTTATCCCCCTGCAAATATAAACAGTTTTCGGTCACCCCTCTCTGTTAGATTATGTAGTGTATAATGGGTATAAACCATGTACGGTTACCCCCCTGAAAAATATAAAAAGTTTACGGTTACCCCCTGGAGGGGGTAACTAGAAACACTTATTATTTGCAAGGTTGATTTTAAAACTTTTTTTTTACGGGGGTAAATGGAAAATTGGGATATTTGCAGGGGGATCAAATATTTAAGCCTATTTCTTATTGATAATCTACTATCTATCTTTCACTATCTATTATAATCTACTAATCAACTCAAATAATCAATTGAAACTATGAGATAACTGCACTGCTATATAAAAAAAATACGGGATAATTACCGTGATACATAGAAAAACACGGGATTAATATTTGGTATTGATAATTATAATTTTTGAAGACTACTATAAACCTACTATCTAAAAAACAAGAAGGTTTAATGACTACTTAAACTGATTAAATTTAAAACACGGGATAAATATTTCTTATTGATAGTCTACTATCTATCTTTTACTATCTACTATAATCTACTAATCAACTCAAATAATCAATTGAAGCTATGAGATGACTGCACTGATAGATAAAAAACACAGGATAACTACACTGATATATCAAAAAATATGGGAATAACTACTGTGATATATATAAAAACACGAGATATATAGTTGCACTGATATATAAAAAACACTACATTGATATAAAACTCACAGGATAAATGCTCAGATTTTTTTAAATGATACTTTTACATTTTTAGATTTTAATATTTATCTATTTTTTATTTGAAACTCCTTTTTTATTTACTTTAAATTTGCCTTTATTTTCACAGGATAATGTTCAGACTATTTAAATACTATGTAATTCATTCATAAAAAGAACACGACAGCACTCGTGCGTATGCACGGATATCCTACTAGTTACATTGAAAGAAAATGTGAATCTGAGGAAGGAATACGAGAGAAATGGCAATTACCACAAAACTGGACTTGTAAAGATAGAATTAGATTTAAGGCTTTTAGTTTTTTTTTTTGAAAGGCTTTTAGATTTACGATGGGAATTTGGCCATCAAATCTGCTATTGGAAAAATTAAGTGAATAAAGGTAAGTGAAGTTGAAGAGAGAAGTGAGCGAATGACATTGAGAACTCCATCTGTGAAATCTCATGTGATGTGGTAATTCCCGGTTTAGATAAAACCCAGATTTCCAGCCTTTTACTAAAAGGGAACGAAATGGTTTTTTCTTCAAATGATATGGGCTTTTTATAGTGGTCCAATGCAGTTTTTGGTATGGTTCACGTAAACTAGTTTTTTTTGCACACCTCTAATAACGATATTTTTATCAACTCTAGTTGTGGTTACTTGAATTCCAACTTCATTCAATAAAATAAGACTCACGTTAACCAGTCAGATGCATCACAAACCTGGGTGGTCGATAAACATCATATAGCGGATGTGGGAAGCATGGAGGAATAATATCACGATAATGGCGACAGTTGATAAACATCATGAGTGGATGTGGGAAGGAATAATGCATGAGGTATAATGCATCTCGATGCAATATACCGGATAAAACCACATCCACTACATGATGTTTATCGTTTATCGACCGCCGCCATACTCTTGAAATTTGGGTATCATCCTAGTATATGGAATTCGTAGATATAACGTCACTGTTTGAGGTAAGATAAGAGAGTTACAAAAACATCATCAAATAGACAGATATGAACACTAACGGATTGTAAAAAAAAAGACAAAATGCTAGCGCAGAGAAACATAGTTATAGGCTTAAGAGAAAACCATATACAAATCTGCAGCAACATATCTGCAGAAATGAAGAGGTACAAATTATTCTTTCTTAACCCTTCTACAAAAATACATGTTGAATTGAACTAAATAGATTTAGTGTTTCATTGCATTGAAATTATGTAAGATTTAATAAGTGATCATCTAGCGAGAATAGAATACTTTGCACAGATTACAAGTACATGTGACATTGATTATTGCAAAACATAACTTTTCAGCGCTTTTCTTTTCTTTTCTCGACCTTCCTGATAATGTTGAATTTATATAAATGAAGTAGACAATCATATAAAAGCTCTAGAAATTTCATGAAAAACAGTTTTATATATATATATATATATATATATATATATATATATCAGGCACCACAATCTCAACCCCATTAATGACCACCCCCACAATAAAGTTGGAATCCAACCAATTTCAAGATGGTGATCGGGCATAAGGGTCTTTAACAGAGTCGAAACCCAACAGAGAAGTGAGCTCACCGTGCATAAATCTATGGGACAAAATGTGAAACCTCAAAGCTCTATCAAACAAAGTTGAAGGGATGAAGTGTAAGATCAAGAGGAGCAAAAATAGTTAGAAATTTGGAGAAGAGTTATTATAGCAACAACGGTTAATCTAACTTGGAGAATATAGTATTTCTTACCGTGATTTTTGAGCTCAATTTACCGAGTTTCTCTTAAAATTTATTCTGCCAAATAAACACGAAAAAAATAGTGATTAATCTCCATTGAAGACTTGGAAAAGAGTTAAATCATAAATGGGAGAAGAGAAAGACCGACAGAGGGAGCGGTAGAGTGGTTGTTGTTTACAAGGAGAGAAACACTTACAAACAGAGAGTGAGAGGAAGAGAAAGAGGCCAAGAGAGAGTGAGTGAGTGAGTGAGTGAATGAGAGAGGGGTGGAGTGGTTGCATTTTTGCCCACTTATTTATAGATGATTTTGAAATACTTGAAATGCCCTGTGTATGTTTTTTTTTTTTTTTTTTTATCACATTGTGTTACTTTATGTTTACAGTTTCTCAGTAGAGAGGCGTGGGAAGGGAGCTGGAGCGCATGCAGAGGAACAGTTTTGCATTTTGTTGGCAAGAAAAGGAAATTAGCAGAAAAAAGAGTAAAAAGTAGTTTGGCTCTAAACTTAAAAAGAGTAACTAGGACAACTTTAATAGATTTGTAAATAGTGTAATTGTAATTGATTATTGTTACTTATGTTAGCAATCAGTTAGCATTAGTTTTCAACTCTATTTACAACTCTATTAACTTTAACATCTCATTAAGAAATTGCTTTTCCACTTGACAGTCCATGCATGGTTAGTATCACAGCTACTACATGGATGGATTATAAGTTGTCCTGTAAGCCACATTAATCGGCCAATGTTGATTAAAGTAGATGTATTGTTTTATTGATTGAATTGAATGAGGACAAATCTACTCTCTGCATTAAAGAGCAAGAGAGGAATAGTACATCAGTAGTCAATAGTCTCTAGGAAAACAGAGGGAAAGAGAAATTCAGAATTAGGGAGAGGAATCTGATACATCATATTCATTGCTTTTTCTCTTGCTGGCTCCTTGTCATTTTCCTCAACAAACTTGGTCATAAACCAAACCAACAGATAAAGCTTTGGACCACAAACTCAACATACAGGAAAAATCAAAATTGCTGATAAACATCTCTATACAGAGATTCAAATTCTGATTTTACTCAAACTAAATCATGTTTAAAAAATATTAAAAGAAACTAGTTTACTATCACACATGAATGGGTTATATATGATATGTTTATCTTCAACTTTATTTTTTGTCAAGAAACATTTTTGTTTAGGACTTTTTAATTGTTATGTAGGAAATGTGAATTAGGATTACTGAAATGCTCCTTCATTTCTTAACTGTGCTTGTGCCACTTTTTCTTTAGGGACTCAAAACGAGATGCAATTTCAAAGGCATCATTATTAGACATTAGAATGGCCTTCAATAATGTCAAAGACTACTTGCTGCTATAATGCTTATATTTCCATCGATTCACCACATAATCTCTTGAGGGCTCTTTACACCCTTGTTGATTAGAACTAGTAGTACTCTTTGGACCAAAAAAAAAAAAGAACTAGTAGTACTCTGGTTACATCTTTATGGACTATTTGTAATACCTTTATCTTTGGCCCTATATTTAAACTGGTATCATTTCCATATAAAAGAAAAGACAATGCATAACTACATGCAGTACTCTACTTTGTGACCCTGTAAGGGATAATCAATTGGTTTTGGTAAAATGTAAAAAGTACTATAAAATTAGCTACAAGAAATCCAAAACCTGAAGGCCCTAGCAGCATTTAATTAAGAGTAATTGGGGTTCAGCTATATCATCTAAGTTTCACTGATCAAAAGATATCATCTAAGTTTGAAGAAAAGCACATAAGTAAAAAGCACCACATATCATAGCTGGCTGGTCAATTATCCGGGTAGATGATAGATATGTAATTGTTTCTCTTCAATTTCTTCTTTCCCTTCTAGTAAGACACTGTCATTCTGGTAAGACATTGTCACTGTCATAAACAAACCTTATAAACAATTTAACTTTTAACCCCCCTAAAAGGAATAAACTTGGGTTTAAGGTAACAATATATTTTTTTTAAATCTATTGCATGTTATAGCAGTCCTCATATTCTTCAACCATAATATTCACATTTTCTATAGAGCTATATGTAAACATATCCATCACAATGGTAAATGCTAAAATTGTTAGGCCGAATATCATCTCTCGGGTTGAAACTCAGTAGCTCACAATTGTGTGTGAGTTTATAATGGCAATTGCGACTTCGTCTACAAACCCAAAAAAAAAAGTCGCGAAGACACTCTTATTTTACGTGTCATTGCTTCTTTTTTTTTCCGTTTCTTATTCATTTTGCTTTAATGCATGAGACAATTTTTTTTTTTTAAATTTTCAAAACACACTCACACTTACACTCGCACCGGGGGACCTGTGAAGTATGTTCCGTTATGTTTTTCGGATTTAAGTATTTAACACAGATTTAGCACTTAATTAAGTTAAATATTAATTTTAAAATAAATTATTAAATTAAAATATAACACCGCATAGTACTCATTTTACGTTTATTGAAAAGTTGTCTAAAAAAAAAGGGGAATAGGTACCACTATTTTTCAATATAAGGGCAATGCCAAGCAACGACCTGTTTTATACATTGTAACCGATCGACCCAATTCCAAACTCAGAGGACACCACCTCTGTATGCTTTTGAAATGGAATCACCACAGCTAAACTCCCTTTGAACCTACTTTGATTACCAAATGGAACATTGTATTTGTATTACGCCTACAAAATCAAATTAAGAATGCAACATTGTAGGCAAAATTTGGTTTTTAATAGGATACGAACATGTCACTTTTAATTTTATTTAGTACCTAAGATTAAACTAATAAGACGATATGGTTTTTTAAGTAAAAATATTAATTAATGGTTTAAATATACTTAAAATTGAATAGTCAAGATTTGTTCAATGATTAACTAAGACGAAATGAATTAAAAATGTCTCAGGTACGAAGTTCAATGTATGTATTTTTTTCCCTGACCTATAAGTAGTAAGTTAGTGGAGAAGACTGAAGAGTACAAAAATTTGTTTACAACATGGCATCATCTTCTCAATCAACCACATGTTCTCAACCAAATGGCTCAATGATTACTACTATTAGGCGCATCTTGGCATGTGATTTCTGCTAAAAGAAAACCATTTGAAATATATCCGACACACAGAAAGATATATCACCACCGGCAATCATTAATTGGTCGTATATTATATACTTCATATTGGTTTATGAATCATTGTCTAATTAAGAAATCAAGATATTGAAATTGGATTTATCAATAGATTCATACTGGTACTAGTAGATACCAACCACAAATTTTATGGTAAACCCATAATTATAATTCAAATATGTATATATATATATATATAAAATCATGAGAATCATTTTCTCAGTTCTTGAGTTTCCCTCAGAATGAGGAGTCTTAACAGATGCAAAATTACAAATCAATTCAAGACTAAAAATACTCATCAACCGGGGAAGAAAAC
Organism: Astragalus glycyphyllos; assembly: GCA_963573325.1. Taxonomy (NCBI): domain Eukaryota; kingdom Viridiplantae; phylum Streptophyta; class Magnoliopsida; order Fabales; family Fabaceae; genus Astragalus; species Astragalus glycyphyllos. The sequence continues at coordinate 58,013,537 of OY754308.1, read as the reverse complement.
AAGGGTAATTTCATTCCAAGAATAAGTGTTACTTACACAACAAAAATGAGCAACTTGCTCAAAACAATGTAAGTTTATGTATAGAATGGAAAAATCAACTGTGCATGACAAATCTTTTTCCTGTGTAAACTATGTAACAGCTTAAACTATCCACATTTTCCCCCCTCCAAATATCCTAAACAACATGTTCCCCCTTGCTATTGGATATCTTAACAAGCATAGCCAAAACCTCCTTCATGTTAGGCCTAGCATGTGGTGCCTCAGCCGTACACTTCACCCCAATACGTAACAATTCACCCATCTCCTCAGCTCCACCAACAAGACCAGAACCCATAAGCAAAACAGGTACAGAAGAACGATTTAACACATGACAATGATGTTGTCGTCGTCCATTCATCACGCGTCGAGCCCATTCTAGCAAACATTCTTCTCCTCCATCAACCGCGCGCCTTCCTGTTGCTAATTCCATAACCAACACACCATAACTATACACATCTCCTTTAGTAGTTGCTTGCCATGTTTGTCCATATTCAGGTGCAACATAACCAACTGTCCCAGCTACCATTGTACTCACATGACTATCACCAACATCAACTACTCTAGCAAGTCCAAAATCTGTTACCTTAGCTTTCCCATCTTTGTCTATCAACACATTGCTAGCTTTTACATCTCTATGCACAATAGAAGGGTAACATTCATGGTGTAAATAGACTAATGCACTTGCTACATCAATTGCTATTTGTACTCTCCTTTTCCATGTTAAACGTGTTCTATCTGTCACTAGATCCTCTAAGCTGCCACCTTCTATGTACTCATAAACAAGTATCTTTTCTGAACCGTTTAGACACCAACCATATAGTGTTACTAGGTTTGGATGTGGCCAACCAAATCCATGACCACTTAGAACCTCCATTTCAGCTCGGAATTCCTTTTCGCCTTCTAGTCCTTCGCTTAAGAGTTTCTTCACTGCTACTTCTCTACCATCAACAAACATTCCTTTGTATACTGTTCCAAACCCACCTTTTCCTATGATGTTTCTGTCTGAGAAGCTGTTGGTTGCTTTTAATATGTCAGCATAGGTGAAAACTGTTTTGTTTAAACGAATGACCTTAACTGTATCGGATAACCATGGTGAGGATCCTGAGCTGCTGCTTGAGTTATTCCATTGTTTTGTATCTCTCAAAAGGTATCTTGGTTCATCTGATGGGGTTTTCACCAATGAACAGACTATTATAGTGAGAACACCAAATATAATGAAAACTAGTGTTATGGCTGAAAACACTAAAAACAGAGACAACTTTGTAGACCTTTTATGGTTTTTTTGGAAGGTCTTGTTTGTATCATTTCTTGTGTTGTCAATGAACTTGGGAAGGATCAAGAGAGGGTTACCTAAATATGAATCTTTGTCAAAAGTAACAAATTGTCCACTTGATGGGACTACACCATATATATAGGGATTGTAAGAGATGTTGAACTTGTTAAGCTCAGTCAATCTGTTCAAACTAGTAGGAAAAGTTTCAGAAAAGTTGTTATAAGACAAATCTAGATTGAGTAAACATTTAAAGCTGCCAATTTCCTGAGGAATTTCACCTGAAAACTTGTTTCTAGTCAAGTTTAAGACCACAAGTGGAATTTTTCCCAACTCTGGAGGAAAATTCCCAGAGAAACTGTTGAACCCCAAGTGCAACATACTGAAGTTCAACATGTTCCCTATCTCTGGAGGGATTTCACCGCTCAGATTGTTACCAGTTAACTGAATATACCCGGATATCACCGGTAACCGAAGCGAAGAACCGGGTGAGCAAAAAGGGAAAACACCATAGCCTTTGAGCAATTTGTCCCAAAGACTTCTACAGTTTTTCCTTGTTAAGATATCATAGACAAAGCTGAATGGAGGGTAATCTGCAGGTATCCATCTCTTCATTGCTAAACATTCACCAGAGCCAGCAATCATTCCAACATCATCTTTTCTATTTGATTCAAATGTAGTCATGGCATTCCTTCCAATTTTGGACAATTCAGGAGGAAATTTTCCAGAGAGGTTATTGTTAGCAAGGTTTAACCATAATAAGCTTGTACAGTTTCCCAACTCTGGAGGGATTACTCCAGTTAATGAATTATCTGCAAGCATCAACCATAAGAGTGAAGTCAAGTTTCCTAGGCTTGGAGGTATTGGTCCACTCAGCTTGTTGAAGGCAAGGTCAAGTGCTTGCAGGTGATTCATGTTTCCAAATTCATGTGGAATAGATCCATTGAATTGGTTATATGATAACATTAGAAATTTTAGACTTGGCATTTGGGAGATTTCAAGAGGTAGTGGACCTGAAAAGTTGTTGAAGCTTAAGTCTAACCTTACAATGTTTGGCAGTGTAAGAATTCCAGATGATCTTAATCCACCAGTGAAAGAATTGGAGTGCAATAAAAGAAACTTCACCTGCTTAAATTTTCCAAATATCTTTTGTATGTCCCCACCAAACTTGTTTCTGCTCAAATCCAAGAAAACCAAATTGGTCAAATTCAGAAGGGCTTCTGGAATATCTCTTGAAAAGTTGTTTCCACCTAAGTACAATCCTTTGAGGCCAGAAATGGACCCCATTTCAATGGGAATGTCCCCAGTGAAATAATTATTAGAAAGAACCAGAATACTTAAATTCTTGCAGTTTGCAATCTCCTTTGATGCCTCACCAACAAAATCATTTTGAGAAAGGTCTAATTCTTCGAGGCTACAATTCAATGGAAAAGCTTCAGAAGGAATAGTACCACTGAGATGATTCTCTGCAATAGAAAATCTTCTGAGCCTTGCAAATCCCATCCATATACCCCCACTCAATTTATTGGTACTCAAATCCAAGTACTTCAACTTAGGACAATGGTCAAAGGTATTACCAATTCCACCAGTTAAGTTATTAGCTGAGATATTCAAAGTGACTAAATTATCACACATGGAAGGGAAATTCAACATAAGTTCCCCATGAAATCTATTCATTGACAAGTCCAATGTTTGCAAACTTGTCAATCCAGTCACGTTCAGTTTTCCATCAAGAATATTGTGGGAGAGGTTGAGATGCTGAAGCTTGTGGCAGTTTCTCAAGTCTTCAGGAATATCTCCACAGAGTGTATTCTTAGAGAGGTCAAGGTGTGTGAGCTCAGTGAGCTGAGAGAAGCTTTGGAATATCTCACCTGTGATGTCACTTTCAGAGAGGTTTATGCCAATCACTCTATTAGTCCTTGTCCTTGTGTTGCTGCACCAGATTCCTTGCCATTCACATGGATTTGAAGTGGTTGTGTTCCAATATATGTACCTTCCTTTGTCTGCAAGAGTTCTGTTGTCTAGGTAGTTTTTCAGTTTCAACAGAATCTGTCTGTCCGTGTCTAAGGAATCCCCGGCAACAAGACTACCTGCGAAAACAAAAAACATAGAACAATAATTGCCTTAGTGAAAGGTAAAGACAAGTTGGTATAAGAGAAACATCACCAACCCCAGAAAAAAGAAAGACATAATAAAACAATAATATTAAGGATTTTGTTTCAGTCGTCATGAAAATGAAAAGAGAGGATTATGAGCAAGTACCTGAAAGAAGGATGAAGGAACAGAATAATAGGAATCCGCCAGAGGAATGTGTTTCCTGCTCTGACATCTATGTTGTTGTTGGGAGTTGTGTTTTTTTGTTGCGTTTTTCTTGTTTTTGTTTATTGAGCAAAACTCATATGCGGATGATTAATTTGGAGAGTAAAATATGAAAGAATGAAGAGAGTTTGAAGAAATAATATGAAAGATAGAAGAGAGTTTGAAGAAGTTGAATACTTGAATTGAATGGAAGGGAGGGAGGGGTAGTAGGCAGACAAAATGGAAGATGGAATTGTAAGAGGATGCTTCCTACCCATGTTGTTGTTTAGATGTGGTGAGGAGTTATGACAAGTAAATGGTTAATAAATATAAATGATTAAAATATGAAATGGTTTGTTGTTATTGGTAGATGAATGTGAAATGAGGCGTATGTTTATACTTTTGTGGCATTTTAATTATTGAATGAGTCGTAGTCATAGCAGAAGGCAGAAGGGGTTCTTACTTGTTACATTTGGACTTTGGAGAGGCGTGGAGCAGCCCTTGCTGACCAGTTTGGCTCGCACGGGTTTGAGTTTGACTCATGTACGTCGTCATGGCTGAACAAACACGGACACAGACACAGACACGGTTTCACTTTCACTTTCACTTTCTTTCTGATACTATTGGCTTTGGGGGTAGATTTAGATTATTCAAAGTTATAAAAGCATCACATGGTTAAATAGAGATTAAATTGATGCCGCCGTTTTCCCAGTTCAGCATAAATGCCGTTTTCTGAATTTCGTACAACAACTTGATTATGGTGACAGCCTCCTCTAACCAAGCATATACTAACAAGGAATAAGACATCTTCCACGGGCTGTTTCTTAATTAATTTCCTACTTGCTGTTAAGTGGGGATTGGAGTTATATATCTATCTACTATACTACTAGTATTTGTTTAAAAGTCTCTCAATATCATATACTACTAGTTTGTATTTTGGGGAGTAATTGCACATCGTATCATCATCATCATCATCATCATATTCACCTTTCGGTGATCACTCAGCTATAACTATAGTTATGTTTTGTGTTGGGGATCACTTGTAAGCATGCTACTGGTGGACTGGTGCTGGTGTGTTAAGTTTGTATACAAGCTTATTCCTCAATCCTCATGCTATCAATTCTTGATATCTCCCCATCACAAATCATGATCCATAGCGTATCTTGTGCCTTCCTATTCAAATGGATAATAACATTACATATGCCCATATCCACCTTGCACAAACAAAACTCACACCATTTCAAATTAAACAAAAATAACAATGCAACTATGGAAGTTTAAATTTAAATCAAATATTAACAAAAAAGAAGTTTAAAATACCTCTCATAACATTGGAAGAAACAATTCTACAAATATTTAATCTTATTTTTGGTACCAAATAATATCAAAACACAAAATAAATTCCCCTAGTTGAAACCGTAGTGAAGCAAATCTACCAAACTGCACTAATTACCCTAAAGATATTTGGAATTAGTGACACAACCACCACATTATTAGATATATAGTTAGTTAGAAGTTAGGGAGATAGTTAGTTGGTAGTTACAAGTGAGTTTGTTAGATAGTTGGTAGTTATAAGTGAGTTTGTTAGATAGTTGGTAGTTATAAATGAGTTTGTTAATGTTATATGCCTATAAATAGGCTTCATGTAGTCAATTTAGAAACAACTCTTCTCATTTTATATCAATTCCATTTGATGAATATTTGATCTCTTAATCTTTTCTCTTTTATCTTCAATGGATGCCATATTATTCAATATGGTATCAGAGCAAACATGGTATCCACCTTGAATCTGAATTCCGCTGCAGGTTATTTTTCGTTTTATTAGTTTTTCTTCTCATTCATTTCCTTTTCTACCTTTCTTATCCGCATTGTTTTCTTTTTGCTTCGTGTTCTATGTTTCGTTCTTAAATTTGATATTGTGTTTCCGATTTTTCCGTTTGTGATTCTGATTTCATGATCATCGCATCACGATTTCTTCTTTCTGATTCTGATTTTGCAATCTCTCTTTTTCTTTGATCTTGATTCAGAATCGTTCATCTTAATCTTGGTTCGATTTCACATTTAATCGCTTCAAGATTACATTACGATTTCGTTTTCAGATCGTTTTCTTTTTACTATTTGTCTTTTTTATTCTTGAATCCATTTTGATTCTATTCTTCATCTTCTTCACGCACTCTTCTCGTGCGATTCTGTTTCGCGATTTAATTTTGCGTTCGTCATTCTTTTGGATTAGTGTTGTTGCATCACATTTCTTTATCATTTTTGATTTCGCGATTTGCAACTCCATTTCCTCATGTGCGATTTGCAATTTCATTACCTGATTTGCATTTTCGTCTTCTCGGTTGATTTGCAACTTCAACCTTCACTTTCTTGATTTCGATAACCCATTTCTTGAGTTTCGATTTCAATTTCTCCGTTGTGTGTTCCGCATTTCCACACATCGCGTTTTGGCGTTCTTTCACATCGCCGTCTTGCATTCCGCTTCATTGTCCTCCGTTCATTCCGATTCCCGATGATTGTGATTTGAAGCGGAGTTCCGATTTCATTTTGGATCGTGATATTCCTTTTCTTTTTGCGATTTCGATTTTCTGAAATTGATGTCTCTTCTTGGATCGACTCTTGATCCAGTTTTTGTTTTTGTTTCCGCAACAGAAATTTTCTGCTGCACTCATGGGTTCACATGGCTTAACAAAGGGATCTTTATCATGTTCAAATCATCAAAGGTTCTGCCAGTGATGATAATGGGTGACTTTATCCCTGGTTTGAGAAGGAAGTATATGCATGAATATATATATCTGTTATACTTTTAGTGGTTGGCTTGATCCTAATTTCAGTGTTGCTGGTGTTGTTATGATTTCTGGTGTCATGTTACTAGTGTACCGTTTTCAAGAAGCTAAGAAAGATGTTCTTGCGGTTCCTATTGCACCTATTGTTTCTTTGCACATAAGAATAATCAAGAAGACTCTGAAGCTACAATTAATGAGCAAATCAATGTGGAGTATAATGTTTCACATGTGTACCACTCCTTGCTTGCATACAACATAGCTCTCAAGGGATTTGCCAAGGAATCGAGTGATGAATAAAGAGAGCATGCTGAAAATGCTTATGAAATATCAGTGCAACTTTGTTGCAAGATCGACCCCAGTTGTGAATTCATTTAGGCCCTTGGTTTTTGTCAAATTTGGAGTTTAAAAGTTCAAGGCTCACAGTAGTTGATTAGTTATGAATCATTGTAATTTTCCTTTGTTTTGATGTATCTCTCTATTGTTCATGTCAAGCTAGAAGTGTTGTGAATAACTTCTAGCTTGCGGGGGACTATTAGATATATAGTTAGTTAGAAGTTAGGGAGATAGTTAGTTGGTAGTTACAAGTGAGTTTGTTAGATAGTTGGTAGTTATAAGTGAGTTTGTTAGATAGTTGGTAGTTATAAATGAGTTTGTTAATGTTATATGCCTATAAATAGGCTTCATGTAGTCAATTTAGAAACAACTCTTCTCATTTTATATCAATTCCATTTGATGAATATTTGATCTCTTAATCTTTTCTCTTTTATCTTCAATGTATGCCATATTATTCAATACACATCAATCAAGTCACTTTTTTTTTTAAGATAGGCGTAGGGGTGACAATTTCTACCCGCAAGTGGGGATCCCCGTGGGGATTGCCCCGTTTGGGGCCCCGTGGGCGGGGAATTTTCCCCCGTGGGGATGGGGATGGGGGAGAAAATCCCCCCGCAGTCATTTCGGGGATGGGGATGGGTCTATATCCCCCGCCCCGCGGGGACCCCGCCCCCAAATATATTACATAAATGTTTATATTATAGATATATATTATATTCTAAGTAATAGATTTTTTAGTCTTTTATTGTGTTTTTAAATAAAAATACTAATAAAATATTAAATTGTGCTAAGTTTTATATTTTTATTCTTACCTTTATACTTTTTAAATATTAAAATATCAAGGTAAGACTAAATTTTATACATTTTTTGCAGTTTTATTATATTTTAATTTTAATTTTTGCTAACTTTAAATAAAATTTTGGGGTCCCCGCGGGGACCGTGGGGATCCGCGGGGATGGGGATGGGGGAGGAAAACTCCCCGAAGCGGGGAATGGAGATGGGGATGGGGGAGAATATGGGAGGCGGGGACGGGGAGCGGTAGAGTACTCCCCGCCCCCGCCCCGCCCCATTGCCATCCATAGATAGGCGACATAGTGTCATCATAAATGTTATTAAAAAAATCATTGGAAAAAACCAAAACATGTGCAAAAATAAAAATAAAATAGAAATTAAAAAATCGAGCGTATCTAAAATTACATTAGTTTCTCAAGTTGTAGGTCTGATCTTTAAATTTGACTATTGTGAACTCAAAATCCACTCCTTCTTCTCCCGCCAAAGACAAGAGAAAACATTCGAGGTACTTGAGCACTTACTAATAAAACTATATTTACCTCACCCTAAAGAGACTAACAGAAACTTAAACTCGCAACCTGTCGGATACAAGTTATGTCATGCTCTTTTAGACCAATTCCTTGAGGATAGACCCCACACATCGTTTGAATTGCTAAATAGAAAGAGAAGAAATTATATTATGTATTTGATCGACAAAAGAAAATTCTTATATATGATGTGATTGTCGACAAAAGAAATTATATATGATGTGATTGTCGTAATTCTTATATATGAAATCTCCATTTTATTACTCTCCTGCCAAACAGAGTAATAAATACTGTTCGTAAACCCACACATATAAAATGGAGATTTCAAATCGGAACTTAGATAACAATAGAAAGTTTCCGGCTAACAACATCAACTTTGCCAATTATACCATTTCCTTCAATCTAAATGGAGCGATCATTGTCAAAATATACGAAAAGGTATGGCCGTTCTATAAGAAAGTATATAGAACAAATAATATTAGCTTAAAAAAACTTTGGAAAAAATTTTAATTGCGCATATAAGAAATATGTTAATGAATAGCCGACCCTAATTTTTTAGTGAGAGAAGCTCCAACTTCTCTCTAACTTCTCATCTTCTTCATCCATCGGAAAGGGGGTGGTTTTGGGTCATTTTTTGACACAGAATCACCCCTCAACATCATTTCTCTCTCTTCGTTTATCAAAATAAGTGTTATTCACATAGTTTTAAGTTTTTTTTTGTGATTTTATCGTCTGAGCGTGGCGTCGTTGTCTTGTTCGTCGTTTTGTGCGACGTAGTTTGGTTTTCCCCATCTTGGTATGGTGTTTGTTTCGTTCGAATTGACAAATCAACTTCAACTCATCACAAATTCAACTAATGATGACTTGGCCATAGGCATGGCAATGGGGCGGGGCCGGGGACGGGTTTAACATTCCCCATCTGAATCCCATATTCATCCCCATTCCCCTACCCAAACCCAACGGGGATGAAAATTTGATCCCCATCCCCATACCCAACAGGTTTGGGGATCCTCGTCCCAACCCCGTCCCCGCAATAGAATCAATTTTTAAAAATTTAAAAGCAGTTTTTACCTGTCCCAAACCCGAACCCGCCCCCAAACCCAAAATTTATCCCACACCCGAACCCACCCCAAACCCGAAATTTAACACAACAACATAAAACCAATGCAATACTAGTGCATATACCAAAATGTCAACGTATAGCAATGACGTTGCATATCAACATATAAATATCAATGTTCTAAATTAACGGGTAATCCAAATTATCAAAACAACAACATAACCAAGTACAAATTACATAATTGTTCATTGAAATTTTAAAATTTGTAAAACAAGTAGCCACATCAATGTTGTCTTCTTTCTTCCTCTAAATGCTATTGAAATGATCCATGAGGGTTTCTAATTTTAGATGGGTACTAGTGTAATTTCATACATTCGGGGACGGGACCTATATCCCCATTACCCGTCCCGTCCCCGTATTTTCATATCGGGGAAAACCCAAACCCAAACCCAAACCCAGTCAAAGCGGGGAAAACCCGTCAAATCGGGGTGGGTTTGGGTCGGTCCCCGCGGGTATGGGTTATGTTGCCATGCCTACTTGGCCATCAACATTGTTGGAGGAATGAGAATTCCATTCACTTCAATTTTGTGACTTTTGTAGATATTTTATTGTTTTATGCTATTAACTTGAATGTTGTGAGTATGTTTGCAAATTCATTATTTTCAGTTTTGGCAATATGAAAATCATGTTGTTTTCGATGTAATCCACTAATTTGAATAAATGAAACCCTTATTTTTAGTAAAAAAAACACAAGAAATAGGATAATAGACGAAAATTGATTTCGTGATACCCTCGGAGACAAATCTAGTCTAGTACTAGTACTAGAAATGAAATCGGAAATGCCTAAGTACACAAGGACAAGACATAGAAGACTAGATAAATGTGGTCTATTTTCAACAATTGACCAGCACACTCTTCTCGAAAATTGGAAATCAAATCTATGATGTGCCTGGAAGGTGTATTTTGCCTTTCCCTGTCAAATATGGGAACCAAAGACTAACAATAAAGTTGTGTTAAGTGCATCTGTGCATATCGTCCCCTTCTCGACGGCCAGGCGGTTCGACGACGGCGCGCGAACAAAATCCCTAACAGAAGGGGGAATATGGGTCGTATGGTTGAGGGTTGAGTGTGATTTGGGTCGACTTTCTTGTTTTTTCTAGCTATTTGTTTATTTAATTTTTTCTTACAGTGTCAAAATTTTATTAGTTGTGCCCAAGTATGTGTGACCATCTAGATGTAATGTTAATGTCACACTAACCGTAATCTGAGTATATATAAGTAATCAAATTAGAGTATATTTTGCCCCACTTGTAAGTTGGCTAATTGATATATTGATGGAGTGAAGTAAGCAAGACAGGTCTAGCACTTGACCAAGTCTGGTGTAACAAATATATGTTCACAGTTCATTCATGACTTCTTAAACATTTACTGAAGTGTCTTCAAATAAGATACATACACATATATATATATATATGCAATACAAAATAGACAAAACCGGTGATCCTATTTCTAGATACAAGTAAGTAACAACAGTTCACATAACCACATTAAATAAAGTATACCTGTGAGTAAAACACTTTTACAACTTCATATTAAGAACCTTACCCAATGGTTGGTAAATTCCAGGTGTTCCATAAGATGTGGAAGGAGTAAATGGTTTAGGGGTAGATTCCTCCCTAAGTGCTGTTAGAGCAGCCTTTCTTCTCAGCCTATGTTCTCTATGTCTCCTTATTTTCTCCTCCAATGCTGTTTTAGCATTCTCAGCTAATTCAGCTCTACTCAGAGCCTGTTCTGCACGTGCCCTCAACTCTGAAATTTTCGCTGATGCATTTTCCAGCTCCTTTTTCATTAATACTAACTCTGATTGGTTTCCTTTCTCATTTGCCTTCTCAACCTCTCTAACCAAATATGTGTACTCTTTCAAAGGGATTTTGATATGTTCATTGTTTTTCTCACTATTTCTCTCTTCAGCTCCACCCTTTGTGTTATCATCAGTAACATATCCATTCTTGTTAGCCAACTTGTGTACTCCAAGTTGAGATTTCAGCAATGCAATCTCAACCTGTGCTTCAATATCTCTCTCCTTACTCATCTTCAATTCTGCTTTGACCTTCTCTAACTCACTTGTGAGTGATTCATTAACAACATTCATTCTATTTATCTCTTCCTTTGCATTTGCAAGCTCATTTGTTAGCTGATTTAGTTCAATGTTGTCAATATTTAACTGGTTTGAATCATTTAATGCATTGAGAGAAGAATCCTCAGATAAAATGAGTGCTTCATAATTCATTTGTTTATTTTGTAGTTCTAGTATCATATCTTTATGTTTTTTCATATCTTCTAGCTCTTGATGTGCTTGAGCAGTATCTATTGTAGCTAACTGAATTTTCCCATCTTTCTCAGACAACATACCAATTTTCACTTTCTCAGCTTTAATAGCAGCAAGTTTGGACCTATGAATGAGTTCACTAAGCTCTTGCACTTGGAACAAGAGTTCTTCTTTCTGTCCCTTTTCCATCTTCAAGGCATTTTCCAACTGTTCCGTCTTTGTTAAAGCGTCCATTTCCGAATCTTTAGCAGCAAAAATCTCAGTATCTTTTTTAAGCAACTCCCTTTGTGTGGCTTTCAATTCACTCAAAACATGTGAAAGTTGGTCTTTGACCTTTGCAGTTTCTAATTTCATATATGATATCTCTTTCATCTTGAATTCAAGCTCATCTTTGCTAGCTCTACCCACTGAACATTCATTTGTATACTTGTTTCTTTCAATATCGGAGTTTTTTAGCAGAGCAGACAATTCGTGAATCATCTTTTGATTTTGTTCCGGCTTAAGAAGTGCTTGCATGTGTGCTGCATGCTTTGCTTCTAGTTGTACCTTGTAGTTGGCTAATTCCATTTTCAAATCCTCAATCTCTTTTTCATAATCACGCTGGCACACAAATAAAACAACCATAAGGACAGGAAATTCGCGAATTCAGATATCGAGCGATCTCTATTGACAATTACACTGATATACTACACTAATACATACACCAGACACAACACTAACAGTCTCACACACAGACACTAATAACAATTGAGAAAATGGAAGTGATCGAATGTAAACACATACATCGGTGTTGTGTCGATATGAAGTGTCCATGCTACATATTATCTAGGTAATATTATCAGAATGCTAATATTTTTCAATTCTGAAATCTGAATTTTAAGCGGATCAAATATGATACTAATATAGTTGAATGTCAAAATGTTGTATATTGATCAAATCAAAATCAAAATGACACTCTAACATGACATCATTGGAAGTGATGATTAAAAAATTTCTGATTAATTGTACTACATATTATGTTACCTTACTCCTAGTTGGTGGAAATTTCTTCTGATCACATTTATCTCCAAACAAAGAGACGGCATTCCGGACCGGTTCAATTGGTGTAGTATCAATCTCACCAACACCAACCATGATTTTTTTGCTTAAATATTGTATATATGTTCCACTCCACCAGTGTCTGAAGAAAGTCAAAACACAAAAATCTCCTGCTTATGATAACTAATCAGATCAATGGAAAAAATAACACAAAAAAGTGATATTAAAATAACTAGATGCATGCTATCAGAGCAAAGATATGAGGGAACTACATATGAGCTCAAAAGAACTTAATTCCTATGCACATGTTTGAAAGTCAGACACCATGCAAAAGATATGTCACTCATGAGGAAAAATCTAATGTCCCTTTGAAAAAAATAAAAAAACTAAGAAGATAAACAAGTACCTGTAATGTAGCTTTGGGAGGAAAAATGGGGAGACAAATAGTATGAAAGGTGTTGAAGGGGGTTTGTTTTAGAAGTTTGTATTGTATTAATGAATTTTGCAACACGTACGGATAACTCGATGTTGTGAACTTGTCATGGAGTATCCAAGAATTATTCTTGTTCGGTTCTTCTACCTCGGAGTTTTCAATTGAAAGGGAAAAAAAATAGTTGGTGTAAGCTGTACACAAACGAATACATTCGCCCTCTCAGTCACACCTTCGTTTCCATGGAAAATGCACATCTTGTATTAGTCTAACAGTCTAACTTAGTTTTATTTTCTCTAAGCCAGTTACAAAATAGTACATTTTAAATCCAACTTTATTCAAAACCGTTTCTCTAGAAGACACATTATAATTATATTACAAATATAACAACCACATCCTCAATTCAATCCATAAAGAATCAAAGATACACCTAATTTCCCATCCCAAAATTTTGAGTTTGAGTCTTGAGCATGAGAAAAACTTTATTGGAATGAGAGAATTATACGAATAGGTAAAGTCGGAACACATTTAGTCAAGTTTGCACGCGTAGATTATGCATTTGATTTTTTTGGGTGCCCCTGTTTGTACTTGACATTTGACTCGTGAGAGGAGTGTTATTAACATAGTCTCTAAAACCACTCTTTTTTAACACACTCTCTAATTTGTTAAAATATTAGGGCACATCCACACATGATATTCACCCATAAGTCCATTTATTCTTTGTCCCATTTTGGATTCAAATAAATGACCTCCCAATAAGACTCGTGGGCTCCCCAACAAGACTTAGGCAACTACATAGGGAGATTTCTAGAATATAAACCAAATAATAGCTCCTCATTTCTTAAAACATGTATTTGCATTTGCGTATATATTTAGGTGAGGGTGTTACTAAAAAAAGATAAGAAAAATAATAATGGGACGGAGCATAGAAAGTTGTCTGATTCAAGTACGAAAGGCTTTGAGTTTTCAATCATCTGCATGGTTTACTGGGCCACGTTGGTCAATACTGCTACAAAACTTTAGGCACTTGTTTTAGTGCCCCTTCAAATTTGACACCCCCCTCTTGAAAAGACAAAACTACCCTTACTTTCTCGACTCCATGCATGTCCTTTCTCGTATTTTTCGTCACCTTGTTGACCAATGCCATTTCCAACAAGCTAACAAGTGTGTTAATGACACCTTTTTGGGCATTCATATCTCTTATCAACCTGTTAAGCGTCTCACAACAAGTTGACGAAACTCCTCAGGCAAACTTAATGATAGCTTTGAGTATTTATACCTCACATCAACTTGTTGATGAGGGTGTTCATAAACAAATTGACAAAATTCATCAGCAACATGTTAACGAGAGGTATATATATAAATACTCAAAGTTGTCATTAACATGCTCATCAGCTTATTGATGGGAAACTTTGTCAACAAGGTGACAATAAATGCAAAAACACATAAAATGGGATGCACAACTTTAGACTCAGAGAGAGGGAGATTGATGTGTGTTGGTGTGGAGGTAGGGTGGCAAAAAAAGGGCGGTATTAGATTAGATGTAAAAGTTAGTTATACTAGTTAATTAGTTATACAATTTAGGTATTTTTATCATTAGCTACACGAGCCTTATGTACTCTTTATGTAAATCATTCTCTCATTATCAATATAATTTCATATTTTCACTTCTCTGCTTTTCTCTTCTTTCTTGTTCATGACTTACATCAAGAATTGTAATATAGTAAGTTATCAAAACAATTTTATACTCCCGCCAAATCTTCTATAAAAAGCCATATTTATTTATTTATTTATCCCTTCATTCCTTCTCATTTTTCATGAATTTTTTTGAAAGAAACTTCATTGATTTATTACTAGATTTTCATTTTTGCTTGTTCTATATTTGCATCACTACAATTGTTTCATCAATTTGATGTTTATCCAACCCCATTTTCTTCATTTTCCCATATAAAAGCTTGTAGATTACATTTTAATTTTTAGGAATATTTTTTGTTTTGGAGTTTAGGAATATTTTAATTTGTTGGGCAGTAGTTAGTGTGGTTTGTGTCAATGCGTCAGATCAGATATCACATTAAGGAGCGACATTACAACAGTTTTACTGCATAAATGCGTGTTAATTTAGATTATAAGGCAAGCTAGCTATGCAGCTAACTTAACTATAATACATTTTTTTATTTAAATTATTATTATTATTATTATTATTATTATCATTTCATGTGAGTTTTCATTTGAAAATCATCTTCATTCAATTTTTACTGTTGTTATATATGCAACGTACGTCTACGTTCACCAAAAAAATGCAGCGTACGTCTTCAGTTGAGTTGTCTCCTTTACCATCCAATCCAAGATAGTGAGTGACACACACACGTTCTAAGAATTTAAACAAGATTTTCATTTTACCTTTCTTTCCGGTTGCTAGAGAAACTGAGAACTGATAAAGTAGCTAGGAAGAAAACATGGATAAAGCTATCACTAAACTGGGTAGCTTTTGGATCTCCAAGCGAGAAATTTCCAACATTACCGACGATATATCTGTAACACCACCTCTCTGCCTTCTTTTCTGCTTTCTTTAATTCTTGATTTTCTGATTGCTCCTGAGTTTTTCTGTTTTTACGAAATCAAATGATTAAGTGTATTTGTTCTTCTTGCCTATGTGATTTGATTAGTAGCTTGCAACGTAAACTTTGCATTTTCTTATGTACAAGAATACTGATAAGTATTTGCAATTTCAGTCTATCTCAAATACTGTTGAAGAGAAGGCAAAACATTTCATCAACAAGCTCAAAGGTGTGTACTTGCTATTTTCATTACATTTTGTGTGCTTGTGGTTTCCAGTACTATATATATATATATATATCAACATGGAATCACTTCTTTCCGCTATTTTCATTACATTTTTTATTTTCTTTATTTTATTCTGTTTTCTAACAGGTAAAAACCAGAAAGCCTTGTCAGATCTCCTTCGAGAACACAACCTCCCTCCTGGTTTGTTCCCTCGTAATATAACATGCTACGAGTTTGATGAATCAAAAGGAAAGTTGATTGTGCACTTGTCGTCCCCTTGTGAGGTGTGCTTTAAAGACTCATCCATTGTGAGATATGCAAATCGTGTTAAAGGAACATTGTCAAAGGGGAAGTTGACTATTATAGAGGGAATGAAGACCAAGGTTTTGGTTTGGGTTAAGTTTCTAGTGTTCATGTTGAGAGTTACAAGTCTGATAAAATTTGGTTCACTACTGCTGGTGTCAAGAAATCAAGACCTAAAGATGCATATGAAATGTCTCGTGAAGCTATCAAGGTTCAAGAATTTTGAGCTTTGTGAACTTTTTTTTTTTTTGACAAGAGCTTTGTGAACTTATGATATGCATATATAGCCTTAATCATTAAACAATTTAGCAATTTAGTTGTGTGTTAAGTTTAGAGATGTGAAGAAGTTAGGATGATAGTTAAATATTCATTTTACTTTGTGATTGGTCTTAAGAAGTGAATGCTCTAGTTTTTAAATTTGATGTAAAATATCCATTCTGAATTGTACTTTGCGATTTTCTGCTTCCATGATTATAGTTTTTGAAGAGATAGAAAAGTTCCAAAAAAAGAAGAGATAGATAGAATGGTCCCAAGTCCCAACCTTATTTTCACTTGTACAAACAAGAGCCTAATGCGACTAATAATTACACATAATTAAGCACCATGTCACAATAGGTTAGTAACAACTAATTTCAGGTAACCGGCTCGTACATTACTCCATGTGGTCAACAATATAAGAGAAAAAAATGTAAATTTTGATGATCTATAATATATGAACACTGTCTTCAATTCAATGTGTATTGAATGTCCAATTCCAATTCTACCATTTTCTACTTAAAAAGAATGTTTAGGAGATGTATTTATTGTCTCCACTTTCCCGTGTAGCCTTATTACTTATAGGGCAGTTAATCAGGAGAAAAATTTAAATTTTATAAAAAGGGTAGTTTTGGAGAGAAAATTAGATTTCAGCTTTATTAATTAAAAATAACATGTTTCGATGTTATTCCTTGGTATGTGAGATGTCTGTTTTTTTTCCTTATATTCTGGACCAGAGGGAGTACTTATTTGCATAACTAGTACACAAATTTTAGAATGGTTTTAATTACAATAATACACAAAGTATTTGGTTTTGCGGTGACGATAGTTGATTATGACAAAATAGTTGTTGTAGAATTGATTTTAATTAAAAATGAGTTGAATGTAAAGTAATTTTTATTTAGATATCCATACTGTAAAATTGATTTTTGTTGATCATTATTGTTTGGATAGGTTTGATTAGAATTACCTTTTAAGTGTGAAATTACTAAATTGTGTGTCACATTAAAATTACATTAGATACTTAAAATTTGATAAAATAGACAACTAAAAATACTAAATGAACATGTAAAGTATCTGAATAAAAATTATTAATAGAGAATAATTTAATTTACAATGCAACTTAGTGAACGACAATTATGGACGATGTAAATACAATGAAGGACAATTATGAAATATCAAAATTTAGTGAATGACAATTACGAAAGATGTAAATCGGAATACAATTTAAATATTCGTAGTATAATTTAAATTACAATTGGAGGAATTGCAGTCTAATTTAAAAAAAGTAATAAAGATAAATATAGTGAAGGAATGGAAGACGTCTATATGCAATGGTAGAATCAATTACATGTCATCTTAGAAACTACAATTTCTAGCTTCTGATAGAATCAATTCTAGACCAATAAAATTGATTTTATGTGAAATAGCCTAACATCAATTTAGCACACTAAAATCACTTGTAACCTTCCAAACTCACTTCTATCAAGTTTAGAAGTGAAACCAAATTCCAACTCTAACCTAAATCATCAAATCCCTAAACTTTATTTTGAATTATTCACAAAATAGCGTTGTTTGATTGATTTTTGGTCACTTAAAAATATAAAAAAATTGGACAATTATTCCACAGTTGGACACGATACCCCCACCACGTAAACCTAAACTTCTCATTTTACCCCTTAACTTTAACAAATATTCCATACCATATTCACTTTTTAAAAAAAATTCTGGATTTATGTAATACATAAATCTGTAATGTATTTTTTCAATACGGATTTATGTACTAATAGATAAATCTATAATGTACTTTTTCATTCCGGATTTATGTAATAATACATAAATTTGTACTATATTTTTTCATTTTCATTACGGATTTATGTATTAGTTAATACAATCCAGGAATATGTTGTAGAAAACATTCCGAAATTAAAATGTGTGTATATTAGTAATGATAAAATTGGATTAACACAAAATGTGGGGGTATATGGTATAAGAGTGTAGGTACAAAAAATAAGGTTCTTATTGTTATTATTCATCTATATTAGGGCAAAGCCCAAAATTAATAACGGTCATGAATCCAACAATACCAAAAAAAATTAAAATAAAAAACAAACCCTAGTTTCACTCACTTTTACTCGCCTTCATTTGAGTGATTAGCTCTCTCACCCGCTCCTGCAATTCCTTCTCCTCCGCCGGCACCACCACCACCACCACCAACCTCCCTCAGCAACAGCCATGTCGGACGAGGAGCACCATTTTGAGTCCAAGGGTGATGCAGGAGCATCCAAGACTTACCCTCAACAAGCTGGTACCATCCGTAAAAACGGCTACATCGTCATCAAAAACCGCCCTTGCAAGGTACCCAAAACCCTCTATTCCCTTTTCCCCCAATTTTATTTTTTATTAGGGTACTGCAAATTTAACAATTGACTCAATTGCGTTGTATAGATCCAGTTATATGCTTCCTTGTGTTGATTATTATGTTCTGTTTCCTTAAAAATTACTTTTTTTTTGTTCACGAATGTTGATTTGTGGTTTTTTTACTATCCATGAACAGGTTGTTGAAGTTTCCACTTCAAAAACTGGGAAGCATGGTCATGCTAAGTGCCACTTTGTTGGGATTGATATCTTCACTGGAAAGAAGCTTGAAGATATTGTCCCCTCTTCTCACAATTGTGATGTATGCATATAACCATTACCATTCATTCAATTCTGTTTCTATTTTTTTTAATATTTTTTCATTCATTCATTCAATTATGTTTCAAGTTTTTAATATTTTTCTGATTTTTCATATATTTATTTACCACCTTCAATATTTTTCTATCTTGCTAGGTTCCTCATGTGAATCGTACTGACTATCAGCTCATTGATATTTCTGAAGATGGATTTGTGAGTTGACTTAACAAAAATTCCTTTGATTTATTCACCTGTTACTGCTGCTATATTCTGAAATCTGAATGATATTAAATGATGTTGTTGTAGGTGAGCTTGCTTACTGATAATGGGAACACTAAGGATGACCTCAAGCTTCCCACTGATGACAGTCTGCTCACTCAGGTTTGTACAAAACATGTTTGTACTTTTATGTTTTTTCCTTCTTTTTTGTTTGTACAAATCTAATGTTATTGTATGCCTATCATTTGACTAATCAATTCACAGATAAAGGAAGGATTTGAATCCGGTAAGGATCTTGTTGTGTCTGTTATGTCTGCTATGGGTGAGGAGCAGATCAATGCCTTGAAAGATATTGGCCCCAAGAATTAGCTTCAATTGCTATCTGTTAGTTGTTTCCATTTAAGCAAAATTGTTTTTCTAAGTTTCTATATCGTTTTGTTTAAGACCTGGCTCATAGATTCTTATTGTCAGACTAGTCTCGCTGATGGTTTTTATGGATTCTTTTGTTTTCATCTGTTGTCCCGTGACTTTATTTATAAAGGAGGAGTCCCATCTGCGAAGTTATTTATTTTTCAGTTTAATATGGTTAGTTATCTTTATTGATTGCAGTACTGGTGCATGGTGAAAACTTAACTACTCCCTCCGTCTCATATTAAGTGTCTTGTTTGTTATTTTTCTTTGTTTTAAATTATCTGTCACTTTAGAATCCCAATACAACATTTATTATTACTTTCCAAGAGTATCCTTATTTTAGAAAATCAATAACTGTGCATTTGTACCAACCAAGAAAAGTGTAAGGGTGTTTTAGTCCTATCACATTTTTTTACCATAAAATTTAGCATATCCAATCATTTTAATACCCGCGCATCATCTTAAACGACACTTAATATGAGACGGGAGTATATTCTAATACCAAACCGCCGCATTTATCAGATCCTAGATTTATATAAGCCAATAATCTGGCTACGAAGTGTTCACTAATCAGTAAGTTGTCTAATCAAAATAATGGTTTGATGCGCCTCTTGCGATCATTTTATGGTGGAAGTAGAGAATAACCTTTTGCTTTGGCCTTTGCGTCCCCTTTAACTGGACTTTCATTCCATAAATTGGTTTAATAGGCGCAATGAGCTTTTACCTTTTTTGTTAAATTTATGAGAGTATCGAAACTCACTTTCATCCAAAATATTGTTTTGCAGTAAAATCCACGATGCTGAGTTGATTTGGAGTTGCAAGATACACTTTTGTTCTTTATTTCAAATAATTTTGAATAATTACAACTTCAAATTTTAACATGCAACCTAATTGTAAAATATTGACAGCTTCAAATTGTTTTAATTTAGACATCAATTTAGAAATTCTCATATTTTTCAACTTGAAGGATAATTAAACCATTTTATTACTATGAACTGATGTTGCAACTCAAAGGATCCCAAAGGGCTGGCTTAATGAAGTATGAAGAGACTTGTTTTTGATATATGAGAGGTTCACGTTTACACTAATTTCTTTGGAGTGGGGAATATGTAATTCCTTTAATATGATCTCTCGAAGGTTTTTCCTACCTTTTATTTGGGAGACATCTCCTTACGCCACATTTATTTTGGCTTAAAAATATTTTACATCCTGCAAATATAGATAATTTTTTGTAGAATTTGTTTTAATTGTTGTTTTATTTTAGTCCTAGAAATACTATTCATGTTTTGGCTCTAGTTACTAAAATTAAAGACACGTTTTGTTTTAGTCCCTTAAATATTGACAAAACGGGAACTAAATTCCATAAATATATATCTATTTGTTTCATGGACTAAAGAAGAAATGTATTTTATAGGAATGAAAAAATATTTATAAAATTAGAGAGGTAAAAACGATTTTTTTCTTCAATTTTGGACGGATCTATCTCCACCCCGTTGAAGCTATCCAAACCTCCTTATGACATACGTGAACTATGTTCACACAATTGCATGTAAAATGAATTCACATACGGTCAGTAATACATTTTAGTTCTCATACGTTTGTGTGAATTGAGTTCAAGCATATCCAAAATTATTTTTTGAATGTGGGGTTGCGATATGCCTTGAACTTTGCTCTTGAAATGAGTTTCTTGAATATCCATGTTGAATCTGATTGTCTACAATTGGTCACTCAAATGTCTCATTTGAAGGAAACACGCTCTTATCCTGGTAGAATCCTACATGAGTGCAATTGTTTATCTAAGTCTTTTAGAGTTTTTCTTTTTTCACACGTTAGGCGGGAGGGCAATGTTGCCGCTCACCAATTAGCAAAATTTGCAATTTCTAACTCTGACACTGTTTGGTTAGAGGAAATACCTCCGTGTATCTCTTTTGCTTTGGTCTCTGATTTAAGAGGTTCTTAATGAAATTTGTTTTCACGTCAAATTTTTTTTTTGAGTGTGGGTGAACTTAGTTTACCATGTTTGTGTGAAATTAATTAGTTCACATAAACTCAGTAACAAGTTTTGAACTATAGCAAAAAGGTTTCAACGAAAACGATGTAAATTTGAGAACGATGTGAAAAACTGAAGCGCGAATGAAAGCTTCAATCTACAACTCAAATTTGCACCCACCAAATTGAGTGGTTCCAAGTGTAAATCGTCACAATTCGCCTTGTCTATCTCTTCTCTTCCTATTCAAGCTTTCGGTTCCAGAAGTGATTTTGCGCATAAACACTTTTCTGAGTTTAATTTTGGTTCCTTTGAATTTCTTGCAAAATCTTATTCAAATTAGAATGCAGTTTCATTCAATTTGGTTACATATTGCATGAATTATTCAAAAAACAAGAAATTGAAGTGTTCTTGGTTTTTTTGAAGACATTCATAGTGTTCTTCATTTTTTGTTTTTGTTTTTTTTTTTTTAAAAAAAAAAAGAAATGCACTTAAGACTAGTGTAGCGTTTGTTAAAGTTAGCGGACTGAAATATTAAAAATGATTATTTTGACACAAATTTGAAAGATAAATGACTAAAGTAGAAGAAAATATAAAAGATTAGATCAAACTACATTTTGATCAAGGATAAAGAAAAAAAAAATACAATTTGTCAAAAAAATTTTAAAGACATTGATAAAAAAAACCGACACCATCTAACCAAGTACCAACCGTGTGTATAACCAAAAAAAACCAAGTACCAACCATTTACTACAGCTTTTTATTTCTCTCTCCTACTCGTTAAGGAATGAGTTCCTCGCCGCACGGTTCTGGCGGCGAAGGCGACAAAAGACCAAGATTTTTTGACTCAAAGACGAAGAACATCTGTTGGTCGAAGGCCGATATTGTCCCCGGCCGCCACCCAGAGAGGTGGCGCAAAGATGCCGCCGGTAACATTGTCTGCAAGCGTTTCTTCAACTGTCTCGGCTGCCTTTGCTACGAGTACGATCACATCATCCCTTTTTCCAAAGGTTCCTTTTTTATCCCTCCCTTTTCCCTTCTATTTCATATTTACCCTTGCTTTTCTTCTGGGTCCTCCTCAGACTCAGTTCTCTATTTGCATTTCCTTGGCAAAATGTAACTGAATAAAGAGCTACATACTGCTAAAATGTGGGTGATTTTGAAATTGAATTGCTTTTTTGCTTGGAAAAATGTGGCTTCTTGAGGCCCATTAGTCTATTGTGAGTTTTTTTATTATTTGTATTTTGGGATCCGACTTTCTATCATAACATGCTTAGTACTTGTTAAATAGAATATGATATGAAATTAACATTTTGAATTGATTTGATTACCGTCTCTGATCATGGATGAACAGAAAACCAGTATTTTAAGTGGTCCGTGATTGATAATTCTAGATGTAAACTTTAGGGTGTATCATCAATTTAACTTATGATACGGGTTGATATTTGGTATTTTGATAATTAATTTATTTGACACGTGATATTGTGTTGTAGGTGGTGAATCCACAGCAGATAATTGCCAAATACTTCAATCAAGAGTGAACAGATTCAAATCAGACAAATATCAGATTGAGTCGGATAAGTTGAGAGGCTACTCTTGTGATATTAATTTTACTGGTATGCATGATTCTTTATTTCTCTTTCTTTATATTGTTTATGCATGTTACTCACTTCAGCTTCAGGGAGTCCTTTATTCAATGTTGTTTATGATGGGGAACAAAATGTTAACATTATCTAATGTAGTGACTAAAAATAACAATTTTTTATTCTAAAACTGACCGCACCTTCTCTTCATAAGGTTAGAATCTTAAGCCCCTTAGTCAGATAACCCATAGTGACTAGAGATAGTGTTTAATAAGAACTTATAAACCTTGGACACTCCTCACCTTATAAGCCGAGTTTACAAAGTTGAGTTAGGTCAGATATCTATAATTTGTCTTCCTTGCTCAGATTGGATGTGTTTACTAAATGCTTTACGAATTTATATGTTTCACTTGCATCCTAGAAATATACTCCAGCTAGTTGCTAAGACCCCCCGCCCTCTCTCGCGGGGGCAGGGTTATGTAATTTACTTTTCTTGGTTTTATGTTTTGCATGTAACGTTGGTCATGGCTGGATGTAATATTGTGGCCAAAACTGCTTTATTTAAAGCCAAAATTTCATTTTGTTTGAATCCAAGTTAGAACGTTTTCAACTCACTATAAATTGCTGGCCCTGACTGTGATTCGTGGGGACCTCCAGAATCGGTTGGCAATATTTTTTACGTTTGATAACATTGGATTGATTGGCAACCACTCTATTAGGATGGCAATTTTCATCAAAGTCTTGTGAGAAAAATTTGTAAGTAAAACTTAGGAACCTGCTTTGTTAGCTGCTGAGAGGGGATCCATTGTTGATTTGTTTGTTGTTTGTTTGTTTTTTATCAGAAAATAATACTTTCTTAATAACAGCTGAGTATAAGCTACTACAGAAAACAATGACAGACCAAAAACAAAGCCCCACATGCCCACACCCATCCCCTCATAATAACATATAAGATAATAGATAAACATAAGAAACTTTTACATAGAAATTGACTTGCTTGTTTGAGTCCTATATTTTCCAGACAACCACTTTTAGGAATTTAGTCTTGCAAGAAGAATATGTGGTGCCCAAATTTCTCCCAAGTCAAGATCTCTGTCATGTTTCTAATCTCATTCTTATAATTTCGATCAATAAACAGATAAGGAGCTGGATATAATTGAGATGGCTGTTTATGGTGATGTAATCCGGCCAGGAAACCGGTGTCGATGCAAAACTATTGATGAAGTGCTCGGCAAATTCAAGTCGAAAGACGATGCAGATGCATGCAAGTTGCCATAGGAGGATGAATTTTTGCTAAAACAAACAAATTCTGAAATTATGTGTATTAGAAAAAGAAACTATTTACCCCGTGGCATCCCTTTTCTTATTTTTTAGACTGAACATTACGACTGCTTCACATTCTGTCATTGATCTTGTGTAAGGATTGACATCTAGGCAGTTTGTTAAGCATAATTTGACAGAAAAGGTGGGTGTTAGACAGATTAGGAAAGCTGGGGTTGTCGATTTCAGACAGATGTACCAACTAGATTGTGCCTTTCTTGGAGAAGGTACACCAGGTTCATATTTATAATACCATGTTGCAAATTCGCAACTCGTAGGTCTGCTGTATTCTCAACTACACGTGGGATATATATCCACTGACGTTTGATGACAATGTAAGAACGACATGAGTATTCGCTTATTGCAGAGATTAATAATTATCTATAGGGAACAGATTCACAAGTTTTTTGATGTTATGGTGATAGAATGTTGAACTCATTATGTCATGAACAAAAGGATGGAATCTGCATAAATCCGTTCATCTATAATTTCTCTCTCAGATGGCTCAATATCCAATAATATATTCAATAATATTATGAACTTGGAAAAAGTGAAACCCATAAAAGAATTTTGTACAGAGTTGAAACTCTATAAATGGAGAGAATCCCCTATGTGAAGCGGAGGCACCTTTGCTGTGGGGCGGAATGGTTCCTACGGCAGAGGGAGCTTGGGCAGAGATGAGGGTGCGTTTGAGATGCCTGGCAGAGTTATTGATTTTACAGTAAGAATTCTGCATGTGTCAATAGAATGGCCCAGATTGAACACAAGACACTCATTTGGCGACGAAACCAGGGAAAAAGATGAAGACATGTAGACATTCAGTTCAAGTATGCAACAACCACATGCATTTTGTTAGCGGAGCATAATGGGAAGTCTAAAAATAGTGTAAGAGTAAATAATTTGAAACATATATGACTGATTCGTAAAAGAAAAGATAAAGGACCTATTCAAAATTTTAAATTAACGGAGCATCACAAGAGTAATTTTGCCTATTTACATTACTGGATGAGACTCATTAGTGGATAACAGTTAATAAAGGCAAGAAAAGGTTTCCTCTATTAGAAATGACCAAAAATAGAGAATCCTGGGAAAAGTTATTTTAAAACTTTCTGTTTTCCATACCCTTTTGATTTCTATAAATAGAAAGTTGATAGGACTACTCTCCTCAAATTGTGTTTCCAAGCTCCTACGTAAACTCATGCTGCTGAATATACTGTAATCTACTCCCTGCTGTTCATTTGTTGCTCATACTCACAGCACTGAGCTTGGAGAATGGAGATGTGAGACAAGGACATTTTTCATCCCATTTTCAAGGATCTATGTCCTTCAATAAACATTACACTTGCATTTACTTCCCAGGCTTCTTACCTGCAAGTAGCATAATGCCTTAATATTATTCCTTTCATTATTTCAAGAATTCAGATGGAGAAAAGATAAACCATAAAATAACAAACAAAAAAAATCTGCCTGTTCTTATAGCAGCAATCTTCTTGATATTTACTGTTACATACCTTTCTGAAACCATGATCTTCGGAATGTACGCCTAATGTGGCGCTCATGTCTTTCTAAGAGCTCATCAACTGTATGCATTTGAGATAGTATGGGTCCTGAAAATTCAACCTTCTCTCCTTGATCCTGATAACTCTGTAAGGAGGGAAAGAAATAAGAATCATGTCTAGGAAGGGAATCATACGTAGCCTAGGTTGGCTTCTAATCCAAGAAAATGATTAAGCATGTCAACATCACATGTATTGAAACACAAGCAGAACAAGATACAGCAAGAGGCACATAAGTTTCACTCCTCATCAGATGATATCTAATGCTTAATAGTTTATACTTAATACCATGTCAATAAATCTGGCAAACTTACCAGGTTGCTTCTCCTGGACAGTGAACCTTCTCTATGATAAAGCACCATAGACAGTTCTTGTGAATGGTACTCATCAGAAGTATCAAAAGAATCTGGGCGATCAAACTTACTCCATTGATTTTGCATTACTAGCCTAGAAATATCAAGTAGGTCATGACCCCTAGAGCTGGTGCGGCCCCCAAGAATTTCCTTATTTTCATAGTTTCTGCTGTGAGAATTATTCCTTAAATTTTGTGTACAAGTTTCCAATTCATTGAATATATGTCCTTTAGAAATAGATCGACTGTGGGATCTAACTGAAGCTTCGTCTTTACGCCTTTTCGCCCATGCAAATCCACTTGATTTTGAAACTTGCAATTGTCCAGGGAAGGGAAAATCAACTTGAGATCCGTTCTTCATATTGGAAGAAGCATCTTCTTCTGGTTTACCACTGATTGGCTTCGGTGCATCCTCACTTAAGTTAGCGTTCTCTTCTTTAAGGATGTGGAGAGTTTTGTCATCCATCTTTAGGGAACTTTGAATTCGACTTGTCGAATCCTATAAATGAAGAGTAAGATTATAGGTGAGAATTCAATTTCAGAAATTAGAAATTGTTGTAAACCAATGCGCGCGTGCATATGAAAAAAGTAAAAAACAATGAAGCAAGTAGAAAGAAAACAAGACAGACCTCTGCTGGGGCTAATTTTCGCAGCCCTACAGGTTTTCTTGATGACCTTCTTGTTTCAGGTCCGCAGACTCGCCCACTGATCTTTTTCCTGAAAGTTCATCACCATATATGGTCTCATGAAATGAGATAGATAATCTATTGCTAAAGACATTGGTTGGTCTGTGGCAATCTAAACCTTTCTTAGCCAATAAAACAGTATAAAATCGACAGTGAAGATGATGTTCACCTTTTTGATTCTTCCTCTTGTTTTGCATCAATCTCCTTGCTAGGTGGATATACTGGTAAGCTTGATGGGTCACATGCATAAGGTATTGTTTTGAAATACTGAAAGTGGTAACATTGTCATATCAGAAAGACTAGAAGATTCCATGCTTCACAAAGTCATAAAGCTAGAAGAAAACATTTGTATGCCTATGTTTTCAACAAATACAAAAACAACACTGCTAAGGTACCTCTAATGAGAGAGCAGAGGAGGCAGTGCCACGTTTATTTGGTTCAACAGAAAGAAGTGTCTGCAACAGATTTACACTGGTTTCCGGAAAATCTTTAAATGTGTCTTGGAGACAACTATGATATGGTTGCTGTGGCTTGAACAGAGTTGCATGAGGAAGTCTGCTCTTTTTCCAGTATTCTTCAGGCGGAGAGCCACAAAGCTTGAAGATTTTGTGCAATTGTTCAACCTGTATATATGTATAACAAAGCTTAAAAAGCTTATCCCTAGCATTTAATAGAAAAGTGTGATATCATTTGTCTAATAAGATCTAATCCAATTCTATTCCAAATTTAAACTAGCAAACATAATGAGAGGGGAATCTGCTTCAAAAAAAGTGAATACATTATGAAATGCTTAGTAGTTAGTACCTCTGTTCTCCCCTTAAGTATAGGCTTCCCAACTAGAAACTCTCCAAATACACAACCAACACTCCAGAGATCCACAGACGGACCATAATCTGTTGAACCGAGCAGAAGTTCCGGAGGACGGTACCATAATGTGACGACGCGACTAGTAAGTGGCTGGGAACAAGATGAGAAGTTTGCCAATCCAAAATCCGCCACTTTCAATATCCCTTCATTATTGACCAGAAGATTTGATCCCTTGATGTCTCGGTGCATTACACCCCGCGAATGACAGTGCTCAAGACCAGATAACAATTGTTTCATATAGCATTTGATCTGCAGTGCATAACAAAAATAATCACAGTTAAATTAAACAAGTTTTTTTTTCCGGACTATTGCTGGCTATTTAGGAAGTGTCCTATTGCTTTTAACGAAAAACTATTTCAGCTCGTATTTAGAGGAAAATTTTGCACTAAACAAAACCGAGTTTGTCACTCCAATAAACACAAATCAAACAAGGTTTTGTGAGGAAAGCAAAGGAAGTAGCTGACCTGAGATTCGGTAAAGTTGATATCTGGTCTAGACAAGAGTCCGGTGACATCATGCTCCATATACTCAAATACAAGGTAAATGCTACAAGACAATCTAGAAGTAATCAACCCCTCCAATTTAATGATGTTAGGATGATCAAGCCTTCTAAGTATCATTATTTCTCGTGCCATAAACCTCACACTTTCTACCTCAAAATTATCAAATCTCACTTTCTTGAGTGCCACTATCTTCCCACTCTCTAACTCCTTGGCTCTGAAAACACTACTATAAGTACCTTGCCCAATCTTTTCAAGCTTCTCATATGCATCAGAACGGAGAGGCACCCAACCATGAATGGCTTCAGAAGCCACAGCACTAAGCCAAGTAGGCCATCCAGCTGCAGCTTGTTCTCCTTCTATATATTTGTTGAGGTTCCCTAACCTGAAACTGTTATTGGAACTCGCCCTCCCTGACTCACCCAACTCGCTTTGACTCACTCTCACTGAGTCAGTAATAGTCTTCTTTGTCTTCTTGTTCCTCTCTGAGTCAATTGAGTTGTCGATGGCTGGTGTCACGGACACACCTTGCTTCACAAAAACGCACCCCATGAATATGAATGCCACCTCATCAACTTGGTCCGGTTCCTTTGAACTGCAGAGGATGAGGGACAGAACAGCACAGCATCAACTGTTTAAGAATTGAAGGAATGAAGACAGAGACATAACTTTGTTTCGTTCACTTTTTGTTTTTGCGGCAATTGCGGAGAGGTGGTGGATGTTGGGATCTTAAAAACAGAGCGCCGAAATCAACGGAAAAATAAAAACTCCTTCTTCTTCTTCTGTTGCCTCTGTCTATGTATTTGCCTTTTCAATGACAACAACTACTATTATTAAAGTGACGCAAAAATACTAACTGGTTTTGTTTGCAGTGTAGTAATACGTTGGTTGGCTTTGTTGAAGTGAATAATAATCAATGGACAGTGGTATATACTAGTCTACTTCACTAGAAAGCGAGGAAATTTTGCATGGGATTGATTGGGTTCTCAAAAGAGAGAGCACAGCGCGTGTGGTGTGACAAGACAATTTATGTGTGAGATTATAGTACTATGTTACATGACCAACAAACTTGGCTTAATAGCCGACTCAGTGCTCTCACAATGAACAAACTTGGTGTTAGTTAGTGCAAAATTTGATCCTAAAGTGGAGATTGGTCTTAGGTTGAAACACAATTTTACATATTTGTTTACTAATCATCAATTATTACTAATCAGTATTTCTTGCTGTCCACACTGGTATAGGGTCGTTGTCTTTCTCTTCATTAGTAGGTCTCGCTAATCTTTAATCTCCATTTGCTTTCAAATTCAACTTTCTTTTATTTTAACATGTCAACCTCTTTTCTTCGGTTCATACTTCATGCACAACTTCAACTACGTGTGTGGCACGCGGCTATAAAACGGAGATTTTAATTAATTAATATGCAATAAGAAAGTTCCTCACACAGTTCAACAATTATTGACATTTTCATTCTTACTTTCTTAATGCCGGCACCTATTATATATATGCTACATATTTTTTTTCCTCATGGTTTGAGTTTGACAAATTGGAAATGAAATTGGAACAGTCTATCTATCTATCTCATTGCTGTCCTGTGTTGATATTGACCACAGTTCTCAATTCCTTAGAGATAACGCTTTGGAATGTTGGATATTTATGAGTGGGTACAATGCGTGCTCGTTAGGGTAGGGATGAATTCAGATTCTGGGACCATTTTTAAATTACTCACCCAAAAAAATATATTTCCCTTTCAATTTTATTATCAACATAATTAAAAACTGTTAAACGGTCAAGGCTTCTTATGTGTTTCACATGCCAATTTGCTAAGTTTCAACATTTAGTTTTATATGCACAAGATAAGACAAAGGAGATCAACACTTGGGATTAATTAATTAAATTATTATTAATATTAATACACACTAGAAGAAAACCTACTTAAATTAATGATGATTCTTTTTGCTAATGCGTTTGGGAATTTAGTGGTACAATGATTGGGCATGATTTAATGCCTAAACCATGCCTACCTTATTAATATGTCCACCTTATTTTCAGTATGATGTTTTATTCCAGTAACCTAAGAAAAAGAGAGGCAAAAGTTTCAAGTGTTGCCCCACTTTCTTTTTCTTTTTCTCATTACAAAAAGGAAGGTGGCTCAATCAAAACCTCTTACAATTATTTTCACTTACAGCCACTCTCGAAGTGGAATCCTAGAGCAACAGCTAGGAAAATAGGAAGTAGAATAAGTTGATAAATTTTCCTTATATTGTTACTCATCTAAATCACGCTTTCTGCAGCTAGCTATGCTGATTGAAATATTAGCTTGTACCTTGGTGAAACTGACATTGATTTAATTTTGAAGAAACTTAATTTTTGTTCTGGAGTCGAACTCGGTAGATGTCAGCTTGCTAGGTCGATGTCGCTCCTGATGTGAGTAGCACCACGTATTGATCCGACGTGCGGGGTGTACCTACACAGTGCACACACTTCGACGTCTAAGTCAGCTTAGAGAGTTTTATGTGAGCTAAGGAATGAATGCTAGGGTACTTATAGGTGTCGGATGATGATGAGTGCATCATCATGTATGAGTGAGTGATGAGATCTGGATTGTTAGATCTAGTCGTGGAATCTCCGCCCTTGATAAGTCAGGTCACATCGATAGGTATCTAGTCTGAGCCACAGATGCTGCATTTACCTAATCTTCGACTGTTAGATCAAGGTTTGGTGTTGATCGCTCACGAGATCGAGAACACAACCGACCTCAATTTGGGCTCGAGTCGTTACTTGGTCCAAAACAATTTTGTAAACTTATTTATTATCACTTTTAATGAAGCAGAAAATTAGAGACAAAATATCTATAATTTTGTAATGAAAGAATGCCAAAGTAACTATTGTTACCTTTGTTACAAAGTTATGGGCTACCTTTTATCTGTTTTACATGTGGTGTGTCTGTGTCATCACTGATAATAGTAAGCTTCTTTAAGTATCCTTTCTCCACCTTCTCCCTTCAAGAAAAAGGGATGGCTATAATGTGCCATAATTGCTGTCTCGTGCTACCCGTGATCTATTCAAGATCTCCTTCAAAGCATGAGGAAAACACAGAAGCAATCATACATATAAGCAATACAAAAGTCACACCTAACAAAAAATATCTATAGTTGAAAATATGAAAAGAAAACCTTAGTAAGTCGATGTATATGCATAAAGCATTTTGTAAATTTACAATTAGAAAAAGGTGGGGAGGGACAATGGAAAGCGATAAATTGCAAGGTTAAAACAGGTTAAAGTTATATATCTTTTACAACGGTGCAAAACAGAGCAGGTAAAAGTCCACAACTTTTTTTAATGTAGTATTGTTGATCAAAGAAAACAAAATAGTTTTCGTTCATGCATTTGTTAAATACTTCAGACATTTTGACAAAGTTGGCTTTATAATGATAATGATGACAAAAGCTGTTAGTGCCATAGTGGGACTTCTGCATTATGTATTTTTTATTTCAGCTTGAGACAAATGACAAGAAACACAGAAGAAGAATGTGCACTTAAACAAGATTAAACTAATAAATTAATTTTTTAAGTAAGACAAGTGAGTTAATGAGCACCAAAAGAAACAAGTGAATAAACTATAAATAAATTTCTACGGAAAAAATGAGTTAAAAAAGAATTAAGAATGCACTCATAAAAAAAGTGTACACACAAAAAGAAAAAACTAGTAAATTATGTGAAGTGAACACTTGTGATCAATACCCAGTGAAGTGAATTCTTGTCATCAAAAGCTAAAATTAGTTATTTGAAATAATTAGTTGTTTTAAACAAAAAATTGACCTTTCATCAACTAAGTGGTTAAGGGTAATACCCGCCAAATTTCTAGGATTCACAAGTAGTCACTGGTTTTTAATTCAGGGAAAAAGCATCTAGCTCTATTTCGCAGGAAGAGATGAAAACAAAATTGAAAATTAGAAGTAATTAAAAGGATTAGAGTTATCAAATGAAGAAGAAAAGACGGTGGTTGTGGTAGGTCAACGGTTGGTAACAAGTGGGGATAGAAGGAGAGCTAGTGAGAAAATATGATGTGTTTTGTTTTCAATTTAATTCAATGTGTTAATTATTAACAATAATAATATAGTTTATTTTACAATTTTAATTATTATAAATAATAAATCTGACGTAGACTAATTATGTGGCATCATTAAATGATGTGTGCAACTTGACTTTACTGTCACGTCATTTAATGAGAGCCCCGTCAGTATTTTTTTGGACTAAATGTTGTGAGTTTTTTAAAATTGGGGAATGTCTGTAATTTTGAAAATAGGAGGACCAAAATTATAATTTAACCTATTTTTTATTACAAATCTATAACTATGGTTAAAAAGCTTAGTATAGTAAACCTTTGGCGGTTAAATAGGTGTAAATATTGAATATTCCTAAGCAAAATCATAGTTGCGGACTTGCGGATACACATATATTGGTTGATGAAATTAAAAATAGAAATCATAGTTGCGGATACACATGCATCGAAAAAAGAACTGTAACATATTTTGTTTGCTCGTTCAACCGAGTGGTTAAGGGTATTAAACTATTAATACCCATCAAATTTTTAAGATACCAAAGTAGTCACCATTTTCTAATTCGTGGAGAAAGCATCTAATCCTTTTCTGCGGGACGAGATGAAAGCAACAATGAGACACAATGAAAGATGACAATTTACCAATTTTAAAAGTTAATTTTCATATATAAATTCCAGAAGACACTTTAAAAAGTAGGAGTAAATATCCAGACACTATCATAACTTTTGAGGATATTTACAAACAAAATTGATATGTAATTGTTTTCTACTCTTGTTTGTATCAATAATTTCAGCGACATGAAGACACTTGTTGTTTGCATTGACAGTTTCAACAACATGAAGACATTGACTTCTGCCGACGACTTTGTGATAGTGTGTGTGATGTTTTTTTTGGTGAGGGGTCTTATTTTTTGTGAGGAGTGTGGGTGGTGTTTATTTCTCATTCGTCTAACCTAACAAAAAAGTGAATACGTAAATTTTGGAAGTTAAGAGTTACTTTGAAAAAACTGAATATTAGAAGACTCATTAAGGGGTATTTGCAAAAATGAGATGCTAATAATAACTCCATATATTACGAATTAGGGATGGAATAGGCTAGGCCGCCCAACAAGGGCCTACGGTCCAGCCTGCGACAAACCCAGGCCAGGCTAGGCTAGACTAGACTTTTTTTAAACAGATAAGGTCAAGATTTTTTTAAAAGCCTATTTAGCTCACTGGGCACCGGAAAATCCTTTTAGGCCTATCAGGCCGACCTATTTAAATAAATTTAACTAATATTTCTATCTACTAATATTATTTTATATTGTATTTGGTACTCTGTGTAAAGTCATAACTTTGATAACTTTTTTTTTAGTTTAAACATATTAACCTACACCAATTTTTGACATAGTTGAATTTATTATAAAATAGAATTTAAATAGGATGTCATATAAAGATATTTCCTTAAAAGATTTTGTTAGATCTCATATTAGAACTGAATCTCATTGACCTATTAGTTTGTTAGTCTATTTACAAAAGCTTACACTATTGAAATGTTATAGGCTATCTTAAAAGTAGAGAAATAGACTTTTAAACAGGCTTTTAGGCCTTGTCAGACTTTCAGAAAGGCCAAACCAGACCTCAAAATTTTGCCTATAACAAGCCATAAGCCAGACTCAGGCCTAACATTTTTAGCGTAGGTCAGACCTAAGTCATGCAAAGCCTAGCTCGACCCAGCTTATTCCCACTCCTATTACGAATTATTGGGCCAAAGTCCATTAGATTCAACCCGTAACAACTGATGATTTAGGCCCATACTTCGTACAACCCCCGTCTACTCATTGGACACCTTGACCCTCAAATATTTTCAAAATACCCTCACATGAAACACGCTTCCAAACACCCCATGCTGATATTTAACAGGTTCAGAACTAAATTTCCGAAATCGTAATCCCAGAATAAAAAAAGAGTCGCTCGCGTTTTATTAATGACATATTTGTCTTTTCGTATGGTTTGGAGGTGTCTAGTGAGTAGGGAGGAGCTGTAAGAAGTATGGACCATGATTTAACAATATGGCCCAAGTTTAAAAAAAGCCCAAGTTCTTTCTGCGTTCTGGTTAGCTATACGATTACCGCCACACCTTCTGGCCGCGTCGTCTTCTCTTCTACTTCGCGTTTTCATTCTTCTTCTCTCCGTCTTTCTTATTTCTTGCCAGAAAACCGCTCTGCACCAGCACTTCGCATACCTTAGTTCCTCTGCGCTATTCCTGAATTGCAGGCCATCGTGCCCCTATAGACTACATAGGTTAACTCTTTTTTCATGAAGCTCAAAGAAAACCAAAAAGGGACAGAGAGCTGAAAAGGGTGGAACTGCTTTTGAAAATCCGATAGGCTTGAATTTTAGACTCCTAAAGATGCCATTGAAGGTATATTCACTTTGATTTTATGAGTACTATTTGTAGTGTGCTCTAATTATGTTTGTAATTATACGCTCTTTCTATAGAATTATCCAATTGACACTTAAACACTTTGAATATCAGATATATTTAGTAGCAAATTGAATACTTGGTAGCAGAAAGAGTGAAAAATATAATCAGTTACTTTAGTGCTCAGAAAATGCAGAAAGAGTGAAAAATTTCAAGCAGATAAAATTATTCGAATTTCAACCAAATCCAAATCGGTACTATCAACTTGAATAAATGATGATATACTTAACTGACATCAAAGAGAATTAAAACTCTCAAATCATAAGAGAAACAAATACTTATAAGTGGGATGGAGGGTATGAAAGAGTGAAAGACTAAGTAGCTTAAGAATTCACATGCTTTACTGTCCTGTATTGATTATCATCATCATTTATTGCCTATAGCAACCTGTGTATCAAGTTGTCTATCTCTTTGGGGATGAATGAGTAAGACTAATATTAAAGGAGGCTTGTGTGCTTAGCATGAATTAAGGATGCACATAACAGAATACTATTTAAGTTCACCTACGAAATAATTATCTAAATTTTGAAAATAACAGTAACTTCACTTTCATCATAGATTTACAATAATATCTTTGAACCCAGAAACTTTTTAAAGTTAACTCTAAAGAAATGAAGTGATATACACTGAAAGAAGAAGACTAATAATATTAGCATATTCTAAAATTTAAGAGCACTAGTGTACTACACTTTAGGGAACAACTTTTTTTTTTAAACTTCAACTTTTAAAATAGGAAAACACCAACCATGCAACCTTCTGTTTATCATGGCAGTAATTTAAAAGAATAAGTGCAAACCGCATTCCTTGGAGGATAGTTTCTGCTGAGCTTCCCAGTTTTGTGTTTTGTCATGGTCGAATTCTGAAACTCGATTACAGTAAAAGACAATAGCAACAGGATTAAGCACTTAATTGGCATTATGCAGGCCAGTAGGCCACAAAATACGTAAAGAGATCTATTCAAATTGTATAAGTATTTTTTTTTGACAAGTCAAATTGTATAAGTTAATCAGTATGCATTCCTTAATTAGATGAAACCATGAATCATTTGATTG
The DNA here is from genome assembly GCA_963573325.1 of Astragalus glycyphyllos. Taxonomy (NCBI): domain Eukaryota; kingdom Viridiplantae; phylum Streptophyta; class Magnoliopsida; order Fabales; family Fabaceae; genus Astragalus; species Astragalus glycyphyllos. The sequence goes on along the minus strand of OY754308.1, from coordinate 57,977,560 downwards.
TTTAATTGAAAGAACAGTCTGGAGCATTTATAGCGAAATAGTGTTAAAGTGAGACATGAGTAGTATTTCAAGGAATAACAATCATAAGATGTTCTAAAAACTTGAGAAGAGACAACTGTATAATTTCAAATGCATCTAAGGGAAATATGAAACCTTCATCCAACTGTATAGTTTCTATGTCATGTAAATTGTTTGTCAGATCTTTCTTTTTCATCTGATTCCAAATTTTCCTCTATGTATTGTTTCATTTTCAGGTTCACTGTGTTATTGGTTGAAGCTATAAAAATGGCAATGTGCAATCCTTTATCGTTCAGCAATCACGGACCAGTCACGTCCCTAAGTTCCACCTTTCTTGCTGGGACGACACCTTCATCATTTTCTATCAACAGAAAACCAAAAACCCGTAACCAAAAATATGCCTCTGTTTCAATTTCATGTTCTTCTCTTAAAACTGTACGTGACCGTACTCTTGATAGGCATGTTGTCATTAAGAACAGAATTCGGTTTGTTCAAAAGTTGAAAACTTTGCTTCTTTCTAAACCAAAACATTATCTTCCAATTCATGTTCTGTCCAAATGTCGGGCTTATCTTTCCCTTCATAAGCCTCGTTCCTTACTTGGTATGATCCATCGGTATCCATCCATTTTTGAACCCTTCACTATCCCATGGCCACCTACACCTCTCAATGCAACAAAGTTAAATCCTCAACTTTGTGTTCGTTTAACTCCAGCTGCAGCCGCCCTTGCTGCTGAGGAACTGAACCTTCAATCTTCCATTTCTACTGTATTGGCAAACAAACTCCAAAAGCTTCTTATGCTATCTTCCCACCGCCGGTTGCTTCTGACAAAATTGGTGCACCTTGCTCCTGATCTTGGACTCCCTCCTAATTTTAGATCCCAGTTGTGCATTGACCATCCAGACAAATTCAAAATTGTTGACACTTCATATGGCCGTGCAATTGAGCTTGTATCACGGGACATCAACTTGGCAAAGCCTTTACCTCCTCCTGCATTCCACTCTCCCGATTTAATAGTTGACCGACCTTTGAAGTTCAAGCAACTTAGACTTCGAAAGGGGCTTAATTTAAAAAGATCTCACCAGGATTTCTTGCTTAAGTTTGAAGAAGTGCCAGAAGTGTGCCCCTATAGCAACCCTGCTGAGGGTTTGGCCAAGGAATCGATTGAGGCAGAAAAGAGATCTTGTGCTGTTGTGAGAGAGGTTCTTGGTATGACGATTGAAAAGAGGACTTTAATAGACCACTTGACCCACTTCAGAAAGGATTTTTGCCTCCCAAACAAGTTGAGAGGAATGATTGTCAGGCACCCTGAACTATTTTATTTGAGTTTGAAAGGGCAGCGAGACTCAGTTTTCCTTGTGGAAGCGTTTGATGAGAAGGGTGGTTTATTGGAGAAGAATGAGGTTTTAGTCTTACAAGATAAATGGATGGACTTGGCGAGGGAATCCAAGAGAATGAGACGAGAGAGAAGAAAGGCTTGGATTGACAAAGATATTGGCAGCTTGAGTGATATTGATCAAAATAATGAGGACAGCGATATTGATTATGATGATAATATTGAGATTGATAATTTTGAAGGTGGTTATGATGATGGTTTTGAGGATATATTTGAAGACTTGGATTTTGAAGCTGAGGATTATGACCACATAAACAAGCTGCTCGCCAATAAGAATGGTGCATTTTGGACTGCAGGACCTTTTCCAATTCCAAATGGTTTGGATGGAGAACAGAAGCAACCCTGGTAGTTTTCAAAATAGAGAACACAATTTCCCTACGTTAAGTGAAGGCTGGGATGAATGTTTGAACCGGTAAAAAGGTGAGAGTGCTGCTTGGCTGTACTTATATATTATGATTGAGTGACTGCTCGGTGCTTGGTTATTAACTTAATAGTTGAAACACGAGGCCATTCAATGTAACTATGTAAGGTTGTGCTTACAATATGGTTTAAGTAAAGGTTAGAAAGTTGAGGCATTTGTTTGCATTTAGTGAAGGTTCCAGCACTTGTTATTAGTTGTCTTTAGAACGCTAGCTAACATTTTTTGTTCTTATAAGCTTCTCCTTCCCTCTCACTGTCTCTTCATTTTCTCTTTAATTTTATTTATATCGTGAATTTAGTCATTGGTTTCCCTGTAGTATTGGTTTTGAGCTTAAAAATTTGAGAATTTCTGTTTCTTCTGATTTGGGGGATGGATTTTTGGCATGGGTTTTTTCCAAGCCTATTTGCTTGCCCTGAAGCCCCAGAGTACATAACCTATGTTTAGTTGACTATCTTGAACTAGTTATTGTTTATCCAAGAGAAAGTTCGATTTTCTTAAAATTTTCTTCTGCTGGGTGTCTTTATTACAAGGGTCTGATTTTGAAATTGTTAATGCAGAAATAGCTGACAAGAATGCAACAAATAGTGAGAAGTTAGTAATCTCTCATCTGCTATGCTCGAAGATGCTTGCAAGAAGGGCGGATAAGTATCCCTCATACACTATGCTTTAAGACGCTTGCAAGAAAGAGGGATGAGTTAGTAAGGTTCACTGAACTTATTGCTATTTAAAATATAACAAGTCAATTTAATTCTACTACTCCTTATTGTTTGGTGCTTAATTTTAGGAATTGCAAGATGGAATACACTACACTAGAGGAGAAATGTATCCAGATTCTCATAAATAGAATGATGGGCCTTTTGTGAAAGAAGGGGCTAGATAAAAATATGTAAGTAAAATATATTGTTAGTAAAATTTCTTTAATCTTTTGTACTTAAATGTTGTTAGTGGTGCTTCGCAAATGTGCATGTGTACTCAATGGTATAGTGTAGCCTAGGGGTGTTCGCGGTGCGGTTTGGTTCGGTTTTGAGACAAAAAGTGAACCGAACCGCAAGTTAAAACTACATGCGGTTTGGTTTGGTTCGGTTGACTTCCTTAAATAAAACCAAACCAAACCAATCCGCGGTTTGATTCGGTTTTTTCCAAGACAAAATATAATTTAAAACGGAGTTAAAATTAACTAACATAAAAAACGGTTAACATAAATCTTTAAGAAAATATCTGCTCAAATATATGTAGTATATGAATTACTCTCTTTTAATTCTTTTAATATAGCTACGGTCATGTTTAAAAGAAGTTGAATTAAATGTTTTATTGTAATTCTTAAATATAGCATAACAAAATGGATTGTTTGTAAGTGAGTCAAAGAAATAATTGGATTTGGGCTATTAAGTGAGTGAGAGTTGAGTTTTAGTTGGAGTTGGGCCAGTACGTTAGTAAGTAAGATTGTAAGTCGATAAAGCTTTAGTGTTACTTGCGGTTCGGTTTGGTTTGGTTCGGTTGGTGGAACAAAAACCGCGGTCCAAACGGTTGATTGAAAATAAAACCGATTAAATTTTGCAGTTTGCGGTTTTTTGCGGTTTTCGGTTTGGGTTGGTTCGGTTTGCGGTTTTCTATTGGGTTGGTTCGGTTTTGAACACCCCTAGTGTAGCCGGTTACAAGGATGGTGTTTTTTTGGACAAACAAGGATGCTGTTAGAGCAATCCCTTTTGGTGCAGCCTAATGGGATGGCCCGATGGGCCTGCATTTTAGGATGGACTGGGTTCTTTCATATAGGCCCAGAAATCCACTATGGGCTGCTGCGACTTGTTTTTGCAATTTAAACTGATGGCAAAATTTAGGGTGTTAGACTCAACGATTGAGCATTCCCTTAACCAACACTCAAATGTTCCCACACATTGACGCGGAACATTTCGACGCTTTAGTGTGGAGCTAGCACATGTGTTATTTGTTTCTGTTTCCACGTGTCTCGCCACACATAACCTAAATCTCATGCACACCAATTCTTGTAGAACTCGTTAAAGGGTCCATGCTCAAGGTCCTAGAGGCCACACTCAAACGTGCATGAGCATGTTCAAGTGTATGTGCCCTACCCCATGCTACCCATGCTAAAGTATGAGACCAAAGTCAAAAAAAATTGATTTTGGTCCTTTTTTGTTCTACCCTTAATCCAAATCCTAACCCTAGGTTCCAAACACAAAAGCTAGCAATCAAGTGTGCACACACACAAGCATATACTACTCCCTCTGTCTCATTTGAGTGTCATATTTGAATTGTGCATGATTCTTAGAAAAATGATTAATTGTATTGATTTCTATGATAAATAAGTTTCATTTACTAAGATACCTTTATTAATTGTCGTTAGTTTTTTTTTTGATAATCAAATGTTAGTGGGGGTGGGGAAATGTTAGTTTCCGGGGTTTGAACCCTGGACCTCTTTCTTGCAACTCCTTCATGTTCCTTAGCTCGCCAACTGAGCTACCTTCCTGGGACAATAAATAAGGGTACAAATAGTTAGGTGCATTGAGATACAATAAATAGGGGTACATTGGTGGAAAAATTTAATAAATATTTTGTTTGTATTCTAATCCGACAAGTAATTTGAGACAAAAACTATTGTAAAAGTGACACTTAAAATATGACAGAGGAAGTAATTAATTAGGGTTTGGTTTAGAAAATGAAGATATTGCATGAGTTCCTTAACTACTCCAACCAAAGATTGTCGAGAAGGCGACGATTAGAGAATGAACGCTAAATTTGCATGGAAGTAAAGATAGAAATCAGTAAATGCACAAAAAGATAAAGTTCCAGTAGAATATATTGTGTGGTTGGTGAGGGTGCAAAAAATAATATGTACAACCCCTATTTATAGTATCATTGAAGATGTACTTATTTGCCACATTCTCCACTACCATAACTATTTTTACCAAGTGGCTAACCGTTCTAGTTATTAAATACAATAGTAGATTATTGACCAAAAAAATACAATAGTCGATTGCCATCTTATGCCTCAACTAGTCTTAGTTTAACTAACCATGGTCTCCTAGAATCTATAAATGCTCCATAATGTAATGTTTTTAGACCTCACATGTCCCTTTTCAGTCAAGGCTCTACCGGGAAGACAAATTCGCTAGCTTATAGCTCTTTAGCTTGTAGGTGTTTGACATGACTAGCTGATAGTATTTTGTCACTAGCTTATAGCTCAAGCACCGTTTGAACTTATAGCTTATAGCGTTTCATTTTTTCTCTCATTTTTACCTTATTATTTTAATTAAATTTCTCATTTATCCCCAATTAAATGAATCTTCTCTCTTTTTTTAACCATTAATTATAAATGTCCATTTATGTTATTTTATATTTATAAGTTAGTTCAACTGCTAATTTTACTAAAGACCTTAAATTCAATCATCTAACTTATCCGCTATAAACTATCTGCTATCCGTTATTCGTTAGCTTATTCGTTATCCACTCTTTTTACTAAACATAGCGTTAGCATTATCAACAACGTCTCCTGTCTAAGGAACTCGGAGATAAACTCTAAATTTTATTTATTTTTCCATAATTCCTTCCCCGTGATTTTTTTGAACACTCTTGGCCCGTTAATTCCCTTGAAGCCCAATATTATATTCCTTCGAGCCTTGTACATTTTCCAAAACTCCCATTTGTAGTCGATTAGGCATCGACTATTTCTACTGATGATCTCTCGTTTTGACATTCAATTATCCCTTTTTTGTTAGAATGAAAGGAAACCAAAAAACCAAAAAGAGGACTAATGCCTCTCAATAACAACACATACATCATCAACAAGAACACAAAAGTTACCCTCTCTAAATTAGTGATGGACTTGCACCTCCCAATCTCGCTGCAGCATGGTTCTCATCAAAGTAAACTCTTAGTTGCCGATTCTGCTATCAACTAATTACTTGTGTTACTTCCTTATTATGGCTAATATGGTTCTTTAATTTAATCTAAATTTAAACTTAAGGATAAAAATACCTTTTTTTTACACAAACCTTTATTTATTTTTAAAACCTGTTCATTTTATATAAACCTCTTATTGGTTTTTTATTCTTCCTCACAAATCACAATCGATAAACTTCCTAGTCGTTTAATTGTAGGTCAAATCAAAGTGGTTGGAATGGATAAATTTGAGTGAAAATAAAATCTAACTGCACCAACACAAACCACAAAACCTGCTAGCTAGCCCTTGTTTTAGGCCTTTGTCTTGGTGTTAATGAGCGACCTTTTCTCAGCGCATGCATGCAATGCAATGCGATGGAAGGAAATAAGCTGTAATACTAATATACTAATATGTATACATGGAGAGGAGTACTAGCTCCCAATCTCAGTCATTGTCAATCAAGAATCTCACACTCTACATCATTTTTTTATTATAGTATCATTCATCATGCATGCTTTCTATTTTCTCTCTTGTTTTTGAGTTTTCTTTTGCGACAAAAATATCATTTTCTGTCAATCAAAATGGTCTGTTAATTAAAGATATAAAACATCTGAGTTGGACAAGGTATCAGTTAGTGTATACTAGTATCACAATATAAGTTTTCAATGAGATTCGTTTTTTTTTTTTTATAGTATATTGAAAAACAAGAGGATAAAGACACGACGTTGACATGATTATGTTTCTTTTCGTGATCAGATTCAAATAGATGGGCATAACACCGTGTGGAATGATGAAAGAGGGAGGGGACCAGCAAGCATGTCATTTACCCTGTCAAAACGGATTAAAAAGATAAGAATAACTGGGAGTTAGCCTTTGTTTTGTATTACCAAGAGAAGATTAAGGGTTCAGCCTTAATTTGATGTTTGTCGTGGGGATATGCTGCTGCTTTAAAACACAATGATAGTTACCACGTCTGCACGAGAAAGTTTTCTGTATTAATTTTCTTAAAGACAAGTGTTTGTTTTTATGCAATAATACACATATTTCAATACATGTTCCAAGAATGCAGCTTAGTTGACGAGCTAAAAACACGAAAGAGTTTGTTTGATGAAGAAGGTTCAGGATTCAAATCCTAAAAACTAATATTTCTCCCAGCCGTACTAATTGCTAACAACTATCATTTTTGTAAAAAAACATATTTCAATACATATTCTATTTTATGTTGAAATTCAAATGAGTTTCACTAAACCTATGAGTCTTATGTAAATTTAGTGTGACTCCTATGCAAAACCCGATTCGACCGGCGGTCCGACTGCGAGCCCGGTCACACAGTCGGATCGAGCCACCACATTGCAGGTCGGTCATGCAATTGACTCGGATCAACTCGGTTGTCCAGTCGGGTTATCATCAACTTGGCGACTTAAGTCGGGTCTTGCGTGTTTTTTAAAAAACTAAAAAATAAGTCCAAAATTACATCGTTATATATGGATCTTATGATTATGCATTTGATAATATGAACTCTTTTTATGATACAATAAGGAAAAAGTACCAAAAGGAAAAAACAACAAAGAAAAACTAACTAGACACGAACAAACTCGACTCCCGAGGCATCCGCCACCAAATGAGGAGACAACCCAGGAGGAGGAGTCTCAAAGATGATCCATGAATCAGAACCGGTAGCACCAACTTTAGCTAGGAAGTTTGCACAAGCATTTCTCTCTCGAAGTGTGTGCACCAAATGATAATATGAACTCTTGAATTTGAATAACGAGTAAATGAATTATGTTAATATTGTGTTGAGATTTTATTTTTGAGATTTTTAAGGTATGATAAAAAAAATTGATGACTTTGTGATATATGAATTTATACACGTTATGTCTATTTTCATTATTTTTTTAGTAGTATCCGGATCATGCAGTCCAACTACTGACCTGTCGGTCCTACCACTAACCCAATGACCAATTGCCCTTATCGGGCCAGGTTTAGTAACTATGCTCCTATGAATATGAGTGTGACAAAAAATGTAACGCTAACATTTTAATGTGAGCTTTTATAAGTCTACATCTTAAAACAGAAATTTGAAAGCGAGATAATACTAGTTTTCAAAATATAGTGAAATTTTTTAACTATTGAAAAAGAACAAACAACTCCTATGAAGGAGGTCTAGGTGACAACATGAGTTATTTCTGTCCTTGGTAGCTTAAACAAACAACATAGAAGAAAAATTAGCAAGAAATCTAACTAACTACAAAAATAAACATTCACAAATGACTTATACGAAGTACTAAAATAATCATTCGTAGCGTAGAAGATAGTCACATGGATGTATCTACGAAGTACTAACGTTGACCTTAGGCGTCTGTTTGTGTTTGGATTTGGATGCATGGTGTTATAGGCAGAGTCAGTCGCAGACAAAGTAATGAGAGATACTATTCGTTGTTTTGTGTCCTTTCCTTTTCCCTTTCCCTTTGAGGATTGGGGTGCAATCAAGTGACTACTAACCCACCACTCAACTCAACCCTCCATTATTTAGCAGAAGTAGATGAATTTACTAGAGAGTACAATTACAATGTTCCTAACCCGATTCAATGAAGATTGAGAAATACTAGTACATTTTTCAAATTATGATGTATTTGTCCAAATTGTAATAGCAAATTTGCTGGATAAGGGAGCTGAACAAATTAAGTTGAAAGTTGTCAGCTGATATTGTGTTTGTCGACTTGGCCTTGTGTTGTGTCCCATCCACTGAAGTGAAATTGGGTGCTACCATCACTGTGCAATGGTTCTATTCTACACTTTTCGGGATTTGCCAAAACCTAAACGACAAACACAACTAACCCCTTCTTCTATTAATTCATTTTTGCCTTGGCCTCTATTGCTCGTATTTATTAAAGTTTGCCTTCTGATTTATTACAAGTTTGCTTAACCTAATTAATTATCATTACGATATGAATATAACGTGATTTCATATTTGTATCATCAACAGACTACAGGAGAAGCAAATCAAGTCCTATGATAAACATGTTAATTAGTTTACTTTATAAGGGATAATAGTGTTTTTTTTATCTATGTAGTGTTGGAAATATTGAGATGAAGGTGTTAAAAATAAAAGTAGACTAAGGAGAGTTTGAAGAGAATCAGATAGGAAGAAATGACTTTCTATATGTGTAGTTAATGTACCTCTATGGGTTGTTAATGTAAATTAATTAATAATATGGACAAAACTTTGAAATACAGAAAAACTGGTTGGCATGGCAAATACCGGCCAGCATGAGTCAAAATCTCATTTGTCCACCATAGGAAAACTAATGGATTTCCCTACTTCAAAATCACATTGCTACCAATGCTAATTGAAGTTTGCAGTCAAATTTAATTTTACCCCAAAAGAATCAAATGAAAATTCAAACTTAAGACAAATTTATTGATAAAAAAAACTGAAGACAAATTTTGTCCCCCAATGATAATTGTATATAGCTCTAAGTGGTAAAAGTCCTATAAGAAGAATGAATGATAATGGTCCATCGTTCAAATCTTAACATCTAATCTAATATAACTCAAACTCATTTTTGTAAGTTGTAACTACCCCTTGCATATAAAAAAAGTCTATTTTAAATATAATATTTTTTTCAATTCACGTAATTCTTATAATAATAAATATAATAAATAAAAAATGAAAAACATGTGCAAAGGATGAGCCACGTCGCGACCCACGTAGAGAGGGTGCCATCAACTCCAGCTCGCCCAAAAAAATGTTGTCTGTCCTCTGTATGTAGTTGTTGCAGACAAACTCAGAAAGAGAAAGAGAAAGAGAAGGAGAGAGAGAGAGAGAGACAGGGTCTAACTTCTCCTTTTCACTCCACCATCTCTCTATCTCTCTTCCTTTTTCATTTCAATCATTCTTCCACATTTTATCTTAAAATTCACCCTTCTCTCTTTCGTCAACAAAAAAGAAATTCACAAGTCCACCTTTTTATCATTTCATTTCATACACGTACTTCTACTTCACTTCAATTTCAATTTTCCTTCTACAACTATTACCCCTCTTTCTCATTTTCCCTCACAATTTTTATTTCCCCCTTTCTCTTTTTGGATTTCAATTCTTTGACTACTATTTTTATCAAACCAAATTCAATTCAGTTTTTTTTTTTAAATTCCCGTTGGATCAGAAAACCCTACTTTCTCCCCCTGAATTGAGCATTTTCAGGGTTCTATAGAGCTTTGATCGAACTGGGTATTTGCAAGATCTGCGGCGCCGCTTATTTGGGGCACAAAAATTTGATCTTGACAGTGGACCAACCCAATTACCGGTTTGGATCCGATCGGGGTAGAAACAGCGCCATCTAATGGCGCTGTTCAGAAGATTCTTCTACCGGAAGCCGCCGGATCGGCTGCTGGAGATCTCCGAGAGAGTTTATGGTATGCTTCCTTTCTATTTTCGTCTCTGCTACTTTTCCTCAAAATTTATTCATTTTTTTATTCCTTCTCTCTTCTCTTTGCATAATTCAGCTTATAATGAATGCTTTGAGAAGCATTTTTCATCCATTACTTTTTTTAAACTCTATAAGTTGAGGGGCAGCTAAATTTGTGGTTTTTACTTTTCATTTGATGTTTAGAAGCTATGTTAGTTAAATGTAATTGGTATGAATTTGAACAGTTGTTATGGTAATGTGCCAAAACAATGTGGACCTTCCTTGAACTTGTAGTACTTGTTGTTTAGTTTCTCTCTTCTCTTGTTTCTTCTGTAGGTAATTAGTTACTCCATAACATGAAAACAAGGCTGTACTGTTATCTGAGTCACAATGTTCATTCATCAACTAGGATTGCTAATGGTTGAATTCTGGAAGTTTTGTTTAACTGAGACTATTGTCCTTTAATATAGTTATTTGCCACAATGAAATGGCTTCTTCTATTAATTTTTGGGTGTCTAGGCTTTATCTTATTAAGCTCCTTATTAAAATGGAAGCTAGTTGTGAATAAGTTTTTTAGTTCTCTGCTCCTGCTTCGTCATATCCATAAGTTTTGACTATTCACTACATGTTTTGCTTTTTGCAGTTTTTGATTGTTGCTTCTCCACGGATGTCTTGGAAGAAGATGAATACAAAGTTTATATAGGGGGAGTTGTGACTCAGGTACAGGATTACTTTCCGGATGCTTCTTTCATGGTGTTCAACTTCAGAGAAGGGGAGAAACGAAGCCAAATCTCAGACATTTTTTCTCAGTATGACATGACAGTTATGGAGTACCCTCGGCAATATGAGAGTTGTCCCCTTCTGCCTTTAGAGATGATCCATCACTTTCTTCGATCAAGTGAAAGCTGGTTGTCTTTGGAGGGGCAACAGAATGTGCTTTTGATGCACTGCGAAAGGGGAGGTTGGCCCGTTCTGGCATTCATGCTAGCAGGTCTTCTATTATATCGGAAACAGTACAGTGGGGAGCAGAAAACTCTTGAAATGGTTTACAAGCAAGCTCCCAAAGAACTACTTCACCTTTTATCTCCTTTGAACCCGCAGCCTTCGCAGCTCAGATATCTTCAGTATATTTCCTGGAGACATCTGGGTTCTGAGTGGCCCCCATCAGAAACACCCTTATATCTGGATTGTCTGATTCTTCGAGTCCTTCCATTATTTGATGATGGAAAAGGTTGCAGGCCTGTTGTGCGTGTTTATGGTCCGGACCCTTCAAAACCTGCCAATAGAAGTTCAAAGCTTCTTTTTTCAACCTCGAAATCCAAAAAGCATGTTCGCCACTATCAACAGGTGCTACTATAGAGTTTACCCTATTGGCATTGAATTGTTAATTCATTAGATAGAGTTTCTTTTTAATAAATTTTCATCACAGGCAGAGTGTATGCTCGTGAAAATTGATCTTCATTGTCGTGTTCAAGGGGATGTGGTTCTTGAGTGCATACATTTAAATGAAGATTTTACTCACGAGGAGATGATGTTGAGAATTATGTTTCATACTGCATTTGTGCGGTCAAATATATTGATCCTGAGCCGTGATGAAATCGATATTTTGTGGGATGCAAAGGATCATTTTCCTAAGGACTTCAAAGCAGAGGTAAGTTATCGAAATTATTCTGCAAAAGCCATTTTCTTAAGCAGTAGGAGTTGAACATACACTCATATCTGTATCAGGTGCTTTTTTTGGACGCTGATGCTGTTATACCTGATCTAAACACAGTAATCGTGAGTGAAGATGCAAATGAGACAGAAAGTGCTGAGATGGAAAGTGCTTCACCTGAGGAATTCTATGAAGTGGAAGAGATTTTCAGCAATGCAATTGATGCACAGGAAATCAAGTCAGAGGATGATTCTCACGCTTTTCATGATAATGCAGTGGATGATGAAAATCATAAAGGGGTCTTGAAGGAAGAGTTGGATCCTCATGCTTTTCAGGATTGCACGCTAGATGAGGGGATTCCCAACCAGGTTGGCAACATGGATTCTGGTATTAATATTGTGAAAGACATCTCTGTTGATGATGTCAACTATAAGATTGAGAGCATGGATTCAGGTCCTCAGGCAGTGAAGGACATTGTCGTGGATAATGGAGAAATTAAGTCAACTTCCACTGCCGTCACTTTTGATATGATGAAACCTGTGGAAATTATGCAGAACGAATGTGATGAAGATAATGAAGCAACAAAAGAGGAAATAGATTACAAGGAAGGACAGACGATGGCGGATATTTCCAAACAAAAATCTGGTAAAGTACTTTCATCTACTGCTAAAAAACAACTTCCAACAAACGCAAAGCTGGCCGGAGATAAAGTTGTTGGAAAACAAAAGATTAAACAAGCTAAGCCAAATGCAGTAACTAGGTGGGTTCCTTCTAACAAGGGTTCTTACACAAATTCAATGCATGTATATTATCCACCAACAAGGATTCATAGTGCACCAGCTGCACTGTCTAATGTTACCTCTCCAAAGGATCCAAAGGAGAAGATAGAAGATGCCAAAGCAAGATCTGTATCTGCTCCTGACATGAAAAATGACCTAAAAGGTCGTAAGGTGGCCATTTCAAAATCTTTTGATGCAAAATGTCCACCATCGCTACCATCAATTAAAGAGACATCTCTTGAGCCAGCTACTCAAGCCCAACAGCAGAGCTCAGAGCAATTGCATCCACCACCACCACCACCACCACCACCACCACCACCTCCCCCTCCTCTACCTCCCTGTACATTAAACTATTTATCACATGATTTTGGACCCTTGTCGTCACAATATGATGTATCACCTCAGGGCCCTCCATCACCATTGGTAACACCATCTTTGGGTGGAAAGGGGTCCGCACCGCCGCCACCTCCTCCACCTTCCTGGCAGTCTGTAGTTGCATCAATAGTTGGAGAGACTAGTAGTTCTTTACCACTCCCCCCACCCCCTCTTCCTCTTGCAAACAATGAAATTACATCGAAAATTTCTGAAGTACCTACTACATTGGCCACTTCAAGGCCTCCTCCACCACCACCACCACCACCACCACCACCACTCCCCCCTCCGAGGTACGAAGTTTCATCCACGCCTCCTCCTATACAACCATCAACACCTCTTACAAAACATGAAATTTCTTCAATTCCTCCTCCTCCTCCTCCTCCTCCCCCCTCATTTCCTACGTTTTCAAGAGACATGTCTCCACTCTCACCACCTCCAACTGCATCTTATAAAGTCCCACCACCGCCACCTCCACCTCCACCTCCTTTTACTAATGCTTCGCCAGCAACACCTCCACCACCGCCACCTCCACATCCTTTTAGTAAAGCTCCGCCTCCACCACCTCCTCCTCCTTTTACTAATGCTCCACCAACACCACCTCCACCTCCCTTTAGTAGAGCTCCACCAGCACCACCTCCACCTCCCTTTAGTACAGCTCCACCACCGCCACCTCCACCTACTTTTGGTAAAACTCCAACTCCACCTCCTTTTAATACAACTCCGCCTCCACCACCTCCACCTCCCTTTAGTAGAGCTCCACCGGTGCCACCTCCACCACCTTTTGATAAAGCTCCACCTTCTTTTAATACAACTCCGCCTCCACCACCTCCACCTCCTTTTGGTAGAGCCCCACCTCCCCCACCTCCACCTCTCCGTCCATCAGCCGGATCCCCACCTCCACCACCTCCACCCATTCGTGGAGCACCTCCACCACCACCTCCATTGCATGGAGCACCACCTCCTCCACCTCCTCCTAGTGGTCGAGGTCCACCTCCTCCACCCCCTCCTGGTGGTAGAGGACCACCTCCACCACCTCTCCCCGGTGGTCCTCCTCCTCCTAGACCTCCTGGTGGTGCACCTCCTCCACCTCCACTAGGTGCAAATGTTGGAGCTGATCCAAGAGGGAGAGGGCGTGGATATGTACGCCCAGTGGCACCTCGGCGATCCTCCTTAAAGCCATTGCATTGGAGTAAGGTTTCAAGGGCATTGCAAGGAAGTTTATGGGAAGAATTACAAAGAAACGGAGAACCTCAAATGTAATTCTTATCTACTTTTGCATGTGTTTTTTGAATCATTTAAATTTTGTATAATTGTACATTGTCTTTCTTATTATCTGTATTCCCGTGTATGTAATGACTGGTTTTATGTTCTATTTTAGTGCACCAGAGTTTGATGTTTCGGAGCTAGAGACGCTTTTCTCTGCAAATGTTCCAAAACCTACTGATTCAAGTGGCAAACCTGGAGGGAGGCGCAAGTCTGTCGGATCTAAACCTGACAAAGTCCACTTGGTATCTTCTATATGAATTTTTTGGTGTTTGATTTTTGAAATAAGCCTTGCATGAGAGGTTATTTGATATGATTTTCTTAGTCTTTTCTTTTTGAAATGTAATTCATCATGCATTACTTCACAAAGGCTGCCTAAAGTTAAACACCACACTTATTTCCAAATTGTAACTTTATACTTTTAGTTTTATACTTGGTGATTTTTTCATTGTCTCCTACCTTATTGATAATTGTTAATTTATGTTATAAAAGAGACAAATGTATACTTTTCTTTAGTTTTATTATGTAAATACAAGTATCCAGCCCACCTTGATACATAACGCATAAGCTTTGTTCGCTGTACTGATTATGTCCACAAAATTTATTTCTCTGTTATTATAGCTTCAGTTCACTATTATTTTCCATAAATTAATAAATTAAATTCTGATGCTTAAATTTTTAGAATTATAAGGTCTATATTGATATGGCTTTTTACCTGTCAGTGCTTCAAAACCACTTTTTTTGATACTCATTGACTTTATCTTTATTTGGTGCTTCCTTAATAACCGATCAATAGCTTATGTATTTGTATTATTGATGGTAGGTTGACCTAAGGAGGGCTAATAATACTGAAATCATGCTCACTAAAGTTAAAATGCCACTCCCTGATATGATGGTAAGCTAATACTTTGATGTGACCAATTTTTATAATTATGCTAGACGGGTGATTTATTTAAATTAAAGCACTTTACAATTAAAAGAAACATTTTTTTGCAAGAAGCCTTGCAATGAAAATTATTATTTTTGTTTGCATTGAGGGTTTTTCTTGAAGTATTTTTTATCAATGGATTGTTAATACTAAAGGCCACTGATAGGAGTAATTGCCAGTAACAATCATTTGCAACATCATCTCTTTTACAAAATTATAACTTCTGAAATCTCCACCCGTAATTGTTTGGAAAATATTATCTTTTCTAACATGTTGAAATGGATATCGGAAAATATTATCTTTTCTAACATGTTGAAATGGATATCCTCAGGCCGCAGTACTTGCTTTGGATGAGTCAGTATTAGATGTTGATCAAGTGGAAAATCTCATTAAGTTTTGTCCTACCAAAGAGGAGATGGAACTTTTGAAGGTAAAGTTTAACAAATTTATCAATATTTCTTCTATCTCGTTTAGACAATTGATGGTTCTAGTTTCGAGCATCTGCTTTTACTCTAAAACGTCTCCTTTTACTCTGATTTGTTTGCTTTGCTAATTTTGATTTTTCCTGTTTATGACTGTTTAGGGATACACCGGTGACAAGGAAAATTTGGGGAAGTGTGAACAGGTGTGCAATGATTTTTTTTTAGTCATAGCCTCGTAGCATTATATGTGATTGTTATTATTGATAGAAAGTGTTGAGTAGCACATTATATGGGATGCCTTTTGTGGCTCATCCTTAACTATTTCTTGCCTTAGAGTATGTTTGGCTGTGAGATGAAATTGAGAAGAGAGGAAGAGGTGAGAAAGAGTGTAAGAAGAGAGAAAGAAGTGAGAAATAGAGCGGTAATGTATTGTTTGGTATAAGAGATAATAATATACATAAGATAAAAGGAAGAGAGAGAAATATGTTTGTGTCTCTCTCCTTTTCGTTTGGTTGGAATTGGATAGAAAGTGAGAAGAGAGAAATGATATTATTATTGATAGGACAAAAATATCCTTGAACTTAAAAAATAAATAAATTACATTTCCCATAAAATAAATTAATTTTTTATTTTAGTTTAATTAAGCAATTTAGATAATTAGATACACTTGAATTAATTAATTGATTAAGTTAATTTAAACGATTAAATTTTTTACCTCAATTAATTGATTTAAAGAATTCAAGGTAATTAAATTTATAAGTTTTGTTGATTACAATTAAATTTAATAGTTGAATATAGATAAACTATTAGTTTTAATTTCATTTGCACTGCATGACTTTTCCCATACTACTATCTGGAACCTCTTCATTGCAGTAGCAACAACCGTTACATTTTCCCATTAACTTATATTAAACTAATTTAATTAATCAAATTTCTTAATTTAAGTTAAACCTTTCGACTCCTCACCCCTTGTGTTATTAGATTTTTGGCCTAACTCAACCCCACAAAACCAGTTACTTGTGAAAGGAAAAGTAATTTAGTATTTACAAATCCCCACCTTTCCCTTTAAATATTTGGTTAAAAACCAATTTGTTGGTCTTGTTGATTTAAGTTCCTATATAATATATGCATATGGAATCATATTCTAATTTTTATTTGGTTATGTTTCAGTTTTTTTTGGAGCTAATGAAGGTGCCAAGGGTGGAGTCAAAATTAAGAGTTTTCTCTTTCAAAATTCAGTTTCGGTCTCAGGTTTGGTGCTGTCTGTAATATTTTTCTGTGTTTTGTGGATTTGGTTGTTTCTTTCAGCTATCACACTTTCCTCTTTATGCAGGTTACAGAGTTTAAAAAGAGCTTAAACACTGTGAACTCTGCCTGTGAAGAGGTACTTTGTTATGCGAGTGCAACTAACAAACATATACTGTTTGTATTTCTTTGACCTTGTGCATTTTTCTCTTGGTTATAGGTCCGAAGATCTGTCAAACTGAAGGAGATCTTGAAGAAGATTCTTTTTTTGGGTAATACATTGAATCAGGGAACAGCAAGGGGTAAGTCTTTTTAAGTTGTGGCAATTTCCTATCATTATTCGCTTCTGGACACGGCAGAGATAGATGGTTCTAGCTCTATTTTTAACATTTAGATAGTCACTGGCTGATCCTATTTATCCTCAGTCAAACTTTTATGTGATTCTGTTTGATCTTATCTAATGTAGAATGTCCAGTTTATTTTACTTTCAAATGTTTCCATTTTTGCAGGATCTGCAGTTGGATTTAAGTTGGATAGTCTTTTAAAGCTCACCGACACTCGGGCTTCTAACAATAAGATGACACTGATGCATTATCTTTGCAAGGTATAAGTATCAATTGCAATAAATTAAGATATCATTTGGTTGCTAACCCCTTTTTCCTCTCTTAGGTCCTAGCTGAAAGATCGCCCGAACTCCTTAATTTTCACCTAGACCTTGGTAGCCTGGAAGGTTCCACTAAGGTGATGATTACTTTTGATTCTTTATACCTCCCTCCTCCCAAAACAAAAGATGAAGATCAACTGCATTTTGCTACCTACCCTAGTTTATTGGTCCAGTTTCGCTTTCCCACTTATTTTGTAAAAGTGAGCACATTCCCTCCTTCTTAATAACTGAGTTTTTATAAGCTGATGAGCAGAGAAGTGGCTCAAAATATCAATTTACCTTTTTCAATCATCATCAAAGCTCAGCCTTGAAGACTAAAGCTTATCCTTTTGGAATAGTCTTAACGTCTTTTTGAGCCTTTTATCTGCCAAAAAATACACAGGACTTTGCAAAAACCTTGTAAATCAGGGATTTAGTTAATTTTGTAAATTATGGGAAAAATGCAATTGGACTTATTTAAACTACGGTGGCGAGCTGCATCAGACATACCAAAATGCAAATTACACCCTTCAATTTTGGCCCATTGGCAAATAACCCCTGCAGTTTCAAGTTTGGATCAAATCAATCCAGTTAAAATTTACTTGCAAAATATACCCTTTCAATCTTAATGTATTCAATTCAAATTCAGAAACCTTAATTGAATATGAAATTGCCAACAATCACAAGATGAAGAGAAATTTCACCTAGGAGCACGCATATTGAATCAAGTTCTTGCAAAATCCATATTCATTCAAACCACACTTCTTGCTTTCCGTCAGTTCTTAATGGATGCAAGGGTTATTGCTTGATGTTGAATGCACACCGAATTTACTTAAGGGTCAAAGTTAAAGTGGTTATTTGCATTTTAGCCAAAAGAAGATGCTAACTATCTAACTTTGAGCATTATGTAATGATATTACGATGCGTATTGATCAACATGATTTCTTCCAGATACAATTGAAATCATTGGCAGAGGAAATGCAGGCAATCACCAAGGGGTTAGAAAAGGTTAAACAGGAGCTTGCTGGATCTGAAAATGATGGACCCGTGTCCGAAGTTTTCTGTAAGGTGTTTAGCTTTTTTTAATTATTTCTGGCTCTTGATTTTTCAGTATATCAATAATATTATCATAATAATAAAATGTCAAAGAAACTTCATTTTCTAAAATTCTAATGGGTCCAGGTTGTTCTGTCTATAGTCTATACTTTTCTCAAGTCTGTATTTTTACTTATCCGCTTCACCGGAATTTTGTTGGAAGTATGCCTATCGAATAATCTGTCTATTATGCCCTTGTTATTGATCAATGATGATGAGTGATGACAAGCTAAATATGATCTTTATATGTTTCTTGTCTTGCATAAACATTGATTGTGTGAAATAGAGATTGAGATCTTTGATTTTCTTTTTATTAGTAAACAAGGTCTCCATCATGTTACATGGACCAAACGTATTCTAATTGTATGATTAGAAAAAACCTTATTCTAATTATATGGTTTATTATCTGGTTTACATTTTTCTCATGTTCTGTTCAGACATTGAAAGAATTCATAACTGTAGCTGAGTCAGAGGTGGCATCTCTAACAGACCTATATTCTGTGGTGGTAATATGCGTAACCATCTTCTTGGTAAATTTATGCACCAATATAAAGAGATAAAAAGATTGAGTAATTTGACTATGGACAGGGTCGAAATGCAGATGCACTTGCACTCTATTTTGGTGAGGATCCTGCTCGGTGCCCATGTGAGCAAGGTATGTTGATCATAAATACTTATTCATGTTGTGATATGACGTATGGCCGGTTGTCTTGTTTACTAGTGACTTATTTTAACAGATAATAGTTCATTAAGTTTATTTAACTGATTTTTGTTTGGAAAGTACATTTTCGTAACCTGTTGTATTTATGGTTGGAGGAGAGAGAGATCCGAAAAACTATTACTGTACCACTCAAATTTAAAAGGTAGACAGAAGCTGATTGCTTCTGAATACTGAGCATATATTTGAGACAGCAGAAACTAGCTTTCGGCATTGGTTTGGTTAGAATTTCAACCCCTTGTTCTTGAGAGGGAACATATGAAACAGATTTGCTAAGAACTCTCTCTGACAAAAAGTATGTCCAGCTCCATATGTTTGTTCTAGAGTGAAGAACTAGGTTATGACTCAAAGCAACTGTGCTTTGATCGTCACAGTAGATGATGAGGGCAGGAATCTGAATCTGGAGTTCACAGAGCAGTGACTGAACCCACAAAACCTTGGAGGCAGCAAGAGGAAGACTTTGGTATTTGCTTCTGCACTAGAATTGGCAACTATTGTTTGCTTCTTGGCCTGCCAAGAGATGATATTTGGCCCAAAGAAGACACAATCTCTTGATGTGAACCTCCTATCATCAGCATCAGGGCCTCTGAATCAGAGGCCCAATCAGCATCACAAAAAGCCTTCAAGCTGAGAGGAGAAAGCTGACTGCAGATAAAGTCCAAATTCAATGGTACCCTTTAGATATCTCAGGATTCACTTTACAACAGTCCAATGAGATCGCTAAATTGGCATACTTTATTCATAGAATAGCTAAGTTCATACAAGTAACCATCACCTATTGTAATGAGAGCTATTCCTGAACATTGCTTCTACCTCTTCTGCCTCCTCATTTTCTAGATCTACCACCTTGTATACACTGAGGTTGAGGCTGAGAAACCGGTGCTGTGTGCCAGTTTACTGAAACTTTGGAAGTTGAGTGGATTTTTGGCCAACAATTGTTTTGGTCAGATTCAAGGACACAATAACCAATGACTCCGTGCCTTTCAAATAAGCCAATAACAGAGATTCAATCTCTTCAATGTCAAACCACTCAGACTTTCTGTTAATGAGGGTGGCTAATGAGTAATGACTCATTCCATTGGTAGTCCATTAAGAATTACCTCTAATAGTTCTTGGATAGAACCCGACTCACCAATGGGAATCAGTCATTAGTGAGCTGACGACGTCCTAAGGCGAATGAATGGGAATCAATTCCAACTTCCAAGCGCATGATCAGATTCGCATAACGAAGGGGCAGCAGAGTGGGAAACAAGCCCTGACCCAAGGAGTGAGCTGACGAAGTCCTAAGGCGAACGAATGGGGCAGGACAGTCAGGGCAGCTAGAGTTAGAGCTGGGGGAGAGGGAGGAACAGGGGAGGGGACATATTGAGAGAGAGAGAGAGAGAGAGAGAGAGAGAGAGAGAGAGAAATTTGTAGTTTTTTATTTGGTGAAATCCATTGGATTTTGAAAAATAGTGGATGGATCAATAACCATGCACAAAGTTAAATAGATGGATTGGATCCAATCCATTAACTGAAGGGAATATCTGCAAAAGAATGGAGGGAGAAAGGTAGGAGGTGTGAGAGAGAACTGTCAAGGAATACTAAAATGAACTGAGGGGAATATCTGAATGGGGAGGACTGAGCGGAATGAAGTTTCATCATCCATGCATGACTATGTTATATTTGGAAAATGTAGTGATGTGTTCTCTTATGTTTTCTACAATGCCTAAGCTAACTTATTATTGTTTCTGGTTTGATGATTGCATTGCAGTTACTGCTACACTATTAAATTTTATAAGATTGTTTCGGAAAGCTCATGAAGAGAATTGCAAACAAGCAGAGCTAGAGAAGAAGAAAGCTTTGAAAGAAGCTGAAATGGAGAGGGCTAAGGGCAATAATTTGACAAAGAAGAGTGCAAAAGATAGTTGACGACTAGGTTTTCAGCTCCTGTGCACCGACAGCACACTCTTAACCAAAGAGCAGGAATCCACCGCTGTAAAGGGAGTGCTTCTGAGAAAAGCAATGAAGCTTCCCCTTCCATAATGATGCTGTGAAATTTAGCCTTTCAAGTTGATTCATTGAAGGTGAAATAGCAAATTCCTGCCACATGTGGACCTTTGAACATACAACAGGCATGGGAGTTAATTCTTTGATGGCATTCTATTGAATCAGATTTATGTGGCCAATTGATCTTTTTTTCTCAAAAGATTCTGGAAAGGCTAAATTTAGACGCTGAATGGATGCTTGCGATGATTGCTCGGCATGCCATTTGCATCCTCCGGTGAATGCCATGAAGATGATGGACCCAATCCATCTCATTCTCATGATGATTTTTTTGTAGTAAAGCATGTCTTCTATTGCAGTGGAACTGGCCTTGGCTTGCTCCACTCCTCTGACAGCAGAGCGCTTTCTGAATTTGCAAAGCCACAAAATCCAACTGTAGTACCATGAAACCCTTGTACAAAGCACTAACCCTCTACTTTAGGATTCAATTCTTTCTCATATAACATAGAAATTAGTTAAGTTTTAGATAAGAGATTTTGGTAGATAGCATTGAGAAAATGTTGTATAGCTATCAGGTTAAGAGAAAGTAGAAATCAGGTCATTGTATTGTAATTTGTAACTGTAATATAAGTGAAGAGCAGGTTTAGTTAGAAATGCAAGTTTCATTTTTCATGTGAAATACAGTACGTATCACCTGTAAAATGTTCTTCCAGAGAGAGATAGTATAGCTATTTAATGGTGTTCTACTGAACTATACCTCACTAGTTTTACTTGTATCTTTGTTTTCACTCTGTGATATAGACATTTTCCAACTGTAACATCATTGTTTGAATGAATTATAGATCAAACTCTCCAGATTCATTGAAAACTAGTTTATCAATGTTCAGTTACTGAATTATGTTTGTAGAAGTTTGGTGTTGGTGTGAAATTTACTTTGCCATCTTCATTTCATCATTTGCCTATTGTACATACCTAAGGAACATAATTTGCATATTGGGGCATAGTAGTAAGAGCTTCTCTCATTCATGGGTTTTGACATAAATGGTCTCTAGCAACGTCATTTAATTAAGAGGCTTCTTTCAACGGGTTACTATTTGCACTTTTTTTACTAATGTAGTTTGAGATTCCAAAATACAAAATTATGCATTCGGAAAATTTGATTCCAAATTACATAATGCTGTTTACTGTAAATTAAGTTTAAAAAATTCAAGAATTCAATGTCTAAAATACAAGTTATGTATTTCAGAATCCAAATTCTAAAGGAGACAATTTAGGTTTCGTGCCTTATACACACTGTTCTACTTGTTCACTACAATTTCCTTTGCAAACAACACAAGTCATGAGTTGAGTTAGTAGGAAGTGGATTTTTTGCTTTTGTAACGTGGAGGTTCACAACGTTTTGTTTTATGTGTAACAGATTCCCTGACTTTAGGCGCAAAAAAAAGAGAGGGGAAAGTGAGAAAAATTGAAAGGAAAAGATGGGGAAAGAATCGGTGCCTTTGGGAATAACCTAAAGTCACCAACTATATGAATTGATAAAGTTACTGAATCCAAATCCAAAGAGAAAACATAATAAAATGAAAGAGAGATAGAGGGGAAGTGACTCTAACATTCCTGAAAAAAGTTAGAGGATTTGCTCCCATAATTTTGTGGGACGAAAATCAAGTATAAAAAGTAAAAATAATTTAAAATAAAAATATGAATTTTGGGTTCAAATTCTCAGAACTCATGGTAGCTGGTCTCTGACTTTCTGGAATTAACTTTCTGTAAAAGGGTATTTGAGGGTAAAATAAAAAATTGGATGGGGTTGTATATGTAAAACGGAGGATGTGAATAGCAAATCCCTTGTACTTTTATTTATGAATTTAATTTATATACACAATAGGTGTGTTTTACGCTATCTACCAATTACAAGTTGACACATTATTAAAAAGAAGTTAGTCAGTTTATATCAACAAAAAAAAAAAAAAGTTAGTCAATTGCCATTGGTAACCATTTTATATGTCAACCATTTCATGAGCTGTTATTGGTCGTGGTTGTAAAAACCTATACACCCCATGTGTACATAAATTAAACTCATTGGCTTTTCAATTTGCCTAGAATAGAAGCATATCAGTTACCAGTAAACCATTGTAAGTTTGTAACTCTTGTAGACTTGCAGCAAAATAAGGCAACTAAGAACTTGACCAATGAAAAAACATTGAAACAGTTGAATTATTAACACCGTAAAATACCCGCAATCTACAAGGTAAATCTTATCAATACAAAAGACAGAGTTGAAGAATACAACAGAAATACATTTGTATAAAATGTTGCAGTATATCTCTAGCTTCATGTTTTTCCACATTAACTAAGCTGAGCTGCTGAGGTTGCTCAATCGAAACTCATGTATACATGAATAAATTTTGTAAATACCTAACTATATACCCTTTTAAAACAATTGGTAGCTCCTTCTCTTTTAAGGAGATGTGAAGAAGAATGCATCAATTACCAAACTAGTAATAATAATAATATCCAGCTTCATGTTAGTTATGGTAATTCATCCATATTCTTGGTCCCCATGTAACCATAATTCTCCTCATCTGAAAAATGTTTCTCCTCCTTATCATTCCATGATCTGATCTTAAAACTCTTGTAAAACAAGCAGTTCACAATTGTGTCAAGAACGATGAATATCGAGTACAAATATGCAATAAAAACACCTTCTAAAACAACAAAAGGTCCTGCTTTTCCAGCAATATGATAAGCCTTCACAACTCTGAATTGAAACAAAGCCTCAATAGCAGCCAAAGCCACGTTAACAGGCAATGCCAGAAACAAAGCCATTGATGTCTTTCCCCTTAAAAGAATACAAGCTTTTAGAATTGCCAAATAGCCACCATGTCCTTCCATACCAGAAAGAGCAAGTGCCATATTACATATCACAAGTGCATTTGCAAGAATCACTGAAAATAGAATTGCCCCACATGCTGACATGAAAAGGAATAAACTAGATGAAGAGTAACCAAATCCTTCAATGAAACTGAAAGCCAAAAACATGAGACAGAAAGCTGTTGCATTTGCTGATAGGATCAAGAAACAGTTACATATATAAGTATTGAAGAGTGGTTTGTAAAGTGCTATTGTTTTTTTGAATGATGGTGGTTGAGTTTGTTTATGGTTGTTGAGTTTAAGAGCATGGATTATAATTGATTTTGCAAAGAGGAGAAAAGTGAGAGTGAAAGGAAGTGTAAAAATTGAACAAGTGATTGTTTGAGAGACTTTGAGGTTAAGAATAGTGAATAATTTTGAAGATGAAGGAAAGCCTGCAGCATCAAAAAGAGTCCTCAAACGATTGTAGATTTGAGGTAAGAGAGATGAAGGGGAAGGAACTAAAGCTTGTGAGAGGAGAATTGAAGCTGAGAATGGAAAAACAAGAAAAGCTGCTGTTGATGTAAAATAATGATAGTTTCGGAGAAAACTATGAATGGATCTTCTCAGAATCTTGCATGAAACATCCATTGTAAGAGAGAAAGTTGGAGATGAATTCTCAGGTTGCTTCTTTGTTCCAACAAATATAGAGTCTACAATATAACGAGGTGAGATGTTTGTGTTTCCTTTTGTGTCTTAGTTTATCTTAAATGGGTTTGTTCATTCTTTTAGAAGTGGTAGGTTAGAGAGTTTAGAAGTTGGTGTCTTTAATGAATAGATAGGCCAACAAGAAGAAACTAACGACTAAGGTGGAGTTGTTTGTGCTTTGTTTTTACCAAAGGTTTTGGAGTTTGGAAGTATTATCTTTGTGTTCTACGAACAACAACTAGATTAGGTGGTTTAATTAAGATGGAAAAAAAAATGCATGATAGATGACAACTTTTCCTTAGTTTCACGATTTGGTATATTGACAAATAAGCCAATAAGTAATTTTGGTATGACAGATCTTCAAGCTTTGTCTTGATGATGAGAAGTCTTTTTCTCTTTTTTTGATTGATTGATTGCTTTGCTTGGATTGTACATTATTTTTAGCTTATAATTGAGGGCTACATAACACTTTTCCAATTTCTATAAATATATAAATTGTAAATCATGGCAAAATGAACTATGGAGTATTCAGGTTGGGTTGGCCCCATAAATTAAAGTGACTTTTGTAAATTTGTAGAGGAATTTATAGCATGAGTACAAAATAAAAAGGAACGCTGCGCCTTGACGATGAAGAAAAGAAATATATATAGGATTTAATTCTTGTTGACGTAATATAGAATGAAGAATGTAATTATAATATAAAATATATGCGTGCAGGTTTAGGCAGGGCCACGACTTTACTTTTGGCATGGTAAAGTCACTATTACGTAGCTTGTAAGGTTTATCTAATTTATTTATTTTTACAAAATAAGGTACATATAAATGAAAAATGCTAGTGTGACCACTTTTTAAACACATTTTTATAGAAGTTCATGTTAATTCCACCAAATTTATGATAACCATATGATTCATTTGAAATTCAATCTATAATAGAGTGTTTTGAGAAATGAATAGTAAAGAGTAGAAGTGAAGTGACACTCTCTTAGAGACATACTCTTCAACACTCATTTTCGAACACACTCCAGTATTGGTTAAATTTCAAACCATACTAAATTTGTGGATCTCGTGTAAATTTGGTAGATTCGATATGAATTTGAATCAATATAAGGGAACGTGTTCAAAAGCACACGATAGAGAGTGTGATGCTTTTTTTGACAAAAAGAGAGTGTGACGCTATCACGGCTCATATATAAATAAATATTATAAATATTATATATATATAGAGGAGAGAGAGAGAGAGAGAGAGAGAGAGAGAGTTTATGTAAAAGAAATAAATTATTTTGTTGTCAATTGGTAACCAAACCATTGAATGAATTGTGATAAGTTGTACTTGTAAAAACCTATGTACAGCATGTGCACATGTGTATATAAATTAAACTCTACTAATAAATACTGTATATAAACTCCAACAATTATTGAAACAATGAGACACCTTCCGGAGATGACATTGTTAAGACTCCCACATCGGATGTGATATTATGGTCTGAAAAAGAGTTTATAAGTGGGAAGCATCTCTCACCTTACAAGCCGGTTTTGTGGGGTTGAGTTAGACCCAAACCACATTCTAAGATGGTATCAAAGTCTATCCAAGATCTGTTGGGCCACCCATTGTCAGGTCACGCTCCAGATGTCTATTCCTGGGCCCCACTAGAGTCACACTCTAGATGTCTATTCCTAGGCGTGAGGGGTATGTGTTAAGAGTCCCAAATAGGATGTGATATGGCCTGCAAGTCTATTTTGTGGGGTTGAGTTAGGCCAAACTACATTATACTCCCTCAGTTCCTAATCTTTGGTACTTTTGGCTTGTTACACACATATTAAGGTACCATTAATTTGTGTTGTTTAAGTACTAAAATGCCCCACTTGTAGTTGTATTGGGATAATTGAAGTTAAAGTAAAATAGTCTTGGGACAATTAATTCATGCATTGAAACTCTAAAAGGATAAATAAATATAGAGGGTATATAAGGAAAAATTAGGTGAATTGTACATTGGGTTTTTAAAAGTACCATTATTTTGGAACAAAAATAAAAGGCTAAAAGTACCAAAGATCAGGAACGGAGGGAGTAAGAGATATCCACAAATTCATAAGATCAATTTAACATCAATTCCCTGTCTTAAAAAAACATCAAATCACGTGAATAATTTGGCATAACTAATGATTTATGTTAAATTGAAATGCCACACAAGTTGGATGGGTTTATGGGGCCAAATTGTATTCAACTTTAAAATTATGATATTAATAAATGCCATGAGTACTATGAGGTAGGGATTGATGATCTCTTAATCTAAGTTGATGTCATTGGTGACGAATGAATGAGGAAAAACTGGGTGATTATATATGGTATTCTAAATATGATTCCAATTCGATTATCTATTTATTTCTTTACGGATGGAATATTGTTTAATTAAACAACGTTTGTATTTTAGTTTGGTCCCCTTGTTAAGATGTCAACATATTTATTGACATTCCAACTGAAATTTAAATGCAATTAGGTAATTGAATACAAAATACCAATAGGCTAAGGAAGGTTTGGAGGTGTCGGTTTTCTTTCTTCTTCTGTAAAGCAAACATAAATAGAGGCTCCGATAAGAAACAATCAGGAAATTGGGAGCATTACGAAAAAGCAATAGTACTGAGAAGAAGAAGGGAAATTAGAGAATTGAGAACTGGATACTACTACTAATTAAGGGAGAAAGAAAGAAAACTAGATACTACTACTAATTGTGCGAGGTATAGAAAATCCCGAGTTATCCTAACTATGTTTATTTTTACTATAGTGCTTCTTTTTTTAACCAAAATTATAGTGCTTCTTTGTGTTATGTTGGTATTAACTATTTTTTATCAAACATGTTTCATTTCTTGAATTTGTTGAAAACGAGAAAAAGAAAGATGGCAGATTACAGAAGACAACTCAATTGAGGACTAGACCAATACTATTGACAAAAAAGAAAAAGATAAAGTCAAAACAATAATAGAGAGCTCTTAATAAAGCCTCTTAAAACACTTCATCCTAGGGATGAAAATAAAAGTACTAACTTACAATAGAGAGCTAAAAGAGACGGACACAAAAGTTGTCATTGAATGAGAATTATAGCCAACAATTTGGGCCAAATTCAGTACTTTGAAATTACCAGGACTAACTTACAATAGTCGGGTCAAAAAGTGATGAATGCGTTGTGATGTTTGTATGAGATATTTTGTATGCATTTGTTTTGTTTGTTCTTGTAGTGAAAACCTCTCATGCTATTTGGGCATGTCTCCTACTTGTGTTAACTTTTTGTGTGAATCTCGTTACCTCTTGTACCAAGTACTCCCACTTTAATGAAATATTTGCTTATAAAAAAAGTTTTAGTGATGAATAGAAAGAAGAACAGTCAATGAACATGAACAATACTCTGCCCCTTTGAGCTGAATGGGAAGACATTCCTACTTACAATTTTTTCTATGGTTAATGCTAGATGTCCCGAATTTTGTGCCCCGAATAATTCCCGAACTGATTTCCAATCTATCACCTAACGTAACTTCTATGACTTAACACGTGGTTTTAAAATGGAAAGAAGTTTCTTATTATATTTGAGCTACATGTATTCGAGATCAATTCGGTAGGTAATTTACGAGCAATATAGCTTCACTCTTTTTTTATACAAGTGATTACTTTTTAGAATGTTGAACACCTAATTGTTCTAGTCATTTACAATAAGAACAATCTATAACTAACTTTGCAAGCTCAATGCTTATCAAAAAAAAAAAAATACTTTGCAAGCTCAACTCCCCATCTTAAGCCCAACACTTTCACATCATCTTTTCTAAACCTTAATTTAAGTCTTAGTGATTTTTAATACATAGATTTTAACCTTTTTTAAACAAATAGAGAATGCAAAGACATCGCATATAGTAAAAGCATTTTCATCTATCATTAATAAGCATGCGTGTACTAGTATGCATATATTATTGAAAGCAGAAAATGAAAATTTGAAAACAAAGTAAGCATGCCCTTAGTATTCTATGATTATATTATATTGTATACCAGAAATTTAGTGACACCGAATATGACATAGCACTTTAATAAATTTATACATAAACATTGTCGGTGTAAATTACTTTTACACTGTCATCCAATTGGAGTCTAATATGTAACCAGGACAAAATACCCCCAAGTTGCATAATTTTTTATACCCTACTAATTGTTTTATCTATGCTAGAAGAAAATGGGGAGAAGTTTGTCAAAAAAAAAAGGTACACAATGAGGAGAAAGTAAAAAAAATATGTTGTTTTTATACAGAAACAAAAATTACCCCAATTTGGGCTTGCATGTTCCACTCTCATGATGAGCTTCACCTTCCCCGAAAGTTTGCAATTTGAGAAAACAAATCAGAGTAACCATTTGTGCTATCAGAGGCATCATCCTTTATGAGAGCACATGAACTATCTGGTGTTTTGACATTTTCATTTGAATGTTGAAAAGCACTTGTATTTGTGCTTTTATCTATAGGTATTACAATATGAGAATTAGAAGCTATTTGTAGTTGCAAAGCATGTTCCAAATGCCACAACACATTTCCCATGCTAGGCCTATCAACACCCTGATCAGCCAAACATTTCTCAGCAACCATAACAAAAGTCTTCAATGATTCAGGACCAATAGTATGAGCAATGTGAGGATCAATTAACTTGTGAAGCAAGCCTTTTCTATGTTGTGACATTACCCAATCAGCTAAATTAGCTTGTTCCCTAGGCAATGTTGGAGAAACAACTGGCCTAGCACACAACACTTCAAAAAGAACCACCCCAAAAGAATATATATCAGATTTTTGAGTTAGTTGTTGACTTCTATAATACTCAGGATCAAGGTAACCAAAACTACCCTTAACAGCAGTGCTAACTTGAGATTTATCTTGTAAAGCTTTAGACAATCCAAAGTCAGCAACCTTAGCCACATAATTCTCATCTAAGAGAATATTTGTTGTCTTCACATCACGATGTATGATGCTTTGAGTTGCACCAGTGTGTAGATAATGCATTCCACGTGCAGCACCAATGCATATCTCAAGTCTCTTTTGCCATGACAATGGAGGGAGGTTAGTTCCATAAAGATGTGAACGAAATGGACCATTAGCCATGTAATCATACACAAGAATCATCTCTGAATTTTCATCACAATAACCAATCAATGAGACAAGGTGGCGATGGCGGAGTTTTGAAAGCATGTTTAGTTCAGTTATGAACTCATTGATTCCTTGTTCTGAACTACTGCTTCCTCGTTTTATAGCAACTTGTGTCCCATCTTCCAATGTTCCAAAGTACACTTTTCCAAAGCCTCCAACACCAATCACTTTATTTTCATCAAAGTTTTGTGTGGCTCTTTGTAATTCAATGAAATGGAAGAAGTGTTTAGGCCCTCTTGGGGAGTGATGACCACCATGCTTGCTCTTATTAGCCTTAGGTGAATCATCAAATGTGTTTGTGTTTGTTTTTTTACATTTTGAATGGATAGGAAGGAGCCATGAGGAGAATCTTTTATGCTTTTCCCACCCTAAGGGTCTCTTTTTCCACCTTATATAAATGACTACTAGTAACAACAATGCTATAAAAGCCAATGTTAAACCAACACTAGTAACAATTTTCATTATTTTATGTCTTAGACTTGGTCCTTTATATTTCCCATCAACAGAGAAGAAACCATCCAAGCTATCTGCTGAGTTGCTAATTTTCATCACTTCAATTCCATTTAGAATTGCATTTGGTGTTCCTTGTTGGAGATTAGAAGGTCCTACCTGAACCATGATAGAACCAGTTGTGATAGCAGATTCATTAAGCACAAAGTCCTTGTAAAAAGCTGTGGCTAGAGCTTTGGTTTCAGATGAAAGGTCTAATCCTGAAACACTTTTAATCCCATTGAAGTATACATTGAAGTGCAATTGATTAAGACTTTTGCTCACTATGTCACAGAAATGCATTCTTATCAAATAAGAGTAGCTACTTTCAATATTCATCACCCAACTGAGATTGAAATTTGGTGACAGGACTGTAGGATCCTTCATGTGTACAGCAGTTGCATAAACCGAATTCGGAGCAATTAAAGGCGTAACTGTAACCCCGGTTTTTGGATATTTGATGGTTTTATTGGACAAAGAAATAGTCTTAGAGCCTTGTGGGAAAATATTATATGTTGCATCAGATTCCCATGTTCTTGACAAGGTGTCATTGTCAGGAGTTATGGTTGGGCCACCAACATTTATTCTATAGGATACTTGCAAAGCAGATTTCAACAACAATTCTTTGGATTCTCCAAGTGAAGAAGGGGAAACTGCAGTTGCTGAATCTGAGATAAGATTGTCAGGAGCTGAGACAACCTCAATGGCATTGATGAATGCAAAGGAGTTTTTCTTAGGCTTGAATTTAAGGGAGAATCTAGTGCTTGAAACGTTGACAAGATACTCCTTGAAAACAAGTGAATCATTATTTGTCAAAGAGAACTCATGCAAGAGAACAAAATTATCAGTTTGAACAGAAAAAACAGCAGCTGTTAGATTATATGAAGGGTTAGGGAGAGGGAAGAAGTATAGTCGAAGCCAAAGTCGACCGGTTTTTGAGATATAAAATGTGTATGTAGATTCCTCTCGAAAAACTCTAGCAGTTTGATATAAAGGTAATGATGAAGAAGGCACGAAAGGAGGGAGATTTATGTTGATGGAATCAACTGAGATTTGTATATCTTCAGTGGTGGACATTAGAGAAGTGGTTTCACGATCAGATTTGAAGATTCTGCCATCTTTTAAATAAGTTTTGTTGGATGAACCACAATCAATTAGATAATTAACAGGTGGTGAGAAATAAGATTCAGTTGTGGAATCACAATTGATGAGACTAAAAAGGAAAATAATTGAAAAAAGGGAAAAGATATTATATAAAGGCTTCAGTACCCCTTTATTTTCTTCTCTCATTCTATGAGGTTCAAATTCAATAATGTAACAATGAAGGTGGTGGAGGAAATGAAGATGGAGACATGAATGAATATATATATTAGAAGAAAAAATGTGTTGGGAACAAGAATGGTGATCCTACAACAGTTGAAGAAACAGAAGAGACGTGTTTGTTGGATAGTAACTGGGAATGATAAGAATGAGCAAGAGTTATTTGTTGCATGAAATGTTGGAAGGTGTTTGTTTAGTTGATAATATACAAAGGAATTGGTAAAGTCAATGATTACTCATAGGCGACCTATGCGTTGGACCTTACATGACACTAAGGATGTTTTAACTAAAAAACTTTTTTATCAACCAACAAGTGCAAACCGCGTAGCAAAAAAATCAAAATTGGTTTGAAAACAAATATTGTATTTTGGCATTATATAATTAGACACCTGTTGTAGTTTTCTAAATTTGGTAGAGGTTTGTGCCTTAATAATAGGCTAATCTCGATTCAAAAATATAATGATTTTGACTTTAGTTTACAAAATTATAACAAATTTGTTTATTTTGTTGTAGCAAGTAATGAGATAGATTTTTTTTTTAACTATGCTTAACGTCATGCAAGTTGCACCATATTTTATATTACAATAATGTTATATAGACAAATTTTTCAAGACAAATAGGCAGATACAAATATAAAAGAAAACATGTATTTTTTATCACGAAGACCATTATTCTTGAAGAGGAAAACAAGCACAAAAGGATTTGGAATATTCACATTGCATTGGTAATTTTTTTTGGTTACTATGTTTTTTGTGCGCAGTTTTCATCGACTTAACCCATGACTAATCTATGCAGGGGAACCTGGTTGGCCACAAGTACCCCGCTTTGCCGGCCCGTGTGGTTCTCCCCTACCAACAGAGTTTTTGTCACACCCAATATTCGAACCCAAGATGGTAATTTCTTATTAGCATCAGAATTATTATTAAAAATTTAAATTATATATATAATTAGTATACACATAATGTCTTTTATACTAGACTAAAGGCCCAAATTGGCCTCTGACAATTTCCCCGCAAGACAAATTCGTCCCAGACGATTATTTGACAAATAGTCCCTGACTTAACAAATTTGAAAATTTTAAAAAAGGAACAAATCAATCCCTACGCGTTTTGGTACAAATTGGTCCATGGTTATCTAGTTCCTCAAATGCCTGGATTCTGAAAACCAAAAGTCATATCTCTCTAAACCTAAACACAGAAAGAGTGCGAAAGAGCAGCAAGAGTGCGAAAGAGCAGCAAGATAAAACTCATTTTTCGTTTTGATCCATTACTTGTGTGTGATTTTTATTTCCATTTTATATTTTAATTTCTGCAGTTAGACTGTCATTTCCTTAATATTACTGCACTTGAATTTTTTGACAAAGAATTATTCATGGAAAGAATTATACTATGCATTTTACTCCACTTGAACTTTGCTTCCTTGAAATAAAAATAAAAACACAAATAGGAGATACATAAATATGAAGAAAAAAACATGTATTTTGACCATTTTTTACATCACATTGCAGTGGTGTCTCTATATATATATATATATATGAATTCGGATGTATTGACATTAACTGTCAAACCTAACAACTTATACCAACAAGGGTTGGTTTGAGTTGGTAACTGGGCTCGAATCCCACCCCAAGGTCTCAGGTTTACACGTGGCCAACCTGGTTTCCCGTCGTAGATTAGTCATCAGCAAAGTCGGTGGAAACTGCGCACCAAAAATACGGTAACAAAAAAAACTAACGACTTACATTATATATATATATAATATTGAACAAAAAATAAGGTGTTAACTAAATAAATATATAATATAATATTTAATAACTGCTATAGGAATATTGATGTAATAATACTTAAAATAATGATGTTGATAATAGTTAGTTTATTTTTAGAAAATACAAAGTATTATAGGAAAGTATTATATATTTTGTTGTAATTGAATATTTACTGAAAGACCTTATATGTTTATTAGAGAAACCTAATATCATAAAATCTTCTTCATTTTAATTAGATAAAAATTTTAACAATAAATTTAATATTAATTTAGTTTTGCTAATTTTGAACTTAAAAAAACACCCAAAAAAAATGTTGAGGTTGAATAAGGTTTGCTGGATTGAAAATACTATTTGGTTTGCAGAAGCCAGCCCAATGGAACGGAATCCTTATAATGCAATGCACTTTGAATTTTAACTTGTGATGATGAAATGAAATGAAACTCTAATTTATTTCCATTCTCCCTTCCTTCAATTCCAATTCCAATTCTAAATTCATTTTCATTCTATCTGATCTGAGTTGAAGGAACGAAATAGGAAATGGTGGATGATCAAATTCGTTTTCCAAATGAATTGCGACCATTAGCAATGGTGACTATCAGCGATAACGAAGACTATTCCGTCTTTCCCCCAATTAACCACGAAAACCTAGATGTCTTCCCACAATCACAATCACAATCTCCCCCTTCTTCTTCTTCTTCTTCTTCTTCTTCTTCTTCTTCATCTCCATCTTCATCCCTTTCCACTTTTGATTGTCACACCTGGGGAGACTATTCTCCTTCTTTGTCCCCACCCTCCGATTCACGTGCTCGCAAAGGCGGCGAATTTTCCGGTTGGTTGAGTATCGGAATCCAGATATTACGGTCCAAGGTTGTTTCCACGGTTTCCTCTTTCCGGAACCCTTCTCCCCACAGAAGGTCAATTTGGTCATTTGGGATACCCGCTGCCGCCGTGGTTACCCTCATTATGGTGTTGATGAGGTGGAAGAAGAATACGACGTTGCTCAGTGAAAAAACTCGTCTCGTGAAAATCCTAAAGGAGAAAGATGAGGTTAGCTCAATTCAATTCTTTTCATTTATTTGTTGAATTGAGTTTGAATGTTTCATTATTATTTCGAATTCGAATTACTTGTATATAATAGATTGCTAGCCTAGCCTGCATTTCTTCTGCATTAGCTGGAAAATGGAAACCCTTATTCTTATGTTATTAGCATTCAGGGTTCATACTAATTGCTAGTGATTTGGATAGGATGCTGTTTATTAACAAGTAGCAATGAAGCATCAACACAGACACGGACACCCACACACCAGTTTTATTTTTATTTTTTTTTTGAAAAATACATATGCCATTCAGAAGACGTGTCCGTGCTTCAGAGAGAAGTAGGTCCAATTTGGATTAATTTTCTGTTTGTTTACTATTTTTTAAGCCTGTAATCGGAGAATTGCGACTTCCCCATGTACTTTTTTCCGGAGCTCCAAGTTGGAGCTTTCGTTAAATGCGACTCGCGACTCTGATCGGAGAAATTCGTTGACTTGCGTGCAATCATTTATTTTTTTTTGACATGGCAATCAAATTTAAGACTAACATATGCTGTAGCTTTTGGTTTTCAGTTAATATAAGTTTATTATTGTTCATCACTGATCAAAAACTCCATATAAATTTACATATATTTATGGAAAAGTTAAATAAGAGAGCTTTTGAAATAAATTGAGATGTAGAACTAATTTTAGCTTATACAAGAAGTTATTGTTTGAAAAACTCAGTTACTATAAGATTTTCATGATATTTGACAAGTTTATCAAAACTGGCTCATTTTATTTCCTCTTCTAAAGATTGGAAGGAGAGTTTCCACGAATGAATGATCTTTTCATGTTTGTCTCTGTCTGGTTTCTGTTCATTCCTTCACCTCTATACAAATACAATCACATGTTTATCTTTGTCATGGTTTGTACTCATTTATTTACTTGAAGCCATACTTTTTTTTAGCTGTATCCTGGTTACTGTGTTGTTCCTTCACTAATTCTGATAGTATTTATTTACAGAGAATTGCCCAACTCTTGCACCAGATTGCACAAATGAATGAAATATTGATAGGTCATCACAAAGCTTTGGCTGCAAAAGTGGCTAAATGATTGTCTGAGTTTTGTGAATATGGTGAATACTGATCAAGAGCTTTCGTATCCACTGATGCTGTCTTTATTCTTTCTTTTTTTCTTTTCAATTTGAAATACCCCACTACTTACATTTGTTATTTTGCAATTTGCGTGGCTTCTGCAGGTGCTAGTTAGGATGTAAATTGACAAAAGAACTAATTGTTTTTCTTAGCCAGAATTCGTGCCACATAGTGATTGAACATGAGCCGAAGTTCCTGCCACAGAGTGGTTGAACATATGAGCTGATGAATGAAGTGCCAACTTCAGGGTTTTATCATTGTTCTGGCAAAAACTGCCGGTCCTCAAGTCGTCATATTTATCAGTGACTAGTTCAGCAGGAAACTGCAGAATTTATGCAGGAAAGCTGATAGAGCATGCTCTAACTGTGTTAACGGATGGTCACTGGGTTCTTTGCAGATGTTTAGCACATGTTATTTTTTTATTCATTCTTTTTAGAGGGGATCAATAGTGTTCTCCATTTCCCATGTTTAGCACATGTTTCTTTTGTACAAGGTCTTGATGTTAACTTGATGATTCCAACACGATTGGTGTGGCTCTAGGAAAATGGTAAACTTGGTTTTCTTGTACAACGAGTCGGAACATTTGAAACCTCAAAACTAGGGTTTATGGCAGAATTCTATTCTTAGTTGCATTAAGCTTTTGTTAATGAAAGAGTCTCAATTCTCTTTAAGAATACTATTACTTTAGATTTAATTTAATACTTCGACAATTTTTTCTCTCTTTATCTTATTCAATGTATACTACACAATAAAGTCACTTTAGGGGATCCATTCTCATGCTGGACCAAGGTTTCAAAAAAGGTCCGTTAAGGTAAAAACGGCCGCGACAAAACTGTCTCGGTGGCCACCGTTTCCGTTACGGACCGATATCACGGAGTGATAAGAAATCACGGGAAAAACCGAGACAAAACGCCGCGACAGCCGCGGCAAAATGCCGTTACAGCCGCAACGAACGCGACAAAACACCGTTCAACAGCAAAAAGTAGAAAATATTCGTTTTTGATGAGATCTTGTCACTTTCAGAATATATTCTTATTCTAATTCATTTTCCTTTCTTCAAATCAGTACTTCTGTACTTCAAAATTCAAATCAGTATTTCAAATCAGACCTTGCTAGTTGCTCCTTTCTTCAAACCAAAAGGGAACGAAAACAAACACACCACTCGATCTCCTTCACTCTTCACTCCAGCAACAAATAATTTTAATTAATTTTTTGCATTATTGTGGTTAATTCACACCGCGACGGCCGCAACAAGTATCGCAACGGTCGAAACCGCGAAAGCCTTAACACGACCGCGACCGTGACCGCTATTTAGAACCAACCCTGTGCTGGACCATGGTGCATGAGGATCAAAGTTTGTATTGACATCACACCCTTGAAAAAGGAGCCTATAATGAAGGTAATAACTGTGCTGCGAGCAGAATCGAAGAGGACTAATAGTTCTATACTGTCTTCATTTCACTTGTGCTTAAACACTGGTTTTTAATTGTGATGACTAAAGTGCATTACACATTGCTGCAAGACTGGCCACTCCCACCTAATAAGGGAAAAAACGCAGTCTAGTTCTTAGTTTGCTGCCCTTCTCCACTCATGCTCAACTAACACAGAATAAGATGCAGACTGTGTTTTAATTGAGATCATAAAAAAAAATTCATGCAAGATGTTGAATCCAGCAATAAAGGAAGCATATAGTTAATGAGTGCAAACCTTCTGTAATACAGCGTTGATAAATTATAAGCAAGCAACAATAATAAACTGTTCACAAGGCAATGACTAAATAAATTACAAATTAAGTTGCTACAGATTTCCTTTTCTTTTTCTGCTTCATTGCAGCAGATTTGTTTCTCATCACTGCAGCAGATTTGTTTCTCATCTTCACTTTCTTTACAAATTTTATAACCTTTCGCGGAGTTTTGGCTACCGAGCTGTCCACATGGTTGATTTTTTCTGGTCTTTTAGGTTTATAAACTTCTGTTATTGAAGGATCTAAGATATTCTTTGAGCACTGAAGAGTTATGCCCGTGCAGGTGGCTTCATCCCAAAGTTCTTTTCCTTTCTCAAAATCCCCTCCTCTACAAAGCTTTGGAATGAGCACATCATAAACTGGCCCATAACCTCCCAATGAGCTTCTCTTCATTTTCTCAAACAGATCAAGCGCGTGATTTACCCTTTCAACCCCACAGAGAATACCAATCAAACTATAATAAAACTTATGATTCGGGACCAAACCTTTTCCAATCATTTGATCAACTATCTCTTTCCCTTTACCAAATCTACCACTCAGAAACAACACTCTTGCCACCAGATAATAGCTGACCCAATCCTGAGCACAACCAGATTTGTTCATTGCTTCAAGTATCTGACAAGATTCCTTAACTCTTCTAGTCTTCCCCAAACAAGAAAGCAATATGTTGTAACTGATTGATGTCGGCGAAACCTTATAAGACCTCATCTCCATCATCACATTTAAAGCTTCAGGAACAAGTCCTGAAGGATTATGTCTAAGATTTCGTTCACAAAGGCACCTAAGGAATGTGTTGTAGCAAACTAAATCCGGAACAACCCCTTCAGATTTCATCTCTTGAATAATTCTCCTAGCTTCCTTCACATTCCTCTGAACAGACCAACCATAAAGAAGACTTCTATAAATGCAAGGCAACACATCTTTAACCTTATTTTTGTGATGCCAAAGCACCCCTTCAGCTCTCTTAGCATGCCCTTTGGAGCAAAGAGCATTGACAATAGCAGTAACTGTAAATTCATCAGTAAAGCACTTATACTTGTCTAAGTTCTTGAAAATACCCAATGCTTCATCTTCTTTCCCTAGTTTAACCAAAGTATCAGCTACAAGACCAAAAGTCTGGGCATCCATTACTCTACCCTCCTTCTTGAGATCTCCAAGCAAGATATCTAGTGCCGTGTAGTCATTCTTTTCGGCGAAAACTCTAAGAGCATAGTTATATTCCTTGTCTTCTAAATCAGAACTCAAACTCTTACTGGACCATAAGAAGAACCTGAGCAGTCTTCTAGTCTGTGCCTCATGTTTACTGGAATCAATAGTTTGAGCTACAAGAGATGAAGTTAAAGAACCCTTAAACTTATTTAGACTTAATTCAAGATCATCAAGTCCACCAATAGTGCTGGTGACAATGTTGCAGAGCTCTTGCAAATGGGGATGTGCAGATATTGGGTGCAATGTGGGGTAGAGGGATACTGAAAGTGATTGGAACTTCCGGGTCCTCGTATTTTGAAGCCAGTAGCGTTTCCAAGTAGAGTTCAGCAAGCCATGCATGTTGAATTTCATTTCAGAAATTCATCAAACACGTTATGTGCATTACTTGTAATGTAACTCCAAACCCTTGAAGCAAGTCCCCCCAAGAGAAACTTTTACTTCCGTCACCTTGGATTCAATATTTGGCCAACTCTCGTCGTCGTCGTCGTGGAGATAGTCGTCGTAGTCTTCACATTTGGCCCCACATGGAGATTGGGTTTAAATTTGAACAAAGCCCCTTTTTGACGACCTTCGTGATCGTGGACTGTGACTTGAACTGCAATTTGCGTGAGTGTGTACAAAACCGATGCAGCAAAAGATGAATTGTATTTCACTTTCCTTGGATTATTATGTTTTCTTCGGATCAAAAAACCCGTGGATTTACAACCATCAACCATATAGCGAGGGAATACCCAATTTAATCCTTGACTTTTTAAAAATGTTCAATTTAGTCCCTGACTTTTCACATGTGTCAATTTAGTCCTCAACATTTACAAATGTGTATCAATTTGGTCCTTCTGTCAACCATAGTTAGTTACAAAGTTGATGTTGACATGGATTTTTTTTATTTTTTTTGGTAGTGTCAATTTGGTCCCTGACATTTGCCACATCAACTTTGTAACTAACCATGGTTGACAGAAGGACCAAATTGACACACATTTGTAAATGTTGAGGACTAAATTGAACATTTTTGAAAAGTCAGGGACTAAATTAGGTATTACCTCACCATATAGTAGTTCTAGTCTAAAATCAAAAACATTTTTTAAAAATAAATAATTAATAAAGTGCACTTTAACTCAACAACTGTGGTGTAGTTGTTGGTAGTTTTCCTACATTTTCTTTGAAGTATAGTACCACCACTACTATAATCACCACCTATGATTCTCTAACTAAGTTTTTTGATATAGTTTTTTACTTTTTTTTACTACAAACATATTTCACTCTATGAGACTAATATGGCATGAACTGAGGGTTAGAAAATAGAATTAATTTTTAATCACTCTAAAAGAAATTTCAAAAGGGTATTTGTACTTGTTAAAAACTTGTAATTAGTTTCTTAAATAGTAAAACTTTAAAATATTTTATAGTTAGATCCTAGAATTTTTAATTAATTTTTAATTAGCTAATTATAAATTATTTAAAAGTTGATGGACCCAATTAAAATATAATAACCTAATTACAAAACTAAGCCCTTATTTCTTAGTTGAAAGTTGTTGAACTTTGTGATGTATAAAGCTCTATAAATACAACTTCTACTTTGT
The DNA here is from genome assembly GCA_963573325.1 of Astragalus glycyphyllos. Classification (NCBI taxonomy): domain Eukaryota; kingdom Viridiplantae; phylum Streptophyta; class Magnoliopsida; order Fabales; family Fabaceae; genus Astragalus; species Astragalus glycyphyllos. The sequence continues at coordinate 57,937,309 of OY754308.1, read as the reverse complement.
GTTTTGGGTCATCAAATCTGCTTCTCTCTTTAAAAAAGTTACATCATCGAGTTTTGAGTGAGTGAGTTTAGAAAGCCAAACAGGATCTTCCCTATGGTGTGAAAACGAATTTGACATTGCAATAGTTAGAGGTTGTTAGTGTTTGATCTTTCATGCTTCCGTGATAGCGATTTAAATGTGTTGTTTTGATATATAGATGTTTAAATCGATTCTGTAAATATATCTAACAATCATCACATATGAGTAATTTCTACTTGTATAATGGTACAAGCGTGTGTTACAAAGCATAACAAACCAAGCACAAAACAAGAATACACATTGATTTAGTTTGAACTAGATAATTTGTTGCACTTATTTTGCTCATTTTCTAAGACTACAATTGCCTGATTTGTTTTGATTTGTTACATTGTTGTGAGCTATGCCCTAAATATAAGGTAGTACATGATTTTAAATCATGCATCCTTCGGCCTCCCAAAAAAATTCAAGGTTTTATTATACATGTTTTTTCATTTTCTAACTAAAAAATGAGCATTTGACATTTTTCAATTTAATATATTTAACTATGTAACACATGTTTTGTAACATTATATAAGTATGATTTATTTTTGAAGATGATTTAAATTGTTTCAAGTATATCTGAAATGTAAGAACCATGTCATTTACAATGGGTTAAACTTTTTTTGTCATCATAGGGACTGATTTGATATATTTTAGATACTTAGAAAATGCTTGGCAAAAGGTAGCAGATAGCGGATAAGCTAGCTTATAGCGGATGAGGTAGCCGATTGAATTTAAAATGTTTGGTAAAATTAGCAGTTGAAGTAGGTTATAAATATAAAATTACATAAATAGACATATGCAATTCATGTTTAAAAAGGAAAGAGAAATTCATTTAATGGAGGATAAATGAGTAATTTAATTAAAGTAGTGAAGGTAAATTTGAGAGAAAAAATGAAACGCTATAAGCTATAAGCTCAAACGCTACTTCAAGTAGCGTTTCAAAAAACGCTATAAGCTACTTAAAAAACACTAAAAGCTGGTATTGTCAAACACCTACAACTAGCGTATCTGCTATAAGCTAGCAGATCAACTTTGCCAAACACATCCTTAGCAAACTATTTTGAGGTATTATAGACGCTTGAGAGACTATTTTTGAGAGAAAATGCTTTAGTTAGATGTGAACTTTGTTTGACAGTAAATCTCAGACAATACTCTTATCTTGAGTCAGCTTAAAGGTATCTAACATAGTCTTCATTACAAACACGACCTCCTCGAAACAGTTCGAATTAAACAAAAGTGTGACACTTTCAACCGGATTGGAAATAACCGGCAGGAGTCCACCTTCTGCAAGAGCTCAGTAGATGGATCATTTGAGGAACTGAGACCGAGAAAGTTTGTTTGAGCTCCAAAGGATGAGCAGGCACACTAGAACTGAATCAGCATCCCAACGGATATCGTACAAGCTCATCAACCAATGACAATGTCATAATTTTCCATCAAAGCAAGAAAGGGAGCCAAAGTCCTCAACATGACAATTCTAGAGCAGGAAAGAATTCATTGGCCCTGCTGCGCCGCACTCATGGGCCGAATAAGTGACCTGACATTCTCAAGCATCCTCAGGAGAAAAATCCCTTGCAGCATGGTTTTCATCCTCGTCCTCTTCATCGTCATCATCGTAGTCAGTGGCAGGTTGTCCATTTAGATCAACATTAACACCATTCAACTTTCTGACAAACTGTCCTCTAACACGAGGCCGCCTTTCAGCAAGTTTTTTTCGATTGACATACCTAATTTTCTTATCAAAGCAGCGTTCTTTCCTTTTCTGTCTAAACTTAATCAATGCTGCTTCTCTCCTATCAGCTTTGCTTAATTTTACTTCACGTGAACTTGAACTTCCTAATGATGGCCATGGATGATGAGCTGTAGAAACCTGGCCAGATTGTAAGCAAATACTCATTGGATGATAATATGGGAAGGATGTCATCCCAGTTGCATGAGGAGGACATTGTGAAAGATGGTTGTACTGGGCAATCATAGATGAACCAACATGATTTTGAAGGTCCTGGATATTCTGTTGATACATTTGTGCTGATGATTGCATCATAGCATGATTCATTTGTGCTGAAAAATAATATGGATAAGCATGTTGCGCAGTCATGCCAGATGACTCGAGCTCCGAACCATGACTTCCATTTCTATGATGCACTACACCCTGAAAATGTTCATACCTGTAATTCCTGTGCTGTGAAACCTCCATTGATGCAGGTGGAGTACAAGATCTTTCAATAGAGAAAGAATTAGGGATACTATTGTTGCTAGGTAAGTCATCTTGTGAATGACTTTCAAATGTTTCTCCATTTTCATGCCGATTAAGTTCATTACCTTCTTGTTGAGCACATTCTTGACTCATATCGTCCACCCTCACTTGTGAAGTACTATTATTATTGTCAACATGAGCAATCTCTTCAAAGTTCTTCTGCGTTGTTGCTTTGACATAAGTGAAAAAGGCTGATGACTCTCCAATCCTTAGCTCACTCTTCTTTGGACCAGATGATAAATGTCCTACAAAATTAGATAAAATTAGAGACATAAAAATAATATGGGATTCTCACACAAATCAAATTTTATTCAACTTCAGTAAATCAAATATCTCTTATTGATTGAAATCATTTGCAGAATTATAACTATGAACCAGGCAAAATATGAAGTGCAAAGTACCATCAGTAATTTTGTTACAGGATTGATTCTGCCCCGAAGTACCTGCATAATAAGCAACACAAAAGCATTAATAGATGCATTTATTTAATTTTTCTTGAAACTAGCAAGAATGCATAACAGACCAAAATTGGGTAACAGAAGATGAGGAAGAATAAGAAAACCCAAAGTTAATAATAACTTGTGTCATTTTACATTTATCAAACAAGTTGTCCGATACAATTATAGGAATGACTAGCCAAGCATTATGTTGTATACTCCAAAGTTGATAATATGTAAAAATGAAATATAGTTTCATATAATGGAAAAAAGCAGTTGAAAGAGGAGCGCACCTGTTCGTCGATCACTAATTCCGGGTACATTAGGCAGATACTCTGATACATGAGCATCTGAAAACTCCTCAATAACAGCAGCAGCTATGGCAATACTAGTCTGAAAAAGTATATCATAACACAAATATTATGTCACATGTCATCTATGATCTGAAGTTATTAACAGAACCAGCTGTGAATACTTCCAAAAAGCATTAGCGCAATGCTAGATCTAAAGACTAGACCTGTTTACGAATGTGAAATTTCTCACCCTCCTGTTTACTGGATATGTGCAAGGGAAACATCAACACTATTCTAATTCTACACATATCACTGCATAATTCAATGGCTCTATACATAGTTGTGACATCTCCTGTCTTCAGTTTGTGTCAAACATATTCTAAACTATTAATTAGTGATAGGTACCAGAAACCATCTCAATCTAAAGAACAAATAACTGTGTAATATTGAAATTATAGGTGCTGAATCTAAGTGATATCAGCCCTCAAACAGACTTACAAGAGGAATAATGAAAACAATGAAATAATGGAAATGGCAATCCAATTGCCAAGTCCCTAGCCCAAGCCAATCCCAAAAACCAGCCTGCTTACTCTTACCTCACTCCTCCTATTTATTCCCCTCCCTCAGTAACTATGCGTGAGGTAAAAAGCACACTCTCTTACTGCCAACTCAGCAAAGTTGGTTACAAATGATTCCCTCCACTATTAGCTACTTAGCTTGTATTCCAATTCTACCCCTTCTAGAATAAACCTTAGCAAACCTATTAACTTGCCCTGAGTTATCCAAGTCCAGGTACTCATCAATACTCCCCCTTTCAAAATTCAGCTTGTCCTTAAGGTGAAGGTATCGAGCTAATAGCAGACTTAACGGTCTTCTTCCCGGATCCCACAGCTGAAAACACAATGACCAAGTTATGTAGGAAGTATAACAATTGCCACCAGGATCCCATGACTTGAGGCATGAGAACCAAGCTATGCATAAAATTGAGCAACCTCCTAGGTTGAGTCTTCCGTTTCCTTTACCCTTCTCTGCCACAAAACAGAGTATAAATGTACCCTTAATACCAACAATCAATACCAAATGAAGCCTCCCCTTAAACTTCAAAACCATTGCACTCCTACCTGGGTCCCATATCTTGGAGGAGAATGATTGAGTTATGCATGAAACATGAAAAAGTCGTCCTGGGTTGTATGCTCTGTCTTGGGTGTCATTTCTAACCCAAAAACAGAGTATAGTTGCAGCTGAAAAATGTCCCTCGCTTGTGAAGGGATCTAATAAATCAACTTCTGTCACGAGAGTTGCTACAATTACTTGGTGGTGTTGATGTGTTTGATTCCTATGGTCTTCCATTGCACATATGACACTCTCTTGTATGCTCACATTTTGTTTCAGGTCACTGGATACATATTCAAAGACAAGAACTATCTTGTTGACCCTTGCATCTGCCACTAGTGCATTGGAATGTAGCTTTTTAATTTCTATTTTCCTTGCTTGCAACCACTTCCCCTCACTATTACATGGGGCAGCTTCAATAACAGGACTCTGGGGCATTTTAGAGCTCATCAAAGCACTACCATAATTACCAACGAAGTCTATAATAGAAGACAAATCAATGTGGGACAATTCTATACCTTCAGCAAGTATAGACCAACCATGGACTAGAAGAAGATGGTTGAAGAATTGATCCAGAGTTAGTGTTGTTAGGCCTCCATAAGTAGTTTCCAGTGAGTAAATTTTTGTGATCCCAGTTATGCAAGAAATTGAATAACTGCCTCCCGGATCAAATGCCCTGTTTTCAGCGCTATTTTTGGGCCGAAAACAGAGTGTTGTTGCTGCTCTATTCTTCTTATAAGAAACTCTCTTAATAAGAGCAAATACTTCAGTAGTTGTAGCATACATTCCCAAAGCTTTAACCTCAATACACAAGGATACAATACTGGGTGGTCGTTCCCCTTCTTCACCAATTATAGTCCGTCCCAGAATTTTTGAAAATAAAGAACTGTTGAAGAGTTGATCCTTTTTATTGTTTAATCCCTCTACTACTTGTAATGCCCTTCCGGTATTAGTAAATATGGGAGGTGTAATAATAAAATTGTGGGCCTGGCCCATTGGATTAAAAATGAGGTCCACTTTCTTTTGGGCCCAACCAAACCCAACCAGCTTCTTTTTCTTTTCAGATATTAACAACCTCCTTTCTATATTAAAAAGATCAGAATTACTAACCAAAAATTTGGTAGGTGTAAGTATCAGATGCTGGGCCTGGCCCAATGGGTCAAACTTCAGGTCCAATGGCCTTGAGCTGCATCCTACGCAAGCTTCTTTCTCGTTCCCAGACTCGACGCACCCTTTCACCGACTGAGAAAGAAACTGCCCTCCCTCATCGCGAGCCATCTGCTCCACCCCTTCGTCCGGCGGCTCCGGCGGCGGTTCACTGCCACTGACGTCACGACGTCCTTCTCTTTCCTCATCACTCCTTTTCGCCCCTTCCTCTTTCTCCTCTCTGTCGCAAACTTCAATTTCGCGAGAGAGAAAAATTTCCCCCAAATCAATCAACGCCTCAGCCAAGGTCGCGGTGGCGTGTCCCTTCTCCGGCGACAGTTCTCCCAGCGTCGATTCTTCCGACGACAGCTCTTCGTCATCACTGTCCCATTTTGGCTCATCATCCCCACTGTAACATTCACCTGCGATGCCATCCTTTTCCTTCAATGATTCTACTGTTTCAGATGTCGCTAGAGAGAAGAAATGCTCATCTGTGTTACAAGAACTCTTTGTTTCCGTCCCCACAGACGACGCCAGCACTTCACCTCCATTCTGGTTCTTCTCAGTTTCTCTTCCTACTTCTGGTTTTCTGGATTTTGCCTTCACATCGAATTGTTGCAACATACGCCATTTGTGATCTAAATAGATCTAGTGAAGCTTCTGTGCAACTTCACCTCTTCTTACTCTCCTTCTGCACGGAGCATGGTCACGCCGTGATCGACGTCCCTCTCCTCTCGCTCTTTCTCCGTTCGCCCTTCGTTCCCAGAGGTTCTTGACTTCTCGCAGATTCTCTTTCCATTCTGGTACACTGTTAAACGTTTCCTCTTCCAGAAACTCCAAGGCAGCATCTCTAATCTTCTTTTGAGCACCCGGGATCGAGTGCTCTGATACTACTTGATAGATACCAGAAACCATCTCAATCTAAAGAACAAATAACTGTGTAATATTGAAATTATAGGTGCTGAATCTAAGTGATATCAGCCCTCAAACAGAGTTACAAGAGGAATAATGAAAACAATGAAATAATGGAAATGGCAATCCAATTGCCAAGTCCCTAGCCCAAGCCAATCCCAAAAACCAGCCTGCTTACTCTTACCTCACTCCTCCTATTTATTCCCCTCCCTCAGTAACTATGCGTGAGGTAAAAAGCACACTCTCTTACTGCCAACTCAGCAAAGTTGGTTACAAATGATTCTCTCCACTAATAGCTACTTAGCTTGTATTCCAATTCTACCCCTTCTAGAATAAACCTTAGCAAACCTATTAACTTGCCCTGAGTTATCCAAGTCCAGGTACTCATCAATTAGTAACTTCCTTATAGTTATGTTTTTGTTTCCATGTCAATGCTGTTAAAATTTACCAAGGATGCAAATCTATTTCTGACTTGCATCTGAAATGTAGTTCAAGATTTCTTTTATGAATGCATTGCAGTTCATTTACATTGACTCGATTTTGTACATGACCTTTGGCTTCTATGAATTAATATAATACCATCATAATTAATAACTTTTTTTCATATGGAAGACAATACATGAAATGAAAGTAATAAGCATGCAAATATCGAAGGCTACACACTGAAATATAGAATAATTTGGCAAGTAAGTTCAAAGTTGATTACTAAAGAACCACTATTCCTTCATATAATCAAGTCAATTTTAAAGTTCCCATGGTCAGTGGCAGATGTAGTTGAAGGGTATGGGGGCAATTTCCCCCACAAGATAAATATTTTTAGCTAGAACATACTTGATAAAAAAGATTTTGCTCCCAAAAAAAAAACAGAGGTTGTCCCTGTAAGACAATTTTTTTAGAGTAAAAACTCAAACTGATCCTTGAGAAAAAATACAAAGACATATTTGATCACTGAGAAAATGGAAAGTACTCATTTGGTCCTCAAAAATCTCAAATTTCAGTTAAATTACTCTTTGATGGGGACTAAACTGTCCTTCAAAATTACCCTAAAAAGAATTGATTTAACTGGTATTCTAGGTTGTTAAAGGATAAAATTGATACTTTTCATATCGAAGGGACCAAATATGCTTTCGTATTTTTTCTCAAAAACCCCATTGGTCTTTACTTTGATTTTTAAAGGTATTTAGAAAGTTATAAGAGATAAAAGAGAAATTATGTATTTGCAAAAGTTATATTATTTTTATTCTATGAAAATATTATTGACTCCATTTTTCCCTCACTAACGAAAATTTCTAGATCCGCCATTACCCATGGTGCACAAGCTCATCAATTTCTGGTCATGCAGAACCTGTTACCTTCATTCTTTTATTACTTAAATATTGTTTTTCTAACATTCACCTCTTGTTCTTGTTGGACCGATATTCCTGCTTCCGGATTAGTGATTCTTTTGGAATTGTCATCTGTTTCTTCAGAGAACAAGGTGGTACTGCTTGTGTTGGCATCACTTGGGTCAGATGCTACCAGTTCAAAGTCATAATTCACGATGTTGTTCTCTACAAGCCCAAGCTGCCAGAATAGATATAAACACCCATTTCAAATGCACATGCCCAAGAAGTTAAATGGGGTAAGGATATAACAGAAGATGAGGACAGATATAATATGATGGGATAATGTTATAAAAAATAAAGACTGGAAAGTTCAGGAAATGGAGATAAGCAATTGCACGTGCCCACTGAAGAAACCAACTGTGGGGAAAGAGGAGAGGCTACCCCAACATTCTATATTTCATTTATGGTTAGCCTGTGTGAAGTTGTATTTCTGTGAGAAATCTCCTCTTAAATCAAGACAGATTCTTTCCAATTTTCCACATTCTTCATGTGATGAAGTTATACAACATTTTTTCCATAATATGTGAAACTACAAGCTCAATGTCTGTTAGTTGCAATAGTCATTAAGCTTATACTTTCACGAACACTTCGATTCATTTTTAATTTACCTAATTTTAGTCAAAAACTGATTTACTAATATTGTCAACATGCAATGTTCAGTATTACTAATATTTGCCTTATTGACTTACAAAAAAATATTAGTTGTAATAACCAACTACCACCAGAAAATTATGAAACTGGCTAGTGGATTGATCGGTTTTCCAAGAAACTCGCAAAATACTGAATATACATTATAACTTCTTGGTCTTAAGCACTAATTGAAGGCTATGCACACATGTTTTACATTCATAGTGGTTTATCCTTCGAGCTCACAGGCCACAGGTGAAATTTAAGAACAGGTGGAAAAGTGAAATAGTATGAATGAAGACAATATGAAGAACATCCATAACATGAAATAGGGCAACACATACCATGCGTCTCCTTCTCCACATGTGCGTCCACAAAGTTAAAAGTTCATTAGTGCGTAAAGGCTTCACTAGATAGTCTGCCGCCCCAAGTCTCAAGCACTTAACGACAACTGATACCTCATCTTGTGCGGACATCACTACACCAAAAACAATAAAAACATTGATGAGGAACACAATATAATTTGCCTAAAATAATGAATCTTACATATTCCTTGTGTGAAATAAACAACCAAAGCATACTTATAACAGGGATTCGGCGCAATTCTTTATCTCGTGCTATGTACTTCAACAACTTCATACCCTTCTTTACTGGAAGGTCAACTTCAGCTAGTATGATATCTATATATTGCCCCTCCGCATTCAATGCATCGATTACTTGCCTTGCTGACCTTACAGACGTCACTGAAACATGGGAAATCCATCCAATAGCAAGTCAGGAATTGCAGAAGCATTAAATAATATAATCCAAACGGCAATCCCCCACAAGGAATAGAAAGCAGAATGAAAATCAATAAATTTAAAGAAACTTTCATTTAAGGGAGTCGAAAAAGAAGAGAAGGGATCGAAAGGGAACTCAAAAGTGGAAAATCCTGCACATATTTAAACTGGGGAGCTCTAATTCTAAAAAATAAAACTGAACCTCAAATTAATGAACACCGGAGGAAAATCCACACCAGTCATCTTTCTAAAGATTGAAGTAAGCAACACTCTCACACAAGCTTAATTTAGTCTAGCTTATGGAAGATAAATATGCCTCTTGTAATGTTTTTCATGTATATCTTGAACAAAAGAGCATGGGCCTCAATGGAGAACACAAATTCAGTTTAAAAAATGAATAGAAGTAAGCAACTCAAGAAAACTTGACATATACAACAATAACAAAACATTTTTTCACATTCTTGTGCCAACATCCAAACAAGAGTTATCCTCTACTGAATCCAGAAAACTCACACTAACACCCTTCAAGCAAAGCAAAGTTGAATTTAACCTTTCTGACAAGACATGAACAAACAAAGATTAAGCACAACAAAAAACCCAAATAAAAAACCATAAAATAAAGGAAAGGGAAGTTGCATACCCTGATAAGAGCATTTCAAAAGAAGAGTAGAAACCTCTTCACAACTTTTGGATTCGTTATCACACAGCAAAATCCTAACTTTACTCCTGTCAATGAAACCATCACCACTCTTGTTATTGTTTCCACTCCTCTCTTTACTATTCAAATTAATAAGTTCATCGATCTCAGCCTCCATCTCAATTCTCAACCAACCCCTTTTGCCTATGCTATTGAAATAACACAAAGCCCAATACCAAACACTTAACCTTCATCCAAAATCTTATCTTGTACTCAAACCCCCAATTAGATGGATGAATTCAAAAGCTAATTCCATCACCCACTTGTCAAAAAACAAAATTGAAAATCCCTTAACCAGAAAAAAAATTGAAAATTCAAAGTGGAGTTAACAAAATCTAAAGACTAAAGAAGAGATGGATGCAGATCATGGAAGTTTTTGAGAGTAAGAAAGGGGGAAATGAGAAGAGTGATTGTGATTGCGAAAATTGCAAAGGATGCCGACGAGAACTAACGTGCGCCAAAAGGAGGGTAAGAAAAAAGGAAATACTAGGTGGGAAGAGAAGAGGGCGTAGGATAGCAAAAGGGGGTGACGTGGAAAGAGAAAGTGGAGAAAAGTGTAATAAGAAAGAGAAATAGATATTTTAGTAGGTGTGGTGTGGCTGTGGGTGGTGGTGTGGATATTTTGTTAGAGATAGAGAGCTGACCACGTCACTCATTCACTCCTAGATTTCTTTCTCAATGCCTTAAATCTTTAACCAAAATATCTTTATCTCCTTCTTTCATTTTCGTTGGATGTCCTCAATCAAACCCCTTTGAGATCTTGTCTTGAGAATTTTGAAATTAATTATTATTTTTTGACACTAAGAATTTCGAAATTAATTATTGACGTGCTTGTTACTTGGAAGGCTTTTTTTTTAACCCCAGCTTCTCTCCCATACCCCCATTTTTATGTTTTAGACCAAAATACCCTCATTTAAAAAAAATGTTTTTTTTTTATTTTTCTGGAAATACACATAAATTCGGAAAGGGGTATGAAAATTTCTGAATTTATGTGTAAATTCGGAATGCAATTTTTTAAAATACATTCCGAATTTATAATTTACGTATAAATTCAGAATATATAAAAAAATGTATTCCGAATTTACACATAAATTCAGAAATGTGAATTTTTAAAAAAAAAAAAAATCAGTTTAAATTAGTTAAAAAATCAGTTTAAATTAGACGATAACGAAACAGTAATTTAATAAAGTGCGATAACGATAACAAACGGGAAAAAAAGCCGTAATATAATAAAGTCGATAAACCACGAGTACATATACAAAAAGAAAACCAAAATAAATACATCTACGGATGAAAGTCTAAGTGTCCTAAAGTCTGAAGGAGGCTGTCATATACATCGGCTGGAATGCCTCCCTCATAACCCGTAGCATTAAGTATGTGTCCAGCGGCAGCATCCATCGCATCCTGATAGGTCCATGGACCGACATCCTCAGCTACAGCCTACTGATCTGGTACATGCTGCTCTGGTACATCCTCAGCTGCAGTTAGTAGTGGAATGGACACCCGTTGATACCAAGGTAGATAGTCATCGGTGCACTCACCCGCCACGCCTGCGACTCTGCTAGTACAAAAAAAATCCGCACTGGGGATGGATACACCGACAATCTCTCTAAAATGGAGATCACTGATGGACGTGGTCCTGAGATGGGTGCAGGAGGGATCTGTTGGATGCGCCCAAACTGCCAACGAAACCCCGGTCAGCCATATATGTCACAGCAATGTCGCCTCAGAGCAGCCAACCTCTGAAATGTGCCATGCTGTGGAATGGAACGTGCAGTCTGTGGTCCTCCCAAGGCGTCAGAATGATCTGGTCCAGTCGCAGGTTATCGATTCGCTCCCGAAAATGTATAAGCTTCAGATCATCACACTTAAAGTTCTTCCACCTACTGCAACGTGGAAGCCCAGTATCAGGGAACATCCTCCGCCGGACAATAGTGGGGAAGTACTCATAAATCCAGCACTAAAATAAAATAATTAAATGAATAAATAATTAATTATATAAATAAAACCAATTAAAAGAATAAAAGTAATTAATTTATTAAGATTCGCCAATCTGCCTGGTGTCCCAATAAGCGGCCAAGTTAAGCTGGTCATAGAGATATGCCAGAGCAGCTGGACCCCAAGCCCACTGGCCACATGTGTCAAAATTGCAAATGAGACTAATCCACTTAGCAGGCACGTACGTGTGACTCTTGTCGGAGAAGATGGTGCCCCCAACAAGTGTAGAATATAGCACTGTGTTGCATGATCAAACTGCCCCCGATGCATGTTATCTCTGTAGGCATCCTCTAAAAATTTGAATCTGAATGCCGGAGTCCTGCAGGCATTAATCTCGGTCTAGCAGACCGCCCCATCTACTCTGAGATAATCCACCCCAGCCTGAACGGCCTCAGCATGTGAAAGATGTAGAGGCTCAGCCAAATGATTGCCGGTGAGCGGCAAGTGGAGCAACGCAGCCACGTTGTCCAATGTGATGGTCATCTCCCCCCAAGGCATGTGAAAGGAGCTAGTATTAGAATGCCACCTCTCAACAAAAGCAGATACAAGCTCATGGTTGATGTTGATTAGAGGTGTGGCGTCCAACTGAAATAGCTTCGCCTGGTCCAACCATGCTGCAATATGAGGGTGGTGCACCTCAAGTCAAATAGTGGATATCTTCCCCCTGTGAGATGCAACCTTCAGCGTACCTCAGTATTGTTAAAATATAAAAGTAATTTATAAATAATTTAAACTAAAAAATAAAAGTAATTAATAAATAATTACCTCCCCGGCCAGTAGCCGACTGACGCGGTGATCCGCAAAGCGGTGCAACAAAGGCCGCTCAGCAGCAGCCTCAGCCTGATGCTCAACAGGCTCCTGTATATCCGGCTGCTCAGCCTGTGGTATGTCCGGCAGCGGTATGTCTGGCAGCGGTATCTCTGGCTTCTCAGCCTGTTGTATCTCTGGCTACTGAGCAGGCTGCTCCTGGTCTTGTCGCTGTCAGACACGCCTTCGATGCTCAGAAGCGTGACCGACATGTCTAACCAATCTGATCCTCGTACTAGGACCAGGATCATCTTGCGGTGTAGGTCCAGATGCCTCGCCTGGTGCAAAGTTTCCTCCTCGACTGGTAGCCACTGAAAAACGAAAAAAATGAGTTAAAACGAATTTTTTTTAAAAAAAACAAACAAATCGAAAGGTTTTTTATAAAAATTTCCGGAAATACATGTAAATTCGGAATGTAATTTCCGGATTTACATTCCGAATTTACATGTACTAGTATGCTTCACCCGTGCGCTGCACGGGTAGACATTAACTTGTAACATAAAAGTTGACAATTTCATTTCATAATTAACTTGTCTCCAAATAAGTATTTATTTGTACTATATCTGATATTGCGATTAAAAAGAACTCAGTGTAGCATGTAATTTATTGTGATATACAATATATATATATATATATGTGTAAATATCGTTTCAACAAAAATCTATACATGTCAAATAAAAAGAAATATAGATACTTTTTTATTAAAGAGTATGTATTTGATACTCTCATATTGTCGAATGATGTTGGTGATATTTCGATAAAAATCCAATAAGAAAAAGACTATAATCACAATCTAGCAAAGTACAGGTAAATATAATCTATCCAATAAAATGTTAATATTATGAGTGGTATTTGTAAGTGTACTATCAAAAAGGGATAGTTTCAATAAAAGGGATAGCTTTGAGGTTATTTTTAATATAGGTCCAAGTATAGTTTGCAGCCCACATTAGAATATAAGATAGGCTTAATTCCAAAAAGGGCAGATTTGGTTTTCCCTACACTTTTAGGGATATTTTAGTAAATGAACTCTTTTGTTAGTATCCACATACCATTATCAGACCCTGCTTCACGAAGGATCCCTTCACTTTCCTTTCCCAGTCGTTCTGGTCATGCAAGGCTCCAAGTAGCGACTGCCACAACCGGCTTCGTCAAACACCGGATCTGTTGGTGGTGCTTCCGATAAGCAATGGCTGCCAACGACGGATCTTCTTCCTCACGTCATGGACGATGTGTAAGGGGAGCCTCTGCTGAACGGAATCCCTCAACCGTCCAAGCCGAGGTACGATTTCTTCCTGTTAATATCTACCCGTTTTCATAGTTACGAATCACGATTATGGGTTGTTGATTTCAGAAATTGGACAGAAACATATAATTAATTAAAACCCTTATTTTTATGTAAACCAAGACTATGAAAATCCATTAGTAATTTAAAGAAAAATTGACTTTTGGTGTTTGATTTAGTTTCAAGGTAAGTGTTGTTGATTTTGTTCTGGGTAAGATTGATTTATGAATAACATCCCACTTTCATAGCTTTTCGAAGAAAATCTAGAGGATTTTAGTATAGAAATTTTCACTTGTAATCCGAGCATATTGTGAATGATTTGAAACATGAATCAAATGTTGTTGTCTGTTAGGTTGCTTAGACTGTTTGAGACCTTAGTAATATAAGAATTGTGGCCATTAACATTAGTAATCCTACAAAAGAGTTCTAACATGCTAGTATTGTGGCCATTTGTATTTGAATATAAGAATTGCACCACCTTGGATATTGTATTGTGGCCATATAAGGTTGGCTTTATATGGGGATATATTTAAAACAGTTAATTAGGTTTAATAATATTGGATAATGGACAAAACTTCTCATTCCAATTACTCGAATAAGATGGGAGAAATTTAAAGAGTAATAAGTAGTGGAAGATAAATGTAAAGTTTTTGCGTCTCACAAATTTCGATCGAATGTACTAAAATTATATGATGTAACCTTCAGTTTATCAAAAGGACAGCACACTAAATACGTAACATCCGTTATTAGCGGATTAGCAGATCATGATAAAAACTTCGATAAAGAGAAACAAACTGATAACAATTACACATTGTCAAACACTTCTCGATACACTACATTTTTAGTGGATCGCAACAGATTTTTATCTTCATCAAGTGTAAGGAGCTTCAGACCCTTCCTTGATTTAACACGGGAAAGTGCAACGTACAACTGTCCATGTGTGAAAACGGGTTTCGGCAAATAGATCCCAACATGTGAAAGTGACTGGCCCTGGCTTTTATTGATGGTCATCGCAAAGCATACTGTAATAGGGAACTGTCGACGCCTGAACTTAAATGGAAGTCCAGCATCACTTGGAATAAGATTCATCCTGGGAAGTAATATCTTGTCACCTATGTTCTTACCTGTTAGGACGGTAGCTGTTATAATGCTTTTCCCCAAGTGATTTACCATTAATCGCGTACCATTACATAGGCCTGCTGACTGGTCGATGTTCCTCATAAGCATAATAGGTACGCCTACTTTGAGTAGTAACTTGTGGTTTGGAATACCGGAACACTTGACATCATTCAGAAATTCTGGAGTGAACCATTCACTCTGACAGTCACTGTCCTCATCTGATTGGCACACAGTGTCTGAGCTGAGGTACTCAACAACTTCACCAGGAATTTGGGACAAAACGTAATCATTAACTTGCTCCACAGACTCTAGAGTTGGAGCTAGTATGGCACGCTCCTCAAAAAAATGGTCCGTGTTAATATTCTCCAGAAGTTGTGGATAGGTAAAGTCAATAAGAGATTGTAGTGGGTTGGTTGCATCCAAAATTAACAAATCTTCAGGGATATCAACATCGGTCTCACCATACTCATTTGATGTGGAATCACCGTCTCCAATTTTGAGCAACCAATCAGCAAACTCTCTGATATCATCTCTCTCAGATTCTATAATTGAACCACCAAGTCTCATGTTGACAGTGAGGTTAAGGACTTTGTAGCTTGACCATATTTCAGAAGAATTAATTGCAGCACCAAGCACATCTTGTCTGGAACCTTTCCTGATAACCGGGAGGATTTGCCTGAAATCACCGCCGAGCACCACAGTCTTTCCACCGAATGGTTTGTCATTGTTTGCTGGATCTACAGAGGACATAATATCCCTCAAAGTTCGATCAAGTGCTTCAAAACAGTTCCTATGTAACATTGGTGCCTCGTCCCAGATGATAAGTCTAGCCTGCATTAAAAGTTGTGCCCTTGGACTACCTTGACTTATACTGCATGTGGAATTATCACGTGGGACCAGTGGAATTGAAAAAGTAGAATGAGCAGTTTTACCACCAGGAAGTAGTAGGGCAGCAATTCCGCTTGATGCTGTGTTTAGGACAATGTACCCCATAGAACGTAAACCGGTAGTCTCAGTACTGTATAGGTATGTCTTCCCAGTACCACCATAACCGTTTACAAAATAACAACCACCTCTCCCAGATACCACCGAGTCCCTGATTATGTCATGAGCCTTCTTCTGGTCAGCGTTTAAATTCTTATGTAGCTCAGTATGTCTACGTGCCATCTCCTCCCTATCATAATTTAACTCATCTGCTATGAGTTTGTTCTGAAAATCAAATCCTTCACTGACATTTGGGAAGGGCATCGAGAAATCAGCAAGTGACCGCCCATTCTGCTGAAGTAGTTTTTCAATTTCTAATAGGCACGCATTCTTCAACACGTCATCTCTTATCTGTAGCCCTACACAAATGTGACAAATGAAATTTTATATTAGTTTATGAGTAATTCATGAGTGGTTAATAAATCAGACCAAATCACCATCACAACGATGCATACAATTTACTATGGTTACATAATACTAAATACTATAGAAGCAAGACATTTGGGTATCATGCTAATTAGCAGTAGACCAATTTATATCTCTTCATTGGCATGAAGCATATTATCCTGGCATTCTTCTATTGTTTAGAAATATAAGTTCAGAAAGTCCATTTCTATGTTAATTCTTTTGAAAAGACATTGGGTATCATGCTAATTAGCAGTAGACCAATTTATATCTCTTCAATGGCTTATGGTATATTATCCTGGCATTCTTCTATTGTTAAGAAATATCTAGGTGCTCTTAATGACCTTATTTAGTATTGGTTGATATGACAGACACATTGGCTGCAATTTAGTGGGTCTCATCTGTGATTTTTTTATGATACGGCACCGTGGAATGAGCACAAACATTAATTCCATATATCACAGGTTAGTATCCGTCATGACTAATTGTTACAAATACCATTTTATCATTTTTGTGTGTTTATAACATGTACAACAATCATGTTTGCCTAATGTAGATAGTTTTTTCTATATACTACAAATATATCTAACAAATAGTATTAGATATCATTCATTGTAGCAATAGATGTCAGTTCGTCGAACTCATAATATATAACACATGTAATTAGCTTTGATAATATTAGATAATTCCTACACCTTGAAATTCCAAGGCCTGATTAACGATGGGACAAAGTACAAAAGTAATATAGAGTATAAGCATATTTTTTTAATGTTTTTTTTAAATAAAGTACCTGGTATCTCCAGTCGTCTCCGTGTGTTATACACAATTCCATCAGCTAGAAGCTTCCACGTTGATTCCCAGACGAAGTCGGCCTTTTGCATGCTGAACATAGATAGCAACGTGACAAACAACCTTCGCAATTGATTACCTGAAGCTAATTTGCTCGCCTCAGTTATTGCATCAACAAACTCCCTGTCGCCATCTAATAAACGAAGTTGAAAACATGCTTCTTCAAATGTGGGCTCGACTTTGCCATTAACCTTTCGGAGAGCCTTGTAGCTAGTGCACCCCTTTTGGATGTTGAGCAAAATGCGAAGGAAATACTTCTCACCAATCCCAGGAGGAACATAGTTTATTCTACCCACACTATAGCCCTTTTTTCTTGGCAACCAGATTCTATCTGTATAGTTGTACACGAATCTACTGGGGAACTCTGCGTACGTCAAATCCTTACCTTCTGAATATGTTCTATTTGCAGCAAACCAAGCCAAAAACATGGTATCATAGTGTTGGGCCCTCCAGACAACATCCTCAATATTGTCATCATCGTCGAAAAAGACAGTTTGTTCATTTGGTAGATGGAATGACAACCTCTGTACTGGAGGCCATTTTTGGTGGATATCAAATGCGAGAATACGCCAAACAGCCTCAGAGGGGGACACATACCGGCAATCATAATAGTTGCGAATTTCATCAACAGGTTGATCTGGGTTATCTGTACTGCGTAAGACCTGAAGTGTTGCACGGTCTGGACCCTTATTTACATATTTGAAGAGATACTTAATAGCATTAGACTTGTTACAATACTCAACATTCACATGCCCTCTATATCTCATCAGCAGTTGTGGATTGTATGGGACAACAAACCTGTTGTCAAAGACAGTGCCCCCCTTTTCAACCGTTATGCCGGTGTCATGTCTTTTGTAGCAAGGATACCCATCTTCATCAATCTTGGTTGACTCCAAAAAGGGCTTAGGATAAAACTTGGTGCAATGTGTACCCTTAGTGCATGAAGCTTTAGTATTAGCCCGACCACATGGTCCATGCAGCATGTATGCGGAGACCACCTCATATAGTTTTGGATATAGCACCGGATCTGGCAGTTCAGCTGAAATGACCCTATCTATGTCTGTTGTTGTTATAAGTTTGTTTGCTGTAGATAACCAAAGCAACAAATGGGCATGTGGCAGACCCCTTTTCTGCCATTCAACGGTGTACATTGCTGTGAATAAAAAAAAAGGAAAGTGTTATCATCAACAGAGGTCAATGTAAAAACTCTTTTAAATGGACAATTATGTCTCAAGTACAAATAAGTAAAATTAGGAACGCCAAAAATACAATGGATTATACCTGCATCAACTTTACCAAACATCTCGTCCTTCTTTAAGTCAATAAGAAGTTGGTCCAATTTCATCTTGAAGACACGTGATATAATATCGGGTCTATCAGATGCATTCAGACCACGTGGCTTAACGAAATCGACAATCTCTGGCCAATTAGAGTTACACGTTATGGTAATGAACAAATCGGGATATCCGAACCTCTTGCATATGGCGACTGCATCCTGGCAATTGTTGAACATGTACCTAGCACCTCCTGTAAATGATGGTGGCAAGATGACACGTCTTCCAATGGCAGATGCATCAGTCTCACCTCTGGTCACGGCATCTTGTAATCCAGTCAAGACTTCAGAACGTATTATTTGCTGGTTGTTGCGGATGTATCGTAGCCTGGTAGTCTCAACCATAGTATAACAATCGACCACAAACTGCTGGAACAATCTGCATGCATTAACAATCTGACCAAATTCCCGGTCCCTTTCCTGAATTCTAAATGCTATGAACTCCCTTAGCGTGACCTTTTGTCTACTGGCTGATCTGAGTACCCCAGTCCTTTCTCTTAATGGAGTGTTTTCTCGGAACCCATCCTCACCGCGAACAAAAATCAATGGATACTGCAACGGCAAAAGAGCCGTATGTGTCTCATGAACCCTTTCAAGCTCACCTGACATGTGTTTCACGACGATGTCCCTACCATACTCAACATGGGCATCATCCCCTATTATTAGAGCAGCTACTTCATCACACGTAGGAGTATTATGGGTCCTTGGATCCGTTGATCGGTCTCTAATCAATCTTAAGCTGATCTTTTGAGTTGGGTATTGTTCTTGTAGGTCACGTACTTCTCTGTACTTCTGTGCAATGACATTGTATTGGTCCACCATCTCCTTCAAGTCTCTAACTAATGATTCATCCAACGCACGAGGGTTCTTGTCGGCACTGAAAAATATATAAGTTTGGAAGTACGTGTCTAGTGTGTATAACATGCACCATATATTCTTATTTCAAACGTATTGACAATAATTTATCAATTACCGTAGTCACCTATATGTATGCGATAAGATTCACCCTAATGTAAAATTAACTCTTAACATAAAATTCCGATTTGTGTATCGTGAAATCAAAGTGCCTATAAATGTTACTACCAATTTACGTAAATTTTATCATTGAGTGACAACGATTAAAGAAGACATATACCTGAAATGGCTCATTCGATTTGCAACTTCGTTCTGAGTGTCCCATATATATAATTGTGCGTATTTCGGGGTAGCACCATCAGTCGGCAGCAGGCTTCCAATACGATGGTAGTTTTGGCCATTCAAAATGAAGTTTGGAGGACTGTTGCCATCATTATGACGTGAAATCACTTTCCCTCCCATAGAGGTGAACGCAAACATGCTGTTATACAACCTGATGTTGTCACGGAAGTGTTTGCTTCTATGGTCAAGGCCTCGAATAAGATTCAGCAACAAACGTGGTGGCTCCTGCAGCAATGGAATGTCTACCTGCCCTTTCATACAACACATGGAAAACTCAGGACTACTTGATCGGTTACTCTTGACTGCCCTTTCTTCGAACCAGAATAACGCATGACACTCGCGACATTCATGTGTTGGTAGACCAAAATCAAGAGCGGCTGTCAAACACGATAAAAAGTGGTTATGAACAATATTCATTGATGAAGGGACCTACTTTTGTTGAGTATTCATGGGCTTACCAAAAAAAGTTGCATATAGTTATATATTTTCTCGTATATAATTTAAGTTTAAAATGAAAATACTCACGTCGATACTCATTGTTGTCGTACATGGGAGAGCGAATATTGTTGCGTGTTTGACGACGTGGCAGTGCAGCTAATGGGTACAATAAAACGGTCAGTGCTGATAACCTTTTCTATTGCAAGTTAAAATAAATTTTGGTCCAATTTACTTAATGTTAATTGATAAACTATTACCTGGAGTACCCTGTGTCGTCGTGGTGGTCTCAGGTTGAGCATAATCGTCGAAGTCAAGTCTCATTATAGGAAAACTCAGTTGTTCGGCAATAGGATTGTCAAGATTATTTCCTATAGTGACAGATGTACCATTCATTGGGACGTTGTCTGGTTCCGTATTGGCAGTTACACATGATTGCAACTGTTCTTGCTGTGTCCAACCACTCTTACTTTTCACGTTTGTGGAGCGAGCGTTTGTCAAACCTTCAGTTGTATCGCCCCTGTTTTGTGTAACTGCGTAGTTTGAAAAATATATATGTACATTAAATTATTAATCTAATAAGCATATCTAGATAAACTGATTGGACTTCAAATAAACTATCCAATTGATATACTTAACGGTTCTGTTAACATTTTCTCGAGCCTGTACTAAACTTTAAACAAATTGCAATGAATTTTACAACAACAATATCAGCGAAACTAAATTAAGTACCTCCGGAGATTGGTGCCGGTTCCGTGGTAGCCGTTAGGGGACCGAAATTGCTGGACACAGTTTGTGCATGTAACGGTGTTCCTAAGTTTGAATTGTCCAGGCAACCTGCAAAACGACTCCCGAGTGTGTAAATTAGTGATTTTTTGAGGTCAAATAAAACAGCATGAATATCAAATATATCAAAGGAAAAATATACTGGAAATTTGCACACCATCATCTCTATTTGGTTGCATGGACTGAAAAGTGCTTCGTGAAAATTCAGGTGTAATTGGTTCGCTTCTTCCGGTGTCTGGACCTGTTTTGACAACTGGAATTGAGATAGGCCAGACATTGTACGAATCAATCGAATTTGTGCTACTGGTTCTATGACAGCATTTTTCATGATACGTTAAGTTTGAAGCATGACTTTAGTAGAAATAGTGTGCAGTTCAAATTATTTTTCCAATACAGTACAAAAATGTCAACTGTATTTCGTTTTCGCCAATGATATATCTATGTATTTGGATGGCCAAATCGCATGAAAAGCGAGCATAAGAAATAGTGGACCATATTACTTAAATACACCTATATCACGATATCATTAAGGTGGGAATCTTGTTATTTACTAACACGATAAAAAGATAATGAACTACAATTATGTAAAGGGGTAAATTATTTTGTACCTTCATGATTGGGAGTCAAATGTGTAGAGCTGTTCGCAACTATTTTCCTTGGTCTGCCACGCGCTCTACGGATGCTCACTGGTAACAATAGAAAGGAACATAAAGCAGGGAACTTTGCTGCATATGATCCAAAAAATTGTTTGTATTTTCAGTATTATTTAGTCGCGTATAGCGATTTACCATTTTGAATGTCATTTAGAGGGACACGGTTTGATGAAGCAGCATTCGTTCCTCCACCACTACTGATATTGTCAGTTGGATTTGTTGTAATGTTTAAATCTGGTGTGGTGGATGGACTGCTACGAAGATCGCAAAGCACTTTTCTAAATTTCGCTCGTGAAGCAGACAGGCATCCAACCGAAGAGTCTTGTGTACTTTTTACTGTTACATGTCAAATTATAAATTATTAGGGATCATCGACTATCGGATAGATAGTGTCTTTGATATAGCTTTTAAAATTCTGTATCATATTCCGTCAAAAAACAATTGTGTCATATGAATGAAACTGCATGATATTTACCATTTGTATGTGCCTTCTTTGGTTGACCTCTCTTTCTTAAACTTAAATCTGGAATAACAGATACAGTCATGCTTCGGAATGACCGTCCATGATAAAACACCATTTGGCAGCAACAATGTATAAAATTATAAATTGGCTCAATTACCTTGGTTAATTGGAGATAGGGGGCGCATATTTGTGTTGGCAACACTACCGTCGGAAATGATTAAGTTTGAGCTCCGGTCACCTCTCTTTGCTTCTGCATTGTAAGCTCACAAATGTTAAAATGTGGTGCTGTTTGATATCATGGATAATTACCTTGTAGTCTTTCATATTACCTTGATCATGATCTGTAACCGTCATTTCCGCTACTCCTATTGAAGCGTGATTTTGACTCTTATTTCCCTCTGGATGTTTTATAGACGTACCTGATTGTAACAGATTTCATAATTACGATGTAGAAATCATTTTAGTGTTAAATAACGTTACAACTCTTTGGTGATAATGCAGGCCAACCTATTGTGCGCCGCTTCCTAACATGGTCAGTTAGCTCTTGTGTACCATCTGCCCTCATTGGGTCATCATTCTCCGATGGTCGCTTCATCCTGGCAGCCTAATAAGTTAGAACAG
Source organism: Astragalus glycyphyllos (assembly GCA_963573325.1). Classification (NCBI taxonomy): domain Eukaryota; kingdom Viridiplantae; phylum Streptophyta; class Magnoliopsida; order Fabales; family Fabaceae; genus Astragalus; species Astragalus glycyphyllos. Next base: position 57,914,671 of record OY754308.1, on the reverse strand, counting down.
AAACTTTCGAAGATTAGTCCAAAGGTAATTATGCAGTTGCACAGAATAATGTAAACAGCAAAGTAAAATATTACCATGGAGTTCAATAAGGAAATTCTGGTGAAAGTGGAGAGTAATTGAACGAATATTTTGTACCTATCAGATATTACTCAATTAGATGCTCCAACCTGAAAATAGCCACTGATGAGGAAGACAGTGGTGCAAAACTATTAATGCCCTGATTTTTCGTTATTAATTGTCTATATCAAAGGCTTATTGTTTTTAACTGCCAAATAAATTAAATTCCAAATATATTGAGCCAAATTAAATGACTCCACGATTTTGGGATCTCATTAAAGTTATTAATTGTTGTTTTTGTTCTAACATTTTATAGTCTAAACCTCACTACAGTAGAAATAGTTTAGTTTAAAGGCATATTACAAATCTGATGGCGTCATTAGTTACATAAATATTCCTTCTCTATTTGTTGATTTTATCATGTGTAAACATGCCACTGGAAGTATTAACTTGAAGTTCGCCATTCTTTCATTCTCTGTGAATGTTTTTTTGATATGAATCAAACCCCTCACTCCATATGTTGTTTTATGTATATTAATTTACAAAACAATATTCATACTGTTTTGTTTATTTTGTTAACATTATGAGAAATTTGTAACTAAAAATGCATTATTGGTCAGACACGGGAGCAGAATATATATTGTAAACTAATCTTCTTGTATTTCACCACCCCACTCCTCTTCTATTTGTCAATTTCTATATAACATATATAAATTGTTATCTCTTCTGACTAATCTGGATGATTGAACATTGGATATTGCCAGGAAAATAAAGTCCACATTCGATCCAATGGAATGATTAATATATCAAGTCGTGAAGTACAGAATGAGGGGATGAATGCATGCTGTTTGCTACCCCAGCAGGTATTTTACTTGATAAAAGCTGATGTAACTTCCGTATTCAAAATATATTTAATATATGGCCAGCGTGTCCATGGTTACTACATGCAACTTATTGACCCCAATCAGTCACAACAGTAACAACAACCCAACGGAAAAATAGCATTAAGTACGCACACGATTAACCATAAAAAAGTAAAAAGACATTGACGTTGTGAAAATGGAATTTCAACCAAATTGTCGCAGTGACGCAAATTTTGTTACTCAAAACAGTAAAAACTAAATTTGAAATTAACCTTAAAACAATCCTGAACTAATAAAATACTATTGTTGACTTAAAGTGCTTGAATTTGAAAGTAACTCAAAAAGAACTGTTGGACAGAAATAGTAGGGTCATGGGAGCTTCTCAATCTTCACAGATTTGAGGTGCATGATAGCGGCAGTTGTAGCTTTATCATCGGTACTTTTACGCTTCAGGGGTGGGGTGTCATCATTGTCTTTAGTGATGTCGACAACCTGCTTCCCCTTGCTGACACTGTTTGAATCCGATGCGGAGTCCTCGAACTTACTGATCAAATCCTAAAGATAATGAAGGATAAAAAAATGTATGAGTTTGGGATACTATAACAATGTAATTCTGACTAAAAAATGTTTGTCGAGAAGCATATTTATAAGCCATGACGATATGCTCAATTTGGCCAGACCTGGGGGACACTGTCGACCAACTTGTTGACACCGGCCGAATCACCAGTAGGTGTGTCTTCAAGTAGGAGAACTTCTGCTTTGCCCTCAATTGCACCCATTAACAAAGAATAAATATATAAATATAAATTATAAACTTTTCGCCTCGTGGAAATTTATGTCATGAAGTTAATGTCATACAAAAATCCAAATTATTCATTTCTAAGTGCAAACCTCATTATCATTCCATTTCTGCTGATAATAAACAATGAGTTCTCGGTCGTCAGAAATTTTCACGGCCTTGTATTGCCGACCATACCGATCACCATCTTTACCCTCAGCCAGAATCTTGATTAGGACCTCCTTACCTATTAATCCATTGACCTCAGAAGGGAGTTCATCCCTTTCAGGATCCTGTCGTGAAGGAATAAAGTGAAGTGGTTTAACAAACTTGTTAGAGCATCATCAGGAGTAATATTTGTTGAATACATTTTTAATTATAAAAACTTATGGATGAATTGCTATTTAAGTAAAATCCAACGTTAACAGATGTATAATGAAGAAACAAACCTGTTCCCATGAGTTATATACTTCATCGCATGACCGAGCAATCAGGGCACGTACATTGTGGTCAAAGATGACCACTTCGACAGAGTCCGTAACGTCAACGACGCTTAGTTTCAGGAAAAATCTGGGATGGAAAGCAACGTTTGTCATTTAGTGTAAACTAAAGACCTCCATATAATAAGCTATTTAGTGATTGCAATAACTTCCAGACAACGCATAGATTATTTGACCAGATTTATTGCTTACTTCTTGGAGACGTTTGTGACATGGGTGTTGCACCTCTCACAGTAGTACATCCCGGAGTCCTTTACCACCTTTTTGGAACATCTGCATGCCCAGTACCACCAAACAACTTCCGGGTTAACGGAATCAATGGTTGCTAAAACCACAAAGTTTCGTTCCTGTGCCATAAATGTAACACAAAGTTGCTGAATGCGTTAATTATAAAGTAGCAATCCAAAAAGTGAATATAAGTGAATAAAACTTTTATAACCACTAACTTACATGAACCCATTCGATGGCCTGCCCAATCGTATGCTTTTGATCAGTCAGTAGAAAGTCATCCTTCGGACCGCCACTTTTGCTATGCTGGCTTACTGTCAGTGTGGGAGACATAAGGGCCTGCGACATGCTGAAATGGGTTTACAACACACCAGAAACACCATTAGTTATAGTAAACAAACTTGTTCTTGTGGACAAATTGTAGACTATTAGCAGCAGATTATAATGCATTGTACTTTTGTACATAATACTATAAAGGATGAAAACAATAATCTATTAAACAAAAAGACTATAGGAGGGAGACATGCTAACATACGTCTCTTTTAACGCAGTAGCTTCTGGGATTTCTGGGTTGATCAGTAGTCTGGTAGTATGCATCGTTGTTTGGATTGAAGTACCCCCTACATATATTCCAGATACAGTTGGCAGCAATGACTTTGTTAAAAATCAACCATAAAGTACTATAGAGTGAATCATAGTAGCCGAAGTCATTCAATTGACATACCGTTCCACACGTCAACTTTACACCACAACAGTACAATGACAGTGTTGCTTGCATCTCCAGCTGAGATGAATTGATTAATCTGGCGAACATACTCACCAAACAATGTTACGCTGAAACGGTAACTGTACAGTACAGATGAACATAAACATTGATTTTAACCACCAACAAACAAAGTTCAAATACCAAAATACAGGAGTAATGTTGAAGTTACAAACCCTCTATTCTCCAGGTCAATTTTCATCCTCGATGATCGGCCCGATGGTTTCATGAATTCATATTCTGGGTGGACACCAATCAGGATACCGCTAACATCTGTAAAATTAGATTATGAAGTTACACTATTAATTGAAAATATGAACAAACTACATGACTATATATTATATGCTATTGGAACAAATAACTTACCAACTAAGTAATCCCGGTTGAATGCGCTCTGAAAGCAATCAGCTGGTGGTGTGAACACGGGCTCGGGATCCCGGATGGAGTCATTGCGCGCGGCAGGGCGTATAATGGAATGATAATTGATGTTCATTTTGTAGTTGTGCCTGGTGGCACGGAAATTACCAACATTCGATGTGACCTGGAATTTAGTTATCAGATAGACATGACCTTCATGTAAATGTTGGTCATGCCTGTACACGTGCATCTTGTCAATGTGACCTTGTATTGTCGTGCCCTGATATAAATGTATGAAACAATTTACTATTCATATTTACTAATATCTAAAAACCATGTTACAGTGACAAAGTAGGTTGTTAAACAATATTGCAAATGGAGATGTCTAAAAAAGGACCTATGCTAATACTTGTCTTTCATGACAACACTTCATGGATCTACGTTTTCTCCAATCATAATTGTCGTTATTTAAAATAACTCGTGGATTTGCAACATAATAAATTACTCATTTACACTTTGGTACTGCATAAAAAAGTGAGTAGGTGATGCTCCTCCAAATTGATCATATAAACAACTAATCTTAAAATTGTTTAGGAACAAAGATCTGGTACCCATGTATTTTTATCTGAATAAAGACAGTAGATAAAGCGCAGAACTTGATCCCTTTCAGATTTGTACTCTCTTAGTTAATATCATATGTAGCAAGATTCAATCACGTAACAGTAATGAGAAAACAGGGATGAATGTCATATCATTCATGCATATGTTGCAATTTATATCAGATTTGTTTTTTATGTGATAATGTTTTGTCACTATTCAGATAACATTGGAACCATACATACCTCTGAATCTGCAAAAACCATCTCAACAGAAAGAGGTTTGTTGCCTCCAGATCTCAGGAAGACATACCACTTACGTAGCAGTTTGACAGTCACAGCAGAGGAGCCAGTCCCAACTTCGAGTGTGGCCAGGATTTGCTGATTTTTGGGCAGAGCAACCACAGCTTTGGAGGAGGAGGCCATCTCTTCTTCAGTAATTGGTTTAGGGGTAAGAGTGCTTTTTTGTGCTTACGTTGGCCAGATTACGATGAATGAATTAGGGCTAAGATAGGTTTATATAATGATGTGTGTGTGATATATGTAGTAAATAAGGGTAGGTCAAAATTGAAATCGTGATTCCCCCCAAAAATTTCAAGACATTTTGGATTAAAACTTATTGACTAAGAGTGCTGTAGGGAATCCCAGTAATTGCGTCCTAGCTATGATTGGGGGGATTAAATGTCCATAATTAATATGAATAATTGGCAAATCAGGTAGTTTCCTGATAGTATGGAGCTGCTTTTTAATTGGGGGATTCCACCTCTACAATTTGCTGAGATGTGTTTGGAAGTTTTTGAACTTTGACCTTCAGGACTTATTTGCGTACTTGTCATGTTTTTGCCGAAAATAATACATTAATTTCGTAATTTCTACTTGGACCAGATAAAACGTAGAGTCTACTGCGCTGAAATTAACACGTTTTAGACATATATAGGCTAAAACGGAAGGGTGTGGAATAATATGATAAACCTTGCAACTGCGTCCCCATGTATCTCCATGTTGATTATTGTTAAGATAGATTATAAGGGTGTGGAATAATATGATAAACTGCAGACTGTTGTTTCCAGGTTTATGTACTCATGAAGAATGTTCAACAGGAGAAGTTTGGTTGGATATACGTATAGGATTTTGAAGGTAATGACACTCACTCTGCGTGAAGAATGAGCAGTTTTGTGGTGGATTAAAATTTGCTACTTTTTTGGATCTGAAGAATGAATGAGTTAGGCAATTTCACATCAATGGCTGGGATTGCTTCTGGTTTAGGAGTTTATGATTGGGAAGTTTTTTTAATCTTTCATGCAATTTAATGGCATTAATGTACCCGGATTTACAGGGATCCTAATCGAATTACAGCTTACAAATGATTGATCTGGTCATCTTGGCCATTCATCCCCCAGCCGCAATTTTAAATGATGGTGGCTGTTGATTTTTTTCCAGAATTTCATCTATGTAATGTTTGCTGTTGGATAAGCTGACTTTGTATGTTACTGTTGTTGACCAATGCAGTGAGACTGACCTGGACGGACAGATGTCACGTTTTTGATTACGTGGATTTAATTGTCTGCTGATGTATTTTTTCTGGTTGGCCTATGTGGATGTCTAGGTGTCACATCCATGGTTTAGTATAATTAAGATTTCCGGAAAAAAAATTTACAATTTTGAATTTGCCTTCGGAATTTATGCATATTTCCGGAAAAATTAAATTTTTTCCCGAAAATACGTATAAATCCAGAAAATTTAGGGAGAGAAACTCACTAATTTCCGGATATACGTGTAAATGAGGAAAGTTTTTAGAGGCGAATTTTGGTCCATTCGCTTATTATGAGGGTATGGGAGAGAAGTTGGGGGTAAAAAAAAAACCTACTTGGAAATGGGATGCTTTAATCTTTGTCAACAATAAATATATATTACAGTTGTTGTGTTTGGTTAACAATAAAATTGAACACTTGGATCATAAACATAAATATATTTTGACTTGGAATTTGGCATCAAATAATTGGAAAAAAAATAGTTGGTTAACGTAGTTCAAATATGTGATTAATTAAGTTCAGTGGATATCTAAGAGTGCTTATATGTGATGGTAAGAGTTTTTTCCAACTTAAAAATGCAACAACGTTAAAACTCTTGGAGAGAGCTTTGCCACTCATTGTGGTCCTACTCAGTTCAATGATTCCTCTCTGCAATTGCACGTAGAGGATATTCGATTTACACCAAAAATTATGTTTGGTGAATCATTGTGTAAAGGTGAGAACTATATACCTATATAGCACTAATACTTCAAACCAAAGGTGTGTCTAGTGTACGACACATCATATCGAACACCAACATCGACAATTTAATCACTTCTATTTACTTAAACTATTATTGGCATCTAGATATCTATGTCGATGCTTGATGGCTATATACGCTTGAGTTTGGGCTTAAGATAAAATTATTTGACAGTGGGGCTTTTTGAATTGTGCCATGCAATTAAAATTGTGATTGTAATGTTTAGATCTTTATAATCTTTGCAGTCACAATAGATATGTGACTACAATCGTATTGACTTTATTTTTCAATGCCAATGGTTGCAACATAATCACAATCACAAATTACTAGGGCCGGAAATGAGTTGAGTTGAGTCGAACTTGGTTCAACTCGACTCGACTCGATAGGAATTAGTTCGGCTCGAAACTCGACTCGAGTTCGAGATGAACATTTTTTCAGTTTGAACTCGACTCGGATCAAACTCACGAGCAGCTCGGTTCAGCTCGTTAGCTCGAATTACATAACAAAATAATAAAAAAATGGTTTTCCACTCAAATGGCTAAGTTCGTTATTTCGGTTTAACTCATTTTGTTCATTATTTTAATAGATGCCTTAAATTATATATTAACATGTAGCTGACCATAGAAAACTTGATGCTACATCATAATATAAGCTTTTTTTTGTTTTTTCATGAAGAAATAGAAACAATAAACCTTGAATATGAAGCAAAATGGCAAGAGAATCAAATTACAGTGACAAAAAATAACAAAACTAACTCCAGCTAACTCTTTGAAGCAAGTACAAATGAGTAGCAAAATCCAAATTCAACTAAACTATGAAGCAATAAACTTGAATATGAAGCAATACTTGCAACTGATCCAAAACCATGGTGACACAAATAACAAAACCAACTCCTGCGCCATAATCCAATTACAGTCTCAACATAACATAACACTATAAGTAACACATGGTTTTAAATCACTTACTTTAAGTAACACATGTCTAAATCAAAAAGCAAAAAGTAATCATTACTCTGGGTTCCTAGAAGAGTATTCAAACCACCAAAATCCCATTTGTATATGCTGTCCGAAAAACATTCAAAGCACCAAAAACCCAAGTGTGCTTGTTGTTTACTTGCACTCCAAAGTAAGCATACCTGAAATGTTCAAAAACTTAAGTAAATTATCATTATATATTAAAATAAATCATTGTCAACTTAAAGAAAAATAAAGAACATACCTATCTATCATTAAGAAAGAAAATTTCAAAAGAGTAATGGAATTTCTGTGGGTCTCTGCTCCACCTATAATAGAATAAAGATTAGTATTAAGAAATCAACAACACTATATTAAAGGCTTAAATAAAATTAATCATCAAGAGAGTATATATTACTTTAGGTTTGTTTCTAATCCCATGCAATACTCGAAGCCAATCACTACCACAAAAATTAAAGTTTCCACGGTATCTGAATTTAAAGAAGCCCGGAATGCATCGATAACTCTTCCACCAGCACTAAAAGTTGACTCTGAAGCCACGGTAGAAATTGGAATGGCAAGAACATCTGCTGCCATTTGAGACAAGACTCTATATTTTCCACTATTCAGCTTCCACCATTCCAAGGCACAATCATTCTTTAATGTTTTTCAGCTTCATAAACAGAAACACAATCATTCTTTAATGTTTTTCGACTGATTCTTTCATATGATATGTTGTTACATTTCATCATAAAATCAAATCCTTCTTCCTCAACGGTACTAAATGGATGTTCGTGCATCATAATCCAATGAGCAGTGGCTTGCCGTTGTCTCTCATGGTCATATTTAGCACTTGGATTCACAAACAACGGTCCACAAAGCTTCTCATTAACCATTGATTTTGTTGGCTGCAAGTTTAATATTTTTTGCCTTGCTATTAGCTTCTTGTAGACATGACACTTTTCATCCAAATGCCTCTTTAAGTGGCTTGTTGATCCACTACCAACAATAGCATACTGGTTTTTACAATGTATGCACTCATATTTTTTTACTCCATTCTTCAACTCCACTTCTTTAAAATGATCCCAAACTGGAGAAGCCCTCTTTCTCTTGGCCTTTCGAATAACATTCTCAACATTTCCTTCAGCTTCATTTGTTGCTACTTCATTTGCTGGTGTTACTTCATTTGTAAGTACTCCACCATTTGTAATACCTCTACACCAGTAGTTGGATTTGATGAATTTAAGTACCCTTCTCCATCATTTGGTGGTGAACCTCCTAGTGTTTCACTTGAGGAAGTAGCAGACATCTCTATAATAATAAAAAAAAGTTTGGAGAAAATATTAGGAGCATTTAGATTTCAATCTGTACATAACACATGGCAATAAAGAAATAAGATAACACAAAAATGCCTCTAATATACAATACCATGAGCAGTACATCAAGAAATATAGAGAGATAGCAAGTAACAATTAGTCATAAACAAACAATGTTCGCTTGAAAAAAAATGCCTCTAATATACAATATAATGAAAAGGACATCCAAAAATGTAGAGAGATAACAAGTAACAATAGAAAATATGAAACCAATAATCTAGCCACTAACCTCTATTTTGAATACAAACTCCTTGCTTTTGTTCTAGCACTTGAAGTAAGGTTGAGAAGAGAAAAGCAATGGTTTAGTTAGGGTTACTAATGAAGAAGTATATAGACTTAGTTACTTCCGTAGGTTATAAGTGTTGAGAAGAGCAAAGGTTTGCAATATTTATTACCTTTTGCCCAGATGTTCCGTTTTTTAAACAAAAAATGAATACAAAGAGTCATTGAGGTATATTATACTACCGAATATATTACTAATATTATATTCAAAAAAAGAATATATTGCTAATATTTAAATATTAATAATGATGTATTGAAATATATATATATATATATATATATATATATATAGTTAACGAGCTGGTTCATGAACCAAACGAGTCGAGCTTTACCTAGCTCAAGTTCAGCTCATTTATATAACGAGCTCAATTTTCAGCTCAAGTTCAGCTCATTTGGTTCATGAACCAAGTGCAACGAACCATATATCGAGTCGAGTTTCAAACTTTGTTCGAGTTGGTTCGGTTCATTGCCAGCCCTACAAATTACAATCATTGTTGAGTTAATTGGGACTATTTTTTTTATTAGTGGGAATAGAACTCAGTATCCTGAAATTTACAACACACACACCTTGTGCACCAATCTCTGGCACTAAATGATTGGTGCAAGAGATTAATGGGAATAGAACTCGGTGATTTTTATTTTGATAAAAGTTAATGGAGACTAAATGATGTTATGTATGTGTCAAAAAAAATTTTGATGTGGTTGTTATGTATTATGAGTTGATAGGATCAAACTAAGGTTTTAAATTGTGATGCCACGGTTTAAAATGCATCACTACCTCAATTACAACTGTTTCTTTGATAGGTTGCTTAACTTTTATCTGTATAATAGTTATCGTTCTTTGAAATTAATAAGACCCCCAATGTCTTTTCTTATTTATTATTTTGCCTCACGAGATGGAGATGAAGACATCCATGAGTGTAACTAGAAAATTTAAAAATGTGAACATTAGTCGAGAACTACAAGCATGAAATGGAAACCAACTTTACAGCATAAACAATGGTTAATCTGTCAATCCTGATGGTATCATATCGATGATAATTTAATCTGATTTCTTGAAATGTATTATCTAACCTACGAGCAAATCTCTTCTTCCCCTCTACTTGCAATGAATGATCAACTTTTTGGCACATAATTTGATCCCTGCCTTCTGCTGATAGTCATACAAATCTAAGGAGAAGAGTGCATCAACAAATGTCCCGGGCGTGAACAAGGAACCAAGTTCTGCAGCGTCGAACTTGCTGAAGAGAAGTCTTTGCACAGATCTAGATGATTCTCTTTGATACATTTCTGTGGCATAGACGGCAATCTCTCCGACCACTGCTGTAGGTATACTGTAATGTATATGACAAAAAATAAGAGAAGTTATCATTGAGGAAAAATCTGAAAGGGCTAGGATATCATATTAATAGCTCATATGTTTCCTAATCAGGATCACCAAAGCAGAAAACATTGGATTATGTCTCCATTATTCAGTCAATAGTATTCTTGAATTTATTGGGAAAATCCAAGTCCTAAATTGACTAGAAGTAAGGTCTCAATAATTAAATATGCAAGTGGCACCCCTCATCTTACAATTCCAAGTCCATTTTGTAAAGATATGTTAAGCCCAAAGTTTTAATAGAATTATCCCTAGTTCGTGATTTTAAACAGTCGAATTTCCAAAATGCCATCCTTTTTAACAAATACAAATACAGTAAAAGAATAAACTGGTGCAGTGATTCATAAAACCAGGAGAATGGAGAAAACATTGGGAAATGCTTTGTGGGATGCTTGTGAAACTAAATGCCTAGTTCTGGGAATAATTATATCCACCATTAGACATTGCTGAATTGACATGGTCATTTTCATTAATCAAATAAATATATGTGTGCGTGTTCACAGGTCAAGAACTTACTGCAATCTGATAGTAGGATAGTTGAAGAAGCCATCTTTCCTAATAACAACTGGCATCCAATCAGACATGCTACCAGAATCCATGGATAACTTACGTGCAACACTATCACATGCTTCAAGAACATTGCATAAACTTGGTGATGGATCAACCACAAAGTTCAACTTAGGCCGGCCAGCATTATCAACAAACTTTGTGCTTATTCCAAACCGTACTTTCAAACCAGGACAATGAAGTTGAAAGAGGAAACCTTCATGAAGTAATTCTATCCTTTGACTGCCATAAAGAGATGGAACAAGAGATGCATCAATAGAAGGAATACAAATTTGGTGAGGTTCTAAAACAACAATAGAGCTGCTGCAAGCTTGAAGCACGGAAGATGAGGCTGACGTGTCAGGTGAATTTTGCATGGTTTTTTCATCCATGGCAACATTTGTCTGAATGGATTCTCTATTAATCGCTTCCTCAAAATCTCGAAAGTTAAAAGAATTAGATTGAACTATATTGGAATCTACAACACTTGTGCTGCTCATTGTAAGAGAATGTATTGGATGTTTTTCATCTTTAGTTTCAACTTCAGGAGACAATAAGAATACAGAATCCTTATTCATATTTAACAAGCCCCCTTCTGCAGGAGATTTCCCACCGCTGCGGCTTCTTGTAATAGCATTTGGTGAAACCCAACTATTTGCGGTGAATATATCCGGGAGACTTGACTCCTGCAAAGACAGAGAAATTATCATTTTCCCAAATCTACTTTTGATTGTTTGGAAGGTGGTGCAAGTTTTGTGGTTCCTGAATCAAACTTTTCTAAGTAATCCAATGAAGATATACAGTAAAATTTGATTTTCAGCCAACTTTGGGCAATCTTTTCCCTGTAATTGTATATTAACTAAAGACACGTTCATGCACAAATTCGCAAAAAAAATGAAACAATAACTTCATCCAAGAGAGACGGTATAGGAATTTTAATGAATGTGCGTTGTTTATGAATACACAACAGCATTCAAGAAACTTGCATCAGCTTAAGAGACTCAATGTAACCAGAAAGTTTTTGTATGGTAAAATGATGAACGGACGTCAAGTTGGAGAAAACAAAAATCGTATCAACTAACACCACCAATAACTGAGTTGTTGTTTGCAAAGACTTTATGAATTACAAATTACCAAGAATAGAACGGTTGCACAGTGTTTGAGGACTTCTAGATTCAACCGAACATCATCTAAGCTCCTGAAGATAAGTTGCAGTAAAGTATTAGCAAAAAGAAACCGAATATAGCAGATGACTAGAAGGCATGGGAATATAATTACCGGTGTGTCTGTTGCCCAAGACCGAAATAGGTCGCAAGAGTAGCCATCTGTAGTGAATAATATTACAATATAGAGATGTGTCAATAACTTATAAATGAAATAAACTTCATTCACATAAGGTGGCAGTACTCTAATTTGCATTTAAGGGATGTTTACATGAGCTTATATTTTGACTTATCTTATGACATAAACACTTGTACAACAGTACAAGTATTTAAAGAGCTTATAAAAGCAGTGTATGACATTCCCGTTGATGAATGTAAATGATATTTGTACACATAAGAATTTGGTGTCAGCAACACCTAGTTAATGACGTTCAAATATTATTATGGTAGTGGCGTATTTAGTTTGGTTAATGGGTACGCCAAGAATGGAAAACTCCTTAATCATCTAGTGAGATTCCTTAATCATCCATTGAGCTAAGTTAATGGATAACTTGGTTAAAAAGTACAAAATCATAGCTAATGAAACTCAATTGAAGGTTAATGAGTTATACCCATCTCAGTGTACCATTAACCAAATTCAATGTCATTATCCAAGATGATGTAGCAGGTGTCAAATTCCTTAGGTGTATGAGCCATGAGGAATTATTGTGCTTATTGATTAAGTGCCTAATTAAACTATAATATAACCAAGGAAAAAAGTGAATGGAACAGATACGATACCTTCATGTTACCAGCTCTTTTTCCAAATTTTTGAGTCAATAAGACCAAAGAGTCAATGTAACCCTTGGGTTCAGGTGGTGGTTGATTAATGGCAGCAAATGCATCTCTAATCCGAACACAATCAAACCTAATGATATTGTGACCCGCCCAAATCCTTCCTGCACAAAATTCACCACTAATCCATCATCAAAATTCAAAACCCAGCGGGAGTGAGAGAGAGAGAGAGAGAGAAAGAGATATAGAAGACGAAACGAACCGTGAAGAAGGTCATAGACTACGTCGGCGATGTCGGCGAAGGTAGGAGCGGCGGCAACAGCGTCGGCAGTGATGCCATTACATCGCTCCGACAAAGGAGAGATTAGAGAGAGGTTAGCTGGTCGAACAAGAGTAGAATAGTTTCTGATTTCTGTCAGTTTCCTTGGGCACACAAGAATGGCTCCAAATTCAAGAATAGCAAAACCCTGACCGGTTCGGAATGGAACGGTGGTTTCCACGTCGAAAAAAACTATCTCTGATCGTTCCTCACCGGCGGCACTCATTTGGATTAGTTGAAATTTGAAATTGGAATTCAGAAATACTAGAAAAGGTTTGTTACTTAGCTCAATTGATTGATTGATTGATTGATGTGTACTTAATTAAACCTTAAACGCGCCAACACTTTCAATCTTTTATATAGGACCGTCTTTTCAAGGATAAGAATGGGGTGTCGGGTGGGTTTGTTTCATTTTTGGGCTTGTATAGGCCGCCCCATCTTGCAAGTTATTACAAATCCGCCTTTGAGGTTGATTAAAGATGTAAGCTTGGTATATATAGTATATACCATTACGCCCCTTTGATGAAATGTAATGGTAAACCAAATTACCAAACTAGCTGCCCCAATGGCTCTTTACTTAGTGAATGGGGTTAGTTATACTTTGCTTTGTGTAGAGCCAATGTGTGAATTCTTTATGCAGTAGACTAGGGTTAAATTGCAGTTCAATGTGGGCAAAAAAATGTCTGTAGCACTTATTTTATTATTAATTACCTATATAGCACTCTTCTTTTTTTAAACACAAAAGTAGCACCAACCATTATGTCAGGTGCCACTCCCATCCATTCTTACATTACTTTTTATTTTTTTAAACCCCACCACCGCCCCTTAAGTCCCAACTCCAAGTTTTCAATTATTTTTTAACTTAATTTTTGTATTTTATTAAAAAAAACTTTAAACTGACTAATAAATTAATAAAGTAATTAATTAATTTATAAAATAGTAAATTAACTAATTACTTTATTTAAATTAATTAACTAACTATTTAATCAATTAAGTATTCACATTAAAAATTATTAAATGAATTATATATTTACTAAGAGACCATTAAATTAATAACTAATGATATGATTGGAAGGAAAATAATTGAACTTGATTGAAAAATTTAAAATTCAAATTTAAGATACAAAAGGGGCACAAATACACACAACACAAATTTTCTAGTTTTGCTGAAGTCTAGTACGGTTAGGGCACTGATTCTTGCTATGTCCCTCATTTCGACAGAGTCCGCATCTCTTGGGGTGCCTACTCTTTTCTCTTTGATCCATCTCAGTCCGAATGCGAGTAGACTTTGGACAACCTTTTGGAGCTCTCCGCATATCCGGATTGTGGCACAATTCAATTCCAGTATATTCAGGCCAGTATGACTGAAGAGGAATCGCTTGGAACTCTTCGAGGTAAGTGTTGAAAACATATTGCATTGTGTATTGTGGAGGCACATACATCATGTGGTCATGGCTAATATGTGAACAAGCAGCGATGACATGTGAACAAGGGTAATGTAATGCTTGGAATTCACCACAGTCACACCATTGTTTTTCAAGGTCTACCACGAATGTCCCTGTTGGTCGGCCGCTTGGTGGGCGCAACAACTCTTTCACTCTAAAAATACTACGTTCTCTATTGTGAATGCGAACTTCATGTGAGTTGGAAATTGCTCGTTGTTTCTCTATGTTCTCCATGACTAAATCTGTGTAAACCATACCAGATGCCATCATTGCTTGAGCTTGGCTACCCCTCTTGACAAATACTTCAGTCAGCCTATGATAGGTTGCCTCCACCACTGAACTAACTGGAAGATTGCGTGTCCCCCTTAATACCTTCACTACAACATTATGGCTATTCAACAACGCCTAAAATAAAAGCCGTTGTCATATTACACCACCAAACTGTTGTGCTACACACCTCTCAATCTATTAAAAAAATATAATAAAAAAACCGTCGTTCTATCTTTCAGTATCACCAAGTTCATTTAGGTGCTAATCGTTTATCCCCTCCTCTGCGAACTAGGAACCCCAACTCCCATCGTCGTACTTCCGTCACATGACTCACATCCACGGTGCTTTCCATTCTCCAATTGCAAATCCCAAATCACAACAGACACTGACCCTAGTCACTAATCCCTTCGCAAATCGAATGGCTCCCTACTTCCCTTCGCAAATCGCAAGAACCCTAGTCACTACGCTACGAGTTCTTCTTCATTGGTTTCGATTAAATGAAAACCCAGTAGGCTCATTCAGCGGTGGTGGTCTCAATTCGATTTTGTCCTCCACCTCTCGATTATGTGAAAACCAGTAGGTTTATGCTATGGATGATGCACATGTCAGCGGTGGTGGTGTCAGGTTAATCTTTCTTGCGTTTGTTTAACTCTTAACATTAATATTATTGTGCAATTGCTCAATTTCTATCAATTATATGCATGATGTATTGATTTGCATATCAATAACTCTGTTCTGCTTGGTTTGTGTAGTCTAAAATGTGGTTAGAAATTAGAATAGCAGTGACAAAAGGAAATGAATGCATTGGAGCTTGGTTGATATTCAGGATGCCCTTAAATTGTTTGATGAAATGCCTCAACCAAAAGTTGTTGTTGGTGCTAAAGAGGTTGAATGATGTGAATGTGGCATCACACAACTTTAGGTAGGTGGAGAAAAAAACTAAATAAGCACATTGCCTAGAAGCTTACAATACACTTCTCATTGTTATGGCTAGGATTAGAGAATTGGACTACCCGGATCAAATTTTTGAAGAAATGCGAAGGAGTTCTTTTGTTTAAATGTGATGTTGGCCTGTCTTAACATACTCGTGGCTATTCTTTTGAAGATATCATTGATGGTTTACCCTCACAAACGTAAACTTCCACAAGCAAAGGAGGCTTTTGAAGGTACATTAAGACATGCTTTGTAATAATTCTGGTGGAAATGAATTTTTTTTTTGTTGTCTATCATTGTTTATTTCTTGATTATTTAAGAAATATTGTTCAGATGTTTCCTAGATGAGTTTTTAGAAAAAAAATCAAGTAATTAATCTGCTTTTGGTATGCCAAAAATCAAGTAAGATGTTCTTGCACTACTTTGGCTTCTTAAGAGCTTTTGGTATGCCAAAAATATTCTCTGCTATTATGCATATTCAGTAGTGTAAGGTGAAATCCTAACTTGAATTTTACCTTTATTCTTTGCATCATTCTTATTCTTTCATTAGTGTAGCATTTAGTACAATAACTTCCTTGTTCTTGATATGAAAAGCACCAAATCAAATATGATGTTTTGGTTTTTGATTGTCCAAATGATCCAAATAGTACAACTGAGCGGGTACTTTTCTTGGCAATTTGGAAACTGCTCTATTTCCTACTTGTTTGTGACAAGGTTTTTAATTGCAGTTTTTTGTTGGCAATTTGGATTCTAATGTCACTGATGATCATCTAAGGCAAGTTTTCAGCCTGTATGGAGAACTAGTTCATCTGAAGATTCCAGCAGTCAAGCGACGTGGTTTTGTTCTATTTGCAGACATGTAATATAACTTCTATATTTAATATATAACTTGTATATTTCATATATAACTGGTGTGAAAATTTTTCTATTTAGTAGTTTGTTTACTTGGTAACTTTTCTATTTTAACTTTACCATTTATGCCCTTTTGTGGTTTTGAATAACTCTTAGATATAGGTAATTACGGGCTGTTATTTTTTGAAATATTTGCATATAAATTAGAGAAAGTTCATATTATGGCCAAGGTTATTTTTCATTAGGGCCCTCTTGGAATTTCATTTTCCACTGTTATGGCCAAGGTTAGTTTTCTTTCTTTTTTCCTTAACTTTGATTTTGGTATTGCTATTCAATGTTATTTTGATTCGGTCATAATTTCTCTTACCATTTCAGAAGTTGCATATACAATGAATTTTAGCTCAAGCTCTAAGTTCGGAATCATAAACTCTATGTTTGAGTTGACGAAGAATTGGAGTGTAAAATTAGAATTCCAAATTATATTCCAATTCAATTCTGATATAGGAAGTTTGTCTTTATACTTCACACAAACCTGATATAGAAGATTTGTCTTTATTCCAACTCAATTCTGATATAGGAAGTTTGTCTTTATTGCTTTGCAGGTGTTTGTCTTAATGCAAACTGCAATTGCATACTCTTTTGCAATTTTGATGAAAGGTAGGTAGTATAATCTTAGAACTTGTGTGTGGGTGAGTGTGTTTGTTTCCTTGTGATTAAAATTGAAGTTGCACATCTTTTCAGTTCTTCAAATGTAGATACGATGTTGCATTTGGTATAAAGGTGTTTGTCCACGTATCAACAGGTTCGTATTTACTTAGTAGTATATATATTATATATACATGTACCTGTCCATGATAATTAATTATAGCTATCTATAGGTATCTCTAGCTTTCTTAGATTCGTTTCAATGTTATTATTGTCCTATTCTTGATACTATGCTTAGTATTCTTGATTTTTTGTGCAGAAAGATTAAAAAGGAATGAATGGGATGAGCATAACAATCTCATGTTTTTCGTTACTCTTGGTTACGTCACAAGCACAATGGTTTTTCAAATGGACTCGGTGGAGGATGTCTAGCAAGTATCAATATTGAATAATGAGGCTTTGGGCTTTACTTAGCTTTCTAGAGTTTAGTTGGTAATTTTTCCCAAGTTCATTGAGAATTGTAACTAGGTTTGTATGATACATGTATTTATTGCCTTGTGTAATTAATAACTTTTTTGAATCTTAAATTTGAGTGATATGACATTTATTTTTTGTTGGGAAGGAATTTCTAGTCTTTTTTGGAGTTTTTTAAAAATTTTATACTTTATGGCAACGGTTTTAAACTGTTGTAATAGGTGATGATAGACAATGGTTTTTTATTAGGCAACGCTTTTTTACCGTTGCCGTTGTTTGCGACGGTTTTATACTGTTGCCATAGCGTGGAGGAATAACCGTTGCCATTGTCTCTCAAAAGCAACGGTTTTTTTTGCATTGTTGCCTTTACTTGCAAAAAACCGTTGCCTAAACAATAGGCAACGCCCGCAGAAACAACGGTTTCAGAACCGTTGCCAAAAGTATAGACAACGGTTTTTTGGCATTACACAACGGTTTTCAGGCGTTGCCGTAGGTTCAAAATGTTGTAGTGCTTGTTGATGCACTCAGCAAGGTTAGTCGTCATATGCCCCCAACGGCGCCCTTTATCCCATGCTTGAAGCCATTGTTCCTTTGGGATATCGTCAACCCACCTGGCGGCATCTTCATTCCAATCATTAATTTGGCTTCTGTAGTATGCAGCACTCGGTTGAGTCATGGAGTACCCTAAAGAAACAAAGTTTCATATTAGTAAAGACAAAATAAAAACAAAAAAAAAATTATGAATGCAAATGAATGGTATACTAACCCATATTAGTGACAGTTCTTCTCATGTCTGCATTCTTGAAAGTCCTCATAAAATTTTGGGAGATGTGTCGAATGCAGAAGACATGAACCCAATTGCTGTTAAGACGCCTAACAGCACTTTTTATTGCTTCATGCCTATCTGAAATCAAGCATAGGTCAGGTTGGGGTGTGACCCAATAACGCAAGCGTCGGAGAAAGAATAACCATGCATCCGATGTCTCACCCTCCACAAGGGCATATGCTATAGGAATGGTGTTGTTCCTCCCATCCTGGGCGATTGCAATCAGTAAGGTCCCTCGGTACTTCCCATACAACCATGTTCCATCAACTGAAACAACTGGTTTGCAATAACGAAACCCCTTAATGCATGGTTGGAAACTCCAGAAGAAACGATGGAAGATAGACTTTCCAGGAACTACTTGGCCATCCTCAACAAAGGGTAATGTTTCAAAATCCCAAACAGTACCTGGAAGATAATGTTGGAAAGCGAGGGCCCACTTTGGAAGCTCCTTGTAGGATTCCTCCCAGTTCCCATAAATCCTCTCAACAGCCTTTTGCTTTGCCAACCACGCCTTCCTATATGTAGTGGTATATGTGTACCGTTCACGTATGTGTGCAATCAACTCTGAAACAGACATCGTGGGATCCTCCTTTACCAGCTGTAGGATGCTTTCACAGATAAAAGCCGAGGAGAGCTGACGATGATCTTGTGAAAGCATTGTTGATACACATGTATGTGGCCCGTCCAGTTTTGTGATCTTCCAAACCTGTGATTTTGTGCCAAGATGGACTCTACACCTCCACATGCAATTGTCGTGGACACAACGGACAATCCACCTCATTGTATTGGAGTGCTCTACCTTGAAATCCAACGACTTCTTCAGATGGTATTCTTGTATGCACAGTTGGGCCATTTCTTTTGAGGGAAATTCCACTCCCACTTGTAGGTTGTCAGTGTCTGCAACTAGGTACGATTTGTTCCGAGATATAGAATGGACAAACTCATCATCAAAGTCACCTATATCGTCGGAGGCCACGTTGCGAAAGTGCAAAGGGGGGTCAGAATAATGAAGGGTTTTTGACAGACCTACATCAGGTTCTCTATCCTCATCGTCATCAGCAACATGTCGCTCAAGAAGGTCGTCTTCATTTTCACTAAAATCACCGACTTCTTCGTTGTGGACACCAGCTAGAATACTAGTAGGAACATGATTATCTAGGTTGTCTTGACCCAATGGGGTGTTGAGATCAATCCCCCGAGAGGATGGTGTCGGGTGATGTGTTGATGAAGAGGGTATGGAGTGATAGCAGGGTTGTGTTTCAGTAAAAGGGTATGAAGAGGGTATGGAATTATAGTGGGGTTGTGTTTCGGTAAAAGGGTGTGAAGAGGGTATGGTGGAGTCATGGTATGGTTCATAATATGATGGCTCGACTTGGGTGCACTCAATGGGAGCATCCACCAACTTAGCATAAACTTCCACGGTTGCAACACCAAGGCGTTTAGAGGTTTTAAACATGTCAAACATCAATTGTATGTCATCATCTCCTACAATATTTAAGGACTCGTACCAAACACGTCCTTGTGCAAGAGTTGTAGGGTATCGATAAGTAAGTTCTACCACCCTTTTTGGTTGAACCTTTGACTGGATTTGGTGTATCAACGCGTCTAGTTTCATGTTAGTCTTCACTTTGAGCAGCATTGTATCGCTGCATGCAAAGACCACACCTTCTGTGTCTCTCCTTTCGACATGTCCATTGTAATAGAGAGAAAGAAAGCACTCTGTTGGAGGCATAATTTAGGAAGGAAATGGTGTAAAGAAGGTAAACAGATCGAGTTTTTGTGAAGAATAAGTTGCCAAGTGTGTCTATTTATAGGGGTCTGAGTAACTTACTAATTAGTGTGATCTGAAGAGGAATCCATAGTGTGAATATTAGGTTATTAGAACAAGGCACATAGTGTCGGTTTCATCTCATCCGTTTATTGTGTCGGTATGATCTCAACCATTTAAATTGGAGGAGGATGCTCTGGTAAGTGTGAAGGAAAAGTAGTGGAGGAGAATGCACCGGTCAATGTGTCTTTGATGTTTTTGTCCTCTTTGACAGGAAAAGGAGTGGAGGAGGGTGCACCGGACAGTGTGCCATTGATGTTTCTGTCTTTCTAGACAATAAAAGGAGTGGAGGAGGATGCACCGGCAAATGTGTCACTGATATTTTTGTCTTTTTAGACAAGAAAAGGAGTAGATGAGGATGCACCAGACAGTGTGCTATTGATGTTTCTGTCTTTCTAGACACAAAAAAGAGTGGAGGAGGGTGCACCGGACAGTGTGCCATTTATTTTTTTGAAATTTTAATTAATTAAATAATCAATTAGCAATAGTCAAAAAGATAATCACTTTGATTATTTAATTAAAATAATTAGTTAAATTACAATTAAGTTTAATTTATTTTAATTAATTAATTCAATTTTAGATTTTTTTAAAACAAAAAACAAAATAAGTTAACAAATAAAAAAAATAGAAAAGGGACGGTGATGGCTGATGCCATGAGATCACCATTTCTCACCTTTTATAGAAAAAGGTGCTACTTTTGTGTTTAAATTCAAAGGGGTGCTACATCCGTAAATAAATAAAAAAGTGATGCTACAGACATTTTTTTGCCGTTCAATGTGTGCATTCTTTATGGTTGGACCACTGTCTTATAGAATCAAATTAAACTGGATAGAATAGGGTTAAATTGCAACTGGTTCAACCTAAAAAAATGTTTATTTATTTATTAGCCATCCAATTTAACTATGGTTAGACTGATTGAACCATGACTCTGAAGTCTCACCAATTCAATCTTGAGCCTGGTTCCGTTAATATTGAGTGTAATCTGAGATGATATAGTGGCAAAATATATTTGAATGACTTATGTTACTCTCTCTAAGTTTTTTTTTGACAAAATACTCCCTCTAATTTCTAATATAAAAAATTTGATATATTCTTTTATCCATTATAAAATAAAAAAAAACTCATTTCAAAAACAGCAAGTGCATAAGAAAATAATTTGAACAAAGAATTCCTCATCTATTGATAACAATAACTACGGTTTATATTTTACAAGTTTTTCTAAGGAGAAATGTGATATGTTAACTTTTGTATCATCCTAATAAACTAGTGCATGCTAGAATTTAGAATTCTGCACCGTTTTCCATACACAAGAGAAGGAATGTGGGCAAATAATACAAACATTTCCCTTGCACAATGTTTGTTTAGAGTACAGAGCTAGTAGCAATGGCAACTAGCAATCACCACCAGATGCTTGGAAAACCACAAAATGAGCACTTGCCTTTTAAAAAATACCAGCAAAAATAATTGGAAGACCAGAATGCTCGAAGTAAAATTTATGTTCTTCCTATACTTTCTTCCTATCCCTCAACATTCAAGAAATCCTGTGTTATGTCTGGTCTATAGCCTTCCAAATGGGCTTGCTTGGTGATCTCCCAAAGGGTTTCATAGATTAAAGATGAATCCTTATGAGTCAAGTCACCTGCCCCAAAATTATGCATAACTCCATTAATTTGGATCCAACTTTGGCCTGGAGACTTTTTCACACCCATCTCACTTATTTTTCGTCTCACTGCAACAACATCCTGCCACCTTTTGTCAAAAGCATATATGTTTGACAAGAGCACAAGATAGTTTGCAGCTTGATCAGTGTTAAGCTCAGCTACTAACTTGTTCGCTACTAGTGATGCTAGCTCTGAATTATTGTGTATTCGACACCCACCAAGAAGGGCACCCCATATTGCATCATTAGGCTTAAAAGGCATAGTTTCAATAAGTCTGTATGCTTCATCTAAGAAACCAGCGCGGCTCAAGAGATCAACCATGCATCCGTAGTGTTCAATCCTCTGGCTGATTCCCCAAGTATGCTTCATTGATGCGAAAATTCGACGTCCTTCATCTACATATCCTGCATGGCTGCAAGCACAAAGAACTCCAATGAAAGTTGTTTCATCAGGTCTTACACCATCATTAAGCATAGTCTTAAACAAGACAAGGGCTTCCTTCCCAAGGCCTTGTTTTGCAAAACCAATGATCATGATAGTCCAAGAAGCAGTACTTTTCTGAGGCATCATGGTAAACATTTGATAAGCTTCATCAATGACTCCACAACTAGCATACATGTGTATCAGAGCATTGTTCAAGCGCACCGACGGTTGCTGCTTGTTCCTTGCTGCAACAAACCTCTGTTGAACATACGAATGGATCCATCTTCCCAGTTTCAGGTCCCCTAATTCAGCACATGCTGATAAAGCTGCCACCAAAACAACCTGATCCAATTCCACACAAGCTCTCCTCATCTGACCAAACAACAACAAAGCTTGTTCAGATCTCCCATTCTGAGCACACCCAGCAATCATGGTAGTCCATGACACAACATTCCTACATGGCATCTCATCAAAAACCCTTCCAGCCCCATCAAAATCACCACACCTAACATACCCAGCAAGTATAGAATTCCAACTAACAACACTTCTCTGACTCATATCATCAAACACATGGCGTGCTTGTTCAACACCACCATGTCTCGCATAGAAATTAATCAAATTGGTGTCCACAAATACATTGGAGCAATACCCTTTTGCTAGAACAGTGGCATGCACCTGTTCCCCTTCTCTCACTAACCCACCTCGAGCACAAGCACTCAAAAGAAACGAGTATGTGAAAACATCAGGTTCAGACTCAGTTAACACCATTTGGTTGTAATATTCCACTGATTTCCAAGGTAAGTGACTGTGAGCATAGCCTCTGATAATATGGTTCCAAACGACGGTGCTTGGGTTATGAATTGTCGATAAAAGTTTGTGGGCATGTTGAAGTTGACCAGAGGTTGCGTAGAAAGATAGAAGCTTGGAGATGATGCTATTCTTCTGAGAGAGACCGTTGAGAACTACTTGGCTATGAATTTGAATGAGATTTCTTAGATTGTTGCAGTTATGCAATAATGATAACACGTGCTCTTGAACAACTCTTTTCCCTCTTGCATGAACACAACCTTCAATCAACATCCTAAACTTAAGTTATGCCTTTGTTTTTCAGGTGCATATAATGCTTTTTGTTCGTAACATGATTTCAAAATTTTATATTCATGTCAAATTTTAAAACTTTAATTCCCTGCATATATACATACAAAATCTGCAAATATTGGTATGTCAATCCCATTTCCCTCCATAATCATTATCATTGTCACTCCTCTTCTTGAATTTCTTATCGGACACTCCTTGCATATGAAACACGTGTTGTGTATAATAACAATACTGTGTCTGTATCTAGTAATTGTGTAAGTTTGGGCCACCGTAATTTCAGCCCATTACTGTAATGTGGTGCTGTTAGTAAAAGCCCACTTGTGCAACTCTGATTATCTGATGTATATCAACTCTCATTGAATGAATCAGTTACTCGGTTGTTGCCATTTCACATTTTCTGTTAATTCTGGAGTCTAACAGTTGGCATCAGAGCTCCAACCGGGGCCTGTGTGAAACCGATTCTTGATTGTGCAAACCTGAGTGAAAGGTTTGAAGAATTGCGAGCAACAACAATGGCGGAAAAGGAGGCGAATTACATGCAACCAGTCGTGCCCAAGTTTGATGGCCATTACAGCCATTGGGCCATGTTGATGGAAAACCTCCGATCAAAGGAGTACTGGAAGCTAGTAGAGAACGGAGTGTTTGTGGCATCGGAGAACCCAACAGCGGAGCAAACGAAAATGGCGAAAGATAGCAAATTGAAAGACCTCAAGGCAAAGAACTATTTGTTCCAAGCAATTGACAGAAGCATCTTGGAAACGATTCTAAACAAGGAATCGTCAAAGGACATATGGGAATCCATGAAGAAGAAATACGAAGGCTCATCAAAGGTGAAGCGAGCTCAATTGAACACCATGCGAAAGGAATTTGAAGTTCTGAACATGAAGGATGGAGAGACAATTTACGAGTATTTCGCAAGAACTCTCGCAATTGTTAACAAGATGAAGATGTTTGGGCAAAAGATTGATCAAGAGACCGTGGTGGAGAAGATCCTCAGGTCCTTGACGCAGAAATTCAACTACGTCGTGTGCTCAATTGAGCACTCGAATGATATCTCAAAACTCAGCATTGACGATCTCCAAAGCAGTCTTCTGGTTGAAGAGCAAAGAATGAAGGGTCGGAAAGAAGAAGAACGGGTGTTGAAAGTCTCAAACTCTAACCCAAATGCTGGCAGAGGAAACAAGGGACGTGGTCGCTCCGGTGGCCGTGGTGGAAGAAACCGTGGAAGGCAAAATTGGAACAAAGACAACATTGAATGTTACCAATGTAGTAAAATGGGACATTACAGATCTGAGTGCCAAAAATTGAAGAGAGCAAGAATTTCGCTGAGTTTGATGAAGGAGAAGAAGTGTTGCTAATGGCTCAAGAAACCAAGCCAAAGAAACTCTCCAAGAAGATCATAAATGAAGTGATTCTGATGGTCCAAGCAAGCATGAAAGAAGGGCAAGATAAAGGAAAGAAAGTCACCAAGCAAATAATGAAAAAGGTATGGTTCCTTGACTCAGGATGTAGTAATCACATGTGTGCATTCAAGGAATTGTTCCATGATCTAGATGAAACATATAAAACTAGTGTTAAGCTAGGAGATGATTCAAAAATGCTGGTATTGGGAAAAGGTACTGTGAAGCTTGAAATTGGTGGGATAATTCATGTAATTACTGATGTATATTGGATACCAGAATTAAAGAATAATCTCTTGAGTGTTGGACTACTCCAACAAAAGGGACTGAAGGTTGAATTTGAGGATGACTTTTGCAAGGTCATTCATAAGAAGAAGGGATTATTGTTTAAATCTAAGATGATATCTAACAGGATGTTTCCTATTATGCCTTCTGTGATGGAACCTGTCTGCTGCAAAATAACTGTTGATGATGCAGCACATCTCTGGCATCGTAGATATGGCCATTTAGGTCACAGTGGTTTATGCCAACTCAGTCAAAAGAACCTTGTCAAAGGATTACCTGAGATGGGAAGTAGTAGCAGAGTGTGTGAGGATTGTATGGCAGGTAAACAGCACAGGGAACCATTCCCAAAGTCATCATCATGGAAAGCAGACAAGAAGCTGCAACTGATACATGCTGATATATGTGGTCCCTTGAAGCCTGAGTCTAACACAAAGAGAAGGTACTTCATCACTTTCATAGATGATTTTACAAGAAAATGCTGGGTATATTTTTTAATTGAGAAGTCTGCAGCATTAGAAACTTTTAAAGTGTTTAAGTCTGTTGTTGAAAATGAAACTGGTGTAAAAATTGGTTGCTTGAGAACTGATAGAGGAGGAGAATTCACCTCCACAGAATTCAATGAATACTGCTCTGCACGTGGAATAAAGAGACAGATCACTGTTGCCTACTCACCCCAACAGAATGGAGTGGCAAAGAGAAAGAATAGAACAATTCTAAATATGGTGAGAGCTATGATGAATGAGAAGGACCTTCCAAAAGGATACAGGGCAGAGGCTGTGAGATGGAGTGTATTTCTTCAATATATATTTATATTATATTTAAGAAATTAGAAATTAAAAAAAAACATATAAACAAAATGTTAAAATAAAAATAACAATTTTTAATATAAAAAACCACTTTGGCATGCCAGCGTGGCTGCCACGTAGTTTAAGTGGCGGACAGGTCAACATCAATTTTGACTAGACTAGTGGGGGACCCTGATTTTACAAATTGGGAAACTTGGGGGATCAAATTCGTGAAATTAAAACTTGGGGGATCAAAATCGTGAGTTGGTGAAACTTGGGGACCAAAACTGTATTTAAGCCTTTTATTTTGGTGTGTTGCTCGTCCAGATTCGTTGAACAGGCCAGGTACGCTGAACTAGCCGTTTTTAGCTGTTGAGGATTTTTCTCTAACAGCTTGACTTGCGCAGCAAGTAGGCCGTTCTTATTTGTTGAGCATTTTTCTCCATCAACCTACTTGCGCAACAAGTCAGATTGAAGCCTATAAATAGGCCTCTGCCTCACTTCATTCTACACACCACTGGACGATAAATCCTTCCTCCAGTTTTCTCTCCTCTCCCTCATTAATTATCTTCTCTTCTACTTTAAAGAATGGCCTACGAGCCATATTCATGAGTGGTCTACGACTGTGCAGTGTTATTTCGTAACAGTTTTGACTGAGCTGTTTTATCCTGGGGACGTCGTGGTTGATAGTCTGCCTGCACAATTTTGAGCAGTGCCACTGATAACTCTATTTTATATAGAGTTATTTATATATTCTATAACTTAAATCAATATGAGTTTCTAAGTAATATTATTGTTAAAGTAGTCAATATGTGTTGTTTACAGTAAAAGAGGGTTAGGAACTAATTTGTAATCATTTGGCACTTTTGTTGCCCCATTTTGTATTTTGATTTGTGTGTTCAATGTTACAGCAATCAATGCCCCTGCAATAGGCACAACAGTCATTGCCCCAGCAATGACTGCTCCTACAATAGTCATTCCAGCAACAGCAGAGGCATTGCACTAGCAACCATTGCACCTGCATTACTGACAGTCAATTGCTCCAGCATTCGTGACAAACTAAAATGCAACAGCAATCTGCTGATGTCATTGATGACATCATAATCAAGTTGCTATGCAAGTGGCCCAAGTTGCTGGTGCAGCACATCCCTTTCTAGTTTTTAGCTTGTAACTTTTACTTTATAGGGACACTTGTCCATACACCATTGGACCTCTTCTCTTTGATAAAGTAAACATCAAATCAACTCTTTTTGGGATACAAGTGACCAACTTCAGCCCCAAGCAAACCCCATCATGAAGGAAACCTCTCTCAAGGTGCCTATAAATACATCTCCTTCTCCTCATTTGAGGATACACCAAAATATACAAAGTGAGATACCAAGTTAGAGAGTTAGTATCACATACACTTCATAGGTGTGAAGGAGGGAGAGAAATTGACAACTTCTCTCTCTACTTCTACACTATTTTGTGTTGCTGTTTGGATGCTGGTGCATCAAGCAGTTGTGAGGCATTGCTGGTGCATTACTATGCAGATTTTGCAAGGGAACTTCAACCGTGTAATTCTTTCTTTATTTTCTTCCCTTTGTATTATCAAACATATGAACATGGTTATCTCTGTTTGTATGTGCTTAGTATTGTCTAGCATGAGCTAAACTTCTCTAGTTGGGATGCTTTAACTTTGTAATGAACTTTTGATTAAGTTATTATGTTATATATTGATGTTTGCATTTTAGTTCTTGCATGATAACTCTTTCATATTCATCTTTAGAATTGGCCAACTAAAAGTGAATGCAAATTATAAATTCAAACATGGTTTATAATTGGAACTCAAGAACTAATATGGATAAGTGTTTTAATAAAAGGAAACATTGTTAATTCCATGCTAAAACCTAGACATAGGATAGCATAGTCCATAGGGTGATACTAAGGGAGCTTAAATATACAAGGGTGAACTTATTTAGGGCTTAGACATAAGACTTGTAATGAAACCCTGAAGTTAGTTGCTGAAAAGCACGTATCTATTGCATCAGCATCCATTGCAGGTGCAATGATTGCAGGAGCAATGATTGCAGGAGCATCACATATAACATAATGCTATCAAAAGTGATTTACTTAGTGAAGAGCATTCCAACTATCTTTCTCACTTGGTTATACACTATCTTTACTTAGCTTATTTTAAATTCTGTTTTCTCACACCATTGATAATATTTTATTGTATTTTGTTACTTTGTTTCTCACTAGTTTAACTACCATTTTAAACTTTAGAAATTAATCCAATCCCCGTGGGATCGATACTCTACTTTCACTTTATTACTTGTTGCGATTGTGTATACTTGCACACATCCTTTTTGCACAACAGCCACGAAACATCTTAAAGAGGGCGACCTAGTCTGCGACTCAACCCAGTAATTTCTTCGTTGGATTGATTTTCTGAAATTATTTTCTGAAACTCAATAATAACATTCTTAAGGCTTCTCAAGAAAAAAATGATGGAAATTGTTAGACTGGATAACATCGTCTGAGCTCAAACTCAAAACCCCACAATTATGTATGTGAGTTTAAAGTGACACTAGTCAGTTGTCACTCTATCTTCAAACAAGAAAATAGTAATCTATGTTTAACAAAAACAATTTCAGTCCGGTCGATAGCTTCATCACCTAGTTCAATAACAAACAAATAGAAAAATTAAAACTTCAGCTCTAAACAAATGACACAAATTCAAGGTATGTTTAAAAACAAAAACTTCATTGTCTTTTTGATGATTCATCAAGTGTATTTCAATTCTCATTCTCTTTATAAATGAGATTCTTGATGTCACCAATATTAATTTCACGAGGTGTTTCTTTCTCGATTACCCAAATATCAACTAATGATATATTGACAAGTGTACCAAATTGCTGCAAGTAATAATAAAGCGGTAAGATCGATTGTCGAACTCAAGGATCAAATGCAAATACTAATAAATATTAACAATAACTAAACGAACACAAAAGAATTTTAAAGACAATAAAATGTTTTTTATTTTGGATGATGAACCGAAGTTTCCGATATGATAAAAGAAGTATTGAATGAACTTCCATTGATTTCACACTACTGCAAGCTGTCTAATAAGGAAAATAACTACCTCTTTAGCTTTGTTATCAAACACACAATATTAATCACTACTAGAAAAACAGGATTTACAGGCGGGCAAAATCCGCCGAAAATCCAAAAATCCGCAGGAACTCTCGAGTTTCCGCGGGTTTTGGCTGCCAGCAAGCTGCTGGTACAAACCTCGTAGGTAACTGTTTTCGGCGACTTAGCATCTGGTAATTACCGATGTTTTTTCGGCCGTCGGAGAAGAAAATGTTTAAATTACGACGATCAAGTTGGTCCTTTAAGTTATTTATTTGTAACAAGTTGGTCCTTTATGTTTTTTTGTACCAACTTAGTCCTTTAAGTTTGATAACGTTTACATCGTTAGTCCTTTTTAGTTTTTCTGTTACAAAAAAGCATAGTTGGCATAAACAGCGCTTATGTGGCCGTAACGAAGCTGATGTGGCAGTACATGTCATTGTTTTTATTATTTATTTAAAGTTTCTAATTAATTTTATTAAAAATAAAAAAATTGAAAATTGATGTTCATCATCTTCATCCTCCTCCAAAGTATTTTCCAAATTCACCTAAATCTGGACTTTTTCAACATTACATTCAGATCTCTCTCTCTCTCTCTCTCTCTCTCTCCCTCTCTCTCCATGTTCATAGTTATGCATTGTCATATTCTTCCCTTGCGAAAACCCATCTTCTTTCCCTGTCAAACGTTTTCAGCAACTTTGCACTTTGAAAATCCATATTCAGAGTTATACGTTGTCCTTTATGCGCATGATGATGAAAAGGATGGATTCAAGATTTGAAGGAATGAATTATTTGTTTCTGACATAGGGTTTAAAAATTTCCCCAATTTTATAATCTTTGAAATTAGTGCCTTAATAATTGTATAAAATCTGAAATTGCTCTATTATGGTCTATGTGATTGGAAATTTCTCTATTATGATTGAAATTGCTCTTTGCGTTATTGTATTGTTGTTGAAGAGTGAAAATGGAAAGGAAGAAAAGCAACATTGTTGGAATATGGAGAGGCCCCAATATTGTACACACCGCCAGCGAGAATGGAGAGAAAAGCAGGAATGGAAATATTGTTGTTGTTGGTTTTTCCATAAAGGCATTGTTGGTGGGTTTTCCATAATTAACCAGATTAGGAATTTTTTTACAGAAAGGCATTGTGTTGTTGGTTTTTCAGCGTGACTGGGAATTTTTTCTGGGTTTGCTTATTTCAATTTCAAGTTTTGTTTCTGCATTTGTCTTCTGGAATTTTTTTTAAAGGAAGATGAAAATGATAAACAAAAACTCTTTTTGAATTAAAAAAACTGCCACGTCAGCTCCGTTACAGCCACATCAGTGCAGTTTATGCCAACTATGTTTTTTTGTAACGGAAAAACTAAAAAGAACTAACGGTGTAAACGTTATCAAACTTAAAGGACTAAGTTGGTACAAAAAAAAACATAAAGAACTAATTTGTTACAAATAAATAACTTAAAGGACCTTAGGTGTAATTTTGCCTTTTTTTTTTTTAATATTTGTCATTTTTATGTATTCTCTCCTATAAAATAACTCACTGGAAAATTTTCTTCTGGCCACTAAATAGGTTAGGTCAGCCCCCTTATTTGTTTAATGTGATGAAATGCATGTGGTACATGATTTTATTTGTTTAGTGTAATGAAATGCATGTGGTACATTTTTTTTTGGCACATGCATTCAAGGTTTTGTTGACCCAACTACCTCCATAATTAAGCGTTTACTTTTTATCGTATTGCATGCATTAGATAAACTTAATAAAGTCTTTTTAAATAATTAAGTAATATTGTTTATTCTATACGGTCTATATTATAGGAATAATGTTATTTAGCCAAATTTTTCTAAACAAAAAATAGCCAAAAATCACATTACAATACCAATTTATCAAGTTTTTTAAGAGGTTAGTTAATGTCTTAAAAAACTTATTGTAAAAAAAAAACCCTTAAAAAACTTGGTGAATTGGTATTGTAATATGGTTTTTGGCTTCTTTTGGCTAGAAAAATTTGGCTAAATAACATTCCTCATATTATAGACCAAACATCATTCCACAAATCCCAAAAGGTTTCTTCTCATCAAAAAAAGAAAATCCCAAAAGGTTTACACAGTGAATTATGATAAGATTTGTACTTGGGAGGTCCCAATTTCATATCTCCACTAGATGAAGTAATATAAATTACTTTGGTAAAATTTTAAAGAAGTCAAAAAAAATTTCTACCTTGATTTTTGACGTCATCCCCTTGCTGTAGCTAAAAAAGTCATGCATTCCACGGGTCGGGTGTCGTGTATGCTACTACTAATAGTATAGTATTATTGATTGATATTGATGATAAAAATATCTATTTAGCTATTGAAATGCGTGAGGGTGTTTGTAAGTCAAAATCAAAACAAAGGTTGTTACAGCGTGTCTGTCTCTTGCGTTTTCTCTGAACCTACGTTACGCATTTCAGCTTTCATTTTCCATTGCTGATAGGACGGCGCAAGATCCCACAAAAATCTAGCCTCCTCTTTCTTATCCTTTCTATCTCTCAATTATTATTAGAAGCAGCAGCAGCTATATTATTAATAAGGAAACAAACAAAACAAAAAAGCTATGCTCCTCCGGCAACGCTTCTTCTGACACCTCCACCATATTCCGTTTCATGGAAACTGGAGGAGGAATTGAAATTCCCTTTTGGGGATTTCGCTCTGTCTCCAAATTTATATTATGCGCCATTTCTGGAACTCTCACCGCTTGTTTTGCCATTGGTAACATGCCTTTCCGTATACTCTTTCCTCCATTCCATGCATCATTTTTTCGTTGTTTACGATTTAGGTTTACCTAAAGTTAGAGACTTTTATTCAATTTCCTTTTGATGTCTGCGTGTCCAATTCGCTGGTTTACTGCTAGGTAGAAACATAATTGACCTAATCAGAGTTCAATTTCCTTTTGATGCTTTTTTGTTTATAAAAAGTGGGAGAATCATTAATCAGTAGCCACTATTTCAAGTGTTGTTATTCAGGATTTGAGGGTTGTTTTACTTGGTCTAATGTCTTGTGTTTTTTGAATTGCAGCTGGAGCCCTGACAGGTGCTATAGCTGGTGCTTTGGCAGCTAAGGCTACCAAGAGTGGTTTTCTACGGGGAATGTCATTGGGTGCCATTGCTGGGGCTATTCTTTCTGTTGAGGTCTTGGAAGCTTCCCGTGCTTACTGGTGTATGGAGCAAACTGGTGCACGGGGTGCCTCATCTATGGTTGGTAATCATTTTCCTCTTGTTTTTTTATCAGTAAATAAACTAAAATCATTTCTAACTTGCAAAATTATGAGGCTCAACATGGTTACATTTTAGCTTCAAATGCCTGTACATGAGAGTCATTTACACATAAATTCAGGCTGGTTCATTAAGTAGCATCTTAATGGTGTGTTTTTTGAGTGGCCATCTCAATGCATACTTTTAAGCCAGTTTTTTTAACACATAAATTCAGGCTGATTTCATAGAAGAACTTGTTCGTGGGAGGCTTGTAGAAGAATCACTTTCACCTGCTATTTTAACTGCTTACAATTTGCAAGTAATATTCCGCTCTCTATCTCTCTTCCCCCACAAGCAATAGCTTTATGTCTATGTTGATGCATTTAATAGTTTAGTTGCTATGGCGCAATCTGAGTTGACAATATCAAGAGCTCTTGGCCAATTTGAATTGGACAACTCACTGACCCACAACTGGTTACCAACTTGCTTATAGGACCCATGAATAATGCCACTTGTTTTTCCTCTGTAGTTTGAAAGCCTGCAAAATGCAAACTTCATGTTTCTCCTCTTGGCTAGTTTTATGTGCATCTTCACTATTTTGAATTGGAATTTAGCCCCATTTTCTCTCATTGCACCTGAAAATGTTGTTTTTTTCTGTTTGACCAGCCTGCGGTGGTTGAATCGCAAGCTCATGTAACCTATATCATCTTTGAAATCTGTAATTGAAAAAGCTGGAGCTTTTTAAATATTTTATTTGTAAAAGAATAAAACTAAGTGACCTAATCAGAGTTCATGAAATTGAAGACATACGTTAGTATTTATCTAAAACAAATATGATATATGGTAGGGCGAGAAGCCAAGAACCACATAGATTTGACAGCCCAGAGCTTGGTTCCATAAAGGTTATTGAACTATGGTGATACCCCTGACACTGATGCTGCATGTGTAAAATGAATATCTTTAATCTTTTTATCTATTTCTGACAATATATGTTGATGTCCATTACTATTTTCCTTTGATGCTTTTACTGATAATGATTACAGGCTTCTCTTTCTGGTCTTTTTAATATTTCTCTCTTGATTATTCTGTTCCACCGCTGTTGATATTTATAACTCTAGTGTAGACCATTTTGTTTTTCACTGTAACAAACCATTGTCTGTAATATTTAATATTTAATTATTTATATACATGTAACTAAATTGAACTTGTTGTGTTGATTTTTTTTTGTAACTATGGTTATTCCAGATTTTCACTGTTGAGAAGTAATCTGTGAATCATGTGCTGGGATTTCATTATTTTGTAGTCTGTAGGAAGATATCTAGTTTATGATAATTTGTTTTAGTTTGAGCAGGTTGGCGTTGCTAATAATACAGGCTACGATGAGATTGGCAATAGCTTAGCAGAAGCATCCAGAGGACTGTCAGGGGATTCATTGAAGAAGCTACCACGCCATATGGTCGTGAAGGACATGAAGGCAGAGAATACTTCTTGTACAATATGTTTGCAGGTGATTAATCTTTTGAATTCCACTTATCAAAAAAAAAAAATCTTTTGATTCCCAATGCTTATAAACACTACACATCATTCAGTATTTACTTGTTTTGCCATATTTTTCGTTGTCCCCATTTGAATTTTGGATGATAAATTTAATTTACAGGATATTGTAATAGGAGATATTGCAAGAAGCTTACCTCACTGTCGGCATACATTTCACTTGATATGTGTGGACAAATGGCTTGTCAAGAATGATTCATGTCCTATTTGCAGACAGAAAGTGTAGTCTGTTCCTCGGATAGTTTCAGATTATATTCATGTGCAGATGTATATGTTGTATTATTCCTTTCTTTATATGCAAATTCTTGTTTCCATAAAGTAGGAGGGGGCATTTTTGTACAGTACACGCTGTCATTTTGTACCATTCTGTAATGTAGTCCAATAATGTTATTTTGGTAGCGAAGTGAATGGTTAATTGTCATGTTTTGAATCCGTCAAACAAGATTTATCATGTTTTGAAGATAAATTGTTAATGGACCATGGCAAAGTTAACAATATGTTTTAAACTTTTCGCCTCTCTTAAATTACATCATCAAAATAGGCAATCTTTAACATTTTCAGAGTTAGTTCAATATTCTTTTTAAATGTTGGAACCCAAGACTATCGTGCAATAATAAGAAACTCTGATTTTGGCGTGCAATCACCATTCTCTAAGCAAAATGCATGTCAGTTAATAATTCTGCTGCGATCTGGTAGCGGCTTCAATTGTTCTGATCTGGTCAGGGTCTCCAATTGTTCTGATATTTAGATGTTTTAGCACGGGGAGGAAATATTTTACGGGGTTCCATGTCAAAAAACTATAAAGATACAATGTGCCATTAACTCTGCATGTTGCAGTGAAACAGTTCGATTTCTTTTCAGCCATACTCAAGACCAGTGTTGTCAAATAGGTTATAGAGCTACTGTCCGCAATCTGCAATATTCCCATTGCCCATTAGTATTGCCTGGCCATGGTAGTGCTTAGCATAGCATGATTTGAGCAGACCACTATTTTCCGCAATTAACGTTTGACAACATTGCTCTAGATTATTAATTTACCATTTACCTGATAAGGGTGAAATTTCACATACATGCACTGTCTAAGAACTTGAATAAAAATGGTCATTATTCACCTTGCAAGGGGTCCTCTTTGATGCATGTATAGACGACACATTCTGACTAGGACAAAGAGAAGAGGATATTGAATGACTTATTGAGTATTGACGCTCTTTAGAGCTAGGCATGAAACAAAAAGACATATTACTTCGTGAGAAAAAAAACAATTTTATCCGGTTTTCTTCAAACCTTACAAGCCAGCTGCTTTACAATATAGAAGAACACAACTGACATGTCACAAGCTGCTAGAGAATAGAGCACTTTATCAAGAAATAAGGTTGTTCTGATGCTCCAACAGATTATACACAAATATGCATCACAGCAGAAGCTTTACTGGCCGATATCTAGCTAGTTCCACAGAGAAGCAAGCAACTGCTGGCGGTTACAGCAAGCCGTGGCTAATAAGTAATAAGTCTGTTTATCGCGGATTTTGTCTGCCAGGTTCAAATAGAGTAAAACCATCAGTAAGAATTAGATTGAGATCGTGCTCAGGAATGTATTTTTTACATTTTGTGTTCCCAACTGCACATTTTTCACACGACCAGAAGTAAAATTTGCAACAATATTGAGTATATATTAGTCAGAGACATACAATACAACAATACGAGCCTAACATTATGAAATACAATACAATCATATTGAAATTGGATATAAGGCTGGCCCGAGCCTTTCTTTTTTATGAATGTTGTGTGGATCATTTGCAGTGCTTACTTGGAAACTAGCCCTCAAGTAGCCTATGTTGGGTGGCGTTTTTTGGGATGTATTTCTGCTTTTATGTGTTGGACTGTTGGTTATGTTTTAGTGTTTTGGAGTACCCACTGGTTTTTACTATAATTCTTTTTGATGATAAAAAAAATATTGAAAATGGACCATTGCCAATATTTAGTTGATTCTTTCTTATGTTGACAGCCAACAATGATGTTAAACTGACAACCAAACCAGAAAACGAAACGTCAAAATTTATTGTTGAAACCTCAATCAATAATAATGATGTTAAAGTGACAACCAAACCAGAAAAATGAAATGTCAAAATTTATTGGACAGACCTCGATGGGGAAGACATGCCACTTACATTGGAGTGTAAAATGGATGCGATACCATGGAGGCACTTCACACAGCAACTGGTTCAGGTCTTTTGCTAGTTTTGATTCCTCTTATAGCTATAAGCAAGTTGAAACCATGAAAAATATCAAAATCCCATTGAACTTCCATGCATTGCAATGTAAGCCAAATCACACAATTTTTTTTTTTAATAATCAGGTACCTTCAGCATAATCTTTAGCTCCGAACACAGCAGAACCAGCAACCAGTGCGTTAGCTCCAGCCTCAATTACCTGTCAAAAAAGATAATACTAAAAATTGGATCTTACAAATTAAATGGATCCTTCCTATGGTTTTCTATGCCGTGTAGAAAGAATCCTAATTCAATGAACAAACAAAAACAAATGTTTTTTTCCCCTTTTTTATTAGTAGTTGTTTTAACTTTTAACCAAAGAATGGAGAACTTGGCCAAAATATAGCAGTATACTGGAACTAGTAAAATTCTGTGCTTGATCGCGCATGGTACATCAGTTGTTTCTCAAATCATGGACCCATTATGTTCAGCACATAGAAGACTTTTACAGTACAGATTATTCTTAAAATATAAATGAATGGAAGAAAGTGTGATAATGTATACGGCACCTTGTAAGCATTAGCTGGACCAACCCCACCATCCACTTCAATCCATGGATTCACACCCTGGGGGGAGGGAGAGTGAGATAGATTGTGTAAGAAATAAACGCCCAGGGAGAAACACAAAACCGATTAATCCGGACATACATAAACAAAAATTATTGCAGCATACCTTTTCTACGCACAATCTTCTCAAATCAGAAATTTTCTTTACTTGACTCTCAATAAAACTCTGGCCACCAAAGCCGGGGTTAACGGACATAATTAAGACCAAGTCAACCACTGCCAGCACCATAGAAAGATTATGAGATTTTTATTTCTTTAATTAACAAAGCAACTTTAAAACATGTAATTCAATAGACTTTGATCCATTATGAGAGATGTTATTTTTCTCTTTTATTTCCTTCACGAGAAAAAAAATATCCATGTATTTCTCATTGGTAGTTAAAAAAAATAAACAAGAAAAATTAAAATTTGAGCACCAGAGTTTTAACAAAAATGTACACCTTGATTTTCATCAATTCATACACCCCAACTTTGACAGTAAGCCAATGCTAATTAGTAAATAGTGTAGAACTATGTCATTACCAGAGGAATGAAAGTTTAAAATAAAAACCAGGATGCCTGCTTTTTCAAATTATGTGGACATTCATGGAATATTTAGTGAAGTCATATATGAAAATAAGCAAAACGAAGTGCCTTGCCTTAAACAACCACAAAAAGTCAAGTGTAATTCACCCAGAAACTAAATCAACTTTCGTGAATTCTATAATTGAAAGCAATGTTGCTAATAAAACTCCCGAACAAACCTTTTCGCTTCTGTATATAAAGTATAGTATACTTTTTCCTTTTACAAGTATTGTCAGAACACAGAGCACAGTTTCTTATTATGTTCCCGAGACAGGTCAAAATATACTCTTTAATTAAAAAAGGCAATAAATATTTAACAGATGGAAATCATGGAACCCTTAGCTTACTGAAAGCTTGGCTAACATTTTCCCCCCTAAACCAATTCCATAGAAGCCTGGTATTGGTCCATGGCTAGAGCTTAGGAAATAATATGGGGAACCCGAGCCATAAATCGCAACATTGATGTTCTTCATTTTTAACTAAAGAAATGGAGACAAAAAAAGGAAGTAAAAATTGCAAAGGCTCACCCTCAAGGACATATTCGATTGCACTTAGTGGGGTACCGGGGTTTAGGACAACTCCAGCTTTAGCTCCCAGGCTCTTCACCTAAACCAAAAGAACATAGTCCAATCTATAAACCGTAAAAACTAAATCCGGAGAAAAAACAACATTTCTGAGTAATAATTTCTAGTGTCCAATTCTCTAGATGCCCTCTTTTGAACATTTTTTCCACAGCATATGACAACCTTTATATAGTTGTGAAAGAAAAAAACCAACTCTGCAACAGATACACTCAATAGTAAGGCCTTAAATTTCGTGCCATGGTGCAAACATTGCTACAGAAAAAGGAAAATAGGAATATAGATACTGAATTTCAGTTATTTGCCTAAGTAGAACAATTAGCAATAAAAAGCAGACAACTCCATATAGCTCTGGCCATCTTAGTAAAGAGACCAATGCTTTCAACTGCATTTTACTGTAACCTAAATAATAGGTGATTACTAACCCAACCAACCAAGAAAATGATAAAAAGGAGATATTTTATTACCGTAACCTAAAGGTAATCACCTATTATTACGGTAGCCTAAACAATAGGTGATTACCATCACATGTTCATCCCAAGAATAAATTGAGACCATGTAACATCTAAAAAATCCTTTATGAAGAGATGCTTTAGAGAATACTAAGTTCTTTCCAAGTTTAGGAACTTCCCTGATATGACATTTAGCTTTATGTTTTTTAAAAGGATTATAAACGCTTTGTAACATATCATAGAAGTTTTTGTTTCACGACTGCCAGCTTCAATATAACAACTTAATTAGGTAAGTTGATACAATAGATATCAAAAGAAAGGGAAATAGCCATTTCATTAGCCAGCCGTCAGACTGATTTTGTTAATGCTCTCCATCCACATCATGAAGTTTAGATACTTACTAATGTTAGTAGGTAGGTAGAAGCCAAGACTTTACTCAACTTTTAAACCTTAGAGATTCCTATAAGTGATGATTAATGCGCTCTTGACAAGAATCTGAAATTTTATGACATAATTATACAAGGGCTTGAATATATGTTTGGCTCTATATTTTTGGTAAGTTTTATTCACATTAGCTTTCTTGGTATCAACTTTCAGATTCAGTTGCAGCAATATCGTTTGAAATTGAGATAGTTCAGAAGAAAACCTTACTTGATTAATGGTACGATGCAAATGGATAGTGGAAGATTGTTCACAATGAATACTGACTATGTCAGCTCCAGCTTTGATGAAATCTGGCACTCGCTGTTCTGGTTCTACAATCATCTATAGTGCTTTAACAAGAGTCAGAAAAAGTACTTATAATTCAATATCAGCTTAATTAAATTATTAAATATATGCATAAAGATGAATACCAGGTGTACATCCAAAGGTAGATCTGTCACAGGGCGCAAAGCATCAACAATAAGAGGTCCAATTGTAATATTTGGAACAAAGCGACCATCCATAACATCAACATGAATCCAATCACAACCTGCCAATTCCACTGCTTTCACCTAGACAAGATTACACAAGAACACCAACAATCATAATTGCTGACAATCATAGAACATGGTACTATATGACTTGAAAACAAAACGGAAAAATTTACTAGCAATTAATGAACTATAAAAGGATTTTGAATTTGAATATATTATACAACATAAACAACTTGGACCAATTTAATTATGTAAAGCATATTATAGAACCTGTTCTCCCAATTTCGCAAAGTTAGCAGAAAGAATAGATGGAGAAACAATGATATCGCTTTTCGAAAACTTGTCAACACGAGAAGTAGCCTTCACCACAGTTGAAATTTTCCTCCTGAATTCACAAAAAGGCAAGTAACAAAAGGATATTAAAGCAGACTAAATTCACCTTTCAAATACCACAACCCATATATAGTCCTTGATAGCATATACATTCAAAGCAATCTGGATATATGGAATGATCTTATGAGGAGTGATTTAAAAATTCAACATGAACATATAAAGCTACAAAGCACAAACAAATAACATGAAAATGTTGACTACTAACTAACATTTATTTAACCTATGAATGAAATGAAATTACCAAACTTCGTGAACATTGGAAAATAGCCAATGTCAAATCTAATAGCAAGGATGCAAAGAAATATGATTTATATAGTGGAATTCATTGAAAACTTTCGGTTTTAGGCCTACTTTCCAATCAACATACATGCTTTTCAAAACTGAATAAAAACAAGAATGAAGAGAAACCCAAAGGAAAAGGGATTGTAACAAAAATTGAAAGAGAAAAGGCATACTTGGAGAAAGTGAGTGAACGGGGATGGAAAAGAGAAGTGTTGTGAAGTTGAAGTCCATTGATCTGAGATTGGAAGGTGGAGGAACAGAGAGAACTTGAAGCCATCTCGTGTTTCAAATTTGGAACTTTTTTCCTCCCTCAACAATCAATCCTTCTTCACAGAGTGTATCGAGTGAAGGGCGTGAATTGCTAATGAATGATGTGAAAAAATATGAAGCAAATCCAGAAAGGTAAGTCGTGTGGATGACACGTGTTCAATTGTTTGGTAGGGATG
Source organism: Astragalus glycyphyllos (assembly GCA_963573325.1). Classification (NCBI taxonomy): domain Eukaryota; kingdom Viridiplantae; phylum Streptophyta; class Magnoliopsida; order Fabales; family Fabaceae; genus Astragalus; species Astragalus glycyphyllos. The sequence continues at coordinate 57,874,174 of OY754308.1, read as the reverse complement.
TGCTTATCTGCAATGATTGGCGCTCTGCCTCTCTCTCTGTTCCTCACCCTCACCAAACAAACACTACATAAGAGAAACAAGAGTCATAACCCAACCAAGGGTATTTTGGGTTTTCTAGTCTGCGATGAAGTTGAATATAATGGATTATTATTGATTGACTAATGAATACTGACTAATTCTCCACCCTTAATGTATTGACTAATGAATGATGACTCTTAAATAGAGATGAAGAATGAGAGACGATATTGGTCATGCAGTTCGGCCAATATTTGCCTACGTTTGTGACTACAAAGTAGCTGTAGTTTCATCTTATTAACTGTATATTGTATATTGAGTACAAGCACCAATGAGTTTAAATAGGCTACTCTATGTGTAAACCTAACGGGCCTAGTAAATGGGCCGAATACATTTATAAATAAATCTATTATTTACAACATATCTCAACACTCTCACTCAAGCTGGAGCATATAGATTGTAAGCATCCAACTTGTCACATATGTAAGTTATCCTTGGTCCTCGAAGAGCTTTTGTGAAGATGTCTGCCAATTGATCCTTAGAACCAACAAATGAAGTAGCAATGTCACCGGACACAATCTTCTCACGAACAAAATGATAGTCAATTTCAATGTGTTTGGTTCGCTCATGAAAGACTGGATCGGACGCAATATGTAGGGCTGCTTGATTATCACAGAAGAGACTCATAGTGCCTATTTGACAAAAACGCAACTCTTGGAGAAGATGTTTCAGCCATGTGAGCTTCTGAGTGGTAAGTGCCATAACTCGATATTCAGCCTCAGCGCTGGATCTGACAACAATATTTTGCTTTTTACTTTTCCATGAAATTAGATTTCCACCAATAAGAACACAATACCCAGATGTGGACCTTCTATCAAAGGGACAACCAGCCCAATCAACATCTGTGTAAGCGACAACATTTGAATCACCTCTATCCGTGTAAACAAGACCTTTTCCAGGAGCTCCTTTGATGTACCTCAGGATTCTGACCACGGCATCCCAATGACAATCACAAGGGGAATTTAGGAATTGACTCACCACACTAACAGCATATGAAATATCTGGCCCCGTCATGGTCAAGTAATTCAACTTCCCAACTAGCCTCTTATACCTTCTGGATCTGAAAAGGACTCCCCCTGATCCGGTAGGATATTGACATTAGGATCCATAGGAGAGTCAATTGGCTTGCAATCCAGCATGCCGGTTTCTTCTACGATATCCAAAGCATACTTTCTCTGAGAAATAGCAATACCTGCCTTAGAATGAGCTACCTCAATGCCAAGAAAGTATCGTAACTTCCCAAGATCTTTGACCTGAAAGTGGTGGACTGGATGTTGTTTAAGTCCTGCAATCCCATCATGATCATCACCTGTAATGACAATATCATCGACATAGACAACCAGATAAATACATTTGTGAGAGGAGAACTTATAAAAGACCGAGTGATCAGCTTCACTCTGAATCATGCCATAGTCTTGAACGACACTGCTGAATCTCCCAAACCATGCTCGAGGGGATTGTTTAAGGCCGTACAAGGCTTTGTGAAGTCGACAGACATACCCACGACACTCCCCCTGAGCAACGAAACCAGGAGGTTGCTCTCGATAAACTTCTTCTTCTAGATCTCCGTGGAGAAATGCATTCTTGATGTCAAGTTGATACAATGGCCAATGTCGCATTGCAGCCATAGAAAGGAATAGACGAACAGAAGCCATTTTAGCCACCGGTGAGAAAGTATCACTGTAATCAAGACCAAAAACCTGAGTATAGCCCTTAGCCACGAGGCGGGCTTTCGGACGATCAATAGCTCCGTCTGGACCAACTTTGACAGTATATACCCAACGACAACCAACAATAGATTTACCAGGAGGAGGTGGCACAAGAGTCCATGTCTGGTTAGATTCTAAGGTTGTCATCTCATCAATCATAGCCTGTCGCCAACCTGAATGAGAAAGAGCTTCCTGCGTGGACTTAGGAATGGTGATGGAAGAAATAGCAGACACAAATGTATAATGTCAAGCTGATAAGCGGTGATAACTGAGGAAATTATAAATAGGATGAGGGTTACGGGTGGAACGAGTACCTTTACGCAGGGCAACAGGAAGGTCGTCTAACTCGGTAGGTGGATCCGGAGTAGAAGAGGAAACCGGGGCAGGAGATGAGTCACTAGGATCTTCTGTAGGAGGTGGGTCGACAGGAGGGAGACGAGCACGACGCTGATAAGTTTGCAAGGGAGGAGGACTAGGAAGTTTCGTAAGAGAAGGGTGATCTATCTGATCAATGATGGGTGTGAGTGGAACTACCGGGACAAGGTCAGGAATGGGTAATACTTGAGAGACAGACTCAGACTCAATGGGAGATGCAAATAAGGGTGCATCTTCAAAGAAGGTGACATCAGCAGACATGTAGAAGCGATGTGTGGAGGGACAGTAGCATCGATACCCTTTTTGAACTCTTGAATAGCCAAGAAAGACACACTTAACTGCACGAGCAGACAATTTATCAAGTCTCGGAGTAAGATCATGAATAAAACAAGTGGATCAGAAGACTCGAGGAGAGATACGGAACAAGGGTTCATCGGGGAACAATATGGAATGAGGAACCCTATTCTGGATAGCAGAGGACGGCATTCTATTAATCAAGTGCCCTGTAGTGAGGACAGCATCTCCCCAAAACTTCAAAGGAACATTAGCATGAATAAGCAAAGTGCGTGTTGTATCAATTATGTGACGGTTCTTACGTTCAGCAATCCCATTTTTTTGTGGGGTATGGGGACAAGATGATTGATGTATGATGCCATTTTCAATCATAAAAGAATTAAATGATGCAGAAAAATACTCTTTCGCATTATCACTGCGTAAAGCACGAATAGAACAACCAAATTGATTTTTGATTTCCTTGAAGAAATTTTGAAAAACACCGAGAAGTTCAGATCTATCCTTAAGTAAGTAGATCCACGTACATCTAGAAAACTCATCAATAAACGTGACAAAATATCTATGTCCTACAACTGAAGTGACTCGACTTGGTCCCCATACATCTGAGTGAACAACATCAAAAGGAGAACGAGCTTGTGACTGAGTACTGTTGCACCCCGAAAAATCCGGATTGGACCTTTCATCGTACAACGTGAAAAATTGTGAAGCCGCCATCAACATTTTTTATTTAGGGACCAAAACATTGAAAAAGGGTCCTTTTTAAGGCGGGTGGTCCTTTGAGAACTAGAGATGTAGGTTCGGGGGTCGGTTAGGTGTGGGGAAGGTATTAGCACCCCACACCTCCTTTCTACCGAAAGGGAACCTTTAACTTGATGTGCGGTTTTGACAGAGTTGATTTGAAACAATTCATTCTACTTCTTTTTTTTATTTGAGAAAATGTTTTTGAAAACGGGGGAAAAGAAGAATCTTTTTATTATTTTTTAAAAGTGTGCTTGACGGGATGTGACCCGCTCCTACGTATCTCCCGGTGCGATGGAGAATTCAAAGCTTACGTAGTTCTCCTGGTTCGAGAAACTTTGTGTTGGTGTTTTTTTATTGTAGGGGTTTTCGGTCCTAGACTGTACAGTCCACTAGACCTAGAACAAAGACAACCCCGCCTGTACAGACGACGTGTCCCCTACTTATTGAAACTGTTTTTTTTGATTAAGGAAGAAAAAGATTTGTTGTGAGGTTGGTTGCTTTTACTTGAACAAGTATCTTAGGCTCGCACGAACTGTACAGCTCGCTAACCCTAAGACGCTAACCAATACCGGATGTACATCCGACTCGATTCCTTACTCATTTTTTGAAATAGGGTTCAAGTTGTTAATTACTTGTTTTGATTCTCATAAGTATCCCAAGATGTTTGAGCTGTACAGCTCCGATCTTAGGACGCTAGACAACACCGGCCGTACGTCCGACTTGCCTCCTTATGAGTTTTCAAAAAGGTTTATTGTTGATCTTAGAAAGAATTTGATTGTCTTATGAAAACAATTTGAGAAAAGATTGAGTTTGGAAAAAGCTTTAGAAAATGATTGATTTGAAGAAAGGAGAAGGGAGTTTGAGGGTGACATTGGTCACGAAAGGTTTGTTGGGATGGCGTGGCATCCAAAAGGAAAAGAAAGTAGAACATTCAATCAATTTCCAAGTCAAGAACCAAAGTGCAACATTTAACAAATTGCAAGCAAAGCAATCAACAATGTAAGCATAAGCATAAACATTACCAATTACAACATTTGAGCACAAGAATGACACTTAGTCATCAACATCTAATGGCATGCATATGTAAGATCAACAATAGGCACACAAAGAGATCATACAAAAGTTCAATTCAATTAGGTGTCAACACAAGATAAAGCACAAGGTTGAATCCCTTTTGGTAATCCTTGACGCTTGAGACAATGCACAAGTGCATAAGTGTCTAGTCTTTTTACCAAATCATCAACATTAAAGCATAACATTGACCTAGAAAGAACATCACATTTGCAAGACCAAAAGTGACCAAAAGAGGGCATTAACAAGTCATTTTTGTAACCAAAATTGATTAATCAAGTTAGAAAACTAGCATTTGCATTTTCAAGCAAGAATTGCACAAAGAAAATTGAATCATCTTAGGCAATCCTCATCACTTAAAGTTAAGTGCTCAAAGGCACAAGTGTGAGTCCTCTTGCCAATCATCAACATAGAGTAATTTTGCAAACAAGTTACTAACAAGCAAACCAAAATTTTCAATCAAAGCACAAGGTTGTGTTGAATCATCTTAGGCAATCCTCAACACTTAAAGTGAAGTGCACAAGGCACAAGTGTGAGTCCTCTTGCCAATCATCAACATAGAATAATTTGCAAGCAAAGTACATAACAACCAAACCAAAACAACTTGAGAAATCATTTTACTCAATATTGCAAACCCATTTCACAAGAAAATTAACAAACCCTAATTCTAATCATGATTTGCGAAGCATCACATCATTTTATTCAACAAAATGCAAAATCATAGTAAAAACAACATAAATCACAATTTATTCAACAAAAATGCAAGATCATAGTAAAAACAACATAAATCACAATTTATTCAAGGGTGAGAAGCAATCTCAAACACCCAAGCCTCCCTAAGTGCTTGTCAAAATGTTTGAGACACCTCTCACCAACAACAATCAACAAATCAACAATATAACAACACTAAAATGCATGAATATGGTAGGATGCAAAATTAGAAACATGATATCTACATTTTGATGCAAAAAAGTTGAAGATGATGCTAGGTTTTAAGAAGTTTACCTCAAATCCAAGCTAAGGAATGACTAATATGAAGAACAAGACCACAAATCAACTTGAATCTTCACCAAACTTCAATGAAACCCACGAAATGCTTGCTTAAAAATGCCCTTTGATGATGCAAGCTTGAATTAAATTAGGAGAGAAGGAAGATATATGAAGTAGGAATGGAAATGAGGTGAGAAAATGGAAGTGAAATGAAGAAAAATGGAGGAGGGAATGGAGAGGAAATTCGGCCAAGGGAGGAGAGGAGAGGAGAGGTTTGTGTGCTAGGATTTTGTGAATGAATGGTGAGGCCAAAAGTTCTTTTTGAGGTGAGGTTTCTAAGGTATATATAGAGAGCAACTAGGTTTAAGGGTATTTAGGACATTGTGCTTTTGCAAACCATTGAGATTTGAGCTAGAATTTGAATCAAAGGCCAAGATTGCAATGCACATGGATTAGGGACAAGGAGAAAACACAAATGAGTGAGGAATAGCTGGTCATACACAAAAATTATGAGTTTTTGTTGCACAAAAATTGTTGAGGGCACCTAGGTCATTCTACACAAAGTTGTAGCCTAGGATTTGATCTAGAATTTTAATCAATGGCTAGGAATACAACTCACATGGATCAAGGGCATGAGGAAACACAAAATGAGGTGAAAATGAGCTGGAAAATTCGGAGCAAATGAGGCCTTGGTGCCCAAGTTTTGCAAGCTTTGTCCAGAAAAATAGTACATTTTGTCTTATTGGGGACACTTCCTTATTTTCACCATTTTTGATTATTCTTTTCTAGATAATTCCATAAAAATCATGCCACTTTGGGCCATATCCTAGGAATCAATGATTGGACCCAAAATTCCATGATATCACCCTTCCCAAAATTGATTTGAGACCTCACATTGATGGAAATTCCCATTTTGCCCTTTTGCTTAAAATTTGAATTTTATGCCAAAAATCATGCATGCATGCGCACAAAAATTCATAACCCAAATCATCTAGATCCAAATAAATTCCTCTGAGATTGAACAATGATTTTTGGTGAGAAATTGCTTAATTTTGGAAATGACCAAAATACCCTTTTGCCCTAAAAACATTGTTTTTTTACAACAAATGCATTTCCACTCTAACAATGAATTTAAAAGCCCTAGAATGACTTTTAAAAACCCAAAAATGCATGCACAATGCTCTTCACTCTTCAACATAAAACCACACTTCTCAATTTATTTATTTTTTTGTTGAGAATTAGGGTTTTGACCTAGGCGGACAAAATTAGGGTATGACAGCTGCCCCTCTTTATTTGGATTTTAACAAGGAATATGAATTGGCCGAAACATATTCCGAGGCAAAATAGAAATAAAGAATTCAGAAATTATACCAATTTTGTCTACTTAGAGAAACCAGAATTTTCCTTTTTCTTTTTTTCTCTTTTTTTGTTCCTTTTTGAAATATGATACAAATGCAATGAAAAGATTTTTTTTTTTTCCTTTTTGGAATCAATTGGTGCCAACCCTCAATAAGCCAGCGAAAGCAGTAAAGAAAGCAAAAAACAGAAAACAAAAAAAGGGTGCCGGCCCTCATTAAGCCGGCGAAGGAGGCTGCTTAAAGCCTTTTAACGAATCGCGAACGATCCGAGTTTGCACTTGGGCCTGGGGAGGACGTGGGCTCAAAGGGGTGGTCTTTCGAGCGACCGGGGGAGGGTACTATATCAAGTCTAGATCTCGATATTTCCCTAGGACTGCGCCATGTTTTAGGCCAACACAGCTATCCTTTTCGACTGGACCTATTGAGGTCAGGGGGACTTACTCGCAGCTCGAATACGAAGTGAAGTCAATCTTCTGGGGGACACGTGGGTCCAAAGGGGGATTCGGAAATCCAATTAGTCTTCTTCAGGGTCAATGCTTTCACACCGATCCAGGGGTGCCTGCTCTGGTCGCAGGACTTTTCTTCAGGTTTCTCAGGTTGGCGGTACCTGCACATGTCAGCAGATGCAATGCATGGTGCATGGAATGAATGCATGTTATGCAAAGGCCTGTTATGCGAATGCATGCGATGCGATGATTTTGGGTGAATGATGAATGCTGGGGAATGCTTTTCGTTCAGCTTTGATTGTTTTTTTTTTCTTTCATCTTTTAATTCTTCTTTTGATCAGCTTTCTGTTTTCTGATCATTTGTTTTTTCTTCTTTTTGCCTGATCAGCTTTTTTTTTTTCTGATCATTTGCTTTTTTGTGCGCTTCTTTTTTTAATAAAAGGCTTATTCTTTTGCTGGTTCAACCGACCCGTGACACTCATGGCACAAGACTGGGGAACTTGTTAGAGTTGCTGCGGCGCACGAGCCGGGTGCAGGTTTGCTTTATGATTTGCCATCTGAAGTGATTGATGGGCGCAATTATTTTCCTTGCAACATTAATTTGTTTTTGAGAAATCACTTCCTTCCCGTGACTTTTGGGGATTTCGCAATGATTGCAATGCTCTAGGATTTATGCACATGTTTTACAATTCAGTATTACCATCATCATAAAACGTTTATTTTGAGCAGAAAATAGAAAAGCAAACTGATATGAGAAAAATTGAACTTTATTGATGTGGAAACCGGTCGTACAGAAAGTTACGCCGACTGTTCAATACATTTGAAAATTTAAACTGCAAAAAGACACGAAAAAGAGAGAAAAGCTAGTTTCTAAATGTCCGTCTCTGTGGAACAATGCCAAACATTTATGTCCTTGACCTTGATCACCCCTCTATCCAAACCTTCAGGAGTGTTGTATGCCCTTGTTTATTTTCATGCCCAAGTTTTCTGACCCTAATTTTTGCCTGGATCACCCTTTGCGGGTTTTCAATCCACCGGGTCGCTCTGATTTTGCCTAGGCCGCCCTTTCGGGTTTTCAACCTAGCGAGCTAATTCTTACTTGGCTTATCTTTCTCTTTTTTCGTCTATTTCTTTCAGGCATAATACTTCTTCACCGAATCTGAATTGACTGGGTTTTTGAGCTCTTCACCGTCCATGTTGGTGAGTATTAGTGCTCCTCCAGAGAAGGCTTTCTTGACCACATAAGGTCCATCATAAGTGGGAGTCCATTTTCCTCGGGGATCGCTCTGAATGGGCAAAATCTTTTTGAGCACAAGATCTCCCTTGTTGAACTCTCGAGGGCGAACTTTCTTGTCGAAGGCCGTCCTCATCCTCTGTTGATACAGCTGTCCATGACACAAAGCTGCAATTCTTTTTTCCTCAATGAGATTTAACTGATCCAGACGAGCTTGTACCCATTCAGCTTCTTCCAACTTGGTTTCCATCAATACCCGCAGGGAGGGTATTTCAACCTCAATAGGGAGGACTGCTTCTGACCCATATACTAGAGAAAAAGGGGTTGCCCCAGTTGAGGTACGTACTGAAGTGCAGTATCCGTGCAAAGCAAAAGGAAGCAACTCATGCCAATCTTTGTAGGTTACCACCATCTTTTGAACTATTCTCTTGATATTCTTGTTGGCCGCTTCGACTGCCCAATTCATCTTGGGTCGGTAGGGGGAAGAATTATGATGCTGGATTTTGAATTCTGTGCACAGGTCTTTCATCATTTTGCTATTCAGGTTACTGCCATTATCGGTGATGATCCTGTTTGGAAGGCCGTAACGACAAACCAGATCTTTCTTTACAAACTTTGCAACCACAGAGCTAGTGATGCTTGAGTATGAGGCAGCTTCAACCCACTTGGTGAAATAGTAAATGGCGACAAGGATGAAGCGATGCCCGTTTGATGCTTTTGGCTCGATAGGACCGATGACATCCATCCCCCACATTGAGAATGGCCAAGAAGCAGTCAGAACGTTTAATGAAGCAGGTGGTACATGGATATGATCGGCATAGATTTGGCATTTGTGACACTTTCTTACAAAGCTGTAGCAGTCAGATTCCATTTGCAGCCAATAATAGCCGGCTCTTAAGATTTTTCTGGCCATGGTGTGTCCACTGGAATGAACCCCGAATGAGGCTTCATGGACCTCTTTCATAATCTTTTCGGCCTCCTCTTTTGCAACACACCTTAGGAGAACCATGTCATAATTTCTCTTGTAGAGAACTTCACCATTCAGGAAGAAATTCCTCGACAGCCTTCTGAGCGTTCTCTTGTCATTTTCTGATGCCCCAGGAGGGTATTCCCTGGTGGTGATGTACTGCTTGATATCATGGTACCACGGCTTGTCATCAGGCTCTTCATCTATTGCAGCGCAGTAATGATGTGCTGGCAGATCCCTATGCTGGATTCTGAGGTGAGCTAAACTCTTGTCACAGCTGATGTTGAACATTGACGACAAGGTTGCCAAAGCATCGGCCAACTGGTTTTCGCTTCGAGGGATATGCTGGAAAGTGACTTCCTCAAAGGACTCCATCAATTCTTGAACATAATCACAATAAGGAATCAATTTGGGATCTCTGGTCTCCCAATCACCTCGCACCTGATGAATAACCAAGGCTGAATCACCATACACATCAAGCCTTTTGACCTTCCATTCAAGGGCTGCCTGAATACCCAGGATGCATGCTTCATATTCCGCAATGTTATTTGTAACATAAAAGCTCAGTCTTGCAGTGACCGGAATGAAGCGATTGTCTGGAGAGATTAACACAGCTCCGGCCCCATGCCCCCACATGTTGGATGCACCATCAAATATCATCCTCCATCTTTCATCTTCTTGGGACTTCCCCTCGTCGAATAGTGCCATGATGTCTTCATCGGGAAAATCATACTGCATCGACCGGTATTCTGGGATAGGCTGACAAGCTAAGTACTCAGCAAGTGCGCTGCCCTTGACTGCCTTCTGCGTGACGTGCAGGATATCATATTCTGACAATAACATCTGCCAACGGGCAATCCGTCCTGTGAGAGCTGGTTTCTCAAAAATGTACTTGATCGGATCCATTTTAGACACCAACCAAGTTGTATGGTTCAGCATGTACTGCCTTAAACGATGAGCAGCCCAAGCCAAAGCACAACAAGTCTTCTCCAGCATTGTGTATCTTGTCTCGCAGTCAGTAAATTTCTTGCTCAGGTAATAAATAGCATGTTCTTTCTTGCCTGGCTCATCATGCTGCCCCAGCACACACCCCATCGAATTGTCTAACACGGTTAGGTACAAGATCAGCGGTCTTCCGGACACCGGTGGCATCAGAATTGGTGGATTCTGAAGATACTCTTTAATTCTCTCGAAGGCTCTCTGACAATCATCGTTCCATTTGGATTCTTGGTTCTTGCACAACAGCTTAAAGAGAGGCTCGCAAGTGGCTGTCAGTTGGGATATGAACCTTGAGATATAGTTCAGTCTCCCAAGAAAACCACGGACCTCCCTTTCAGTCTTTGGTACTGGCATTTCAAGGATTGCTTTGACTTTATCTGGATCAACTTCTATCCCTTTCTGACTGACGATGAATCCCAGTAGCTTTCCGGATCTTACACCGAAGGTGCATTTAGCTGGGTTTAATCTGAGTTTGAACTTCCTTAGACGTTCAAAGAGTTTTTGCAGATTCACAATATGCTCTTCATCAGTCTTGGATTTAGCAATCATATCATCCACATACACCTCGATTTCCTTGTGCATCATGTCGTGGAACAATGTCACCATGGCCCTCTGATACGTTGCACCGGCGTTTTTGAGTCTGAAAGGCATCACCTTATAGCAAAAGGTTCCCCAGAGAGTTATGAAGGTTGTTTTCTCCATATCTTCCGGAGCCATCTTTACCTGATTGTATCCTGAGTACCCGTCCATGAAGGAGAATAAAGAGTGTTGGGCTGTACTGTCCACCAGAATATCAATGTGGGGTAGGGGGAAATCATCTTTGGGGCTGGCTCTGTTCAGATCCCTGTAATCGACACACATCCTGACTTTCCCATCCTTCTTCGGAACCGGGACGATATTGGCAACCCATTGAGGATACTTGGCAACCGCTAGAAACCCGGCATCAAACTGCTTTTTTACCTCATCCCGGATTTTCAACGACATCTCTGGTTTCATTCTTCTTAGTCTTTGCTTTACAGGCGGGCATTCTGGCTTTACTGGCAACTTGTGCACAACAATATCGGTATCCAACCCAGGCATATCTTGATACGACCATGCAAAAATGTCAACGTAATCGCGCAGGAGCTGAATTAATTTCATACGATCACTGTCGTTCATTGCGGTACCGACCTTAACCTCTTTCTTGTTCTCATCTGTACCCAAGTTGATTACCTCAGTTGATTCTCCGTGAGGCTGAATGACCCTTTCTTCCTGTTCCATTAATCTCATCAGTTCTGGAGGAGTTTTCCAGTTGTCCTCAACATCTCCCTCAGTTTGATTAATTGGGTGATCAAAGTCAAAATATGGATCATCGGCATTGTTATTTTCAGAGATAATTATTGTTGATCTGCATTTGCAGAGGCAAAAAGCAGAATGAAAGGCGAAACAAACAGGCAAAATAAAATAAAGCGGAGAAGACACATGAAATTAAGAGAAATGATTTTATTGATGAATTTCAAAAACAACGTTTTTATTGATGATGATAGCAATGAAGATAAAAACATGCGTGCCCCTAACAACTTATCCTATGGCCTTGGGCAGAGCCACAGGGGTGCATTACAAATTATTACTTTGAATTAAAAGCCACGGGAAAGTCAGCAGCTTCCCAATTCTTCAACTTTTCACCGGCAAAGCAACGGCGGACCAGGCTGGTATCACCTTTTTCAACTCCAGGACCATCCCCAATGGCAGCGATTTGATTAGGGTCCAGCAACCCTGCACTTTTAAAGCTCTGGAGAATATCACAGATAGGGATCTTTTTTGACCAAGGATCATGACCTCTCAGTTTGGCCAACCACCTGCTCTTTCTTTCCTCTGCCATCCCCTTTCTCTCAGCTTGATTCGGATGGTACCCCAACCCACAACGGTCTCGATTTTCCTTCAGTTGAATAGGCGCAAGAATCCCCTGACCAGTCTTGCCTAAACCACATCCCACCTTGTATCCTTGTTCTAACATGATCTTGGCGACCATTTCCTCATTCCTTGACAATTTTGACCCTGGTGACAGAAGCTTGCTCCCTCCGAATACAGCATTAGCAATTTCAAGGGACTAAAAGGAGGTCTCCAGAGATTCCTCAGCGGCTTCCACATAACGGAATGGAGATGGCTTGTTGACTAACATTTCTTCTTCACCAAACACAACAACAATCTTGACATCTACCACAAACTTGACCCTCTGGTGTAGGGAAGAGGGAATAGCTCCCGCCATGTGAATCCACGGTCTCCCCAACAGGCAACTATATGATGAAGTGATGTCCATGATTTGGAAATTCACATAAAAGGTCTCCGGCCCAATCTGAATTGGGAACTCCACTTCCCCTAGCACTTCCTTCTTCGACCCGTCAAACGCTCTCACCAACGTCGAACTAGGCTTCATATAAGAGCAGTCCACATCCAATTTGTCCATGGTGGACTTTGGCATGACATTTAGTGAGGACCCATTATCAATCAAAACCCGAGCCAACACATAGTCTCCGCATTTGACGGAGATATGCAGAGCCTGGTTGTGCTTTCTTCCTCCTGGGGGTAACTCATCGTCAGCAAAAGTCAAATGATTAGCTGCCACGATGTTTCCTACAATCCCATCAAACTGACACATAGAGATATCTTCAGCGACATGGGCTTCATTGAGTACTTTCATCAGGGCAGTCCGATGAGCTTCTGAACTGAGCAGTAACGACAGCATAGAGATCTTGGCTGGAGTTTGTTTCAACTGATCAACAATTTGATAATCACTTTGTCTGATGATCCTTAAGAACTCACTGGCTTCCTGTTCTGTTACTTTCTTGCCCTGGGTATCCTCTGATACTTTCTCTTTTCCTTTTTTATCCCTGTCCTCAGCATCTTTAGATGTTTCAACCCGAAGAGCTTCCGGAGCATACATACGGCCGCTTCTCGTCATTCTACCCACTCCTGATATATTGGTGACAGCAGATGCACTTGTAGAACTCTCCACTGGAGGCAGAGTATTATATTTCCAAGGCACAGCACTATCTTTCTCATATGGAAAGGGAGCAGGGACCTCAATGACTATGGGCTGAGCTTTGGCTTGAACTTGCCTCGGATCATATAAAATCTCAATTGGCCTTCTGACTTCTCTGCCATTATTAGACTGAAGGGTCATCACGCTTTCTTCTGTTTCAAAAGTAACTACCTGAACTACACGGCGGTCCATCAAGTCTTGCAAGATCGGCTTAAAAACTTCACAGGCCCCTTTACACAGGGAATCAGCACACCCATTCTTCTGACAACATCCTTTCTCAATGACCTCAAATCGACACAATTCAGCGTGAATGGCATCCAAAGGAGTCTTAATTTTCTCAACCTCCCTTATCACCTGTCCAGTAGAATCTTCTATTGCATTGGTCGACGGAATCCCATGTCCTGGCAGTGGATTTGTAGTTATACTTGGACTATTCTGTTTGAAAGAAATCCAATTAGCGTCGATTAAGTCCTGGACTACGTGCTTAAAAGCTTTGCAGTCCTCCACTGTGTGACCGATTCCACCCTCATGAAAACTACAAGTAGCATTGGCATTATAGCTCCTAGGGAAAGGAGGCTGGAGAGGCTTCATCGAGCGAGTGTTGATTAAGTTTTTGGAGACCAGATGATTGAACAGCTCCGTGTAAGTCATCGGGATTGGATCAAAACTGACGCGCTTCTTATACTGGTAGTTCTGGGCTTTATAACCATCATTGGCTCGTTGAGGTTGCACTGGTGCCGAGAATGGTACCGTCTGCGGTGGAGTACTGAAAGATGGATTTCCTCCGGAAATTACATTGGTCTCTCCCTCTTTCTTTTTAGGGAAATGAGAAGAGGGCTTTCTTTGTCCACCTGAACTGCCTGAACTACCTGAACTACCAAAGTGGTTGGCGATCTTCCCGCTACGCAAACCGTTTTCAAGCCTTTCCCCAATAACTACCATATCTGAGAAATTTGACGAGACACTCCCTATCAGTCTGTCATAGTAGATTGCCGGAAGAGTTTCCATGAACATGTATACCATCTCTTTCTCTGTTAGTGATGGCTTTACTTGTGCAGCTGTACTTCTCCACCGTTGGGCGTATTCTTTAAAAGATTCTTTATCTCCTTTGCCCATGTGCTGTAACTGAGATCGATCTGGAGCCATATCCATATTGTACTGGTACTGTTTCAAAAAGGCTTCTGAGAGGTCCTTCCAACTATGGATGTCGGAAGACTGTAACTGCATGTACCAGTCTAAGGATGCCCCAGCTAGGCTATTCTGAAAGCAGTGGATCAACAGCTTATCATCACTAGCATGCGCAGCCATTTTTCGGCAATACATGGTTATATGACTTGATGGACAACAAGCACCCCGGTACTTGTCAAAATCAGGTGCTTTAAACTTTGGAGGAAGGACTATATCTGGAACGAGACACAAATCACGGGCATCCTTGACTCTAACACTTGTACCTTCCACAGCCCTTAACCGTTCTTCAAGCACACGATATTGGTCTCTGTGCTGAGAGTTTTCAAACACATGCCCCTGAGGATGACTACTCATGCCATAATAATTTCCCCCAAACTGAGCGGGACTTCCTACTTGATACGCAACATTCTGAGGTCTACCAACAACTCCACCAGGTACGACCACAGCAGCCTGACTTGGCCCTGTTACCCCAGCTGGATTGGATTCAACATTTTGAGACGTATAATCGACTGGCATTCCCCACGGGTACCTCTGAGCAGCTGGATGGCTCTGACCGCTTGCCCCTGGAGAGTGGACAAAATGAGGGATCCCCGTTCCCGGAGGAGGAATAGTAGTTGCAGCATTAACAGGCCTCGGAGGGGGAATGAAGGTGACAACTCCATCAGGGTTTACAACGGCGGTGGCCTCAGCATACCCGGTTTCAACCATCATTTCAACCATCTGGGCCTCCATAGCCCCTACCTTATCCTTCAAAACCCGGTTTTCTTGAGCAAGCTGCTCGGGGTTGAGTATCTCTATAACCGGATCATCTGGACCCGAGTGATAACTCTCAATCTCAATGTCTGGACTTTCTTGATTCTCTGCCATGAGTCTTGCCTGTAGACGAGTGTAGTAACGGTGATGGCGAACCAGCTTGCCTTTTCTGTTTGTTTAAATATTTATTGTGTAAGAGCCTGAATGAATAGATGCATGATGCATGAAATGAATGGATGCATAAGTATATGTGTATGCATGCAATGCAAAATGCGTTCTTTTTTTTTTTACGTGGTGTCGGGGATATCACATATTTTTTTTTTGGGTAAACAACAAGGATCGAGAATGTGAAATGAACCGTACAATTTTATTTGAACTGAAACACATAATCCTTTTATTTATTCATAACGTAAAAGCAGGAGTACATCATAAAGAGTTTTCAAAGCAACAATTAAAAGGAAACTATAATAATCAGAATTTCAAACAACAACTAAGTCCCTGCATTGGTTCCTCTTCCTCTTTCTTGAAGTGGAAGGACGATCTGCCTGCCCCCTCATCTCCAAGATCAAACCCCTGACATACTCGATGAATCTTCTGACCTCTACCGGAGTAGTGCACACATCCACAGCAATCTCTGCAGCTCTGAGGTGCCTTGGAAGGCCTGTAACAGTATCATAGCACAGCTTGGATAAGAGTGCATACTTCTCTTGCAGGCGCCGGCAATGATCATCCAATCTTCGATGCTCTTCCATCAAGTAGGACATCTCAGCCCTGAACCTCTCTAGCAAATCACCCTGGTGCTTCACATGGTCCTCCAATGCCCTAGATTTCCTAAGCTCCCCCTGAAGCAGCGCCTGACAGTCTTCAAGCCTCTCTCGCACCAGCTTTCTTGCTTGTACCTCAGTTCTGAGCTTGCTCTCATAGTCAGCAGTAAGAGTCTTCAACTGTGCTTTTGCTTCCTTCAATTGGCCCTGCAAGGTCCTCTCTAATTCCTTGGAGACATTCAACTGAACCTTCCATGCACGGGCATCATCCAGCGCTCTGTTTCTATCCAGATTTCGCACCCTGATTTCGCTTGTAGCACTTTTGAGACCACCCTGCATGTCAATGAGCTTTTGGTCACTGGCAGTGATTCTCTCTTTGAAGTCAACAAGACATTTCTCTTTGAATTCATTTTCTTGCTCTAAGCTCTTTTTCTCTTGGAGCAGCTTTTCCAACTGGGCCTGCAATTCTGACTTCTCTTGCTGGGACTGAGATAAGGCAGCCTTGAGCCCCTCAACCTCCTCATTAAGAATAGGAGCAGGTGGAGGAACCTCAACTTCAACCTGAGGAAAGCCTCTAAATGGGAGCTTAACTGCTCGAGCCCGGAGCTGGACCCACTGAAGGTACTCTTCCCTTACACTTGTATCTTTGCGACCCAACTCATTACGCCCTTTCCTTACCGGCCTGTTCCAAGCACGAACAATCCTTCTCAACAAACTCAAATCCCCGGAACCTCTATCATGTAACACAAAGCCAGCCAAAGACTCCATCAATGGTGGGTTTGTCATTGGGTAACCCAACTGCCTCAACGCAAGAACAGGGTTGTAGGTGATACATCCCCTAGTGCCAATGAGTGGAACATTCGGAAAGCCGTTGAGCTGAGAGATGAATTCTGGTGTATCTCGGGCCAGAGTGCACCACGAGATATCACCTCCTCTAAGGCTAGCAATAAACCACTTCCACTCGTCTTTCCCTTTGTTTTCAATGTGCCCTTTAAAAACATGTGAGGCGAACCACCGATACAGAACTGGCAAACAACACCTAACCATCCCTCCTCCCTTAGAGTGGCGATCAACAAGAGAATAGTACAAATCAGCTAAAATAACAGAGGTGGGGTTTTGTTCCCGCTTTTTGAATGCAAGGAACACATCAATAGCTGCAGCATCAACAAAATTCTCAACACAAGGGAACAAGACAACTCCATAGACAAGGAGGGCAAGCACATCAGAGAAAACCTTCCACTCCTTCTTGGCAAGTAGGGCTTCAGCTTCTGCTTCTAAGAATTTTCTTGACAGACCTTGCCTTTGACCCTTGACTTCCACATTTTTAACCAAAAATTCCTCTTTAATCTGAAGAATGCCAGCCAAAGCCTCTGCTAATGAATACCTCTCCACATAAGAATACGGCTTGCAGTTCGCAGCAGGAAAGCCTAAGATCTTCTCAAATTCTTCTAAAGTGGGGACCAGCTGATAATCTTGGAAAGTGAAGCAACGGTATTCGGGATCAAAGAACTGGGTCAAAGCAGTGAGGGCCTCAGTTTGAACATTCACCTCTAGCAAATCGAGGAGATTACCATATGTACCCTGATAAGCCTCTTTTCGCCGTGGGGGAAGCTGATTACCGAACCTAACCAAGCTCTGGACGTCCTGTTGTTTGAAATTCCACTTGAGGGTTCTTTTCACATTCTGATCCATTTTTCTTTCTCCCCTTTTTTGGTATCTACAATTTCCCCGGCACTGGTGAGAATGCATGCAAAATGTATGAATGAATGCATGATGAGAAAAAATAATAATATTTTCAACACGACAGTTTTTCAAAAGCTAGAAATTCACATACATTTTTTTGAAAAATTTTCGATTTATTTGCAAAAATCTTTATTCAGATGCAGGGGTATGCAGCTCCTTTGTGTCCTACAAGGTTTCTTAGAGACAGGGTCTATGGCTATTTCTACGGGTACACACTTCAAGGATAGCACTAAAAGAAGGACCCTAAATAAGGTTCCTAGAGCCAACGACCTCATCTGAGAGCACCGATCACAGGGCCGTACGTCCAAGTGATGGTATCATCAAACAAAGCCAAACTCTAGGTGAAGTCTTCGCAACCACCCAACAAGACGTACGTCCAGTGAGCAGCCACTAATGACTTCGTTCTAGCCTAAGATATGCTCTAGCCCGGGTATAGGGCTATCTCACCAAGAAATATAAGGGTAAAAAGAGTGCAACGTGTGTGTAGGAGCACAACGACAAACATACCCCCCCACCTGCAAAGAAAATCCAGAAACAGTCCATACAAAGAGTCGTCTACCCTAGGGTTTTGCAAGCATATATCATTTCAATACAAACAAGTAAACTAACCTAGGGTTCCAACAACAATCATATGCACTGCTTACCTCAAGAAAGGGAGCCAAGAAGAGGGGTCATAATAGAATCGGGGGAATGCATGAACTTACCTTGAAGAAAGGGAGCAAAGAAGAAGGGATCATAGTAGAATTGGGGGAATGATGCATGAGCTTACCTTGAAGAAAGGGAGCAAAGAAGAAGGGGACATGGGGATTGGAGAAATGCATGATCATATTAAGCATATAAACAAAAGAAGATGAAAGGAGAAGAAGGAACAAGAAGCGAACATAGAAGAAGAAGAGTCAAATGCACATGAATGCAAGATAACAACACGAGAATGCAAGAGAACATTCAAACATCAGAAAGAGAGAAGAAAAAGAAGGGGAATAAAAGAGAGAAATAGAACAATCACATTCAAATCAAACAATTAAACCGCACATCAAGTTAATTAGGCCTGACCCTCGTTTTAAAAAAGAAAGTCCCCAGTGAAGTCGCCAGCTGTTGCACCCCGAAAAATCCGGATTGGACCTTTCATCGTACAACGTGAAAATTTGTGAAGCCGCCATCAACATTTTTTATTTAGGGACCAAAACATTGAAAAAGGGTCCTTTTTAAGGCGGGTGGTCCTTTGAGAACTAGAGATGTAGGTTCGGGGGTCGGTTAGGTGTGGGGAAGGTATTAGCACCCCACACCTCCTTTCTACCGAAAGGGAACCTTTAACTTGATGTGCGGTTTTGACAGAGTTGATTTGAAACAATTCATTCTACTTCTTTTTTTTTTATTTGAGAAAATGTTTTTGAAAACGGGGGAAAAGAAGAATCTTTTTATTATTTTTTAAAAGTGTGCTTGACGGGATGTGACCCGCTCCTACGTATCTCCCGGTGCGATGGAGAATTCAAAGCTTACGTAGTTCTCCTGGTTCGAGAAACTTTGTGTTGGTGTTTTTTTATTGTAGGGGTTTTCGGTCCTAGACTGTACAGTCCACTAGACCTAGAACAAAGACAACCCCGCCTGTACAGACGACGTGTCCCCTACTTATTGAAACTGTTTTTTTTGATTAAGGAAGAAAAAGATTTGTTGTGAGGTTGGTTGCTTTTACTTGAACAAGTATCTTAGGCTCGCACGAACTGTACAGCTCGCTAACCCTAAGACGCTAACCAATACCGGATGTACATCCGACTCGATTCCTTACTCATTTTTTGAAATAGGGTTCAAGTTGTTAATTACTTGTTTTGATTCTCATAAGTATCCCAAGATGTTTGAGCTGTACAGCTCCGATCTTAAGACGCTAGACAACACCGGCCGTACGTCCGACTTGCCTCCTTATGAGTTTTCAAAAAGGTTTATTGTTGATCTTAGAAAGAATTTGATTGTCTTATGAAAACAATTTGAGAAAAGATTGAGTTTGGAAAAAGCTTTAGAAAATGATTGATTTGAAGAAAGGAGAAGGGAGTTTGAGGGTGACATTGGTCACGAAAGGTTTGTTGGGATGGCGTGGCATCCAAAAGGAAAAGAAAGTAGAACATTCAATCAATTTCCAAGTCAAGAACCAAAGTGCAACATTTAACAAATTGCAAGCAAAGCAATCAACAATGTAAGCATAAGCATAAACATTACCAATTACAACATTTGAGCACAAGAATGACACTTAGTCATCAACATCTAATGGCATGCATATGTAAGATCAACAATAGGCACACAAAGAGATCATACAAAAGTTCAATTCAATTAGGTGTCAACACAAGATAAAGCACAAGGTTGAATCCCTTTTGGTAATCCTTGACGCTTGAGACAATGCACAAGTGCATAAGTGTCTAGTCTTTTTACCAAATCATCAACATTAAAGCATAACATTGACCTAGAAAGAACATCACATTTGCAAGACCAAAAGTGACCAAAAGAGGGCATTAACAAGTCATTTTTGTAACCAAAATTGATTAATCAAGTTAGAAAACTAGCATTTGCATTTTCAAGCAAGAATTGCACAAAGAAAATTGAATCATCTTAGGCAATCCTCATCACTTAAAGTTAAGTGCTCAAAGGCACAAGTGTGAGTCCTCTTGCCAATCATCAACATAGAGTAATTTTGCAAACAAGTTACTAACAAGCAAACCAAAATTTTCAATCAAAGCACAAGGTTGTGTTGAATCATCTTAGGCAATCCTCAACACTTAAAGTGAAGTGCACAAGGCACAAGTGTGAGTCCTCTTGCCAATCATCAACATAGAATAATTTGCAAGCAAAGTACATAACAACCAAACCAAAACAACTTGAGAAATCATTTTACTCAATATTGCAAACCCATTTCACAAGAAAATTAACAAACCCTAATTCTAATCATGATTTGCGAAGCATCACATCATTTTATTCAACAAAATGCAAAATCATAGTAAAAACAACATAAATCACAATTTATTCAACAAAAATGCAAGATCATAGTAAAAACAACATAAATCACAATTTATTCAAGGGTGAGAAGCAATCTCAAACACCCAAGCCTCCCTAAGTGCTTGTCAAAATGTTTGAGACACCTCTCACCAACAACAATCAACAAATCAACAATATAACAACACTAAAATGCATGAATATGGTAGGATGCAAAATTAGAAACATGATATCTACATTTTGATGCAAAAAAGTTGAAGATGATGCTAGGTTTTAAGAAGTTTACCTCAAATCCAAGCTAAGGAATGACTAATATGAAGAACAAGACCACAAATCAACTTGAATCTTCACCAAACTTCAATGAAACCCACGAAATGCTTGCTTAAAAATGCCCTTTGATGATGCAAGCTTGAATTAAATTAGGAGAGAAGGAAGATATATGAAGTAGGAATGGAAATGAGGTGAGAAAATGGAAGTGAAATGAAGAAAAATGGAGGAGGGAATGGAGAGGAAATTCGGCCAAGGGAGGAGAGGAGAGGAGAGGTTTGTGTGCTAGGATTTTGTGAATGAATGGTGAGGCCAAAAGTTCTTTTTGAGGTGAGGTTTCTAAGGTATATATAGAGAGCAACTAGGTTTAAGGGTATTTAGGACATTGTGCTTTTGCAAACCATTGAGATTTGAGCTAGAATTTGAATCAAAGGCCAAGATTGCAATGCACATGGATTAGGGACAAGGAGAAAACACAAATGAGTGAGGAATAGCTGGTCATACACAAAAATTATGAGTTTTTGTTGCACAAAAATTGTTGAGGGCACCTAGGTCATTCTACACAAAGTTGTAGCCTAGGATTTGATCTAGAATTTTAATCAATGGCTAGGAATACAACTCACATGGATCAAGGGCATGAGGAAACACAAAATGAGGTGAAAATGAGCTGGAAAATTCGGAGCAAATGAGGCCTTGGTGCCCAAGTTTTGCAAGCTTTGTCAAGACAAATAGTACATTTTGTCTTATTGGGGACACTTCCTTATTTTCACCATTTTTGATTATTCTTTTCTAGATAATTCCATAAAAATCATGCCACTTTGGGCCATATCCTAGGAATCAATGATTGGGCCCAAAATTCCATGATATCACCCTTCCCAAAATTGATTTGAGACCTCACATTGATGGAAATTCCCATTTTGCCCTTTTGCTTAAAATTTGAATTTTATGCCAAAAATCATGCATGCATGCGCACAAAAATTCATAACCCAAATCATCTAGATCCAAATAAATTCCTCTGAGATTGAACAATGATTTTTGGTGAGAAATTGCTTAATTTTGGAAATGACCAAAATACCCTTTTGCCCTAAAAACATTGTTTTTTTACAACAAATGCATTTCCACTCTAACAATGAATTTAAAAGCCCTAGAATGACTTTTAAAAACCCAAAAATGCATGCACAATGCTCTTCACTCTTCAACATAAAACCACACTTCTCAATTTATTTATTTTTTTGTTGAGAATTAGGGTTTTGACCTAGGCGGACAAAATTAGGGTATGACAAGTACTGCTAGGGAAGGAAGAACGAACATGTTTCCCAAGCTGACAAGACTCACAGTCTAATGACTGCAAGTGAGACAAATGAGGAACCATAACTTTGAACTTCTTGAGACTTGGATGACCTAACCGACGATGAAGAAGACTTGGAGACTCTGTAGTAGAAGTGGAGGCAATTGTAGATGAAGGCTGGATGGGCTGGAGGTAGTAAAGTCCATGTGACTCATATCCTGTACCAATCATTCGCTTCGTACTCCGGTCCTGTATAACAAAATAATCATCATCAAAAGTTACAGAACATTTGAGACTTCGAGTCAGACGACTAACTGAAATTAAATTAAATGGGCAATTGGGAACAAGGAGAACATTGTCAAGGGGTAAGGATGGAAGATGTATGGCTTTACCAATGCCACTAGCTTTAACTTTTGATCCGTCGGCAACGGTAATATAATGTGGGGTATTAGGTTGGGATATTTTGGATAAAAGAGATGGATTACCAGCCACGCAATCGGAAGCTCAAGTGTCCATAATCCAGGAGTCAACAGGTGATGATTGTGAGAAACAGACTGTAGAATTACCAGAATGAGCAACCGTTACCGACGATGAAGCCTGAGAAGCCTTATACCGGAGGAATGCCTTCTACTCCTCATCAGAAAGAACATTTTGTTTAGTGTTTCTCTGTTCAGAATCATTAACCTGAGTCACATTTACTGGTTTCTCTGGAAGGCCATGAAGGGAATAACACTTGTCTTCAGTATGACAAAGTCTCTTACAATAAGTGCACTGAGGACGTCCTCCAACACGACCTCCTCGACCACCCCCACGACCACGACCGCGTCCCCCACGACCTGCAAAATTAGAAACAAGAGCAGAAGATTCTATGTTAGTCTGAGATCCATTCCCTCCAGTTCCTTCCAATCCAGGAAGACGTATGAGACGCCTGATAAGATCCTCTATTGAGGGAATGTCTGATGCAGAAAGAATGTTGCTCTGTACTGACTCATACTTTTGATGGAGACCATGAAGAACATAGATCATACACACATTATCTAGTTTCTCAAGCATCTTCTTCGGGTCATTGTCGGTCACAAGGAGCTTGAACTCATTTACTGCTGACTGAGCTTTATTAGCATATGTCATGATGTTGTCTTCTATCATCTGAAGGGTGGCTAAATTATGAATAACACCATAGAGAGGCTGGATATCATTAGAATAAACATTCTTAGCCTTCTGCCAAATGTCATAACAAGTGGTGTATGAGCGATAATGGACCAGCAAGGAGGGTTCAATAGATTGCCATAAAAGAGAGACCAACTGACAATCTGCTTGTTCCCAATCTTCACGCAAATCTTTACCAATATCTGTAGAATTCTTAGTGAGGTGATCTAAAAGCCTTTGCCCCATAAACCACATTTTTACTGATGCAGACCAATTCAAATAATTACACCATTGAGTTTCTCTATTGTAATAGAGGGATTACCGGAGAAAACGTAAGACACAATACTCTTACTTGAAGATCCAGACTTATTGTTGTCCTTAGACTTACTTTTGTCTCTATCCAATTGTTCTGAATCTGAGCTCATCTTTGACAAAGACGAAAATACCAACTACAACAGTAAAATAACAAAAAATAGGTCTTAGACAGCAGCAACAATGTGAACAGAATAGTTACCTTGCAGCACCAAGATCTTATACGTAGGCAAACGAGAAAGGAGAGTAGTAAAATCAAAAATATGTCCAAACAGCACCAAAAACGTGGGACCCACTGACAAAAAGGTGTCAAAACGGAGAGAGGAGAGTCTGGCGACCACAACGGAAGAAACGGCGTGGCGAACGAAGGATCAGAAGGTGGCGCGTGAACCTCACGCGCCGGCGAAACTGTTGACTCTGTGACGGTGCATCTCGGGCTATATGACGGCGGCATTTTCAGGGATGGCTGATCTGATGAAGGCGAATCTGATGGTGTGATTTTCCTAGCACCTAGGACCGTTGAATGAGTACTAACAACGAGACAGCTAGGGTTTCACTATGACGGCTAGGGTTTATGGTGTTTTTCAGGCCCACGGATCATAGGCTCTGATACCATGTTAAGTAGAGATGAAGAATAGAGAGACGATATTGGTCTCGCAGTTCGGCCGATGTTTGCCTACGTCTGTGACTACAGAGCAGCTGTAGTTCCGTCTTATTAACTGTATATTGTATATTGAGTACAAACACCAATGAGTTTAAATAGGCTACTCTATGTGTAAACCTAACGGGCCTAGTAAATGGGCCGAATACATTTATAAATAAATCTACTATTTACAACATATCTCAACAGGACTACTTCTCCACCTTTTTTCATCATCAAATTATCAAGACCTATATAAGTTTAATCAAAGAGAAAATAGATCAAACTTTTTTTTTGGTATTAATGAGAGCTAGAAAACCCGAAAGAAACGATTACACGAAAATAACTCTAGGAGTAAAAATGTTCTTAAATGACAAATCAATTCATGGATTAATTTAAAAAATATTAAATGAAATAAGATTTTATTCTGCCTTTTCATTTGTCGTCATCTGTGGCGTTGGTTTTTGGGTCACATATGGGAAGGAGAAAATACAATGGTCAGCAGTAGATGATGAAGAAGAACATAGGTGAATAAAGAAACAATGTGAAATGCAGTTGGCATAGTACAAGTTTAAGAAGCAAGAGGAAATTCATTTGGTGAAGCCACGGGTTGTAAAGCTAGGCATGTGTAAGTAGGAAAGTTAATGCTTTGCAAAAGTGCAGTAACATGATTAGGAGAAAGCGGTACACTACTGTCGTCATGTGAAGAAGCAATTGAGAAGGAGTTTTTTTTTTACGGGATGGATGTGCGATCTTCCTATTTTCGCTCATTGTGTCAAGGTGTCAAATTTATAAGTGGGTTATTATAGAGAACTCATACGTGATACTTTAGCATAAATAGATATAGGTATTTCTCCTTCCCACCTGTAACCCAAAAACTAACGCAACAATTGTGAAAGAATTTTTCCAAACCCTAAACAAAATTTTTAGATGGATACTATTTAAACCACTTGATAAGTTATTTTAATGTTTGAAGGTTTGAACACCATCTCACTAAACAATTACCTTTAACCCTATTTTTTGGCTTCACTATACAATTTCCTTCTCTGTTTTTGTTTTATTTCCACAACCTATTGCATATTGTTGGGGGCAGGGACGAAGCCAGAATCAGATGGCTGCAGGGGCGAGCTAAGAAAAGTAAAATTTATGCAAAAACTATAGATGAATGTATGTATAAAGTTTCGTGAATAATATCTTCACATGATAGTTATCTACATATAGTATAGTATAGTATATAAAAAAATTACATGATAGTTATCTACATATAGTACATAAAAAAATTGCTTGCTAAATGTTAGATCGGAGGGTTGGAGCCACTGCACAAGTATGTGTAGCTCCGTCCCTGGCTGGGGGTATTAAGGTTTGAAGGAAAAAAGCTTTTGCTGCAACTATCGCTACAAACTACAAAAGTATTTCATTTTTATTAGTAAATTCAAAATGACCACCAATTTTAAAATTGTTCCCGCAGGTAAATAGGGTCTAAAATTTGCGTTGTCCCATTTCGGAGGAAAGTTTGTCAAAAGTCTAAACTAAACAGGTTGCATAATTCTTTTTCATATAACTTTAAGGATATGTGTGAGTGTGAACTCCATCTAAAGGAACGAGTTCAGTTAGTGTATGAGTTCAATCCCAATGATGAAACAACTTCAAACCAAATCTTACTTATCTCTCGACAGAACTCCAACTTAATCAAAACTCATTTCCTTTTAATGGGCAAGGCCCAAACCAGTACAATCAAATGATGAAACAGCATGGGTGCAACTAGCTGACCCAACACAAGCTAAGCTACAAGGCACAGGCCCACCACTAGATTGGTGTCTGAAAATAACATTACAATACATATGAGCTTCGATTTCGTGGGCTTCGATTTAAGCCCATTAGTTAAAACAAACCTAGCTAATGGAGGTCTGTACTTCTTCCAACCCCCAAGCTACTCACTGGACACCCCCCTAAACGGGTGAAAAGACATAAATGCCCTTAATGAAACGCGTGTTCTTAATTTTTTTTGGAGATAATGATGGTTCAGAGCACGGTCGTCCGAACCAGTTTAGAGCACCCCCTAAAAATGTTTTTATTAGGTTCGGAGCACGGCCGGCCGAACCATCCTTCGTTTTCCAACAATCTCCATTTCCCTCTTTTTAATGCAACAACTCCCATCCCATGGTTGCTACAACAACCCCACACCCAGAAACCAACCCCAATTAAAAAAACCAAACAATTATTTCCAATTTATCATATCTCAAACCTTCAAACTGGTCAAAAGGTTGTGGATGGAATCAAAGAAAGTGTACTGTCGATGTTGTTTGTGTTATACTTGTTGGGTTGTCCATGGATTTGGTAATTGGGAAAATATTAGATTAGATGAAAGGCTTGGGCTCACGGAAACTAAAGCAAACTTAGCTAAGTGGTGTGCTGGAAAATTAGCAGTTCTTCTAACATGTTGTAGCATAAAAGCACTAAATGAACTAATAATCTTACGACAATCATTAATCAACAAACCAAAGTAAGAGTGATCAGAAGTGGTTCCTTGCACTCCTCGAATCACATTGAGTGAGTCACCTTCAACCTCAATTTCAAAAAAACCCATATCCAACGCAAATTGGAGTGCTAATTTCATTCCCATTGCCTCAACAATATCAGCGTCAGGTAAGGCTTCAAAATTCCATGTGGCAGCTGCTAATACAAAACCATCCCCATCTCTAATAATAGCACCATATCCAACGCAAATTGGAGTGCTAATTTCATTCCCATTGCCTCAACAATATCAGCGTCAGGTAAGGCTTCAAAATTCCATGTGGCAGCTGCTAATACAAAACCATCCCCATCTCTAATAATAGCGCCTACACCCCATTTTTCGTTCATAGGGCCAGCAGCATCAACGTTAACCTTATACGGCATCCGGGATGGAGGATTCCAGGAAGACGGTGAGGTTGGCACATGAGGAGGAGAGGATGTAACCTGAGTATTCAACAAAGTCTTGTGTTCTTCAACAATGCACCAAGCCTTTTTACCCATTACATCAATTGGAAATTGCCAAGAAAATCGGCAATTGTATATTAGTTCCCCCCCCCCCCCCCCCCCCCCCCCCCACCCCCCCCCCCCCCCCCCCCCCCCCCCCACCCTCCCCCCGTCTTGTGTTCTGCAATTGTTTTCCTAGGTAGTTTTGCTTTTCATTTTCACCCTTCACTCCAAACTCTAACCTTTGAAGCGGCTAATATATAAAGTTTTTTGTTTCCAAAATAATTGTACATGAAATTTTAGCATTTAAGTTTTAAATCAATAAAAAATTTAACTATAAAAGGATAAAACTTAGGTACAACAAGTCAACGAAGATATTAGTCCTCACACAAAAAGATAATGGATACTCCATGGGGGGAAAACAGAACTGTATAGAGACTATAGTGCATGTCCATATATAGCTACATTTGAAAAGTGCGTCTGTAGTCGTGCCTGTAAGCACCTGGCCAACATGTTCATCGTTATACCTTATACACGTAAGTATACCCGCAACTCACATTTTAACTACGAAAAGATAATAAATTACAAAAAAGAATGTCATAACTCAATTAAAATACGTTCAGTTGTTTCATCCCTAAGATTGATGGGCAGATTCAAGTGCCTGATGATATACTTAAATGGATTGTGCATGATCTTGTCGATGCTGATGGAATTTGGTTAGTTCGTTTATTCCCCTCCTCTTTGGTGAAGCGCATTCATGCCCCGCTTCCCCCTAGTGTAGACTGTGTTGACAATTGCAGGCTTTGACCAGGAAATAGTAGTGGTGACTTTTTCATGGCTAGTACTTATGGTTTGATTGCTGGGGACACTAGTGTGGTATCCCTGGTGGCTTGAACAAGTGTTTGGAAGCTTCATGCGCCTGAGCGTGTGAGGTGTTTTATGTGGATGGTTGCTCAAGACAGGTTACTCACAATAAAGGAAAGGCTACTATGGGACTGGGAGATCCTACTTGTAATCAATGTGATAGTGCTACTGAGGAGGTGCTGCATGTTTTGAGAGATAGTCCTCGTGTAGCTTCCTTGTGGATGGCATTGCTGCGAATTGACCGGAGAAGCAACTTTTTTGGGGGTGATTTAAAATTATGGGTGGCATCTACTGATGGTGTTGTCTGGCCTTGCATGCGGGCCATAAATGTTTCCACTTACTTTCCTCTTGGAGCAACAAGGAGAACCATGATCCTACCTTCTCTAGACCAAATATGCCTTGGAGATGGGTCTTTATGATGGCTTCGGATTACAAAATTGCCTCTCTTGCGTGTCAACTAGGTTCGGAGAATCATACTAGTTTGGTTAACGTGGCTTGGTCTCCTCCTCCACGTGGTTGGATTTCCTTGAATACTGACAGTGCTTTTAAGCCTAGTTTTGATGTTGCATGTTGTGGGGCGGTATGAGGAACACCTTGTGGGCGTGGATGCTTGATTATTCCAAGTTTATTGGTAGCCATAGTTCTTTGGTTGCTGAGCTAAGTGTGTTTGAGAGTCTCAAGTTGTGCTATGCGAGAGGCTCATTACAACAGATATGGGAATGGGTAGCGATTTTTTTTGCCATAGGTAGCGCTTTCAAGCGCTACTAATCTTGGCGTTACTGATTCCACTCCCCCAACAGTAGCGCTTTAAAAACGCTACCCATTGATAGAAATGAGTAGCGTTTTTTAGGAATGGGTTAGGAATGAGTAGCGCTTTCACTCAAAGCGTTACCCATTCATTTATGTGTTTTGGGTATAGGTAGCGCTTTTAAAAAAGCGCTACCCATTCATTTCCGTGTTTTGGGTATAAGTAGTGCTTTTTAAAAAGCGCTACTCATTATACTCCGTGTTTTTCGCATAAGTAGCGCTTTTTAAGTAAGTGCTACTCATTCTTTTCCTTGTTTTCACCTTCAGTAGTGTTTTTTTTAAAGTGCTACTTAAGATATACAAAAGTAGCATTTTTTTAAAAGCGCTACTAAAGGGGGCGCTCTTTTATAAAACTTCTGTTGTAGTGGTTGGAAGAAAACCCAGGTTCAGGTAGATAGTGCAGAGATGATTCGGGTTATTAAAGGGAAGAATGATAGAAGAAGAGCTGGATGGGACATTGCCCAAGAGATTTAGAAACTACTTCAGTTGTACTGGGAGGTGCAATTCATTCATGTCTTTCTGGAGGCTAACTAGTGTGTAGATGCTTTAAGAGATATGGGTTGTGCCCAAGATAGGTCATTGATCATTTATGAGCAGTGTCTTCTAATGTGGGTCACTTAGTGCTTGTTGATAGTTTAGGAGTCTCAACTCCTCGTGTATATTTGGGTTTTTTTTTGTACCTCCTCACTCTTCCCATCTACCCCACAAGATTTTTTTGGACGAAAATACCCCTTAAAAATTGAAGCAAAAATCGTATATACGTCACCCCTAATATACACGACTTTTAAAAATCCAAATCGTATATACCTAAAAATTATGTAAATACGAAAACTAAAAATAAAACAAATCTATATACCTTATGGGGGTGTATATACGACGTTGTAAAATACAAGTCGTATGTACCCCCACACATACGTATATACGACTTGTATTTTACAACGTCGTATATACACCCCCATAAGGTATATACGACTTTTTTGAAAAAAAATGTTGATCTAACGGTTAGGATTTGACTTTCAATGTTAATCAATGATGTAGATTGCACGAATAGTATAAACGGTTGATATTTATTCACGAATTCTATAAATACCTGTTATACCCCAATTTTGTCTGCCTTTTTTATTATTACAATCAATTTTAGTAGTTTAGTCCGCGTGTCAATCGACGCCACTCCATAAATTGGGTCGATATCGATATTTTGTTTGTTTGGGCTGAAATGCGATTATTATCAAGATGGAGCGTGCGTTCGCGTGATTGGGCCTGTTTTAACGCATTGCTGGGTTAGGCCCGATTTTCATTTTGGGTTCGGCCCAATCCCTCATCTTTTGTGTACTTAACTTTCGTTTAAATAATAAAATCATAAATCACAAAGTTTATATATTAAATCAGTTCTTACAACATAGAAATGTGTCCATAATACAAAAATACAAAAAATAGTAAAAAGGGCGTATCAGCCCAAGGCAGCAGCAGCTGGGCTTCTTGGATCCTTGCTCACCAAGTTTTCTTCAACCTTGATCTGAAAAAGGAAAGAAAACCGGGTTAGAATCAAGAATTGATGACAAATAACCTAATTTTTACCTATAAAATGAGGCTGAATTCAGAGGAAAAGGACGGACAAGAAACACACAGAAATTCAGAGCAAAAAGGATTAGGGTTTCACGCTGAAATCCTAATCATCAAACACTAAAAATTTTCTGGAACAAAAAGCAGCAGCGTTGAGAAAGCAGTAAGCAGTAGTAGCAACCAGGAGACCTAACAGAAGCTGGAGTTCCAGGTTGGTCTCCAAATTTTCGTTTTTAGTTTTATCATATTTAGTACTATTTCGTAGAAAATTGTAGTTGCTCTTGAACATGTAAATAATAAAAAACTGTAGAAAACTGTGTAAATAATGGTTTAGTTGTTGGATCGATAAATACATTAACGCCATGAACAAGACTAAATTAGGTTCGGATTAGAAACAGTTTATAGATAGAAAAATAGGTTTATTAATTCCTTTTAGAGAACGAAATTAGTTTGTGAACCTGTTCTAAAAAAAAATATTAAGTTAAACAAAAAGCAGGGTTCTTGGAAAATCCCCTTTCAGAACCAAATAAAAAAGAACGAACCAAAAACAAGAGCAAGCATGAACCAGAAATAGGAGAGTAGGAGAGAAAAAGAATTTAAAAAAAAGAGAGAAGAATTCGTACCACCTCCGACCACCATACACGGTGGCCGTCGTATTTTTCTTAAACCCGCCGTCGCCGCTGGTTCACATAACGCGCCATGGTCGTGTCGTCCTCTTCGCCGCCGTCACCATCGCAGGAACGAGGTCGTCTTCCCTTCACCTCCGCGTTCTTGTCGCGTCACTACCGCCACCAAGCCGTCGCCGCCGTCGTAAGTCAGCATCCTCCCGTCGCGAACACTACCGGGGCTGTGTGCTCTCTTGCCTCATGCGAAATCCCTCTCTCGGTCTCAAATCCCCCTCACCGGAAATCTCGCACTCTCTCTCTCTCTCTTCATCCACGAAATTTTCGCACCCTCTCTCTAGAGTGGTTGTGCGGCGCTGGTTTTGTAAAATAGAATACTAGGGTTGTAATAGTCAAGTTGCCTTTTATATATATCATCGTTCATCATTTATATTATTTTAATCTTATTTTTTTTAAATATCAGAATACCATTCGCACCTTATACACCCGTTGTCAAAAATTCTATTATACAGCCCCACTAGTTACACTTCCTATTTTTAACTATACAACACCCCTACTGTTAACTGCACCCCCCTTATCTTACAACTCATTATATTTCGCCTATTTTCTTCCGTCAAAGAATCATTTTCTCATAATTAAAAAACACTAAACACACAAATATTTTCTACCAAGAACTACGTGTGATTTGATTCTCTACCAGGAGATACGTAGGAGCAGAGGGCGGCCGACCTCTGTCAATTGCATTAATAAAAACCTTTTTTTAGTCTTTTTTGTAAATTGCTTATTTCTTATCTTTCAAGAAAATGACAAAAACAACTAACTATTTATCAAGTCTTTTATTTAATTTTAATTTGTAAAAAGGGTAAAAAATAAATATATTTTCAAATTAACATTTTTTACACATTTAGTTAAAGGGTAACCTTCGTTAGGAAGGATGCCGCAGGGTGCTAATACCTTCCCCGCGCATAACCGACTCCTGAACCCACATTTGGTTCGCATAGACTTTTTTAGGGGATTTATCAATGTTTGCCCCCTTAATCCTAAACCTTGATGGCGGCTTCATCTGACACCCTCGAAGGATCCCTCCTTCGGATTTTTCGGTAGCTACAATACCCACCCCCACCCTCATTCTTTTCACACCAAAATTTCACTCTCAATTACATTTCTCACACATCCAGAATGCAGATTTGTCTAACACAACGGTCTGCTAAGAATAGGCTCTGCGGTATACATTATGGGGGCAACGACACGATGAGAGAAAGTGGGGTCTACTTTTGGAGTCCGAAGCCGGAGTTATGCCGAATCGACCGCGCCATGGGGTTTGATGGGTTGAAGGATAAAGTGTGGTCAAAAGTTCAAGTGATTGGGGACGACCGTGACGTCACTAGTATCACTTATCAGAAACCCGATCGTGGAGATGATGGCTGCATTTCCTACTCCTCCATGTCTATCAAGACCGACGAAGACATGGCGAACATGTTCGACATTCATGACAGGCTTATGGGGTATAAGCCATTGGAGCTGTACGTGGAAACACAACGGAGCGTGAATGAGATATTACGTCGTCTGCGAGCACCAGAATATTAGGATTAGGGTTTAGTTTGTTATGTTTTATCTTTTATGTAACTTTATTTTATCGCATGAATGAAATGGACTGATATGTAACGTTGTTTTATCGCATGAATGAAATCGACTGACCAAAATTTTAAGGAAACTCGCAAGAAACGTAGAAACATAAAATAAAAGTACAAATACAATCCAGAAAATCCCACACATAAAATCCAACAACTGTGTAGAATACATAAAAGTGCAAACATAAAATAAAAGTACAGAAAATGCCCTAGTCATCAAGCCCTATCCTCTGCAACAAATGATAAAGCTCCGTGTACGTGGTGGTGCCCATACGGATATGTCCACGACGAAGCCCATTCCTAACCAAATCTGCCATACTGTGCGCCCACTCCTCAGGTGGTGGTGGTGGTGCTGCTGCAGGTAAGAGCCTCGGAATCGACGCAGTCACGTACCACTGCAAGTAGCCTGGACCAACCTCACCCAACTCCTCAGCAACACAAGTAGTGGCCAGAACGGCATGCACTAACGGCAAGTACTGTGCAATCTGCATGACTGACGTCTGCATGGTCCGGACGACCAGTAAGAGGGGTACGTGGGATGACCTGCACAAACTCAAACTGTCGCAGGCACCTATCAGGCATGTAGGGAACTCTGATGTCTCCCCAGCTGATGAAGTCCCTGTACACATATTGAATAACAACATGGTTAATTAAAAACAATTTATCAAAACTCGGAAAAAATGAAAAAAATAATTTAAACTAAGTACCTTTAGTAGGCTCGCGTACCCTCCTATCTGCTGTGAAGAGTCCACACAGGAGTAGTTCAGTGCATCATACATGTAAGCTACTGCTGCTGCCCCCCATGCATACCCTCCAACAACATCTGACATGGATGAACAACTGCTCGTTCTGGCAATAACGAAATAGTCTGGTAGTAACCTTGTTGCCATGGTTCCATGCTTTCACCACACGTCTATATGTCTAAATTAAAAAAAAAATTAACAAAATAAGACTACGTACAGGAATAAATTAAACGAACAACACAATGTAAATAAATTCAACTTACCGGGTCTGCCAGTACACGAGAACAGACATGACCCTCACAAGTAAAAAGAGGCTCCTGCCGAGGCTGTTGCTGATGGTGCTGCTGCTGATACTGCTGATGTTGATACTGATGCTGCTGATACTGCTGCTGATACTGGTGGTGCTGAGACGTAGACTGGTCCTCAGACATAGACTGGTCTGAGGACATAGACTGCTCCTGGTCATCATAGTATGGGTGCGGCTGCTGGCCCTCCTCATACTCATACTCAGGGGGCGGGACCTCCTCCACCGGCTGCTGTCTCTCTGTGCGCCTACGCCTCGTAGACGCGTGTCCCGCAATCCTGTGTCGGGTGCGTGTTGACGGAGCTGCCGACGCCGAAGCCGAAGACTCCCCTCGATGCCTATGGGACACTGTAAAAAAAATGAAATTTAAAAAAAAACCAAAAGCAGGGGTCGTATATATACGAATTTCAATCGTATATAGGTATATACGAATATAATCGTATATATGTAGGAAGGACGTATATACGACTTACTTTTTGCCAAAAGTCGTATATACCTAAGTCTCACGTAAATACGATGCGACGAACTAAATGAAAATCGTATATATGTGTCTCTGATGTATATACGATTTTCTCAGTAAAATCTGCTGGTAAATTTTATGTAAGTGAAAAATGATAAGTGTTTTGGAATTTTACAATTTTTTAAAGGTATTTTAGTCTTTTCACATGGGACGTGGGGGGTATGAGGGAAGAGTGCGGAGGTACAAAAAAAAATCCCTATATATTTTCTAGTTAGCATGCTCTGTTTCCTTTTGGCCCATGCCCCCATTTTTCTATCAAAAAAATTATAACATTTATTGCATTTATTATTTTATTGCATGTGTCAATCTCTTTCCTATTTAACACAACAAAGATTTAGAAGATTCAAACTCGTCCAATGTCAAGGAAAATTGACCATCTTAGTTTCGTTCCTACTTAACACATGTAATCACATGAACTTGTTGCCATAAAAGATCGTCACATACATATGCGTTTAGAAGTTTTTATATGACGAATAATCACTACTTAAAGACTCCACGTATCACGCACCACCATTCCTTTCCCTAACAAAAGTCCAACGAATATGGTTCAATTCAAGCCCCAATCAATTTCCCCATGGTGAGGTTGTAACTATATATCATCTTTTCTAAATCATAAAACCAACATGAGATTTCCTCCCTTTTCTTTAAAGTCAATGATATTCCTCCATGGCCATGCTGCCTTCGAAATAATGAGGTGCATGGGCTACATATATAGGATTAATGCGAATCAATTTGTTCATAAAAGGAATGTAGTGTGTGTTTGGTTATGCGAGAATTGATTTTGCAAAATTGATTTTAGTTAAAAGTGAGTTGAAGATGACGTGATTTTTGTTTGGATACCTTTACTAAAAAAGTGATTTATTGTCATCGTTGTTGTTTGGATTGGTTGAATTAGAATTGCTTTTAGGTGTGAAATTACCAAAATTGATATCAATTTAAAATAACATTGATTACTTAAAATTTGATAAAATAGGCAACCAAAATACTAAATGAGCATGTAAAATATCTAAATTAAAATTATGATTTGAGAATATAATTCAAATTGCAATGCAAGGGCATTTGTGGAAAATGTAAATATAGTAAGGAGCAACTATGGAATATCAAGATTTAGTGAAGGGCAATTATGGTGACTTTAATATAATTTAAATATTTCTTATATAATTTAAAATATAGTTAGAGAATTTTTGTATAATTTTAAAAAAAGTAACAAAGATATATAATGAAGG
The DNA here is from genome assembly GCA_963573325.1 of Astragalus glycyphyllos. NCBI lineage: Eukaryota > Viridiplantae > Streptophyta > Magnoliopsida > Fabales > Fabaceae > Astragalus > Astragalus glycyphyllos. The sequence goes on along the minus strand of OY754308.1, from coordinate 57,838,574 downwards.
GTAATTATGTAATATATAAATATGCAATGGTAGAATCAATTCCATGTCACACGTTCATGCTTTCCTTTTATCCCAACTTTTGAATCTGCTAACCTCTTGTGTCGGGTAAAATGACACATGCCTCCTTTGCCAGCTCGGTTAGATTCAACTGATTCCTTCATCGACTAGGACTTAATATTTTTTAGATGTAAACATAGTGTAAAAAATCTTTACAATGTCGGTGCATATCGGTTAAACTCTTCTCTTTTATAGAATTTTATATAAAAAAATTCACTTACTAACAACATGTGACAAGTTTTTCTTTTATCCCGGCCATCTCTTGAATCGGCTAACCTCTTTTAGCTAAAATGACACATGGCTCATTTTCCAGTTCGGTTAGACCTCCGGTTCACATGACCCCTTACCGACTAGGACTTAACATTTTTTAGGTATAAACACATTGTAAAAAATCCGGTAGTGCATATTAATTAAACTCTTCTCTATTATATAACTTTTTTTTTCACTTTCTTTATACGAAATGGATCTTGGAAGTATTAAGTATATGCACAACAGAGCCAACTAAGACAGGGCATGAAATAATTGACATTACATAATAAAAGAAACATAATCACAGTAGGAATCAATCCCGTGTGGTTAGTCAAGCATGATAGTGACACAGGGAAAAATGATGTTATAGTGGTCATCTCCTATTGCACTTTATTCTTGTACTTTATTCAGTTTTATTAGTCATTTGAATTATCTGTCCATCTATATATGTATGTGATGATTAAAGTAAAGAAGGATTCATGATATTTTATGTAAAATGCGATACTTATCACTATCTTTTGGGTACTTTAGAGTTTTGAAAAGTTGTTGAGTACTCATCACAAATTCCTTCTTTTTTAGCAAAACTCCACGTGCTTTAGAAGAACATCACTAATTTTCAACAGGAAAGTTGTTAAAACATTAGGGGAGTCTAGTTTATATTACTAAACATTATGTTTAGTAACTATTACTAAAGGGCAAAAAGGTAAGATCCATCATAATAATTAGGAAAAAAACTAATCAGCAAATCCCCTATTTTTCTTCTATAATTATAGGCCTTATTTATGGTAGTGTATATATACATACATACATACATACTACCATAAATGTGGTGGAGAATGGTTAGATGCCAATAACAAAAAACGTGGAGGACGATGGCTAGATAGCACTAACCAACGTTTGGCTATATAATGGCTAGACACAAATGCTGCGGGTTGTTTAGATAGAACTAACCAACAATGTGCATGACTGTGGTAAATAGATTCTAACCACAGATTTGCAAGGCTGTGGTTAGAGTGACACTAGCCACAAATTTGCTATCGTGTGGTTAGATACTAGCGTCAACGGAAATTATGTAGTTTTTCTAACCATGAAGTCACATAACTTCGGCTAGTTTACTACTATCCATAGAATTGAAGAATTTTGGTTGGATGGCTCTAGCCACCAAATTACAGAGATTCAGTTATTCAGATAAAATAGGAAATTGATCGTTATACTTGTAACTAAAAAAGGTGACAATATAATGTAGCCGTCATACATGTTACTAAATTACTAAAAATCACATAAGTACGGACATGTGTTAGTATTGTCTAACCACGAAGTCACTTAACTTCGCCTAGTTTACTACTAGCCACGAAATCAAACAATTCTAGTTAGTTTTCTCTAGCCAACTTATTATTGAGCTTCGGTTATTCATATAAAATAGGAAATTGGTCGTTATACTAACCACATAATTATAACGTTGGTTACTTGAGCTCTAACCACCTAATTATAGAACTTTGGTTATTCATATATAATGGACAACGGGTCGTTATAGAGTTTAATAACCACAAAAGTGAACAACAATGGTTAGTTGTCTATATAGATAGTATAAACATGTGTTCATAGTCGTGATTAAGAGTGCGGACATATTAACAATGAGAAAGAAAAGACTTACAAGCAAATAATCATGTAAAACTGATATTGGTCTCATGTTCATCAACCCCGTAGTGAGCCATCAATGGCGTAACTGAATAGTGTGCTTCAATGGCTTACTTCAACCGTGTGCATTGATTTAATGGAAACAGGTTCAACGTTTAAAAAAAAAAGGAACTGACGAAATGCTTACTTTATATATATATATATATATATATATATATATAGAGGAACTGGCGAAATAAAAATTTAATTGGTTAAAAGAGGATGGATGAAAGAGTAGGAATATGAAGAATGAAGGATATGAACGTAGGAGGAAAGGAACACAGGAGGAAGGAAGGAAGGAGTTGGCGGAAAAAAAAAGGAAAAGGGAGAAATAATAGGAACAACAATTAAAACAATTTAAGTGTGAATTAAAACTGTCCCCTAAAAATAGGAATTAGTTTATTTTCTAATTAAATTTTATTAATATAAAATATATTTGAGAGTACCATAATACCCTTATTGAACAATAACCATTGGATGCAGTTTATTTAAAAAATTGAGCATCCAACGGCTCAAATAAATTTAGTAAGAGTTACTAAGCCAAAAGCTTAGTAACGTAATCTCTAGCCACATTAGGGAGGTAATTATAGGGTTGAATTTAAATTAATTGAGAAATTCCAATCAAGTTGCTTAAGCGAGCATTTTTTTCCATTTTAAAATTTAACCTCGATATATATCACCAATATTGCTTCATCACATGTCTTTGAGTTAGATTTGCTTCTTCTTTTATTTTATATAAAGTTCTCCAATAATATACTTGACATCAAAAAGTTGAAGCACCTACCAAATCAAAATATGCGTAATACTAAATATTTTTTCATAAGAATATCTAGTGCATATCGCACGGGAGTAAGATCTAGTGAATATTTGGTTCTAATTTGGGCTCACAAGAGTAGAAGAATACTAACCGAGTGAGTAATGATTGGGGACAAGTGGACCCATATTCGCTACAAGAAAAACGCGTTTTTCCGGCGGAAAAAATCCGCCGGTAATACGCGAATTTCTTGTAGTGATTTTTGCCTCATAATTTCGAAGGCTAGCCATATACGTAATAGGACCCTAGATTGTTGAGTCAAACTATTTAATAAAAGGAGCTCAGTTGGCAAACTAAGAGACATAGGAAGGAGGTATGGAGTTCAAATCCTAGAAACTAACATTTGTCACATCCCTAACTAATTACTAACCAACAATAACCACTAGCATTTGCTTATAAAAAACTACTTAACTTTATAAAATTTTAAAACCATAATATATAAAATAAACTATTAATGTTAAAATTATAGAATTGTAAAATTCTAGCATACCTTATCAAACACCAAGTGACACTCGTTTAAGGACAATGAACTATATTTAAGTGTCTTAGAATTTGGGTTGAGTCTAATTAAACCTTACAAAGTCAACATGTAAAGTGAATTTGTCTTTCAATTATAAACTTTATTCAAGTCATATCACCTCCGACGTGAGACCACTCTCAAACGAAGTGCATTGCTTATGTGCACAAAAGTGCTACGGGCTCGATGACTTTCTCCGAGTTGTTTAGTTTCCATGTTATTCAAATTACTCTGCTTGAAAGCGAAGGTTTTACCATTAACAAGCTAATCATCATACACAAATTTTAAAACCCAGAATGCACCTACTTCACTAGTGCGATGATGATAAGGTAGTTGGCGTTTCTAAACTTGTACCGTAATTGCACCAATCAAATGATAGAGTCGCTAAACTTATAAAACGTCCAAAAAAGTTGATTTTTTATTTCAATCTTATTCCTACAGTAAAAAAATCCTAAATATAAGTAAACAAACCATAGGCCCATAGAGAAGGGAACCTAAGAATTTTCAGAAAGGATAATGGCGTTGGATTGTAGTTATTTTATCATGAAGAAAATGAAATATAAACAGTGAGGTTAATTTTAATTAATGTATTTATTTATTTGCCATCAAATTAATTGAGCTAGGTGAGCAAAAAATCGTAATAACAAGACAAAATGCTGGTGTTTTCATGTAGTTAAGGATGAAGACGTGTAGGACTCAAATTGGTGGACTTTTTTTGGAAGGTTTTATCATGTGCCATAGGTGGCGTTTAAGTTGCACAAATGCAACTTTTGGTGTATTGTGCACAAGTGGGCTCAGTGTACCATTTGGAGGTTTTGACCAATTCATCAGGTTTTTAATTATTGTGTTATTGGGCCCAAAAATTTTAATAATCAAAATTGAACCCCATCCACATAAATACAAAAGTTGGCAAATAGTATGCGTACGTGTTTTAGTAGAATTCTTTCTCAAATCTGGTTTTTAATTTCCCTTTGCGTTTTTGTACAATAATAATTCCATTTAATTATTTCATTCCCCATCCACCGTAACTTTTCTGGATTTTCGTTAACTTCGAAGGGAGAGGGATGTATTGAAGGAAGAAGAAGATGGAAGTGTTATTTATTAATATATTAATAAATAAATAGATTAAAAGCATTTATTGAAATTAAAAAAAATTAATTTAAATATCCAATTTGGCATGCCTACGTGTCACGCCACATAGATTAAGTGGCTGGCAACTAGAAACTCACGCATACCACTGTGAGGTCCCAGGTTCGAACACGGGACTTGATATACAGCCTAACAATTTCGGCATTTGCCAGTTGAGCTAGGCCTTACGGATACGCACCCGATATTTTGCCCGATACGTACCCGATAAATTAAACCTAACTAAGTCAATCTCATTAACTCAACGGTAAATGAAACCTAACTAAATAACTACAACCCTAACTGAATCTTAGTAAGTCAACAGTCCGGTGATTGAAACCTAACTATGTAAGTAGAACCCTAACTCAATCTCATTAACTCAACAGTCCGGTAAATGAAACCTAACTAACTAAGTAGAACCCCATCAAGAATCTCATTAACTCAATAGTCCGGTAAATGAAACCTAACTAAATAACTACAACCCTAACTCAATCTTAGTAAGTCAATAGTCCGGTGATTGAAACCTAACTAAGTAAGTAGAACCCTAACTCAATCTCAGTAACTCAACAGTCGGGTTATTGAAACTTAACTAAATAACTACATCCGTAAGTAAATCTCAGTAACTCAACAGTCCGGTGATTGAAACCTTATAGGTCAAACTAAAGTCAATCACATTAACTCAACAGTCCGGTCATTGAAACCTTATCGGTCAAACTAAACTCAATCTCAGTAACTCAACAGTCCGGTGATTGAAACATTATCGGTCAAACTAATAAAGTCAATCTCAGTAACTCAATAGTCCGGTGATTGAAACCTTATCAATCAAACTAAACTCAATCTCACTAAGTAAATAGTTCGGTGATTGAAACCTTATCGGTCAAACTAAAGTCAATCAAATTAACTCAACAGTTTGGTCACTATGAATCACCAATTAGTCTGGTCAGTCAAACCTAACTCACTATGAAACACCAACTAGTCTGGTCAATCAAACCTAAGTCTCTATGAACCAATGACTAATCTGATCAGTCAAATCTAAGTCTATGAATCACCAACTAGTCTGGTCAGTTAGACCTAAGTCACTATATGAACCACAAACTAGTCAGGTCACTCAACCCTAAGTTAATCAAACCTAAACGAGTCTGGTCAATAAAAATCCGGTCAATCAAACCTAAGTCACTATGAACCACCAACTAGTCTGGTCAATAAACCTAAGTCAGTCAAACCTAAGTCACTATGAACCACGAACTAGTCCGCCCAATCAAACCTAAGTCAGTCAAACAAAAGTCATTATGAACAACCAACGAGTCCAGTCAATCAAACCTAAGTCAGTGAAACCTAAGTCACTATGAACCACCAACTAGTTCGGTCAATAAACCTAAGCCAGTCAAACCTAAGTCACTATGAACCACGAACTAGTCCGGCCAATCAAACCTAAGTCAGTCAAACAAAAGTCATTATGAACAATCAACGAGTCCGGTCAATCAAAACTAAGTCAGTCAAACCTAAGTCACTAAGAACCACCAACTAGTCAGGTCATTATGAACAACCAACGAATTCGGTCAATCAAACCTAAGCCAGTCAAACAAAAGTCATTATGAACAACCAACGAGTCCAGTCAATCAAACCGTCACTATGACCACTAAGTACTCCGAGCAATCAAACCTAACTCACTATGAACCACCAACTAATCTCGCACTCAAACCTAAGTCACTATGAACCGCCAACTAGTTCGGTCAGGCAAAACTAAGTCACTATGACGGTTTACAATTACTTTTCAACGATTAAGTTTAATTACAACAATACTTAATTTTTACAAATAATGTAACATATAAATATAGACACTATTTTTTTGGTGTGAAAAAATATATTAAACCGTATTAGACACTATTTGAATATGTGAAACTCATTAATGACCAAACTACTTTTATAAGCTAAGATACATTTTAATATATATATATATATATATATATATATATATATATATATAAATGGGATTCATTTTGTAACTGATTTTTTGGTGTCAGATATTTTTGACCAAAAATGCCCTTATTATAACTACCCACTAACACATCATCACAATTCTATTTCTAATTCTAATAATAACCACCCACTAATACACCAACACATGAAAGACGAATCTGTCTTTCCCCACTAGTATATATTAAACGGTTAAAACCATTCACATGACTATTCAAATGCTTAAGGCTTTTTTTATAATTTTAATATTATAAGTACAATTGGTCCAAAAAAATATATTATAAATACATATTCCAGCGTCTCCCATAAAAAACATAAACGTCAATAAAAACGTTAATCATATATTTTAACAACAAATCCTTATTATTTTTTCAAAATTCAGTTTTATACGACAACACCTTCAATTCTCATTCAACTTTAACAACAAATCCTCTTTCTACTAATTTAAATTACAAAATTTAAGCCGAAATGAATTTCGAATTTTTTTTTCTAAAATTTCCGGATTTACATGTAAATTCGGAATGTATTTTCGGATTTACATGTAAATCTGGAAATTTTTGAATTTTTTTTTTCAAAATCCATTTCGGCTTTACATGTATATTTGGAAAAATCAACGATTTTTTTTCCCGGAAATACGTCTTAAATCCGGAAAAATTGGGGATGTGACTTACTTGCTTTCCGAAAATATGAGAGTGAGTTTTGTTTTTTTAATATTTCTTAGGGGTATCTTGGTCCAAAAGACAAAAATGGGGGTATGAGTGACAATGAGGGGTACCAAAAAAAATCCCAAAAAAAAATTCGTATTAATTTTTCGGAATTAAAATAAATTGACTCTTTTTTTGGATAATACAAAAAAATAATTTTATTCATCTTATTCAGCTTTCGTAAAATTATTTCTTTAACAAAAAAAATATTTTTAATAACTCTACCACCAACCTGCAACCAACTCTGAGTTTTAATTAATATTTTATAAATAAGGACAAAAAAACACACTACAAATGTAAATTCCACATTTGTATGGTTCAATTTCACAATTAAAAGTATCATAGTACAAAAGTTTGCTGAAAGGGTTACCTAATGTAATTGTGACCATCTACTTTTTTGGATTCCAAATCAAGGGTCTTTAATATGCTGAATGTAGTTGAATGTAGTGTGAGTCCACTTGTGCACAATACACCAAAAGTTGCATTTGTGCAACTTAAACACCACCCATACACCCCAGTCATAAATATAAACACCACGTGGCACAAAAGAGAGATACGTACATTGTATTTTTGGACAAAATAAGAAAAAGAAGATCAATGTTCTCATGTCATGCCATTACAGCTTCAAAACGGAATGCGTGCATCATGAAATGGGAAATGGATGATTTGACAAATTCAATTGACACGAATGAATGAATATTTTTATTTTTTTTTATCGGACCTAGCGGGCGATCCACGCAGTGTCCCAACGCTGTCAACGAACGACTAATCTGCGCTCGCTACTTGGGGCTCTTAATCATTTCGCTGGCCAACACCCTCTTTGACGTAGGCGAGAATCGAACCCGGAAGCAAACCGGATCGACCCCACCACCGTGCATAAGGACAAAACCACCGTGCATTTCCTGATGATTCAATAAAAAGTAATCCTACACCCCCAAAATAGGTGTATTTTCATCATTTATTTTTCGTATATATCTCAAAAATATTCGGTCGAAAAATGCTAATTGGATATATTTGATTCCATAGGATGAAATTTGATTAAAAATACTAAGCCCATCAAATCAACTAAATAAAATATATCAATTAAATAAAGGGTAATAAATGAGCTCATATCCTTGTTCTAATTTTCTATTGGAGTCGTCTTGCAAAAATGGTCCTACCTTGATTATGCTATGTCATTTTCAATACCAATAATATGTTGGGGTCGCACTGGTACAAATTCTTTGTTCTCACTTGACCTGTATCTTGACTACTACAAACTAAAACACATTAGGTTACTAATCTAAAAACTCTTATTTGTTGTTGAAAAATAATAATAAATTTGAGAAGCTGCCTCATATATAATGAATTTAGGATGAAATAATGAAATTGAATATCAGTTGTTGTCACCTTTGTAGTTGTACCAATTATGCAGAATACTTTGAAAGATATATAAATCATAATAAGCATAGAGTGGTGTGAAATTTCAACACAACTATTGCCTGCGGCGCCATGTCCTCAAATATTTTAGGTGAAAACGTTTGAATTTATATGTGTTTGACAAAAAATCAAAAGTGTCTTATCATCTATACACCCGCACGTAAATAAAAAGGAAAGAGGTGAGTCACGATATCTCAATGAGTTGGTCTAGTGAAACATGATTGAATTTGCATCAGAAAAATTTAGGGTTCAAATCTTACTAAAGAGTCAGAAGGTTTTCCCTAATTTGAACCGAGACATTATTCCTTCTCCTAAAAATTTTCTACGAGAAAAAGGAGGTGAGTCAGGATATGTGCAGTGAGCTAGGTATTAGGTAAATGCAGATACGTTGTTTGTCAATATATATTTGTTTGTCCATGTCAAAGTACCCGCTTGCACGTGTGCAAATTGGAAGGTGAAAGAGAGAGAAGAGAAGAATTGAGGGATGATGAACATTCAATGGTTAACTAACTAACTCTACATACAGTCCCTACATTCTAACCTTAAAATATGCAATTCAAATATTACCAGAATCAAGGTCACGGTCACAGCATCAACTAGAGTATATAGTATACAAATATAATCCAGAAAAGCAAGATCAGCAAGCTAGCTAAGGTTTACTGTCAAAAAAACAAGCTAGCCAAGGTACCTAATTCTAGTATGATTTTTAAGAACCATGCTCATGCTAGACACAAGCCTAGCTATAATTTATCAAATCACAAAAATCAGCTTAATTTCACAAGATGGTTTCTTACACTGTAAATGACATAACATAACACAACAGAACATATAATATATGCTTCAGTAAAATCCTTATATAAAATCTATACAGAGAAATCAAAAACACAAACACAAACAAAAGACAACAATATATGCTTCAGCTTCAGTTCACAGGACTTTTCAATTTAAGCTCAAAAGTTTCATAATATACAGATTTAGTAATTCCACAAACCATCAAGATTCACTGATGCAACAGCAGGAGGAGTTGGACGAGTCTGATTATTATCAATGGTCCAATTCATTTGCCTCTCATTTGCTCCATTGTTTTCATACAAGGCTCTAAGGATAGCTTGGTCTTGAATACCAGGAAAGGACAAATTAGTTGAAGCTTGAAGGGGTTGTTGAGTAGAAGAAGAGTATAATGATCCATAAATTGAGGAGGAATTGTTGTTGTTGTTGTTGTTGAAGGAATCAAAAACCAATCCTTGTTGGTTTCTTTGAAGATCAATTTGGTTGGAGAAGCAGGGCACGTAAACCGAATCATTCAAAGATTTGGGAACAGAGGAATCAGTAAGTGGTGGTAAACCAGAAGTAGAAAATGAACCAAATTCATTTCCAAATGATTCCAATCTCATTATCCCAGATATATGAGTTTTCTTACCAGCTGAACTTTTCTGAAACACCCTGCAAATAACCCACTCGTTCTGCAACAACAAAAAATACCATCAAAATTCACTATTCATAATTCAAAATTGAAAATCAATCAAGAGGAGATCGAATTACCTTTGCAGTTTTGGGAAGGTTGTGAACAGAGAATTTTCCTTCAAGTCGATATTCATGCATAACCCAATTACTTTTCTCACCTTTAGGAGCTCTTCCTTTGTAGAAAACCAAAGTTTTCTTCATTCCCACAAGTGATTTTCCTCTGAAAATCTCCTTATCTTTCCCCGTAGCTTTCCAATACCCTGCTTCTGTTGCTCTGTTAGTCCTTAAACCAGTTGGATATTTTCTGTCTCTCACACAGAAAAAGTACCACTCCTTTTCTCCCATTTTCGCTTTCCCTATACACACACAAAAAAAAGATCAATTTCTAAAGAGAAACAAATAAAAAGTGAAAATCTTGAGAGTTTGAGTTTTACTTACATGGCAAATCCCAAGGTTCAGACTTGTTAAGGTCAACTTCTCCCATAGCCCTAGCAGAGAAACTGGAATCAATGACTTTCTTGTAAAGGTAATGAGTTATAAGTTCTTCATCAGATGGGTGAAATCGAAAACCAGGTGGCAAATCCATCTTATCAACGTTTTCCATTTCAAAAAAACACTAACCGATGTATGTTTGTTTGTTACTACTGAGGTTTAAGGGTTGAGATGAGAATGAATGAATCAGAGAAGAAGAGAAAGTGGTGATTGATTGTGTTGCTATGAATGTGAATATATGAATATGATGAGAAGAGAGCGAAAGAGGAAAAGAATGCCATAAATACAGGGAAGGAGGAAGAAACGTGGAATGTAAGACAACCAACCTGGTTTGTTTCTTGTTGGTTTTTAGCCTAAACCCCCCACTTTCTTCTACTTTTTTTCTATCATATTAATTAATTTTTTTATTTATTTTTATCTTCTTCTATACCTCTCTCACCCTATAAATTGTTCTCACTCTACACACCATTCCCCAATTTCATGCATATAATCATCACATCATTCTAAGGTCGTTACTTTGTTGTGTACTTAGTTACTTACAAATCTAGCTCACGCGCATCATGTACACTATCCTCCCAAAACAGTAAATTTCACTATGTTACTTAGTTACTTACCTGGAAACTAACATTTTCCTTTCCCTAACATTTATTATCTATAAAAAAATAATAGCACTAATGTATCAAATCTTATTAAAATATGTTTTTTGGTAGTGATCTCATTAAAATAAGTTGACTTACGAATGAGTACATCTAAACCCTAATAAATGAATCCAAATTATATATTTAGCTACTCATACTCTCACAAATATTATTCTTGTTTTAGATTAACCGTATCAATATAATAAATATTCCCATTTAAACGTTTTGGGTGTATTTATATAATTTACATCAATCTTTGGTAGGGTCAAGACTTTTGGTTGCAAATTGATGGATCATTGCAACTCAACATGCAAATTTTATAATCAATTTTTCCTTTTTCAAACAAAAGTGAGAAAAATGATCGGACAAATGTCATTCATCGCGATGCTAGATGTTGCGAACATGCTTCTCGCGCGTGAACAATGAATGTTTGTGATCGGTTTGTCAGATGTGACTTTACTTTTTTCCCGGCTTTATTTCTGACAAACTCAAAAATATCGCACCCATTCACGTTTTTCGTTAGTTTATACACGTAAACTTCACTAGTATACACGAAGAAAATACTTTAATGAATGACATAACTCATGATTATAACCAGGTGCTCATTTCTGCCAAACTCGAGTACCACACCCGTTCACGTTTTTGGTTAGTAGATACACGTAATTTCATCTGTATAACACGAAGAAAATACTTCTGATGAATGACATCACTCATGATTATAATCCACCGTTGATGATAATGTGTACTATTTTTTCTCGCGAGAAAATAAGACTTTTGCAAAAATAAAGAATCTCTATCTTTTAGAGAAAATTGTTTTTTGGTGCTCTAAAAAATCGTTTTATATAAATGTAGTATATATAAAGTGTATTCGGGAAACTAATATTCTTTTTCCCATTAAGTTATCCCAGCTGTATGAGTGCCATCAATAATTGATCATACCGACTGGGTGTGCATCTTCCTTTGGAAACTCAGTTACATCACTTTATTGGATTGGAAAATTGCAAATATGGCCTTCTTGATATATTAGAGACAGTTTGTCAAAAAAAAAAGATATATTAGAGACAGGACTTAATAATAGTAGTAGTAGTAGTCACAAAATATTAATAATAATTATAATAGTTACAAAACAAAGTATGCCCATTTTTCAAAAAATTGAACTTTAATTACATTTATATCATTTGAATAAAAAATAGTTATAACGGCAGCCATGAAATAAAATTTAAATTCCACGAGTTTTATTATTTTTATTCTTTGACCGGGATATTCCATAACAGATAAGTAAGATTAAAATTTTAAAGTTGATTTAATTTTAGGAGCTAATTTTATCATGATTTATAAATATATTTCTATGTTTAACATTGATAAAAGAAAATTTAGAATTATGACAAATTAAAATTCATATATATATATATATATATATATAAAGACACTCTCAAATTTGATAAATAATTTGAATATTATAAATATTTTAGTTTAGTAGTATAAAATTAAATAATTTGTTTTTTGTTTATTTTATGAATACTGATGCAAAAATTCTCCTTATAACAAAACAGGTGATATAGGAACTCTTTAGAGAGAAATTATGACGTAATTTTATGGGAATAAAGAAATGTATCCAAATTATTGTTTTTTTTTACTATGTTATTGGTGCGCAGTATCCACCAGCTTCTACCTACCATTGAGGTTCTTCAGTTCAGAGTACCATCTGATAGGATGTTAATTGTTGGGACATGGGATAATAGTCACCGAGGTAGTTGCAAAATGATGGGCTAAGTTCGTTGGTCTTTCATAAGCTAATTTGTCTATTCTACAAAGCAAATATGTATGCTGACATAAATAAAACGACCATATATAACAACTTGACCAGCTTTTGTTATGTTAAGAAATTAGGTTAAAATCTACTTTGAGTTTTGCAATTATCGTGTTTTGGCTTTTCTCTATAACATGTGATTTGGCAATTTTGTTCTCAAATTTTTAAAATGAGAGAATGATATAAGCATTTAAATCCTAAACAAAAGTTCAAAAAACGCATAGGCATTGGTGGTACCCAAGCTTTTCAACGGTGCGGCATATTGTGAAGGAGAAGTTGGTGTTCTGGCTTAGTTTGCCAGGTAGATTTATAGATCTACTTTTGTGAGAAAAAATGACAGAGGCTCACGGTGGATATATAAATCGTTCATATCTCCGAGCCAAAACTCTAACAAATTCATCATTCCAAATATTTATTCTCTTTCTTCTTTTATTTTGGAAACTTTTGTTTTGTAAAATACCATTGAGGATATGCTTGATATGGGTGTGCAAACCATGTCAAAGAACTTTATTGTATCTTTAAATCTATGTTTGGATGGAGTATTTTTAGAGGGTAATGTAATTTTTGAACTAAAATGTTTCAATTCCTCCCAAAAATTACATTACCCTCTAAAAATACCCTATCCAAACTCTCTCTAAGGGATTCACCGGTTATCCTATTGCATTCAATCTAGAGTGATTGGTAGAGGTGAACCGAACCTAAAGTTTAGTGTTTACACATGCCTTGGAGTCTTGCGCGATGATGAATACTTTCTTTTTTGTTCTTTATTTTATATGTTGTTCACTTCACATTTATTTGAACTTGTGATTTTCTATTTTTGATTGTTTTTCTTTGCTGCAGCATTATTTCCATCAAAGATTTCTATTAGATCTTGCAAGTGGAACAATGGCTAGTGTGCAAAGAGAAGGGGAAAGATGATTTGAGGACTCACATTTTTAGTGGTCCAAATAGATGAGAGAGAGAGAGAGATCAATTAAATCAAAGATTAGAGAGAAATAGTAACACCATATAGAGTAGTGAAGAGAAGAAATAAACAAATTATAATGAACCCCCATTGTCTTTTCTATTGAAACCTCAAATTTAAGTGAATGAATTCTCTCTATAGTGACATTATTGTCATGTGGAATTCAAACTATTGATTAAAAAAGAAAGAAACTTTAACACATAAAAAGGGAGGAGAGCTAATAAATGATTTAGAGTTAATATTTGAAACTCTCAAGTGAAATTATGAACGGAGAAAATTCATTTTCCAAAAATTGCATCTAGTTATTATTGTACTTGTTTTAACACATAGGGACAAAGGACATCGCGTATTAGTTAACTAAGGGTCCGTTTGGATAAACAGCTTAATTAACAGCTTATGGCATAAGCGCTTATCGTATAAGTGCTTATGCATAAGCCGTTTATATTAATAAACAATAAAATAATGTTAAAACTATTTTTCTAGCTATCTCGATGAGCTTATGGAAATTAGCTAAAAACAACTTATGAACAAGTTATAAGCTGTTTCCATAAGCTCTCCCAAACAGTTTCATAAATGCTTATAGCAGTAGATAAACTCAAATAAGTCGATCCAAACTGACCTTAGGTTTAACGCTTTTGTATGATTTTTTATAGGAAAATTTTATGCAATTTTAGATAGTATAAAATTATTATTTAAAAATATATTAGAAAATGGTGGCACTCAAAAGATAGAGTCTTAAGTGAGCCGCTTTTCCTACCCGTCGTGTGGGCCACCACTGCCCTAGCCCCAATCATTACATTACACAACAAAACTCAAATGCTCCAAGAGAGTCTCTGCTTGTAAGTTGTAACAGTCTCTTACGCAAATTACAAATCATGATCATATGTGGTTGGTTACCATGGTTTCTTACCAATGCCTAGGGACATAGGCCTTTAAAACAACATAGAAGAGTACAACATCAACAAATTGAAAATCACTAGTAATAGAAATAGAAATATCACCCCCTAAAGAAAGAAGAACAGCAGTAAAATACGAAAGGAAAATAAATGGTCCTTCAATAAGCCATCAGAGCCTATGAGCTAGCTACCCAACACCAAAATTGACAGACACTATGAGCTACCCATGCTACTCATGCAAGGACAGAGTTAGCTTAACTTCCATAGGGGCAAAATATAAAGTACTCGCACTCAAGTTCAAGTCAACTGTAAACAAAAAAATGTCTAAGTGGGGACAAGATCATAATAAATACTTACTCAACTAGGGGTGGATCAAGGGCTTTCGAATTAAGCAGAGTTAAGCAGTAGAGTGATAAGGAGGGAGGGAGAGAAAGAGTTCAACATCACCCACTAACATTTCTAACAAATATAATAGAATACTAATCTCCATTTGTTCTTATGAGAAATTTTGCACTGACCAACACAAAATTTGTTCAATAGAGAAATTGCACCTAGGTGTACCGAGTTGGCCTCCTTGTCTTAGAATAACTTATGTCATTGGGCCAATAATGTTAGTTATTCAAATATACAGATTATGATTGCTCTATACATTTCTTTTTCTTATAAGCAAGATTGTATTAGAAGAAAACACTCAATTTATTGAATGCTTTTATCAATCTCAACACTATCAAAAATATCTCAATCTATGTAAGTGACCAGGCAATCTTTCACATGCTGTATTGGTGTAACACTTAAAGGAGACTAGCTCAATTTTTTCTCTAAAGTGGGTCAATACTTAATTTTAAGTGGAGGCAAAAATAGAATTATTCAATATTTAGAAAAAAATAAATAAGTTAGTGGGGTCTGCTGCCCACACTTAGCAACACTTAGATCCATCCATAAACTCAACCCTAATCAATGTTCTTATTCGAAAAATATACTAGAGTTGAGTAAACTTTCATTTTCCAAAAGAATAACATGTTTCTATGAAACAAAGTGCAAAATTCAAGAAACTTTCATTTTCCACTTTTAATCAGTATGAAATTAGTTTTTTTGTTGCTTCTAATTGAATTTGGCGTATATTTTTTTATTGAAAAATATTAACTTCATTAAAATTGAAAACAGCAAAAGTTCTAGGAATTTATAAATACAGAGAAATTTTAAAAATAGCAAGCTCTATATTTTTTAACAAAATCATCGGTCCAAGTCAATTACCTATAAATACAAGTCTTAAATAGAATTTCAACACTATTTTTAGACCTTGTAACTTTAATTTTCAAATCAATCTCAACCAAAATTTGTGTTTGTATTTTTTTCTTGCGTAGTTTCCACCGGCTTTGCCGATGACTAATCTACACTGGAAACCAGACTGGCCAGGAGTACCGAGCTTTGCCGGCCCGTGTGGTTCTCCCCTCTCAACAGAGTATTTTGCCACACTCAAGGTTCAAACCCGAGACCTTGGGGTGGGAATCCAAGTCCAGTTACCACTTAAACCAACTCTTGTTGGTAAAATTCGCTACTTTACCAACTTGATATTGTTCACCGCGAAGCTGGATTACGAAATTCGCTACTTTACCTGGTTGGACCAACCCTTGTTTGTATTTTAATATTTATATATATATATATAGAGAGAGAGAGAGAGAGATGTTGAAATATATTTTTTGTTCAATTGCTTTGTAGGTATGAACTATTTAGAAATTTTTAATTAGGTCCCTAAACTAAAAAACATTATAATAAGATCCCAGAACTATTATAGTTTTTTCAATTAGGTCCTTCTGTTATATCATATTTAGTCAATGTTGACATGACATTACAAATTGGTGAATAGATCCACTAACTAATTAACAAATTGTAAGTAAGTCCATAAACTAATTTAAACATATGAAAATTGGTCCTTAGAAAAATAATCATAAACAATTTAATATATTATTTTGTTTTAAAGATATTAAATATAATAAAAGTTGATATTTTTCTCGAAAATATTAAAAACAAAAATACACAAAAAACAAAATATTATGTTTATAAATATAAGAGAAAAAAGTAATAAACGATTACTAATCTAATAATTAATTAGTGTGTTAAAATAAATTTTTTGTTCATGCTCTTATTATTTATTTAGATAGTATATAGCTATAAATTATACCGTAAAATTAAAATAAATTTTATTCCATAATGGGTTGTGAAACATTTAGTATACATTATTATATAAACATTTAATATTTTCTTATTTATTAAGTGATAAACAATAATTATATTATATATAAACATACAACTTTGTTTTTTATTTTATGTTTTTGATTGAAGAGTTATATAGAAAAAAATTAAAAATAAACATTATATTATTATTAGATATATCTCCAAAAAAAATTAAAATAATTTCCTTATAATTTCAAATATAAGCAATAGAATATTAAAATATTACAATTATTATTGGTAACTTGTGTGCTCCAACCACCTAAGCATAAAGAATTATTATCAAAACAAGAGTAAAACCTTACACAAAAGGTGAAAAAGTTGTGAAAAGAAATTCCTAAAATAAGAACTAAATCCAGACTTTTAAAATGATACCGATGTTTTATGAACACTAATTTTTTAATTCTAGTGTTTTGCATGATTAAAGGTGTATAGGATATTTGTTAGGAACATTATAACATCAATTTTTTTGAAGAGTATTTTTTAATAAAATATAATTTCATTTTTAAATTATTCAATAAAAATATTAAGTGTTTCAAAAAACCTCTTAAAAAATCATAAAATCCTTTAGGGAGACCTTTATTTATTTTCTTATGGTATGATTTAAATTTTATTATCTAAATATTTAGCAAGAATCAAAACAAAAAAAATATTCTACGACATCAATAACATTTTGAATAATACTTGTTTATTATAAATATAACACTTTGTTTTTTGGTTACAATATAACACTTTGTTTTGATTGTACTTTTATTTTATTATTTTCGAGAAAACATTATTTTTATTATTTTTCTAAGGATGAATTTTATATCTTTAAATTAGTTTAGAGACTTATTTTTAAATTGTTAATTAGTTTAGAGATCCATTTAAAAGTTATCAATGTTGCATTAGCATTGATAACCTGTAATGTAATATATAGAAGGACCTAATTGAAAAACATAATAGTTTAGAAACCTGATTACAACGTTTTTAGTTTAGAAAGACCTAATTTAAATCTACCAAATAGTTCAAATTAGAATAGATATTAATTAGATTTTTTATTTTATTACTCAAATAAAACTACTTTATTTGAAGTATGTAAATTTAACTAAGTTGCATGGCTCTTGTAATGATCCCAACTTGCATTCCCGAGCTCTACGGATGAGTTCCTTCGTCGAGCTCTAGCCAATGCCAAGTCGGTCTCCATCACGGTGATCAACGATTTGAGCTCCTCCCCTCACGTATAGTCGGATCGAAAGACGGTGTAGATACTAATAAACATCAAGTTTAGAACTCGGATGCTTCATGGCTCCCCATGGGGTAGGCTTGAAATCTAACTCCTAAGCTTTCTAGAAAGATCGACATAGTGTCAATCTGCTTAACGCCTTTGTAGAAAGCTTAGGAGTATAGATTTCAAGCCTACAATCATGACTCCCAGAAAGGTAGGCACGAACTCCTATCACATAGAGATTTTAGCTCACCTCAACTGCACCAACACTAAAAATATGGGACTTGACCCAACAGGTTTGGTTACTTCACTTTTACCGTGCTTTTACACTTACTTTCCTATGAAACCTTTAAGCTCTAACGACTTAGGCATTAGAATGTCTTTTGCACAATACATACCCCTCTAGGGGTGTTCGCGGTGCGGTTTGGTTCGGTTTTGACTAAAAAATTGCACCGAACCGCGAGGGTAAAAATAGATGCGGTTTGGTTTGGTTCGGTTTGCTTAAAAAAAAACCAAACCAAACCAAAGCGGTTTGGATTGGTTCGGTTTTGTTCGGTTTTTGACGAGACAAAACACAATTTATAAAAGACCGAATTCTGCCAATAATTAAAATTTATAGCTGATAAACAAATACTTCAAATCAAAACTTTTCACTATAGTTCTGCCATAAACTCAGCATCTCAAAGGAATTATAAAAGACAGAAGTCCATGTATCAGTTGTTAGACTAACACTTTGATTTGTTTTAGTAAACATGCTTCTTAACTTATGTTTCTCACTTGTGTAAAGAGTCAAACAGTCCCTAGCAATTGTAATCCTTCCGGGAATCGGGAGTCTAGGTTGTGAAACACTCATAAAATGACGAAATCCTTCATTTTCAACAAACGAAAAAGGCAACTCATCTACAATTATCATTCTAGCTAAAGCTTCTCTACATGCATTAAGATCAAAATGGACACCAACAAGTGCACTACTATTTCCTTTTCCATCTTCTTTTTTCAATACACTAAGAGTGGTTTGAGTAGGATCACGCAAATTTTGGGGAAACTTCTTACATTGTTTCTCCAAATGTTTTCTTAAAGTAGTGGTACCATTTATATGTGAATCACATGCATAAGATGCCCCACACCAATTACATTTAGCCCGTTTACCTGAAGCATCCTTTGTAAAATGATCCCAAACCGAAGATTTAGGCCTAGAAGGTTTGCTTCGTTTACCTGGATCTCCACCATTAGGATCTTCATCTGCATCATTTGTAGGTGCTTCTCTGGTTTTTCTCTTCTTTTGAGGATTGGAACCTTCCACAGTTTGCAAATTAGTAGTTTGCGGTTCCGTTGTTGGCATTATTTTCAGCCTACAAATGACATAAAATAGAACATTAGATAAAGTAAGAATGACAATACATTCTAAATTACTATTCAAATTCATTAAATTGTGATATGGGAGCAATTACCTGATTTTCGATCACGGAAACATCAGGGGCAGCAACAGCGGCAGCAACAGAGTTCACTTCGGTATCAACGGTCTTGTCTAAAATTTAAAATAAAAGATAGACTCATCTCAGATAAAGCATACTGAAATGAAACATGATTTTATATGTGCAGAAAACAACATTGTATATATGTGCAGTAATTCCAATCAAATATCACGGTATCATAAACATGATTTCACAGTAATATAAACGAAATCACACGAAATCAGTAGCATAAGCACACAAAATTAATACGAAATCAGTATCATACACACACGGAATCAATATCATAAGCAAAACGAAAACGAAATCAGTATCATAAGCAAAACGAAAACGAAATCAGTATCATACGAAGCAAAACGAAAATGAAATCAATTAAAATGAAGAATAAAACGAAATAAAACGCAGCATCATAAGCACATACATAAAAAGAAGCAAAACGAAATCAGTAAAACGCAGTAAAAAGAAGCAAACCTGTGCGTTTTGTCATGGTGAGAGCGTGAGATGAGTGAGACGCGAGCAGTCACGGAACGAAACAGTGATGAGAGATGAGTGAGAGGTGAGAGATGAGTGAGAGGCGTGAGATGAGTGAGTGTTGAGAACTGAGAGAGATGATGGTGTGCTGCGCTGTGAGTGAGAGATGAGAACTGAGAGAGATGATGGTGTGTTGCACTGTGAGTGAGAGATGAGAACCGAGAGAGATGATGGTGATGAGAACGTGAATCGTGAAATGGGTGAGATAAGTTAGGGTTGTTAATTTTAGATTGGGCTGTGTTTTGTTGGGTTGGGCTGTATATAATTATAAAAAAACAACATATAAGATTTTAGCGGTTTGGTTTGGTTTGGTTCGGTTCCTGTGATGAGAATCGAGAACCGAACCGAACCGCTCGGTTCAGCAGAAAAAAAACCGAACTAAACCAATTAAAAGCGGTTTAGTTTGGTTTACGGTGTGTCTATCGATTTGGTTCGGTTTTGAACACCTCTATACCCCTCTGTTGGAGCTTGTAGGTGTTTCCCACCGCATGTAGGGAAGATCCGCGGTTGTGTATTTCATGGGTAGAATTTGAGTCATAGAATAACATACAAAAGGTGTATACAGATTTATTATTTAAGGTTATAAGATACCCTCGCAACATTTGGATACCAATTCCTGCTTAAAATGTCGACTTGGCCCGGTCCCATCCAGTTACGAAATACAGTTTCAGTACAAATCCATTCACATATCCACTGTTCACGTACGTATAAAAAATTTCCAAAGGAAAACAAGCAAACATCAAATTATTACCCATTTACAAACACCACATCTCCATCTACGTATTTTGTATTTCGTATAAAGTTGGTTGGGGTTTTTAACTTTTTGATGGCACAATTGTAAATTAAATGGATATCAGATGCAATTAGATAACCTCCAATATTCCCCTTCTTCTCTCTCATACGCTCCCTGCTTTCTCTCGTACGCTCTCTCTTCTTCTCCTCCCATACACTCTACACAGACGCTCCACCACGTGCCCCTCTTTCTATCTTCTTCTCCATTCATCAACTTCAGCCTTCCTCCTCCTCCCAACCGAAAACCAGAATTTCAAAAAGAAGGAATTCAAAACATGCAGAGACAAGAAGAGAGGGAAGACAAAGAAGGGTAGGGAAAGCAAAAAAAAGAAATCCAGAAATTGAGAGAGAAGAAACACAAAATAGAGAGAGAAGAAGGAACCCTAAACGAAAAAGGGAGAAAAAGAGCAGAAAGCGAAAATCAAAATCAGAGAAGAATAGAGAGTTGCGACGGGGACGCTCGCGGTGATTGCGACGTGCCGTGTGAGGACGCCCACAGGGTGAGTGACGCTGGTTGGCGGAGAAGACAAATATGGAGGTGATGGTTCCTCCTCTTGGTTTTTTTCCTATCCTTTTGTCATAATCGCTTATTTTCCTTTGGTTTTTTTAAACCGTTTATTGTATAGATCATTTCTTTGGTTGATCCAATCATGTGAAGCCAAATTTTTTGTGTGGATTTCGTGAATTTTTATTTTGAAATATGGTTTCTTCTTTAAAACGGGTTTTGAGAAAAAAAAATGAGGATTTTACCATATCTATTGTTCTAGGCTTCTAGCCTATCCTATATAGTTCTCTATTACAACATTCTGCACATTGGGAACAGGCCCACACGACTTAGGAAGAGAGACGGGACTCTCAAAGAAGAAGCCGGGCTTTTGGGATTCTTATTGTAAGGTTATCGAATAAACCTTAATATGTTAAGCATATTTTAGTTTCAAGGTTTAATCTTAAGAACTAATGATTTGAATTGTTAGTGGGTCTCATAGATACGAAGCAAAAATCCAAGATTGGATATACCTCCAAAGAGCTAAAGCATCTGTACAGTTGTGAAAGCTTGAGGCGTTACATTGCCAAATTACTTTTTTTATTTTTGACAAGAACATTGCCAAATTACTTAAATACATCATTTGGTGTTTACTTTCCGTTACTATGCCCTTCATAATACGCTTGGCTTTTAATTATGCAGGAGCAGGACATAAGCAAATTGTCATTATGTGATGCCCTTCATGTCTTTGAGATGATAGTCTCATTGCTAATGCTTATTGAATGTCATTTTTCGGCTTAAATCATCAGTCTTATACCACACAATCAGTCAAATCTGATTCCATTCTACATGATTCTGTTAGGAATTGGGACTTAAAATGCAATATGGTTGATTGTGTTTATATTTCTTCTTGCAGTTCATTATGCATGGTTACCAAGGCTGTGCACTAATCCACTTGATTAAATAAATTTCTTCTTCCCTTTGTGAAGTTGTCAGAGTTAAGGGAAAGAACAAAGTCTTGGTCAAGGTGAGATCCTTCTCCATTCTCATTCTCATTCTCCCTCTCTGTTATTTGTTGTAAATATGTATATTTTAATATAGTTTTATATTATATATTAGAAATATCATTGTTATATTACCTATGTGATCTCAACTTCTTTGAAATTTGAATGTTATTTTTCTCAGATTTATTGTTCAGCTACTAATTTATGTTTTCATTCTATATGACTGTGATAGCAACCATGAAAGTCTTTGATTCTTATTATATACTTTGCCTTTGAGTTTTATTCTTTTACTGTCCATCTCTTCAAAATGATTTTTTAACTGTATTCATTATTTCCACATTCTCTATATCACCATAACATTCTATAATGAAAAGAAGGCAATCTCCAATGCATCCTTTTACTTTTACGAGTTCCAAATTTCAATTGTTGATCTCCTTCTTCAATATTGATGTGGAGAAATATTTAGTTGTTTTTCTAAAAGTTGCAATAAAATGATTAGTCATATTGTTTGTAAAGTGATGGGAATTGTTTCTGTCAGGGTCTCCATTATGGCATATTCTTCTTTTAATATAGTCTAAGATTTACATGCTTATAATGATGACAAATATGTGAAGAATATTGGCAAGACGTTGAATTCTATTCAATTTGGTGATATCAAATAGGCATATGCTAGCAAGAAACAGAGACCCAAGTTATATATTTCTCTCCTGATAATTTTTTTGAGCTCTATCTATCTCATTTAAATATTTATTATGTGTCTAAGGCTTGCTTTATACTGTTCTTTAGATGGTTAAAATTTATTTAGTCATTTGTGAATAAGCCTAACTTAGCCTATTTGTGAAAATGTGAGTATGTGACTGCTTGCTTCTTATTCTATAATCCTTTCCTGTCATGTCTTCCTAGCATATTTTGAAACTCTTTTATTAAACATTTCTTAAGACAGAAACAGAGTTGTGGATGTTATGGATGTCTTGATCAAAATTTCTGTTTTCAACTCACTCCTTTATGGAAGAATAATTAAGATCTAATTGTCTCTCTGCAGAATAGCAAGACCATTAGACCACAGAGTTGGATGCAGTTCCGACGGGTAAAGTAGTCTTTGTAGGAAGACAAGGACATTGTTTCATGTTGTTGATCAACTTGAAAAAATAATTGATAAGCTTGCCGAAGCTAGCTATGTGCATAATCTGCTCAGATTTAAATTAAGTCAATGTTGGTTCCAATTGTTTGTTACTATAATGTAGTGTTTATTGTATTTGCTATTTATTCTACCCCCACTCTTATTACCCATTTTCTTTAATTGTAACTATGGGCTCTCATGATTAAGATGATGTTTAGTTTGGGATCACATCAAAGTTATTAAGCACAAGAATTAGAAGTTCAGCTTTTTAGTGATGATATTTTATTTTCATTTAGTTGTCTTTTGGTAGTGCTTCTCGGTTTATGTTGATTGAGTTCGAAGAGTTAGTGAGAGATTGATAAGTTTCAAGTGTTTTCCCGGATATGTGAAGCACAATCCATAAAATAAATGATGTCAAATTTAAATGCCTTCTTGCCTTTATCTATGGTCATTATTTTTAGGTAATAAGATCACGTGATATACAACGCACGTTTCTTTGGTGATGTACGCTTAAAAATCTGTCAATTCTTTTCACCAAAAAGATAATCTTACAAGTCAAATGCAAAATTTATGGACCAATGACATTACCTTTTCAATGGAAACAAAATTGAATTGCACTAACTAATATTGTCGGGAGATGTGTTTATTTGTTAAGCCGCCTTTCAACTATTTTGCTTATGTTGAACTTTCACAAACTTTGTTACTTTCTTGCCGTATTTTTTACATTACATTGTCAACCTATTTTTTATTCAAACATTTAGCGCAAACATTATCCTCAACAAATCATTCACACTACTAATATATTCTATTCGATCCATTTCATCTGTCATGCGGGTAACCAAAATTCACCGAGTAACCCATCACACACCTATCCTTTAATATATTATGCGTAATGATATGTTCTAACTAAGCAATCCACCATTGGTTTACTATATTCATAGTACTTATACCAACAATATCACCGCCTAGGTTGCCAAGCCATGAGTTAAAAGCTCAAGGTAGGCGTTCCAGTAATGCTTTGCCGAGCCATGAGCAGTGGCGGATCTTGAACAAAAAGTCTGGGAGGGCCACTTATGAAGACGTGATAACTTGGAAACGCAAATGTAATTAAAATAGATAAATATAAATTAAAATTATTTATAGACAAAAATAAAAGACTATAAAAATGTAATTTTGTTCTCACATAAAGACACTAATGAAGTTGTTTGTAAAATGATAAATTTTTTTTGACAAAGTAAAATGATAATTTAAAATTTATTTGATTCTAATTTTAATTTGAGGAAGATTTTTTTTCGAAAATTATCAACCATTTATTCATAATTTCTAATTCTAATATAAGATATGTGATAATATAAAAAATATGAATAAAACTTATACTCCAAAAAATTCTATACATTTATATATATTACCTATACATTGAGTAAAAAGAATATTATTACATAAAAAACAAAGTTTGCTTATATATTACATATCTAACAAATTTGTAAATTTACGAGCAGTAAAATCGTTCAGCTCAGTGGTAAAATATAGGCTTTATAATTCTTTAGTGGCGGGTTTGATTCCCACTACAAATTTTTGGCACGAATTAAATAACAACAGCGCAACTTTCAGACCATCAAGCCACAGTATAACGCGTGTTGAAAAAGCGCAACTTTTTTATATATTAAGAAGTTGAGTTTTAAAAACAGGGGTATGTTGGTAATTTCAAGTGATTTTTTAGGGCGGGCCGTGGCCCTCCCTAGTCCTTACTAAGATCCGCCCCTGGCCATGAGTTAAAGCTCAAGATAGGCGTTCCAGTAATGCTTCTAAGAAATGTTGACCAAATAGCAGGTTTATGCAATGACACAATACTAATGATCACTCGACTTGGTAAATATGTCCTGGAAGGGAAAGTTATATCAGGTCGCAATGTTGGTTTCGAGATTTATATTCCTCGATTAACACTTACACTGTCTGATGCGCGAATCCCATTCAAGTTTCAGAGGAGGTAATTCCCTATCGGAATATCTTTCGCCATGACAATAAACAAAAGTCAATGTCAATCTTTGAAGAATGTCAGTGTCTATTTGTCAAGTCCAGTCTTTTCCCACGGTCAATTGTATGTCGCATTGTTCTGCGTCACTTCAAAACAAGGTTTGAAGGTTTTGATAACCCACAATGAAGCCCGTTAGTCTCTACAACCTCAAATGTTGTTTACCCTGAGGTGTTCAACAATGTAAAATAGGCACCTCAATTATCTGTTGTTTTCGCACAAACTCAACCCAAAATGTTTGCATGTTTTTATTGTCAAATCTGCCCATGACCACACATTTTGTCTAAAATATTTTATTCTTATGTCTCCTGACCAAGTTAACTCATATTTCGGTTACTTATAAGCATACTATTTTTAAATCTATAACAAGTAGCCACTCAGCCCGTGCAGAGCACGGGTGAGAGACTAGTTATAAATGAAACTTGTTCACATAAATAAATTAATTTCCTTGTTCTGGCTGAGTCTTAGTATGTTCACCCTGATGGCTGAGTAAGGTTCATATTGCCTTCACCTTTTTGATTCAATGCTCGAAGGGCTCTGAACCGTTTTGACTGAGCTGGTTGCTCTAACAAGTTCTACAATTGTTGGCTTGAGTGGTAAACAATGAGTAAAGGCTCAATTAAATAAGTGAAAATTCAAACTACCATCATCGTATGTTACCGTCCTCAGCGAACTGATACCAATGTACTATATGTGTAACATTAATCAATGCAAACTAATCCATTATTTGACTAGTTGATTAGCTAGGAACAGTGGGTTTTGAGGTGAGTCACTGTGCTGAAGTGGGTCCTGTTTCTCCTGTTCCGACACGAGGAAGTGAGAGACACAACCATGTGTGTGGAACAATGCAAATACTTTAGAACCCGTATCATATCATCGTATCATTGAAGTAGTACTATATATATATATATTCTCGAGTTAGGCAAAGGTCATTGAGATTTGGTAGATGAGCATGTGACGTGGAACTGTGGAAGTATTCCATTATTGGCTAGTAAGTATATCTTTGAAATCATTGATTTAGTTATGATTTGAGCAGTTCGTTGGACTGCCTAACTCTAGGAGGCAACCTTTGGAATGTGAATCATGGAGGATATGATTAAGAATAACTAAGTTTAAATCAATCTCAAGGATTATGGTAGGACCAAGAGAATACGTGTTCTTATTTATATTGTGACACATTCATTGACGGCTTACAACTAGTCGCTATATTTGAAGTTTTATTTCTCAAGTTGTTTGTTTCTTTTTCGGAGTTGACATTCTCATAACAATGTTCTCGTGTATTTATTTAATTATTTAACTTATTACGTAAAAATTGCACAATATAATTTTCGTCATAAAGTTTTGGGTCTAGAGTTGAGACATATGCCGGAACCAAATCCTCCGCATCACCTTAGTTGCGGCAGTGCCCTAAAGCGAGAATATCAACCTTTGATTTAAACAGCTGCGGGGGATCCAAACAAGTGATCTGCGTGAAGTCGTGAATGGATCCTCTCATTCTCCCATTCCTCTCCTTTCCAAGCTATGTGAGTGTGAAGAGAGAGAAAATAAATAAAATATAGGAGTTGTTTGATTTGCAAATACTGGACATCTTGTTGTGACGTACGTTGTTTGTTGAACAATGGACAACACAAACAAAAAATATAAAATTTACTAAAATTCCCTTTATGATGTATATAATGATTTCATATATAACATCTATTGTAATATAATTAAAAAATTATAAAGAAAAATGAGAGGAGAGAGAGAGAGAGAAGATTGAGATAGGGGGTGAGAGAGAGAGATGAGAATATATAAGAGAAAGGAGAGAGAAGATTGAGATAGGGGAGAGAGAGAGTTAAAGTGTGGTTTTTTGTCTTGAACCTGCGACCTTCGCGTTATTAGCACGACGCTCTAACCAACTGAGCTAATAGGCCATTTGTTATATAAACGAAAACATTAACTATTACTTAATTCGTTAAGTTATTTAATTCTTTTTTTTGACAAGAAGTTATCTAATTCTAAGTACAACCAAAGAAGGACAAATAGGAAATAATACAACGGGGAATGTATTACTTGATTATGGCGCTATAAAGAGTGCTTTTAATGTTAGATAAGTACATATATCACCATGTAAATGTTCAATAGATATTAGATTATTAAGATATTATTATCTCCAGTCTTATATTTATAAGAGAAAAATGCAGCATTGTCAAAAAGAGAAAATGGAATTACATTAATTATTAATGAGCTTAAAACTTTCTCTTGTAAATAGGAACGAAGATAGTATTTAATATCCGACCAAGGACATATAATGTTTATTAAATAAACTATGTGTCAATTTGATGATAATTGATAACATAATAAAGAACACTTTTAACTTCACATTAGAACATATCACGGTGTCTTTTTACACAAATAAACTCATTTCATTTAACAAAGATAACATAATACAAGCAGGAATATAATTAAAATTGTTGATGCTAACATAATTTCTAGATGCTCTAGCAAATTGTTGAATAACTTTGCTTGCTTGCCAACAAGTAAAACTAATCTTCAAGTTTGGTGATTTATCAAGAACTCTCTTACACTTTACTACTTTTGAACCAATTTCAATGTGAGGAAAATTTGAGTCTAATACACCATCAACAACTGGTTTACAATGCACTTCAATCACAATATTAGAGAAAGTCGTTGCCCAAGTTCTGTTGAAAGTTCCATCCACATCCCAAACGCAACACCCAAGACCCAATATATTAGTTTCCTTGAATAACACAGCATCAACGTTGCACTTGAGTAGGGGCATTTGCGAGTTGGTTTGAGTTAATTTTTACCAAATTTGTTGTCAGAACCAATTATATTTATAGTTTGGGTTAGTTTGGATTTTAAGTTTTTATATACAAAATTCAAACCAAATCAACCCGATATTGGACAGGTTGGTTTGGATTGGGTTCGCGCGTCTTGTGCTAACAACGTTAATTTTTTAAAACAAAAAATTCTACCCTTTTCAATTTGTTCATGATGGACATTTCCAAGTTTCATTACAAGAGTAGACAAAATCACCTTCTGTGTTAGGCACCATTTGGCATGCAAATGGAAGTGAAAATTACAATGAGTCAGATTTTTTTTGAGTCGGTTTGGATTGGGCTATGGGTTGGTTCAGATTTGCCCAAATCACTGAACACCCCTTACACTTGAGCTCAGAGGATAATTTTGTATAGGGTGGGAAGGGCCCGCCCTAAAAATTCATTTGAATTTACTATAGTACCCCCCTATTTAAAAAACAAAACAACGACTTAATATATCAAATGTTTGCGCACATATGTCAAAGGAGATAGCGCAACATAATGGTTGAGGGTGGATGCATCTACTAAAAATGGTAAACAAGACATTCGACCCTTGAACCCTTAGGAGAGGTGAATGCAAAGCTTTACCACTACTGCTGCAACAATTTCTTATAAATTTTGTACAAACAACTATATATTTCAAGTAAAATTAAAATAAACGTAATTTAAAACTATCTTTTTAAAACCAACTTCAATTGAGTTTTTATGTGAAATTAAAATTACCTTTTTAGTCATTTAATTTTATTTATAAATAATTATTAATTTATATTTATCTATTTGAATTGTATTTTTATTAAGCTTCACCAAGATTTTTCCCCACACTTCATTGTTCTTCCTCTCACGCTCCCAATTCTTCATCGTCATCGATCTCGACCTCGTTCTTCCATGTCATTGGCTGCCCACTTGAGGCTTTTGTTCAAGTTCCGCCACATCTTGAGCTTCCACATTGATTGGTGTTACAATTCTAATTTGCAATAAGCCAGTAAAAATATTTTGGTGTTGTTAACTTCATTAGGGTTTTTTTTTTACCCCCATCATCTTCCCATATACCCCTACAAGACTTTTTTTGACGAAAATACCTCTGCCCAACTAAACCTCGCTCGGATTTACCTGTAAATAAGGTAAATCCGATTTGTTATTTTGTAAAGTCGGGTGTATCTACCCATATACCCCCAATAGGTAAATCCAACTTTAAAAATAACAAATCGGATTTACCTCAGGGGGTATATCTGATTTGTTATTTTTAAAGTCGGATTTACCTAGTGGGTATATAAATCCGAAATCCCTAGGGGGGTAAATCCGATTTTGTTATTAAAAAAAATTAAATTTTTAAAAAAATGTTATAAAAATGCTACTAAAACCCCGTTAAAGAGTCAAAACTAATCAAAAAATTATAAAAACACCACTAAAAATCTAATAAAACCAAAATAAGGCTATGCAATTTTTTTAGATGTTTTGGAGACTGTGAAAAATTAAAACAATTAATAAAAAATAGTAAACGATGGAATTTGGGATTTTGAGCCTCCAGTCCCGCAAGAAGTTCTTTTTAGAGGAGTCTTGATCCTTGATTTTTTTCGGATTTAATGGCTGTGGTTTCATTACAATCGGAGTAGGTTGCCCGAAAACCGGTTTTTTAGCCTAAATTATTCGCTCGACGTATAACATCGTTACGTGTTAACAAATTACACCCTAAACATAACCAAAAATCTCCCGATATTCATATTATTCATATTATTCTAAAAAAACATAATTTTAATTTTTTAAATGATTTATTTATTTATTATTTGGGTTACAAAATCGAATTTACCTATGATGGGGGTACATCCGATTTCCAAATTTTTAAAAGCGGATATACCCCCCTTAGATAAATCTGCTTTTAATTTTTAAAAATTTTTAGGAGAAAATGGATTTACCTATATCCGATTTCCAACTTTTTTTTTTAATTTTTTTGAGCTGGGGATATGTTCGGGTTTTTTAAATTTTGTGAAGGACAATTTCGTCTTTTCGCAGGATTCGTGGGGTTATATGGGAAGATGGTGGGGGTAAAAAAAAAAACTCACTTCATTAATGTGTTTCATTGCAGTTGATTCCAAACCTTATTATTTTCTTGTATACCAAAGCAACTCACATATGCAACCAAAAAAAGCAACACATATAATGATTACGAGTAACCAGGGCCAGCCTTGGGCCTTGGCTGGGGTGCGACCGCCTAGGGTCTACAAAAACTTCATACTAAAACTAAATGGGTCCCTTTTTTTGTACCCCCACCACTTTCCCATATACCCCCATGCCTGCGAAAAGACCAAAATACCCTTCACAAAATTTTAAAAACCCCAACTCAAAAAAAAAAGAAAAAAAAGAAAGGAAATCGTATATACATAAGGTGGGGGTATATACGCTTTTCCCCTAAAATTTAAAAAAAATTAAAATCGTATATACCCCCACCTTATGTATATACGATTTTCCCCTAAAAATTTTAAAAAATAAAATCGTATATACATAAGGTGGGGTATATACGATTTATTAAATTACAAAATTGTATGTACCCCTACCGGTACGTATATACGATTTTGTAACCCAAATAAAAAATAAATAAATCATTTAAAAAATTAAAAATATATTTTTTTAGAAAAATAAAGGGTTAAATATGTTTTTGGTCCCTATAATTATAGCGAGTTTTGTTTTTAGTCCCTCTAAAATTTTTTGGGCACTTTTGGTCCCTATATTATTTGCCGTTTGCACTTTTAGTCCCTGCTATTAAAATCAACTAACGGTGCTGACGTGGCGTTGATTATGTGGCAAGATTTATGTGCTGGCACCCACACGCTGGAAACTCATGACAATCTTCAAAATTCAGAAATACAAAATACAAAACCCTCATTATTTTACAACAATCTGATATTGAAACATCTACCAATTCCAAATTTGAAATTTTTTCCAACCCTTCAACACTTAGGTGTTGTTTTAAGATAATTTGATGTCAATCTTAGCCAGCTTCATGTTCTATCTCCTTTAATTTTTTTAACAGTGAACAATTACTCATACCAAATCATACTGATGCAAATTTCCTAGATCTGGAAAAAAATGTACCGTGGAAAGTCACTTACAGGAAGTCGAGCAAGGCAAGATCGAAATTGATAAATACCTACCACCGTGTTGCTACGCCGCCTCCTCTCAACTCACCCACAATCGACCTTGCGCCTCTTTTCCCAAACCACCGCCAGCCATCATTTTAAAAGTTTAATAGAAAGTCTATGTTTTTATCCAAAGATGGTTACTTTCTGTGAGGTATTTGGGTTTGAGCACCGTCACTGCGTTTCGTGAAAGTGGTACAGGGGAGGTTAATGGGAGTCATTGACTCATAGTCCTAATCCTAGATGGAGATCTTTGGAAATTGCAAAGAACAAGTAATCAGGTGTTTTCTGTTTGGATTAAGTTTTGTTGAGCCTTGAACTATTAAGGGCGATGGTCGATGAGTTTCTAGTTATGGGTGGTATGGTGGTTTCTGGTTTTGGGTGCTCTGGATGAAGATGATGATGATTATTGTCAAAATAAACATGAAGATGATGAGTTTCCAGTATTGCCAAAAAAAATGAAGAGTTTCCAGCGTGATGCTTAGGTGGAGTTATTAAAATGACATGGAAACAATATGTTGGTGCCAGCACATAAAAACTTGCCACATAATCAACGCCACGTCAGCGCCGTTAGGTGATTTTAACAGCAGGGACTAAAAGTGCAAACGGCAAATAATATAGGGACCAAAAGTGCCAATTTTTTTTTGAGGGATTAAAAACAAAACTCGCTATAATTATAGGGATCAAAAACATATTTAACCCAAAAATAAATTAGATATGAATAATTTAGGCTAAAAAATCGGTTTAGGGTGTAGTTCGTTAACACGTGACGATGCTATACGTCGATCGAATAATTTAGGCTAAAAAATCAGTTTTCGGGCAACCTACTCTGATTGTAATGAAACCACCGCCATTAAATCCGAAAAAAATCAAGGACCAAGACTCTCATAGAAGAATCTTCTTATGGGACTGCGGGGCTCAAAATCCCAAATTCCATCGTTTACTATTTTTTATTAATATTTTTAATTTTTCATGGTCTCCAAAAAATCTAAAAAAATTTGCTTAGCCTTATTTTTTTTATTAGATTTTTAGTGGTGTTTTTATAATTTTTTGATTAGTTTTGAATCTTTAACGGATTTTTAGTAGACTTTTTATAACCTTTTTTAAAAAATTAATACAAATCATATTACAAAATAAAAAAAAATAAAAACAAGTCGTTTATACCCCCACACTTAGGTATATACGATTTGTATTTTAACAAATCGTATATACATGGGTGTGGAGGTGTATACGACTTGTTTTGAAAAAATTCAATCGTTTTTAAATTTTTTTAACATATATACGATTTGTATTTATAAAGTCATATGTATCTAGGTGAGATACATACGATTTTTTGTCAATTTTTTAGGGGGTATTTTCGTCCAAAAAACTCTTGGGGGAGTATTTTGGAATATAGTGGGGGTACAAAAAAAATCCAAACTAAATTATACTAGTGTTATAACAAAAAATAATAATGTAAAATAGGCTAAAAAATCTACAATGATTATTTCTCTTCCCAACTATAAACTCACATGGAGAAAACTCACTCTCTTAGAACCGTCAAACTCCGTGTGATTAAAAAAAAAAACATTTTGAAGAGAATAATGATGAACATGAAAATCAATCACCAAAAGAATCATTTAAAATTATCTTTATACCAACACTTTGAAAAATAGATTGAGTTGAAGACATTTGAAAGCGTCTTTAAATTTTGATATGAATCACAAAAGTTAAAGTCATCTGATGAGTTGGAAAAATGTTGTGTTAAATTCCGCTCAATTTTTTCTCATGTCAATTTATCTAATGTTGATGTAGATGATACTTTGAGTTAAAAGTGTTACAATTCACCCTAACAACTGTCAAACTTGCAGATTGTTATCCGAATGTAGCAATTGTTTATAGAGTTTTACTAACAGTGCCCAGGAC
Organism: Astragalus glycyphyllos; assembly: GCA_963573325.1. Classification (NCBI taxonomy): domain Eukaryota; kingdom Viridiplantae; phylum Streptophyta; class Magnoliopsida; order Fabales; family Fabaceae; genus Astragalus; species Astragalus glycyphyllos. Next base: position 57,805,036 of record OY754308.1, on the reverse strand, counting down.
TGTAGCATTGGCAGAGATAAGTTATTCAAAATTAAAGTAGATTAAAAACTACTTGAGATCATCAATGTCGCAAGAGATTAAACGGTTTGACAACTTTAGCAATTGAGAGTGATATGTTGGAGAACAAGAACCGCTTCTTATGACTTTGAGAAAAATAGAAGTTTTTTGATATTTGTAAAAGTATTATTATGCTATAAGGTGTAATATGTTAAATAAAATAAGTTAATTTTTTTGTCTTTTAAAACAATATTTTCAAATTAAAAAATAGTAATGTAAGGAGACTCTTCTCTCCCAATTTGCCTATAGCCGATAAAATATCAGCGGGACTGCTTGTGACCTATCATTTGAAAACAAATTCTGCAGCAACTTCAATATAGCTTCTACGAAGCTTGAAGGTTGAAGCTGGCACAAAAAACTTCCTCCATATAATTTAGTCCCACAATGTTATGTGGATCATTGGTTATTCATGAATTGAAGCAGCACCTTCCTTTATGAAGACATTACGAATAAAATCATCCTTCCATGTCAAAGCCTTCTTTTACTATAAGTTCTCCGAACCCTTCTTAATCCAAGTTGCGACAATCTCAACATAACAACGAATGCTTCCAACCATAAAATAATCTCTCCATTCTCCGCGTCCCACCATATCAGAAGTTTCATAGATATATATTCTCATTCAGTCATTTGTGTCTGTAATCTCTGCTTGCTTACCGGTATGATCTAAGTCCAATATTGTGTTGTTTATTTATATAGGCTAGGGGTGGACACTCGGTTACGGTCGGATTCGGTCCAAAAAAGCCCAATCCATCACAACTCGCGGTTGACAAGATGTGGCCCATCTCCGACCGTTTTTCTCTGCCGGATTGTTCGGTTGCGGGTATGGCGGTTAGACGGGTGGGCTCCGTCGGTTACCAAGTGAAGAAAAATAGAAGAAAATAAGTAGGGTTACAGAAGCATCAGAAGCATTTCCATGGCGTTTTGGTGGAGGTTGAAGAAAGACATGTTGAAGAAAGAGAAAGGTTTTTGAAACTATGAGTTTTAAGGCTTTTGTATAATTAAAAAATAAAACTTTGGGTTCCATTCTATCATCACCCATGTGCTATACTGCTACCCATTGAATGATTAGAGCGACAATTGTTTTGCTATATAAGGATTAATGTTTACTTTAGGTAAAGAACTAATAGCAACGGTTTTTTCGTGTTGCCAATGACTTTATCAAGGAAAACGGTTTTTGAGCGTATTCTATAATATATTAGGCAACGGTTTTCCAGTGTTGCCATACCTGGCAACGATTTCCAAGTGTCGCCCCACTACTACTATTATTTAAGTCAATTCCTCTCTCTTTCTTTATTGAAACAATGTTTTTTTATTCTGCACACCTATAAACTGCTAAAGTTGCAGTAGTATGTACCGTGTAAGTATAGGGAAAAATGCAGAGTAGTACACAGTGTGACAATTTCGGGCGGGTTCGGTACCCATGGTTGCAGTCTTGAGATCCAACCCCGACCATTTGAATCCATTTGGAACCGATTTTGCTTAGTTGGGCGGGTTCGGTTTGCTTTGACAGGCCCGTAATGACAATTGTTACTGTCGGATTGCACGGTTTCGGTCGGGTAGTTGTTTTCTGTCCACCCCTAGGCAAACTTTATACGCAAACTATGGGGTCCAGAGTTGTCCTCAGTCTATTTTTATACTTTATAAACAGTATTTTTCATTAAAACTAACCAATTGACATAACGCAATTTTATGATTTGTCATAGACAAGGTACACTTTTTAATTTGGGGGATTTACTTTTTAATTCAAACCATCTTCAGAAACATGCATTTCGTGTAGAAGTATTAGAAGGCAAAGATCTCCTACGCATAATAGGAGAGCAGCGTCAGAAAGCAGTGTGACTTACAAACGACCAAATGAACCAAAATAACACAAGCCTTCATTAATACCGTTATGGAACGATTTATTACATCAGAGCTTTTGGAACCCAGAGATGATCTAGGCTTCAACAAAAGCAACTTTCAAATCTCCGTTCTTTGTAACAATCATTAGGCTTGTAACATCAAACACCGATTCTAACAGTCATTTTTAGATAAGCATTATCTGAATTTAGAAGAGTTGCCGTGTAAAAAAAAGGGAAGCACGGTTATTTTTGCGGATGAGACTCATATCTCATTACACTGGAACACAGATTACTCATTACAAGTTCACCAAAAAAAAAATTACTCATTACAAGACCAACACAGCATATTCTCTTAACAGCATAAGTTTACTTTCGCCAACAAAGCCATTCTCAAAAACAATCACAGTAAGGCGCAAAAGCTTAAAATCTTCAGAAGGGACACAAAAAAACAGCAGTAAAAAGAACCAATAACAGACATGAATCAACTGTTACGAAAAGAAAGAACATTAAAAGTAAGAAATGGCCTCAGAGGTAGTGACAATTAGCATATCATCATTAATATATCTGATAATACGTGCAATTTAATACATCATTGGCCAAATCATTACAAGGGTCTCAAAATAATCTCTAGACGAATCAAGTAGGAATGATACACGGATTTAACATCTACAGAGTTGCTTATGAACATCCTAACCAACACAACCTATAGAATTTAGGATGCAACACTGACTCTAAAATGAGCACAAAAGGCATTACATTCAACATAGTTTACCAAAAGTAATAGGCAAAACGAAGATGCAATTATATTGAGAGTTAATAAATACAGGAAAACACTTATTTAAAAATAAAAAAAAATCATGGAACTAACATATATTGCGCTATATTGCTATTAGATAAACAAAAAGTTAATCGGCAAACTGAATATTTTACAATCACGATTGACATATTTTTTCTTACAGTAAAGGTTTAAATTTCAAAATTGAATGCATCAGAGAGATTCCCAAAGACAAATCAACATTCTCTAGTATAGAGTACTGATGTCCCTGTCTGTGTATCGTCACTTGCAAATGGCATATTCAAGCTAAAAAATTGGAAAACAGTAAACTACGTGACTTGTTACCAATCAAAACACTACAATATGTCAAACCCAGAAACAAAGATTAACAACAATCAAAAAACATAAAAAAAAAAGTATTGGTATAAACGCATCAGAGAGATTCCCATTAGACTAGTCATCATTCTCCTTAGGAGATCTGATGTCCCTGTCTATTTTGTCATCATCTGCGTATAAGAAGACATTTTTCAAGATCCAAGAGTGAATTTTGCAAGTAAATAAAGAAAATCAGAACACAAATTATACAAATGCATTTGTTTATTAGATAAAAGCCGAGGAATTGCCCGTAAGCTGAACCACAATTGTAATCATTAAGAAAAACAGTAAAAGATTGAGTTTTAGAAATGGTACAGCAAAACCCTCTCGGCACGATCAAAAGGAGGTGAAGTCGGTGCCTCAGATGAAAATTGATTTCACAGAAATAAATCTCGGAGTATATTTAACACCATCATAGGCACGGGATCATCGAAACGGAATTGATTTTGGAAAACAACAAATAAAATGTTGGCGTTGTTACGAAACATAGATGAATAACCTAATGCTGAGGGTAAAATAAGAAAAGACAAACCATGAACGGAGGAGGAAAAACCAGTTTAGGCTTTCGACGCTGCCGTGGGAGTTAGGGTTTCTGTGATTAGCGGCTATATATAAAGATATTGGGCAGTTCGGCGAAATTAGGGTATCATGGACTCTTGAAATCGTGGCCCTTGCAAATTTGTTATAGGCCCAATGGGACGTAGAAATTGGGGGATTTTGTTTTCACACACTCCCTATTACTCAGAAAACACCCCCTCAAGAATGTGGAGAGACGAAAAACTCTTAAAATGTAAAAAGTTTCCCACGCGTCTCTTTTTATAATTTTAATGAGTGCGGTACTATAGTCCTAGTGGAGCATGACAGGAGCTGTATTCGAGAGGTCTTGGGTTCAACTCCCCGCTAGTCTCTTTGGGGTGAGGTTCCTTAGATTGGGGCGTCATCCCGTCACCCTAAATTTTTTGTATTAAAAAACCAGTTTTTGCTATACAGCCATTGTATTGTAATGCTCTCTCTCGGTAATGTTTTGCTGCAATAGTAATATTCAAATGTCGTCATCGTGTAACTCACGTCGTTGTTAATGGCCATTTGTTCCTCCACCTAATACGGAGGATGATGGCAGTGGACCTAGTACGCTGAGTCGCCCATTTATCCCTCCACTCAATACTGTCGTACCCGAGCCAGATGCAGATGGGAGCCGCCTCAGCCTCAGCAGCAGCCCCATCCCCAGCAGCAGCCCCAGCATCATCCCCAACAGCAGCCCGACACAGAGCTGAACACTGATTTTGATATATGATTTTTTCCACCAGACCCCAACAACCCGTCCGGGCGCTACTATGACTAGCAGTTTAAGTCTTTTTATTAGATATTTTAATTTCAATTGTTGGATATTTTAATTTATATTTTGTAATAGATATTTTAATCAGTACTTTCTTATATTGATGTTATGAAAATTTTATCATTTTAAAGCATTATTATTTCTCGTTCAAATAGTATTTGTTTAAATAATAAATATTTATATTATAAAATCAATAATATTTATTTTTTGTATTTAAATAAACGAAATGAAAAATCTGTTTAAAAAAAAATTAAAACATTAAATAATATTAATTTTTTAATAAACAAACTAAAAAACTGTTTTTTTTTCAAAATAATATTATTATCGGCGGCTTCGATTACATTTTCGGCGGATTTGTTATTTAATTTTTTTTCAAAAATATTACCGGCGGATTTATCCGAATTACAGACGGATTTGTTATTTAATATTTTTTTAAAAAAATTTACCGGTGGATTTAGGCTAATTCCTGGTGGTTTTTTAAATATTTACCGACGAATTTAGGCAAATTACCGACGGATTAGGCGCCGGTAATTACCGGCGGATTGGGAAGTCAGCTTACCGGCGGATTTTGCGCTGGTAACCGTTACCTGCGGGTGATTTTCCGGCGAAAAAAATCCGTCTGTAATTACCAGTTTCCGACGGATTTCTTTCTTTTCAGGCAAATTTTGCCCGCCGTTATTTCCCGAAATTCTTGTATTGTAAGATACGCTGCGTTGTTGAGTTGTGATTGGATGAGAGAAACTATAGGATTATCAAATGTTAGAACATTTAAATAAAGAAAGAGTTGGAGGAGAGAAATTAGGATTATCAAATGTAAGAACATTTAAATTTAAATAAAGAAAGAGTCTCATCTTCCTCTCTTATTCGTTAATGTCCATCTCACTCCCTTACTCATCATTCATCTTATCCAGCCTTTCTCGACCCCAACCCGCCCCTACCCACCCACCCAACTTGCCGAATCGAACCAGCTCAATCCGAGAGAAAGTTTGGGCGGATTTGGGTCTGTGATTATGAACTGCGGTTTTGATCGGACTGGTGGTTTTGGGTCGAAATTGCCCGTTGTCCAGGCCTAATTTTAGCTATGCAATTTGTAGAAAGTTAATATTTTAGGATTTTTTTGTAACATAACTATGTATTTTCTATAAAATTTACGATATTATATTGAGAATATTTTATAGACTATTTTTTGGCTCAACCCATAAAAATTTCTAAATCGGTCAGTAGTTGGAACTATTAAGTGTTACTTTGTCACCGTAACAAAAGATTGATTATAATAATTATTAAGTAATTTACAACAGGGGATGTAGCTCAGATGGTAGAGCGCTCGCTTAGCATGCGAGAGGTACGGGGATCGATACCCCGCATCTCCACTATGTTGTGAAGTCTTTTTGTGTTTGCCTCTCAGCGGGTTTTGAATAGAAAGCATGAGAACTGGATGTCCTTGGTGCACTCAACGCTGCTTCACCGTGAGTGGCCGAATGAATATCGCCCACTACTTCCTCCTCTATTACTTCATTCTTTCTCTTTTCCACGTCTTTATTGTCGTAAAGCATGAAGCCGCCCCGTGTCAACTTTCAACCCAAAAATTTAATTTCTTAGCTTCTGTTAAAAGTTAAAACTGTACATGTGTTTCAAGATTAAGCAATTAATTAAGAATCTGTGTGTTTCAAGAGAATGAAATTGCCCTGGTAAATGTTTCATTGTCCCTGCTAGATCTAAACTGCATAGGACTTTTTTCTCTAACATTGAACCAACTTTTTATGTTTGTATTATGTCTATATCTGAGTGGCAAGCAACTAAATTTGTAACCGTTGGCATCAAAACCTGTATTGCTATGTTGTAATCCTAAGTAGATGATGTATTTATTTAGAGAGAGTTCTAACATTACTTTGGAGAAGGATTATTTCCATGTACAGGTGAATTAAGGTGGTTTTATTGTTTTGCAGATTCAAGCACATTGCTTCACAAAAATCCCATCGTAAGTAAACTTCATTTTCTACAAAATTATAATTTACATAGGATCAGTGGCTTGACTCCAAAAATCTATAAGGAAACAAAATATTCAGTGGCTCGAATCTATAAAAATCTACCAGTAAACAAGTCAGTCAAAGAAACAAAATATTACATATGGACAAACTGTATCCTATAACTTGTACAATATATACAGCTAACACAGTCCTTTCTAACGAGCGTGCTTGATCTCATAACTGGCGAAGCAACCAAATCTGGTTCTTGCAGAGATATTTTAATGGCAATAGTTACATCCTTTCAGTTAATATCCTTCTCAATTGAAGAAGTTAGCTGGCTAGTTGAGCCATTCAGTTACTGCAGGATACAAAAGAATAATCAATCAACCAAAGCCAACTTGTCTATTAGATAACCAGAGACCAAAAGCTAACATAAAGAATTGGAACATAAACTTACCCTATGGTAGCCATTCTCATTATACATGGCAATCCCACAAGGCCCAGAAGCAGAATTCCAGAACTGGTGTCCATTTTCAAACATTGATCTGGGAAGATCATAGTTGTTATTAACTTGGTAATCGATGGTGTTTGATTTATCGTTTATTGTCGACTGAGGCTTCACTTCTTCCATATCAGGTGGAGGAGGGTATGCAAACTGCTCACACTGTTGTACATTTAAGTAAGGATTTCCATTTAACTCGTTCAAGACGCAACTTCCTTGACCCAAATTCGTGACCTGGGGAGAACTGCTAACCTCGAGTTTGACGTTCCCATTATAACCAGAATATCCTTGGAGGGATATCTCACTGGAACACTCAGCATCTCTATTGGTATTATCGCTGTATGTTGTAGATTTGAATCAGTAAATAGATTGCAAAATGAAACATAAGGCAACTTGTATGAATGTTATAGTGGAAATAAGATAAATCATTGGTCTAATGAAATATATCAATTACAAAGCAGATCTAATAGTTAGTTAAATGTATAACTTTCATATATAGAATGCAGTCAGCTTCTTTTACCACAACATTATCAAAAAAACTATGTAGAATTGAGAATGCTAGCTTCATACATAAGTTAACCCACCTAAATGGCATAAATTTTGCTTCACTTGGTAAGATCAAATGATGATTATCACCATTCAAAAGCCAAGAGAGGGGTTGAGATTCTTGCAGGCCAGCCATCATCAATGGTAAAGTCATCCCGTCTTGTAACTATGAAGCAACATTATCCCATATAAGATTATCTGGAAGAAATGAGTGAGCTATAGACAGAGAGAAAGTGCAACATTGTTTACCTGGTTAGCACATTCAAGTGACATTCGTTGATGCTTTCCTAGATTTTGCTGCCAATAAAAAAATATGTCAAGATATTAGATACACCACTTCATAAATCTCAATAGTAGAGTATTTGAAATTGAACATGTTAAAGTACACATCTTATAGTCACAGAATGATATGACTAGTCTGCATTAAACCAAATCTTACCTTATGTAGACTCACTTGATTGATGGATTCCCTGAGTGAGCCTTCCATTTGCCTAAGATGTTCTAAGTTATTGATCTTTTCCAGATTATTCCAATAGCTGAAAAATTGCAAATGTAAAAAAGAAAAGATTACTCAGTGATGGTTACTTAAACTTTCATGACCCACAGTGCATGCATGACAATATCAGCATATATGGCATTATGTCTGTGTTGTATAATTTTGATGACACGTGAATGAGAATATCTGGTGTAAATGATGAGGAACAAAGATATATTCCAAAATTCAAATCAAATGATCAAGAAATCAAAACATATGCATGTCATATAGGGTATAGATATAACCCAACGATTACAAAGCACAAAGCCTAAAAAGAAAAGGCAAATTGAATAATAGTTTAACAAGAGAGCAACAAAATAACACCAAAAAGAAAAAGAAATACTTTAACAACCAAAAGCTCCGAAGTTGCACCTCAGTCTCTGATGTACTTCTGCGAGTCGAGCTTGTAAAACCCCAACTTGATGAGTTAATTCCTGCACATAGGAATTCAGCTTAGAACATTTTGGTTGTTCAACTCCAACTTACTTATTATCAACCATGAGGATGTTGGTGTATGAATTTTACCTCCACCGTTTGGCTGCTGCAAGGGGGAAAAGAGGAAAAGTCAGAAACTTCAACAACACTTACAAAAAAAAAAAGACAATAACAATTTAATAATCAGAATCACTTACCTTGAACCCAAGAAATCTTGTATTTTTACATCATGATCCAATTTCTTGAAGGTTTTCTTCAATGCCTATATTTTAAAAAGAACCAGAATTAAGCATCACCAGAAATTTGATCGAGGAGACAATATAAATGCAGCAAAACCAGTATGAAAAAGTAATCTTACTTCAAGGCTTTCCATTTTCCTGCTCAATTAAAATGAGAATGAAGGTTAGCTCATTCATCATCAACAAATGAAAATGAAATAAAAGTTCAGCAGTAAATTTGACAAACCTTTTGGCCCTTTCTTGTGGGCTAAGTTGAGCAAACTTTGCAATAACCTCCTCCATATTGCTGGAAACAAATTCAATAGGAAGAGTTATATTAAAAACCTGACTTGGATTTAATATTTATCCTGTGGTTTTTATATTAATATGATATCCAAGCTCTAATTTTGTTATGAACTGAATAAATATAATTATTATTATTACCTGCGCTCTCCTTGTCCCTGAAGCAATGTAGGTTTTCCGGTGGGAGAAAACATGAGAAGGATAATAGGTATATCACATAGTATAGATAATTCTTTGGCTTTCTTTAAAATTCCACTTTTTCGCTTTGAATAAGTTACGTGTCGGTTGCTTGTGCTCTCTAATTTCTTTATCTTCAGCTTAACTCTCCCCATCCTGCAAAATCATGATTAGGAATGAACAAAAAAGAGAATTGAAATTGCAGAAAAAGGAGAATGTGAACCTTGTTGAGATGCTGAAGATGAAGAATAGAAAGAGGATTGAGATTGAGGCAAGTGAATGGAAATGTCGAAAATAGGGGAAGGTGTGAGGTGAGTGAAGATTTGAGAGAGAATGGAAAGATTGTTGAAAAATATTGGAAAACATGGAGAGTAGAAAGAGATAGAGAGAGAGGGAGAGAGATGAAATCTAAGAGCAAAGAAGTTGTTGAGAGAATGACGGGTGTAGCTGTGATTTCGGTGGGTAGAGTTTGGGGGAACCAGCCAAAGCTCATATTATTTGAAAATGGACGGTCAGATTTATCAAACCCCAATTGTTGGCAGTGTTTGCTTTGCAACAAAACCTTCTGTAACAACAAACAAACAAACAAACACAAACCTCTCTCTCTCTCTCTCTCTCTCTCTCTCTCTCTCTCTGTTTTTCTTTCCTCCCTATTCAGCGTTTCAGCTTCAGTATTGCCACGTCTTGTTTTGTTTTGTATCCACGTCCACAACAGACAACAACATACCTTTTGAGCCACAATGTCACCTTTTGTTTATTACTTTTAAATTTTAGGCTTAATTACAGCTTTGGTCCCTCTATTATCATCAATTCACGATTTTAGTTCCCCAACTATTTTTTCACGGATTTGGTCCCTCTATTTTACCAATTTGTAAAATCAAAGTCCCCCTCTTAATTTGGTCAAATCTGTTGCTGAGTTGTCACTCTGTTATCCTACGTGGATATGATGTCTTGCCATGTTGGATTTTAATTTTATTATAAGAATTGTTTTTAATTATTATTTTATAATATGTAAAAAATATACAAAAACAAATTTGTTGTGAATAAGTGGATGTCTAGATTAAATGTATGTGGATATCTAGGTTAAATGTATGTTGGATGTCTAGGTTAAATGTATGTTACAGAACTTGAGCCTATAAATAAGACTCAGATGTCATTGTAGTGATACACCTTCAAGAGTAATATACAAAGCTATTTCTTCTTCCTTTCATTCTCTCATTTACTATTTTATTATTGCTCTAGTTTTAGTACTTTTATAACACGTTATCACACGTTATCAGCACGATCGATCTCTAAATATCTCAAGGTACTATTTCTTCTCTTCATCTTATTATTATGACTTCTTCTTCTACCTCTTCTCCTTCTCCTTCTTATTATCATATTTCTTTTTACTATGATGAATTCCTGAAGATGTGCCACACAAGTTAGACATATTAATTAGACATATTAATCCGGAAAAAAAATTAACAAGGTTTTAAGGAAGAATTTTAAGACGTTCAAGGTTTCAAGAAAGAATTCTTAGCAACATCAAGAATTGTTTACGAGACGTTCAACATAATTTAATTTTAAAATGATGATTTTTTTTGTAACTACCATCTAATTTCAAGGTAACTACAATTTAATTTTAAAATGATGGTTTTTTTTTTTGTAACTACCGTCTAATTTTAAGGTAATTACCACTAAATATATGGATTAAATTCATTTCTTTTATTATTATTATTTATCTAACTTGATTGATTTTACAATTTCATGATAGAACTAAATATGTCGAACCTTGCAAAACTTGACTTTGTGGCTCTTGACATCACGGGAAAGAATTATTTATCTTGGGTGCTAGATGCTGACATCCATTTAGATGCAAATGGTCTTGGAGAAACTATAAGAGACGGAAACAAAGCATCAAATCAAGATAAGGCCAAAGCTATGATTTTTCTCCGTCATCATCTCCATGAAGGACTCAAAAGTGAGTATCTTACTGTAAAAGACCCACTCGTTCTTTGGAATCATCTAAAAGAAAGATATGACCATCAGAAAACTGTTATTCTTCCAAAAGCTCGTTATAATTGGATGCATTTACGCTTACAAGATTTTAAAACTGTAAGTGAATATAACTCTGCCCTATTTAGAATCACTTCTCAATTGAAGTTATGTGGAGAAAAAGTCACTGATAATGATATGTTAGAAAAAACTTTCACTACTTTTCATGCATCCAATGTGCTCCTGCAGCAGCAATATAGAGAAAGGGGATTTAAGAAATATTCTGAATTAATTTCTTGTCTTCTTGTGGCGGAACAAAATAATGAGCTGTTAATGAAAAATCACGAGACCCGTCCATCTGGTACTGCTCCATTCCCTGAAGCGAATGTAGCAAAACACGATCATTATACTGATGGGAAAACTCGTGGTTGTGGTCAAAATTTTGGCCGTGGTCGTAGTTTTGGTCGTGGTCGTGGTTTTGTCCATGGTCATGGCCGTGGTGGAATTTCCAAGAACGCATTCTCCCACCAGAAGTGGAAAAATAGTGAAAAAGAAAAAAGTGGGCAAAATAGCAAACAAGATGACAATAATTGCTACCGTTGTGGAGGAAAAGGTCATTGGTCACGCCACTGTCGTACCCCAAAGCATCTTATTGATCTTTATCAAGAATCTCAGAAAATAAAGGGAAAAGGATAGAGACACATTTTGCTTATGAAGATGATGATTATGGTCCTATAGATGATACTCACTTAGATATTTCTGATTTCTTTGCTGACCCAGATGGAAATATTGGTCACCTTATTGGAGATGGGGTCTTAAGAAATAGTTTTCTTCCATTTTTATATTATGTCTTTATTTGCTTTGTTTGAAATTCCTTAAGTTTAACTGACATTAAAGTTTATGTTTTTGGTGTGTTGGTGTGTTTCATTTCGGTTTTTTTTCATGCAATAAAATTTGAGTTATAATGTTTTTATTCTTCCAAAATTATTATTATACTTCTTACTTATTTATTTTTATTTTCTCTTGAAAGTTAGAATGAGTATTGTCACTAGCAACAATAATGGAGATATGTGTCTCGCTGATAGTGGAACAACCCACACGATTCTCAAGGACAGAAATTATTTTTCTTACTTAGTAATGCAAAAAACCAATGTTACTACTATATCTGGTACTACAAAAATAATTGAAGGCTCCGGAAGAGCCAGTGTATTGTTACCAAGAGGAACAAAACTACACATTGATATGGCACTATATTCCCCCAAATCTCGTAGAAACTTACTAAGTTTCAAAGATATTCGCTTAAATGGTTGCCATATTGAAGCAACAAATGAAGGAGATATCGAATATCTCTATATCACGAGACATACCACGGGAGGAAAAAGTATATTGGAAAAATTACCAACGTTTTCAAATGGTTTGTACTACACTTTTATTAGTACGATTGAAACGCATTCTATTGTAAACCAGAAGTTTACAAATCACAATAAGTGTCTGATTTGGCATGACCGGTTGGGCCATCCTGGTTCTACCATGATGCGAAAAATAATTGAAAATTTATGTGGACATCCATTGAAGAGCCAGGAGATTCTTCAATCCAATAATTTCTCATGTACTACATGTTCCCAAGGAAAATTGATAATTAGACCATCACCAACAAAAATTGAGGGTGAAACTCTTACGTTTTTAGAACGAATACAAGGTGATATCTGTGGGCCAATACACCCACCATGTGGACCATTTAGGTATTTTATGGTTTTAATCGATGCATCAACTAGATGGTCACATGTTTGTTTGTTATCAACTCGCAACCAGGCGTTTGCGAGATTGCTTGCTCAACTAATTCGATTAAGAGCTCATTTTCCTGACTATCCAGTTAAGAAAATACGCCTTGATAATGCTGCTGAATTTACATCCCAAGCATTCAATGAGTATTGTATTTCTATTGGAATCGATGTTGAACATCCTGTAGCACATGTTCATACACAAAATGGGCTTGCAGAGTCCCTCATTAAACGTCTAAAGTTGATTGCAAGACCAATACTCATGAAATCAAAACTTCCAATTTCTTCTTGGGGGACATGCAATATTGCATGCTGCAACATTAGTTCGCATCAGGCCAACAAGTCATCAAAGTTATTCTCCCTTGCAATTAGCTTTTGGTAAAGAGCCTAATATATCCCATATAAGAATTTTTGGTGCGGTATATGTTCCAATCCCTCCACCAAAACGCACAAAAATGGGTCCACAAAGAAGATTGGGTATATATGTTGGATATGAATCTCCATCTATAATAAAATATCTTGAACCATCAACGGGAGATTTATTTACAGCGAGGTTCGCTGATTGTCACTTTGATGAATCAGTTTTCCCAATATTAGGGGGAGAGAATAAACAGCTGGACAAGGAAATTCGTTGGAATGAATTATCACTTTCTCACCTTGATCCTCGTACAAAACAATGCGAACTTGAAGTTCAAAGGATAATTCATTTACAAAATCTAGCAAATGAATTGCCAGATGCATTCACTAATCCTAAAAGGGTGACTAAATCATATATACCGGTTGCTAATGCTCCAATCAAAGTTGATGTCCCAGTTGGACGGTCTAAGACTGGAAATGATCAGTCTCAAGCATGCATGAAGCGTGGTAGACCTATAGGTTCTAAAGATAAAAATCCTCGATCAAGAAAAGGCACAAAAAGGATAAATGGGCCAAATGAGGATACAGAAACTCCAAATGAGGATACAGAAACTCCAAGTGAGGATACAAAAGCTGCGAATGATTCTTCAGACATAATTGTTGACTCAGTTCCAGAAGAGATTGATCAGGTACCTGAAAATCTTGAAAATGAAGAGATCTCAATAAATTATGTCATGAATGGAGTACGATGGAACCGAAACATAGTCAACATTGATGATATTTTTGTATATAATATAGCGCTTAATGTGATGAGTGATAATGAGGATCATGAACTAAAGTCCATTGAAGATTGTCGACAAAGAAATGACTGGACAAAGTGGAAAGATGCAATTGAAGCAGAATTAAACTCACTTTGTAAGAGAAACGTTTTGGACCTGTAGTCCGAACACCTGAGGGTGTGAAGCCAGTTGGATATAAGTGGGTTTTTGTACAAAAACGAAATGAAAATAATGAAATTGTGAGATACAAAGCTCGACTTGTTGCTCAATGATTTTCACAAAGACCTGGCATCGATTTTGAAGAAACTTATTCACCTGTAGTAGATGCAAGTACTTTTCGCTACTTAAATAGTCTAGTAGCACGTGAGGGGCTAAATTTACACATGATGGATTTTGTTACAGCATATTTGTATGGTTCACTTGATAGTGAAATTTATATGAAACTCCCTGAAGGATTTCATCTTCCCAAGACAAACAATCCAGGCTCTCGAGAAAATTATTCGATCAAGTTGAATAAGTCTCTCTATGGACTTAAACAATCTGGACACATGTGGTATAATCGTCTCAGTGAATATTTGTTAAAGGAGGGATATAAAAATGACCCCATATGTCCCTGCATTTTTATGAAAAGATCTGGAAAAGAATTTGCGATAATTGCTGTTTATGTGGACGACTTAAATATTATTGGAACTCCTGAAGAGCTTCCAAAAGCTATAGATTGCTTAAAGAGAGAGTTCGAAATGAAGGATTTAGGAAAGACAAAATTTTGTTTGGGATTACAAATTGAACATTTAAGGAATGGAATTCTTGTACATCAAGAAACTTATATAACAAAAGTTCTAAAACGGTTTTACATGGACAAATCACATCCACTGTGTACACCAATGGTTGTAAGATCACTAGATGTGAATAAAGATCCATTTAGACCTCGAGAAAAGGATGAGGAACTACTTGGTCCTTAAGTACCATATCTTAGTGCAATTGGCGCACTAATGTACCTTGCTAACTATACACGTCCTGATATATCATTTGCTGTTAATTTATTAGCAAGATATAGTTCTTCACCTACACGGAGACATTGGAATGGAGTTAAACATGTTCTTCGTTACCTCCGAGGTACAATGGATATGGGTTTGTTTTATTCAAATAAATCAAAATCAGATTTAACTGGTTATGCAGATGCAGGTTACTTATTAGACCCTCATAATGGTAGATCACAAACAGGCTATCTGTTTATCTGTGGTGATACAGCCATTTCATGGAGGTCTGTAAAACAGACCATAACAGCCACGTCATCTAACCATGCAGAAATTTTAGCACTACACGAAGCAAGTCGGGAATGCATTTGGTTAAGGTCAGTAATTCAACATATACAAGAAACCTGTGGTTTATCTTCTGAGAAAATGATAGCAACGACCATGTATGAAGACAACACTGCATGCATTGCTCAATTGAAAGAAGGGTATATTAAAGGAGATAGAACAAAGCACATTTTACCAAAGTTTTTCTTCACTCACGATCTTCAAAAGAATGGTGATATCAACATTCAACAAATTCATTCATGTGACAACTTAGCAGATCTTCTAACAAAGTCATTGTTAAGCAAAACTTTTGAGCAGCTAATACGGAAGATTGGCCTTCGTCGTCTCAGAGATGATTACATAGTTGAGGGGGAGAAATAAACATGCTCTGCACTCTTTTTCCCTTCACCACGGTTTTGTCCCAATGGGTTTTCCGGGGTAAGGTTTTTAACGAGGCAGCCCTCAAGCAAATGATGTTGTACTCTTTTCCTTCACTAAGATTTTTTCCCACTGGGTTTTTTCTTAGTAAGGTTTTTAATGAGACATATCCTTAAGAGACATCCAAGGGGGAGTGTTGTGAATAAGTGGATGTCTAGGTTAAATGTATGTTACAGAACTTGAGCCTATAAATAGGACTCAGATGTCATTGTAGTGATACACCTTCAAGAGTAATATACAAAACTATTTCTTCTTCCATTCATTCTCTCATTTACTATTTTATTCTTACTCTACTTTTAGTACTTTTATAAAATAAAAGATCACTTGACTTTGTTGGCCACTAGTAGAATTCCTTTCCTGAGATTTTCCTTTTTTTTTTGCGAGACTTTTCATTTCCCTCTCTGCTAAAGATGTTACTGCTGGTTTGTCTGGAAACTATTACAGAAGGGCTGAGGATGTCATATGCCATATTTGCTTTACCATTTTTGTCTTGAAGTTACATAATAGTTGATCTGTTTCCACAACTTTGACTTAAGCTTGAAGCTTTATTGGATTTTCTTAGTTCTTCTTCACAAATATTTTATGTATTGACATGTAGTTTATTATAATAAATGTAGCCATGGAATCGTTAAGCAACAAAAGAAGTCATCATCATCTGTGAATAAATGAAATCTGTCAAAAACATTACAATGCCGATGGTGACGGCAGGTGAATGAGAAGTGAGAGGTGGGTGGGATTGAGGGTGGAGACTGGAGAGTGCCGCCATGATGGTACTGGTTAGTTTTTCTTCCGTAGGTGAATATGTCAAAGGAAGAAGATGGAGTGAAAAGGGGAGTGAGAAGCTACTGTTTTTTATTTATTTGTAAACAATAATTAATAAATAATTCTTATAGTAAAAATAAAATTAAAATCCAACATGGCAATTGGCAAGACAACTTGTCACGCCACGTAGGAGAAATGAGTGACAACTCAGCAACAGGTTTGACCAAATTAGGAGTGGGGGACTTTAATTTTACAAATTGGTAAAATAGGGGACCTAATCCGTGAAAAAAATAGTTAGGGGACTAAAATCGTGAGTTGATGATAATAGGGGGACCAAAACTGTAATTAAGTCTAAATTTTATTTATAACATAACACTATATTATATAGTATTTTTATTTTATATTTTTGAATTTTTTTATTTTCATTATCTTCATAATAAAATAAAGGTAAATTCTACCATACCCATCTAGAGTTGGGTGGGTATGATACCTTCTAGACAAAATACTCATTAACACCTTTTTTTTCTATTTAAATATTTTAAAATAAAATAAATATTGAACCAATTTTGTCTAATTTTGCCTAGAAGGTATCATACTCACCCAACTATGGATGGGTATGGGAGTAATCACCTAAAATAATATATCGAACTATTGATATTATATTTTATCCTAATTACAGGCTTAAATATATCATTCTGTCCTTGATTTGTTTCTTAAATACCAATTTTTATATGTTTTAATTAGTTTAATGACATATTTATAAATTGTTAATTAATTCATTGTTCACTAATTGTCAACAACATGTCAAGGTCGACAAATGGTTAACTAACTGTAATGT
Source organism: Astragalus glycyphyllos (assembly GCA_963573325.1). Lineage (NCBI taxonomy): Eukaryota > Viridiplantae > Streptophyta > Magnoliopsida > Fabales > Fabaceae > Astragalus > Astragalus glycyphyllos. The sequence continues at coordinate 57,787,736 of OY754308.1, read as the reverse complement.
AACATAAGAACCTATTTTAAAATACTTTTTTGATTACAATAGAAATAGAAAATCAAAAGAAAAAGCTAGAGCCTCACACCAAGAGTGATAAGAATCAAGTATGCTTTGATGACTCATGATAGGATCTAAAATAGATTAAGAAGAATATGATCTAGAATTTTGACAATTCAATAATTCTCACACATGATCAAGAACAAGTGTTCTTGACAAATCAAGAAAGATGAAGAATATACAACACAAAACACAAGAAACTTACAAGAAAAGTAGAAGAAAGAACAAATGTGGATGAGACTAGAGATGGATGTGGAATTGAATGATCGCCACACCTTCTTGGAAGGTGATATGATCAACTGGCTTTGGGTGCTCCTAGCCCCAAGGTTGTGAGCAATGTCCTCTCCTTCAAGAACCATGGAGAATTCTCGTGATGAATCTCACTCTCTCATATGCATGAACTTGTCACCTCTCACCTCTCACTAGGTTTCTCTCTAGGCTTTCACTTTGCAAAAATGAAGAAATGAAATTATCAAGAGTTCTCCCTAATTACATTAAGGGGAGTCTGACTTAGGATACTAAGCCAAAAGCTTAGTAACAAATACAAAGGGGTATATGAGTCATTTACACAATAATTAAAAAAAATCGGTAACAACAAATATGAAGTCTGTGGTTAGTGGCCACTAACCACAGACTTCATATTTGTGGTTAGTGGAATCGGTAACCACAAATATGAAGTCTGTGGTTAGTGGTTAATGGCACCACCATGGCCACCGCAACCAACCGTCGTCGGTCGCCGGAGCGCCGCCGCCGGTCACTGGAGCTCTACCATCAGCCACCGCGCCAGCCGCCGGAGCTCTGCCACCGGCAACCACCTGCAACCGCCACATATATATTTATATTATATATAATATATTGATATATATATATACATATAAATATTAAAAATTAATAAATAAAAATGTTTTTTTTTATTAATGGATGGTTGGGATGTGTAAAATTACGTTGGTACCCTCTTTAATTGATAGCCTTTGGATCAGATTTAATTAAAAAAATACAGATTTAATGGCTGATACTAATTTAGTATAAAAAAACTAAGGAAATCCTTAGTATCCTAAGCCAAAATCCACTAAGGGTGTGTTTGGATTAGAAGAGAAAGAGGGAAGAGAGAGTGAGGGAAGAGAGAAAGAGGGGAGAAATAGAGTAGATTAGGAGGGTTGTTTGTTTGAGGTGAAAGAGGGAAGAGAGAGTGAGGGAAGAGACAAGAGAGAAATAGGGGGTTTTGAAAAGACAAAAACACCCATATGTGTTTGATTTAATTTTTTAATTTAATTAACTTAATAGTTATTTAATTGTTTAATTAAATTAGCAAAATATTCATTTTAATTAGCTAAATAAATATTCTAATCATTTAACTTAATTAGTTACATGCTTATTTTAGCTATTTAATTTAAATTTATAAAGTGTCACAACCTATAATTTATAATAATTGTTATTCATAAGAGATTTAATTGATGGCAAAATAGTAAAAGTCAAATTTAAGAGCCCATTTCTCTCCACTTTCTCTCTACAAGTAGAGAGATTATAAAAATCACTAAACTAATCTTTCTTCCCTCTCTCTTTCCTATTTCTCTCCTTAACCAAACATCCCAAAATCACTCTTTCTTCCCTCTTTCACCCCAAACAAACACACCCTAAGGGATAAGATATTTATATTTGACCATACTTCGTACAACCCCCTAGCTACTTAGTAGACACCCCCTCACTCTCAAAAACTCCAAAATACCCCTTTTCTAATATAACTGATTTTTACTGGTTCGGACAATGGTCGTCCGAACTGGTTTGGAGCACGCTGCTCCGAACCTCTTCTAATATAACTGAAAGGAAAAAATGGGTGTTTCTGTGTGGGCCTTTATATCATGGGCTTATTGGATCCTAGGTCCACAATATAAAGCCCAATTCTACAATTACAAGAAAGACCTTTGGATTTTTTTGGTACCCCCACCATCTTCCCATATACTTCCACAAGATTTTTTTGGACGAAAATACCCCTAAAAACTTTGAGCCAAAATCGTATATACCATACCATACATATATACGACTTTGATTAATTCAAATCGTATATATGTAAAAAAAAGTTAAATACGAAATATAATTTTAAAACAAGTCGTATATACCTAAGGGGGGTGTATATACGACTTTGTAACATACAAGTCGTATATACCCCCACACATACGTATATACGATTTGGTGAGATATTACGTGGAAACACAACGGAGCGTGAATGAGATATTATGTCGTCTGCAAGCACCGGAGTATTAGGATTAGGGTTTAGTTTTGTTATGTTTGGGATAATTACACCAGAGGTCCTTTAAGTTATTTAATTGTAACAAGTTGGTCCTTTAAGTTTTTTTCGTACCACCCATGTCCTTTAAGTTATTTGATTGTAACAAGTTTGTCCTTTAAGTTTTTTTCGTACCACTTAGGTCCTTTAAGTTATTCAATTGTAATAAGTTGCTCCTTTAAGTTATTTAATTGTAACCTTTAAAGGCCAAATAACTTACATTTTTCATCCCCAAATTGTTACAATTAAATAACTTAGAGGACCTAAGTGGTACAAAAAAACTTAAAGGATCAACTTGTTACAATAAAGTAAGTTAAAGGACCTAAGTGGTACGAAAATAACTTAAAGGACCAACTTGTTACAATTAAATAACTTAAAGGACCTCTGGTATAATTTAGCTGTTATGTTTTATCTTTTATGTAACTTTATTTTATCGCATGAATGAAATGGACTGATATGTAACGTTGTTTTATCGCATGAATGAAATCGACTGACCGAAATTTGAAGGAAACTCGCAAGAAACGTAGAAACATAAAATAAAAGTACAAATAGAATCCAGAAAAGCACAAACATAAAATCCAACAACTGTGTAGAATCCATAAAAGTGCAAACAAAAAATAAAAGTACAGAAAACGCCCTAGTCATCAAGCCCTAGCCTCTGCAACAACTGATAAAGGTCAGTGTACGTGGTGGTGCCCATACAAATATGTCCACGACGAAGCCCATTCCTAACTAAATCTGCCATACTGTGCGCCCATTCCTCAGGTGGTGGTGGTGTTGCCTGTGCTGGTGGTGGTGCTGCTGCAGGTAAGAGTCTCAGAATCGACGCATTCACATACCACTGCAAGTAGCCTGGACCAACCTCACCCAACTCCTCAGCAGGACGAGTAGCCGCTAGAATGTCATGCACTAACGGCAAGTAGTGCGCAATCTTAAAGAGGACGTCTGCATGGGCCAGACAACCAGTAAGAGGGGTACGTGGGATGCCCTGCACATACCCAAACTGTCGCAGGCACCTATCAGGCATGTAGGGAACTCTGATGTCCCCCCAGCTGATGAGGCCCCTGTACAGTGAAATCATCTCAAAGTCTCTATCCCCCCGGAGCCCCTCCTATCTGCTGTGAAGTCTCCACACAAGAGTAGTTCAGTGCATCATACATGTAAGCTAGTGCTGCTGCCCCCCATGCATACCCTCCAACAACATCAGCATTGATCTTCGCAAGTAGGAGCAGCCACTTAGCCCCAGCCCTGTCTCCAGTCTTGCAAGTGAATATGGAGTAGCTTAGAAGCAAAAGTATATACGCCCTGACAGCAGCATCCATGTCCCCCGTCTCGGAATTCTCTTTAAGTATCTCTTCCAGCCACTCATAACGGAAGTATGGACCAGTAGTCCTCCCACACCCCATACGAGCTTGCTCAATGCTCACACCTAGATAAACATGTGCTAGCTAGATGGCCTGCTCTGTGGTCACAGAAGTGGGTGGAGCTCTGAAATAATTTTCCTAGATGGGAAGATGAAGCAGGCAGGACACATCGTCAAGAGTAATCGTCATCTCACCAAATGGTAAGTGAAATGACGACGTCTCCGGGTGCCATCTCTCAACGAAGGCGGACAGCAGCTCATGGTCCACCGTGGAATGTCCGGTGGAGACAAGGGGGGTTAACTTGGAACCTCTGACATAGCTGAACAACTACTGGTTTTGGCAATAAGGAAATAGTCTGGTAGTAATCTTGTTCCCATGGTTCCATGCTTTCACCACACGTCCAAATGTCTAAATTAAAAACAAATTAACAAAATAAGACAACGTACAGGAATAAATTAAACTAACAACACAATGTAAATAAATTCAACTTACCGAGTCTGTCAGTACACGAGAACAGACATGACCTGCTAAAGTAAAGAGAGGCTGCTGTTGATACTGTTGCTGAGGCTGCTGTTGAGGTTGCTGATGGTGCTGCTGCTGATACTGCTGCTGATGGTGCTGCTGATACTACTGCTGATGGTGGTGGTGTTGAGACATAGACTGGTCGTCAGACATAGACTGGTCTGAGAACATAGACTGCTCTTGGTCAGTCTCATATGGGTACGCCTGCTGGCCCTCCTCAAACTCAAACTCAGGGACCGGGACCTCCTCCACCGGCTGTTGTCTCTCTGCATGCCTACGCCTCGAAGAAGCATGTCCCGCAATCCTGTGGCGGGTGCGTGTAGACGGAGCTGACGCCGAAGCCGAAGACTCCCCTCGATGCCTATGGGACACTGTAAAAAAACAAAATTTAAAAAAAAAACAAAAATCAAGATCGTATATACCTATATACGAATTTCAATCGTATATAGGTATATACGAATTCTAATCGTATATATGTGAGAGAGAGATATATACAACTTACTTTTTGGACAAAGTCGTATATATGTGAAGATGGAGGTACATACGATACGTCTCAATCGTATATACGTCTCAATATGTATATACGATTTTCTCTGAATTTGCTTGTGGTAAATCGTATTTAGGTAACAAATGGTAAATGTTATGTGATTTTGTAAATTTTTAAGGGTATTTTGGTATTTTCGCAGGGGACGTGGGGGTACAAGAAAAAAACCCAAGACCATTAGCCACAAAAACTAGTGCCGGTCGTAGCCCATCTACTCAAAGCCACATGGCCCAAAATTAAAATGTCTTACAAACATATTAAAAGAAAACATAGTATAGGAAACATTTCATCAAAGCTCTGTGACTTTCATCCAAGCTTCATGCATGTGGGTTCACATCAAAGAAGGTCAGCATTAAGATATCGAAGCATGTTATTTGGTGGCCACCCTTAGTAGAGTATAATTAATCTTGATTCCTAACTCAGCTAAGAAATTCACGTTAAAATTAGCTTTCCTAAAGACATAATGAATCTTCACTGCATGTCCAGCGTCTTTGCAACAAACTCCTAATATCAACGATGTCATTCCCAAAGTATTTAGAGAATCAACATAACAAACTAGTTTCTCCATGTCCCATCAAAGTGAGAGACCATGGAGAAGGGCTAATAATTTAGCATGCAATACTAGAAACCCCGACACAAAACCCGTAGAGGAACTTTTATGTATGATCTTTGAGAAGTCCTCCATACTAGACCTGAGTTTGTGAGCACCTTCTTCCACTTCAATCAATGTTTTAAAAACCGGACCGAACCGGGCGGTTCAACCGGCTGGACCGGGAACCGGACACTCGGGCAGTTGGTTCGACCCCATTTGAACCGCAGGCACATTGAACCGCTTAGAACCGGGTTGGACCGGATTGAACCACGGTTCAACCGCTTTGAACCGCCAATTGACCCGGGGTTGAACCGCCCGAAATGCACTTTTTGACTTTTTTATTGACTTTTTCTCCAAAATTTAATACATTTCTTATTTTTTATTTAATTATTACTCATCCGGTTCAACCATGGTTCAACCGAGTGAACCGATTGAACCATGACCCGGAGCTCTCTCCGGTTCAATCTCCGGTCCGGTTTTAAAAACATTGACTTCAATACACCTAGTTTAAAATTTTGTATTACTTTTTTTTTTGTTAGAGAGCAAAATTATATTAGTTCAAAGGTGTTATTACAGTTTCTTTTAGTTTATTTAAAGGAGCTAAATAAAAATTCTGAAATTAAACAAAAATAAAAGGAACTAAACCAAAATAAAATTTGTATAAGAAAAGTATAAAACATATATATCATTGGATAAGGAAAGAGAAGTAGACGAGTGGCGGGAAATGAGGGGTGGTTCTTCTGTCACTGGCAGTAGAAGAAGAAACTCCAGTTCACCGTTGAAGGACCGATCCGAAACGACTTCATCCAAGTTTCCCTCTTCTTCTTCTTCTTCTTCTTCTTCTTCTTCATCCAAACGAAGCCCCTCGTCCTCAGCCACTCTCGTCGATGACCCTACCTTTCTCTTTGACGAATACATTAACTCTAACTCTAACCCTAGCCCTAGAAGCTTCCCACACAGTGTCAAACAGAAATGCTGGGCAAAGGCAGATAAGGTTAAAGGACGAGACCCCGATCGATGGCGTAGGGACCCTCTCGGCAACCTTGTCTTTCGTAAGCTCGTAGGTTGCCCTGGCTGTCTCTGTCATGACTATGATCACATTCTCCCTTTCTCCAAGGTTTTCCCTTTTTCTCCTCTTCTATCAGTGCTTCAAATTACTCTACAATACTTAGAATTTTCTGTAACAGGATCCGGCATAACTGTTCCCTTTACTTTTTGCAACGTCTTAATTCAATTTATATTTTCAGTCTGAATTGTTTTTTTCTTTGCATGAATTGTATATCATGACATTGGAGAAACGACTTCAATAGAAATTGCTGTTAGGCTCCTTTGTTGAGGCTTTGCTGCACTTCGAAGACTTTATTTATTGTACATCTTAATTAACTTTTGAGATATCGGCCGCTATGATTTTGATGGGTATTTATCTATGAAATTCAGGGGGGGCAAAGCACTCTGGAAAACTGTCAAGTATTACAGGTAAGGTTTCTCTCCATTTCTCTGTTTCATTTTGGAGAAAGAACCCAGTGAGCGAATTATATTGTAATACCTTTTGTTGTATAATGAATAATGAGCTTTACTTGACCTGGGTAGGATCCTTTTTTTGAAATTCCTGTAAATGTGATTCTTTTTAAATCCAAATTTATACCAACTGTGCCTTATCCTGATATTTTACAATGATGTCGGTTAATTTGATATAAGAATTGTTTTTTGCATTAGTAAGTAGATTATGGTCCTATGGATATTGGATTCAGTCCCCATTTGGATAAACGGCTTAATTAAGCGCTTATTGCATAAGTGCTTATGCATATGCTGTATGCTGTTTATATAATAAAGGATACAATAATGTTTAATTATTTTTCTATACACCAAAATTTGTTTTCATAAGTTTTCCTAGGGAGCTTCTTGAAGGCATAAGCTGTTAATATAAGCTCTCCGAAACAATCTCTCTCGCAAATGCTTAAGCCAGTAGTTAAGTCCAAATAAGTTGATCCAAATGGGCTTTCCTTATGAAGCATCTTTTCTTATCATATGCACCATGGATTGTCTATTTAGAGTTCCAAAATGCAAGTTTCTGTTGTCAAGAACCGCTTTTTAGTTTTCTACAATACGGATTTAGTTACCTTATTTCTAGACAGTAACTAATCAAGACTTGGATGTATACCTTCACCAGAGCTATGTAGAAGTAGGGTGAAAAAGGCTCACTGATATATGGCGAGGTTGGGTTGATAGTCATGACATATATTCAGCTGGTTCCCAAAAAAGTGAAATATTTGCTATTGGATACAACCTGTTGAAATTATAGGGTTAGTTACAAAGTGAGGAAAGGAATACTTAGAATAATAACGTTATATTAATGCGAATGTATATTTAGAATAATAACGTTATATTAATGTTGGAAGATTCAATGGTGGGTGTTTGTGATGACTCCAGTAAAAAATGACTGCAGTGGATCACGGTCCCCTTATTTGTACCAACACTTGACTTTTAGTCCTAATTATATAAGGAAATATGGAAACCAATTCTAAAGAAAATCTAAGATACTCTGACATATTTTATATGAGATTTTTCTTTAAGTGTTTAGTGCAATCATTTGTATAACCCGAATCATCGGACTTTTCTATGTTTCTTTCATTACACTATTCTGTATAGCTTTCAAACTTCTAGGGATAAGTATTACAAGGGTTGCCATTATTGTCTTTGGCTGCTGACATAATTTCCCTCTTCTAGTTGTGAACTTTCATTTTTTAAGTGTTGGTTCTCAAATTTGCCTTTAGTATGATTTGAAAGCAAGCGATGAAATTATGCTACAAACTCTAACTTATTTTTCCGCGCAAAAATAAAATTATTTAATCTGTTTTCCTGTTTGATTTGCTTAGCGTCCGTTTGATAAAGTTCTATCCATAATTTTACAGGCAACAGTTAATCGAGCAAAGGGTAATCGAACAGAGATTTCCAAAGCTGATCTTATTCAGAAGAGTTCTTATTGCAGGGTTTCAGGTATGGCTATTATAATGATCGCATTAGCTGTAGTAATTGGAAACTTATTGATGCGAATACTGGATACATGACAGGTCGTGATATGGATCTACTGGAACTGTCTGCCTATGGCAATGTTCGACATGGACAAGATAGTGGAGGATGTAGAATTCAATGAACATTTTTATCCATATTAATTTGTTGTGTGGTTGATTCCCAGATGGGGTTTGAATGATGACCCTGTGTAAATGCAAAGAAAGCGATGACATTGTCATATCTGAAGTTAATTTATTGAAGTGTAGCTATGCTGATTCTCTCTCTCTCTCTCTCTCTCTCTCTCTCTCTCTCTCTCTCTCTCTCTCTCTCTCTCTCTCTCTCTCTCTCTCTCACTCACACACACTCTGTGTTAATTTAAAGGCGAGGTCTAGGTTGCCTTTAAAAAATGTGAGTAACTTACCCATGCTAATTTCAAACATGAGAGGATTTAAGTATCAACATTAAAGATGCCATTAGGCTTGATAGGTAGCATTTGAATCTAAGAGCAATTATCTGTTACGGGTCATTGTCTGAATGTAATCTAAGAGCAACCATATGTTGTGGGTACAGGTACCTGTGCCCACATGTATGGATACCTCATTACTCGCTCATGTCCTGTTAACTAATGGGTAATGTAACTATCCATTTAATTTACACACGATCTCGTTTGAGTACGTGCTTTGTATCCATCGTGGATATTATTTACGGATACTCACGAGTACAAGTGTTTTTTGCCATCCCTAGTTGCATGTGTGGACCACCCCTGCTGGGCGGGATCCTTGTTGTCGAAAGATGAATTAGGGGCTTATGCTATCTAATCTATTTTTTTTTTCTGTCCATAGGTCTTTGGCTCTGCTCTTGTGTTCAGGTAAAGGGATTGACTAATCTTGAGTTTGGCCGGGATATAAGTAAAGTCTGACTCAAAGTTGTTCATCGTTGGGGAGCCATTTAGGTACTAGTTAAAATCATAGATAAAATGTGTTAATCACTCGCATCTAACATTTGCGTTCTGGTTGTTGATTTCTGATCTATAAATTCAATAACTAATTTTCAAATTATAAATTTGAGGACTAGACCAAACCAAGTTAACAAATCAATTCCTAGTTCAATAGAGTGGGATTGTTGGTCCGATTCATTGGTCACCAAAAATAGAGGAGATTGGGATCAAATCACTAATTATAGATCAAGAAAATTCAAGTGTACTTTTCAATTCACACACACAGCCCCAAAAAATAAATGGTAAATAAATATTAAAGAATATTGTGAAAATGTAGATATTGTAGTTTGGAGTGGATTATGGATGAGATGAACGCGACGAAAGTTTCAACCAGCCATACATTTGATTGTTGTTTTCAAGAAAAGACTTTTTTTATAAGAAATGTTCAAAATTTTGATAATAGTTAGATATAAGTTTTTGGAAAGAATCTTTAAAAACCATAAAAGAAAGAAAAAAAGATTCTTTAAAAACTGTTTTAGTACAATTTTAAATCTTGTTATTGAAGGAAAAAAAGTCGTGGTTGATACACATCTAAAAATTTATCCATTGCTATATATCGGCAAGGATGCTTACTTCCAATGAAATATCTTTATTGTGATGGTTCCCTTAATAATTGAAATTTGGCATTGACATAGGCATATATGGAGGAAAAGAAATGAGCTATTGCTTTCCAAATAGGAGAGGGAAAAGGCAAGAAATAAAAGGAGGAAAAGTCAAAAGTTGGGTGCCAAGAGGAAAAGGATATCAACATGTTATGTTTTAGAATTTTGGGTCCATCACAACTCATCTTATACCCCAAGTGTGGCTCTTATTAGATTGAAGCTGGCATAAAATCTGAATGTTTTCTTGTGCTATTCATACAAGACACCTGTCGGTCCAATTGTGATGTAACCCACCAAATTGCTGAGGGAATTTTAGAGACAACATAAGATGTTTAATTTTAACATTAAATTGATTATTTTCATCAAATAGCCCTTTAATTTTTCATCATGATAAACATGATTAATTAGTTTGAGTTGTCAAAAATATACAAGTGTTGTGTAAATACTAAGGTTTAAATTATAAAAAAAAAACATTAATAAGAAATTTATAAGAATGGATATCCTCTACGTTGTTCAGACAGAGGAAGAGAGGAAACTACTCAAAAAGGGAACTCGTTATTCATTTTCTAGGGAGTACCAAAACATGGTACAACCTCTCTCTGGAGTTTCACAAAATAGTAAAGATATTCTTCACCTCTAGGCTAAGGTCAGTATTTCACATATATATGTACATGAACTTAAACTCACCAAAGTAATTAGCACATGAAAATGAACCTATTCTATATAATTATAGCGTCAAATGAAAGCAAAAGACAAAAATTACGGGTGCTAATTCACGAGTTTTCATGAAAATTAAGGGATCTAGATAACGCTGCAGGATTAGCCATCAAGAAAGAAGAGGCTTCAACTTGATTCTGTTCTCCCTTAGTTGATTGGAAGGACTTATTAAACATACCTCTCCTTCCACTTGCTGACTCATTCTTAATTCCTAGAGTTGCCCATATAGAACTCTTAGCAGCTTCATTTGGGTCATCAATTCTCAACGTTTTTGGAACCAACACACACCCATTTCTTTGCTTTGATTGTTCTTCTTTCTGCAAAGGGTCTTGTGTAATCACTTCACCATCCCTTGAGTGCTTCCCCAAAGTTGGAGAATTCGGACCCGTGCTCGGAGACTTTGGAGTTGAATTTGAAGCAGAAGGAAACCATGGAACATTCCAATTCCCTGGCACACCACAGTTCCAAAAAGCTGGATAGATTGGTAAGGGAAATCCTGAAGGACACATAGCAGGTGGTGGAACTGGAACTTGAGTGTTCCATGTATAAGGCCAAGGAACACTAGGAATGCATGGAAGTTGTTGAGGAATGAAACCATTATTTTGAAGCATTGGTTGTTGTGGGAAGTTACTCTTACTTTTGCTACCTTCTCCCTTGGAATTTGCACTTGAACTGTCTTCACCATTTTCCCCACTTGTGCAAGAAACAGGAAATCTTTGATTTTGATTCTCCAAGCCATTAACAACCTTGTTTTCTCCAATGTTCAAGACAGATGACATAGAGTCACAAATAGGTGGATCTAATCCAAAGCTTAGGACTCTACCATTGCTTTTCAAAGCAGGAATATGAGTGCCATTAGGAGCATCAATTCTAGCTGCTTGAAGAGCCTCAGAGATAGTTATGTGGCGATAATGAGAACTTGAGTTCTTGTTCTTTCGTCGTCCTGCACCTACCGGAACATTCCTCATGGTGCCACCTGCAGTCCAATATCTTTGACATGCTTTGCAGAAGTAACGTGGCTGGTTGACATTGTAGTTGTTGTAGTAACAGAATTTAGTGTCCATGCTATTGCAGCGAGGACATGGGAGCAATTTGTCTGGCTTCTTTAGAGTTTTCTCTTGTGATTGCTCCTTCTCTGAGTTGTCATCTTTGGATTTTTGAGTTTCTTCTTCTTCTTCTTCTTCTTCTTCTTCTTCTATGGAAGGTGTTTTTGGAGGAGGGTCAGCTTCTTGCTCTCTCTCAGTACCATTTTCAGATCCTGGATCCTATAGTAATTTGACAGAATGTTTTGTTTAATAAAACTGATAGACTGATAGTGCAGAATTGCAGTAACAAAACAAACATGTGGATAGAGATTCACAATTTCCTGAATGGAAAACAGTCAAAACATCATAACACTAACAATAAAGGATCCAATTTGTGTGCAGTCGGAGAGTCAACAAGTTCAAGATCTGGATTGGATTGTTCAGATTTTAAAGTTGGAATATTAAATTAAGCAAAAATCACAAACTACTCTTAAAATCTGAAATCGTCGAATCTTAATCAAATGACTCCGAACTCACGACTGCATGACTGCGCCTCGCATTTAATCCAATCCAAATCTAACAATAATAGCACGAATATTTTGTAGGAAAAAATATAGAAATCTTGCATCAGTCAATTTTTGGAAGAAAAGTAGACTGAAAAAATAGATGGAAAAAAGTTGAAAAAATTATATTATATTAGTATCTATGGCATGTCAGGGTCTTTAAATTTCAACAAGTGATGAAGTAAAGGTTAATTATTAAATCAAGTCCAATGAAAATTACGAATCAAAACATTTCTATCCTTATTTCACATAAAAAGGCATAATATAAAGTACAGCAATCCTAAGGGTCAAGAAAATATTTGGTACATGCATTCAAATAACTATGTAGAAAAATCTTAGCAGCAAGCTGCATCTTGGAAGCAATTTTATTAATTGTTGCTTCCTTAATAAAGATAGAAAAAGAAAATTAAGATCCTTATAGCTACAAATAATAGATTATTCAGAACGACGTTTGAGTACGCGTAACGATCTTAAGCAGGAGCAGAAGACGGTTTATAAATCATAACATAAGCATGGAGAAACTGAGAACACTCTGTTACTTCAATTAAAAATCGTACCTCATGTTTTTGGTCTTTGTCCTCTTGTGGCTGTTGCTCTCCTTCATCTTCATCATCATCATCATCATCATCGAAACCTTCTTCTTCTTGTTTGTGAAGATGGAAAGGCGGCGGGGAGTGACGGTCAGGATCTCCGGGCAGGGGAATAGCCTGCCCAAAGAGCTTGATAGTGGGGTCTCTGGTTTCCTGCATTTAATTGGCGACTGACTCTGAAGTTACTGGTTCGTGAGAGTGCGGTGTTGTGTTTTGTTGTTTGTTGGGGTTTTTGATATGAATTGTCAATGGAGGGATGTCCAATAGGATTTTGATCCGATCCGTTTAAACTAGAATTCAATGCCACGTCAGAAACGAGGTTTTAATTCTTAGCCACAAGTTCTTTGTGGCCTCAATTAGAAATTGATTTCTTTTCCTTTTTTGTTCTCTCTCTCTTTCTTTCTTTGATTCTTATTATTATTGCGTGCACCCTGCACTTTTTGGTCTTGGAAAAACCTTGGACACCCTTATGACGTGGTGTTACCTTATTGGAAGCAGTCATGCGAAATCGACGGCTTTCTTCAATCTTAACCTATAACTTATTCTAACCTTCTGACACCTGGAATGAATGAATGACATCCATTGTAGCTAGCTAGCCATCCCTTTTTACGTCACTTTTTACTTACGCTCACTGTATTTAAACATCCTGGATGGATTGAACCTTATTCCACAAGAATCAATTCGGATCACAATTGACTATACTTAGTTACATTCACACATCCAATAGCCATTAGATTTGACTACAGATCTCTCTCAAAACAATTTGGAGATACAACAATTAGTTTGGGTTCTTATTATGGTTAACAAAACCAAGTTATTTTAAAAAATTTAATTTCCACACATATATATATATATATGTTTGGTTTACAGAAGCTTTTACGACCGACCAATCATGAAACGACATGTCATAAAAAATGTTTGACTTTATTTTAACTATCTAAAAGTTACTCATATTTTGTCAAAAAAAAAATACTCATATAATGTATTTTTATTGTTTGGTGGTGTAAAAAGTCTCATAGTGTACATCAATTAAACCTTATGTTAAATCTTTTTAACGACAAACTAAATGACCTAAAAATATGTATCTCCTTTTAAAACTATACATGAGTTTAAGTTATGTGCACATGCAGTGTAACCACAACCAATAAGAATTCATTGAATGGTTGACATGCAAAGTGGTTATCAATTAAATAACTTCTTTTTAATGACGTGTCTGTTGGAGCAGAGTCTCCAATGTCACTGTAATCACACACATGCACTTTGAGAGGAAAGGGATCGTAACAGAATTGTGAATAGTGAAAATGGTAGTTATATATTTATTAACTGAATTAGAGAGTATTTATATAACTACACAGAGGACTCACTCTCACCTATTAGTCAAGGTGAGATGCCAGCTAGGATGCCACATAGGCTACAATAGATTGGTCAACTGTAACCCTATTGCAATGAAAGAAAATTACAGCTTAATAGGAAAGGTACATGCAAACTATGCTTATTACATTACACATCTTTGACCAGAATTATGCGTTGCAATTCAACACTCCCCCTTAATTCTGGTCACCAAGGTCCAACACACCAGCCTTCTTCCTCAATTCTTCAAACCTTTTTGTAGACAAAGGTTTTGTCAATAGATCAGCCAACTGATTTTCTGACTTGCAGTGCACCAGCTCTAGTTTCTCATTGCTTACCAGATGTCTCAAGAAATGGTACTTGGTCTCTATATGTTTGCTGCGGCCATGTGAAGTGGGGTGTTTAGCCAAGTCAATTGCTGACTTGTTGTCAATGTACAGCTTCATAGTGAATGATCTACTCAGCTTTAATTCAGTTAACAGTTTACCAAGCCACTGAGCTTGGCAGGCACCTTGTGCAGCAGCTATGTACTCTGCTTCACAGGATGATAAGGCAACAGAACTTTGTTTCTTCGAGCACCATGAGATTGGTGCATCTCCCAGCATGAACAAGTATCCACTAGTGCTCTTCCTGTCCACTAAATCACCACTTCAATCAGAGTCAGTGTATCCATATACACTGCCATCACCAATCCGCTTGTTAGGCAACAGAATACCTAAACCAATCGTGCCCTTTATATATCTCAAAACCTTCTTAGCAGCAGCCATATGAGAAGCTCTAGGTTTCTCCATGTGCCTACTTATCAATCCAACACTGTAGGCAAGATCAGGTCTTGTATTCACAAGATATCTCAATGATCCTACTATCTGTTTAAAGAGCGTTCCATCAACTAATGGTTCTTGTTCATCATTCTTCAATTTCAATCCTACTTCAGCAGGGACAGTGGCAGAGTTGCACCCATTCATCTTGAATCTTTTCAGGATGTCAGTGGCATATTTCTTTTGGTGGAGAAACATACCACTGCTAGTCTTCACAAACTCTATGCCAAGGAAGTAGGTCAAGGGCCCCAAGTCACTCATCTCAAATTCATTCATCATTTCTGCCTTGAATTTTTCAATCTCTGCTACATTATTTCCTGTCACAAGCATATCATCTACATAGAGGCACATTATGAGATGATTATTGCCATTGTTTTTCCTGACATAAACACCATGCTCTGAGGTACATTTCTCAAGACCCAGCTGCTGCAGGGAGCTATCTATGCGCTTGTTCCAGGCCCTAGGTGCCTGTTTCAAGCCATATAGGGCCTTGTGTAACTTGAACACCTTTCCCTCTTGACTTGTCAACACAAAACCAGGTGGTTGAGTCACATATACCTCTTCCTCCAGGGGTCCATTCAGGAAGGCAGATTTAACATCCAACTGACTCATGTTCCATCCATATAAACTCGCCATTCCTACCACTAATCTGATGGTTTCCATCCTTGCAACAGGGGCAAATACTTCATTAAAGTCTAGGCCAGGCTTTTGCAAGAAACCTTTGGCCACAAGCCTAGCTTTGTACTTGGACACTTCACCATTAGGCTTGACCTTGGTTTTGTATACCCACTTAACCTCAATAGCTCTCTTATCTTCTGGCAGTGAGACCAACTCCCAGGTGCTGTTCCTTTCAATGGACTTCAGCTCTTCCTCCATAGCTGCTTTCCAGTTTACATTGGTCAGAGCATCATCCAATGTTACTGGCTCCGTCTCAGCAGTGAGGGCATTCATTAATAGTTCACCATCTGTGTCAATGGCATTGTCAGGGAAGACTTCAAAGTCTTGCAATCTTTGAGGTGCTTGTCTGACTCTAGTTGGTCTTCTAGCTTCTTCTTCCTCAGCCTCTACAGGTTCATCAGGTTGATCATTTTGCACTTCAAGAGTAACTGTATCATCAGTGACAGCCACATTGTCTAAGTTTACATGATTCATACTGTTCCAATCCCATCCTTTTCTTTCTTCAAATACAACATCTCTGCTCACAATTACTTTCTGTTTCACCGGATCATATAGTCTATAAGCTCCTGTTACATGATAACCTACCAAAACTAGTGGTTGAGCCCTATCATCCAGTTTCTTTCTCATCTGCTCTGGTATGTGTCTGAAGCACAGTGATCCAAAGATTCTCAGGTGTCCCACATCAGGTTTCTTCTTCCACCATTTCTCATATGGAGTGATATTATTCAACCTTTTGGTAGGGCTTCTATTCAGTAGGTAGGTAGCTGTGGCCACTGCTTCTCCCCAAAAACTGTGAGGTACCCCCTTCTCCTTCAACATACTTCTCACCATGTTAAGTATTGTTCTGTTTCTTCTCTCAGCAGCACCATTGTGCTGGGGTGTGTATGGTGCAATCACCTCATGTACTATCCCCTTGTCTTTGCAAAACTCCTTGAACTCTAGAGAGGTATACTCCCCCCCTCCATCAGTTCTAAGACACTTGATTTTTCTGTCACATTGATTTTCAATCAACCTTTTGAACTCCTTGAAGGTTTCAAACACATCACTCTTTCTCTTCAACAGGTAAGTCCACATCATTCTTGTGAAATCATCTATGAAGATAACAAAATACAGGTTTCCTCCAAGTGTCTTACTCTCAAAAGGACCACAGACATCAGAGTGAATCACCTCCATCTTCATGGTAGATCTGGTTGGCACATGTGACTTGAACGGCTGCCTTGGTTGCTTTGACTCACAACACTCACTGCATACTTCACCAGGTTCTACAATTGCAGGTAGTCCCTTCACCATCTTCTTATTCTTAAGTTGCTTCAAGCTCCTAAAGTTGAGATGTGCGTACCTCTTATGCCACATCCAACTTTCTTCATCAATAGAAGCTTTCATGCACTTATATCCTAGGGCATCACCTTCCACCTTAAATGTTCTGTTCTTGGATAGAGGTGCCTTCAATACCACCTTCTTACTGGTGTTCATTAGCTCAAGATAGCCATCCTCCATTGTTACAGAGTAACCCTTTTCCAACAGTTGTCCTAGGCTTAGCAGATTGCTCTTCATGCCTGGGACATATAACACATCACTGATTACTGTTTTCTTGCCATTGCTCCTCCTGATCTCAACCTTGCCAATTCCTTCTGCTTTGATGGAACTGAAGTCTGCAAACTTGATGTTTTTCTTGACACTCTCATCCAATTCACAGAACCAAGCTTTGTTTCCTGTCATGTGGTTTGAGCACCCTGTGTCAAGGTACCAGTACTCAATTACATTCCCACTAGAGTCTGTTATGGCCATCAATACCACTGTGTCATTATTAGAGTCATCATCATCAGCATATCGTGCCATTAGGACCACTGTGTCAGTATCAGAATCATCATAGTCAGCATACTGTGCCTCAGCATCCTTCTTCTTCCTAGGAACCCTTTCATTAACACATTCATCAGCAAAGTGCCCCCACCTTTGACAGTTATAGCACTGAATGTGTTTCTTGTCAGATTTCTTCTTCACTTTCTTGATACTTTCTCCTTCAACATTATTAGAACTGCCATCATCACTTTCTGCAGAGTTGTCTGCCCTAGGGTTCTTTTCTTTTACATTTTCTTTCCCTCTCCTTTTCCAACTACTGTTATTCTTCTTAAATTTTGCTTGCAGAGCTTCCTCAGTGGCTCTCTCCTTTTCCTTTTCATTTACCCTTTCTTTTAACCTAATTTCATTTATTTCAAGTGCTCCTTGCAATTCTTCAATTTTCAATGTTTCTAGGTTCTTTGATTGCTCAATTGCTACAACTACATGGTCATATCTAGGAGTTAGGGTTCTTAATACCTTTTCAACCTTCAGTTGATCAGAGATCTTCTCGCCATTGTTGCGCATTTGGTTTGTTATCAGCGTCAACTTGCCCAGGTACTCGGCAATTGAATCTTTCTCCTCCATCCTGAGGTTCTCATACTGCCTTCGCAATGTTTGCAGCCTCACCTTCTTCAGTTTTGCGTCGCCGGCGTAGGTCATCGCAAGTGCATCCCAGGCTCCTTTCGCGGTCTCGTACTCTGCGATCTTCTCAAATACTTCTGCATCTACGCATTGGTGAATCAGAAATAGTGCTTTGCTATCTTTCTTTTGCTGTTCACGAAGCGCGTCACCGGCAGTGGCTACGACACCGTTGCGAACGACATCAAGCACTTCTTGATATCGAAAGACTACCTTCATCTGGATAATCCACCTGTCATAGCATTTTCCGTCGAAGAGTGGCAACTTCGCCGGAAATTGACCGCTGCTGCCACCATTGTTAGCCATCGTCGTCACACTTTAACTTCTGGATCGTCTTCAACCTTGCTCTAGATACCAGTTTGTTGGAGCAGAGTCTCCAATGTCACTGTAATCACACACATGCACTTTGAGAGGAAAGGGATCGTAACAGAATTGTGAATAGTGAAAATGGTAGTTATATATTTATTAACTGAATCAGAGAGTATTTATATAACTACACAGAGGACTCACTCTCACCTATTAGTCAAGGTGAGATGCCAGCTAGGATGCCACATAGGCTACAATAGATTGGTCAACTGTAACCCTATTGCAATGAAAGAAAATTACAGCTTAATAGGAAAGGTACATGCAAACTATGCTTATTACATTACACATCTTTGACCAGAATTATGCGTTGCAATTCAACAGTGTCAACTTGTAATTGATAAATAGTGTAAAATGTAACACCCCACTTTTTGTAAATACCTATTAGGACATGTTTTATTTTAATTGTGTGTTTTTGGGGCTTAAAGAAAGACCTAAGTATAACACCCCAATTTTTCTAAAGTTAAAACTATGAGAGTGTTTATTAAAATAAGTTTGTGATGATAACTAGTATTATCAATATAAGACAAACATATGTTTTTGGTAAATTTATATATATACATATGTTGATATGTTGTTGTTGTTATTATTATTATTATTGTTGTTGTTGTTTTTATTATTATTATTATTATTATTATTATTATTTATGTTTATATATGTGTGTCACATGAATGAGGTTATCACCTCATGAAGATCATAACCAAAATATATATTTATATGATATGATGATATATTTATTTCTAGTAGTTATCTTAGTATGCTTACCTTTAAGGTTAAGTAAAAACACCTCATGCTTGCTAAGTGTATGTGTTGGTTTAGTAAAATTTTGCCACATGAAAAGCTAATTAGGGACTCATCTCTTGATATCATAGTATCATGCCAACAAAAAAGATGAATTCACACCTCATGTTTTATGATAAACATGAATCACCCAAAATCTCCTTTCATCATGACACCAAAAAGGAATTGAACACCTCATGCTTCTTCTAGATTTTGTGTTGGATGTATTAGAATAAGACACCTCATGCTAGCTTAAGATGAATCATCATTTTAACCCATGAGAACATGCCACCTAAAAGATGATACACCTCATGCTTCTACATGCTTCATGAGAGTCTTCCACCTAGGTGCTTGCTTAAGATGACTCATCACTTAAACTTATAGGATCATGCCACCCAAAAAGTGAGTTTTACACCTCATACTTAGCATGATGTAAGCAAGGTCCATGGAGCTACTATAAATAGCAAGCTAAGTCATTTGATTCATTCATCATTCCATAACCAAAATACTTCCTTCTCATATTCCTTCAAACCTTCAACCACAAAACAAACCAACATCTTGTGTTCGTAGTTTCGTAGCTTTGTTCGAGTACGTGTTGGTTTTGCCGGAGCAAGTGTACGTTCGTGCTATAACTCAGGTGGGGGCAAGATACCGTATTTGTCGGGACGGTTAGCGTAAAGTTTTAATTTAAATATGTGTAGAGTGAACCAAGCTCTACTAGAGTTAAAGAGTCAGCGACACCTAAAGATCATTTGACTACTCTTCGGGGTTAAGGTTGAATAAAGTTTAGGCCGTCGATGACCGGTTAACGCATAGGAATCTTCTATATTTTTTATTTGATTGATTTAGTGATTTATTGATTGCTTGAGATATTGTGATTGATTACTTTGATTGTTATGAACTGCTTATGTGCTATTCGTGATTATTTGAAATTGCTGAAATATCTTATTGATATAGTTAAGTTTGAGAAGCATGACTTTATTTAATGAAGTTAAGATTTCATAATGAACCTAGGCGTGCATAGTGAACTAAAGAGTCATAAGGATATAAAGTGGAATGAATACTTAACCGTAGTGCAGGAGATAGTACGAGGTACTGATCAGGAAAATGAGTAAGGCATACGGGTTAAAGAGTAATCAAACAAAATCATATAGATTGTATATGTGTTGTAAGTCCACAGCCGTGTGGTATGGGACACACGAGGTCAAGTACCGGGTCGGGGTCCTTAGTAGGACATATTGATATCTATGCCGGCCAGATGGAGTAATGATAGGTTTAGATTACCCTGATCTGTTTTCCGATAGGGAAAGACTTATAACATCCGGACTCCGTGGTGACAGTCGGATGGCGTCCTTGGCGGATGCGGGACGTTGTGGGATCAGGATATGGCCAGAGTCAGCATATAGTTTGACACATATTCATAGATAGAGTCAGAGGCATAAGATATTAATAAAGAATAAAAGATAAGAAATAATATGATTTAATGTGCTTGTAACATGTTTAAATTAAGCTTTACCTTATCTTCCCATTTTTCTGGCTTATACATGTATCTTAGCCCTACGTATTTTCTTTTGTATGTTTGTTTGTATCACTTTGATCCAGTCGAGGAGCCAGTTGGAGCAGATGATGATGGCTTTTCTTCTACGACGAGTATTGAAGGCATCAAGGATGCTGATGCAATATGACGAATGAGTCAGGTGTCTCACTGAGAGAACCTGTGTTTTGTTTAGCCAGTGTGTCAGTCTTTGAGTCTCGTGATATTAGTCATTTAGCTGGTTTTGTTTTATGTTCTTCCTTTCCGCTGTTTTGAAATACTCTGATATATATTTGAGTGACTTTAGTATTGCCACACGTTTTGTAAAACTCTTAAAATTATATTTTTATCTATGTGATGTATGTTCAGTTATATAAGTATATGTTAAGTTTTAAAATTTACTCTCTTTTGAGATTAAGAGTTTAAGTGACAAGGGTCACTCTGATGAGGACGAGGGTCATTTCATAAAACATTTATACACCTAATGTATATAAATTAAATTAATTGTTACATCTCTCGTCTAGATACATGAACAAAGTAATAAATAATAGACAACCCAGTATTTAACAAAACATGTCATTAAACAAACGTCTCTTTTTGAACGCAATCTAATAAGGGATCAACATGCCCTTATTTGTAAATATCAGGAACTAGGTTGGGTATTATTTATTTACAATGACAAAATTAGGCATCGATTTTTTTGTTAGACTATAGTAAGTATTCACTCTATTGTTTATCAAAATTACTCATTCAGCCTCATTTTACTTGTCATTTTAACAAAATCAATTTTTCTCAATTTGATTGTTATTTTAAATTTTTAATGAACTATTTATTATTTATTCCAATTCTGTTCTTCTTTATTAGAAGAATTTTTCATATTTAATAGATAATTCACATTTCCCATTGTGAATAACAAAAGATTAAATGATAAAGTATATAACATTTTTTATAAAATCTAGATTTTTATTTATT
Organism: Astragalus glycyphyllos; assembly: GCA_963573325.1. NCBI lineage: Eukaryota > Viridiplantae > Streptophyta > Magnoliopsida > Fabales > Fabaceae > Astragalus > Astragalus glycyphyllos. The sequence continues at coordinate 57,765,900 of OY754308.1, read as the reverse complement.
TTTCTTAAGCGGAATGGTAACTGCAAATAAATTAAGTAAAAAAAAGGTATTTTTTAACCCAATATTTTTTTTTACTCATACTTTTCACCGAGACATCTCATTAAACCCATGTCATTTCCAACTTCAACACCTCATTTTTTCTTTCACACCGACCCCCGACTTTCTCCCTGATCCACTTCTCTTCCCCTGCCACCATTTACCTCTTCACCATCTTCCTTGCTCCTATTCCCTCACGGCTGACCTCTCTAGTGGGATGGCCTATAATCACTTATGGAGTTATGGCCAATTAAGACAACAAGTGCAGTTAGCTTTTAACTAGTTTTCTAGTTCCAATTTATCGGAACTCGGATAACTTTTAAGTTATAAGCTAGTTTATGAATTATCAACTAGTTTCAAGCTTTTTCTGACTTAGAGCATCCACACAATGGAGACTTATTATTTTTTAAGCGTTGGAATTTAATAAACACCCCATTGTGGAGAATGAAAAGTGGGTACCTATTAAGATGAAAGTCTTGAAGAAGAAACTCTCTCTCTCTCTCTCTCTCTCTCTCTCTCTCTCCTCTAAAGCAAATACCCACGTATTTACTTTTCATTAGAAAACTAATAAAAAGTTATTAGTGGGACCAATTTAATTAGTAAATTTTGTTGGGGATCCTGGGTTGGAGAGATGAATTCTTATATAAATACTACTACTAATTTTTTTTATAAGAGTGATGTGTATAAATGGAACTCATTTAAGTACTCAATTGGGGTTTCTCCATTGCGGATGCTCTTAGGGGACTTAAAGTTTATTTTTCCCAAACATAGTCTTAAGTAGTGTTTGGTTGCCATAAAAATGGGACAAAAAAAATGAAGATAGTGAAAAAACTAGTAGTGTCAAACAATCATTATGAGTTTATCTGCTGTAAGCTAGCAGATTTACCTTGACAAACAGAGCCTATAAATGAGGAAATTTAGGTTAGGGATGGCAAAATGGCCCAATCGTTGCACTGTGAGCCCGCCATTTTTTTTGTTGGAATTTAGGTGGCCCGCTAAAGAACAGTGAGTTGATAAATAGAGCTCCCCCTCTCCCTCAGCGGGTTGTCAAGCTGGTGGGCTAGCTCGCCATTAAATTAAATAAATAAAAAATATAATTAAATATTTTTGAGCTTAAAATAGACGGGTTGCAGGTTGGTCCGCCCCAACTCGCCAAAAACAAGGTAAAAATGGTGGGGATAACAAGAAAATTAACTTTGAGTGTTGGTTGGTGGGCTACAGTGGGTTTGCGAAGTGAAATAACTTCCCCAACATGCCTTTTTTTGGTGGGTTGGCAGATCAACGTGCTTGATCGAGCCCGTTTTGTCATTCCTGATTTAGGAGTTGTTGCATAGATTTTGTTATAATGATTTTCTAACCACATTACCTTTAAAAAAATCTAAAATATAATAAATAATATAAATAAACCGTTAACACTTAGGAGTTGGGACCAAAAGATTAAGGTCATGCTTGATAATCAAATCAAACTCGCATAAAATATTTCTGCCATGGACTCATTCTTCATTCCTTATATGCATATACTATAAAAAAAAAAAGCCGAAAAGGTCTTTTAAGGATTACTACAATCTATTTGTCATTAACACCAAAACAAAAACGAGAAAGTTCATTAATCACTTGGAAGCCTGCAGCTCAAATTAATTAATGTAACGAGCTGATCTGTCTTACAACTCGATGATTATGCATCTCACGCTGTTGGGGGTATTATTTTGTTCTACAAGAAATAATTATTGTGATTTTGTTTAAACATTAAATAAAGTACTCTAGTGAAAGTCTAAATAAAAAGTTCTTTAAAAGAGAGATTCCAACAAGAAACAATTTGGAATAGGCTTCGAAAATATGGATAACCATAAGTAATCCAAGAGAATAAACAAAAATCTACAGCTAGCCCTGAGTTTGAGATTGAGAATAAATTAATCATTTTTCTTTTTAGGCTCATTTTTATGCCACATCACTATTCTTCCCGTCCACTCAAATTGGTAAAAAGTCTAAAATACTCCTAAATTAAAAAAAATTCCTACCCCTTCCCCTTAATTATAATATTTGACACATTGCAAGTACGACATCTTAATATCGAACAGTATAAAATTGTATCTTCGCTTGGGTGAACTTAACGTTACAATATAGCTTAAGGAGGACATCCAATGTGTTAGTTGAGAATTCAATTTAAAGGGTCACCCCGTATTCAATTTTTAATTCGCGTTTCTTGTAACGGGATTTCATTTTCAAGTTACAAGATGGTCAAAATGCAGGACTTTCAGCATGCATTTGTGATTTTACTCACTAAGATGTAACAAAATATATGGGTGGTTGCAGTAGTTTTGAATTATCATTTGGTAAAAGTTGGTATATCAACCAATCTATTTCCTTCTTTTGCATGTCTAAGGCATTTTCCTTGTAATGCTGCCAAACTGAAATGCAAATTCTCATGAGAGATCAGTAAATTCCCATCAGCTAGCTACTATAAAAAACCAACCAAAATGCTTAACACACACACACACACACACACGCACTGGTGTATAGAGGGATAACTTGCTACACAAACATGAAGTTCAACAATGTGATAGTTATTATAGTAGCCACCACCATTTTGGGAATTGGACTTGAAGGATGTGATTGCAAGATGGTACAGTTCATTTTTGGAGACTCTCTGTCGGATGTTGGAAATAACAGGTATTTATCTAGAAGCCTTGCTCAAGCGAGCCTCCCTTGGTATGGTATAGACATGGGTAATGGGTTACCTAATGGAAGGTTCTCTAATGGTCGCACAGTTGCTGATATTATAGGTAATAATCTTTTCACTTTCTGCCATGCATATTACATTCATGAAACTAACTTAATTGTATTGGAAGTTTCTATATATGGCTTTTTCCATTGTTCTGTTCTGTGTGTATAAATGTAGTATTCTATACCAGAAATAATAATTCAAATCCATGTTGCTACTTGAATTTGAAAGATTTTTCTAAGGTTATTTATATTGAGCTAATCAATCCGAGAAATATTGGACACAATACAAACTGACACCAATAATAATTTGAGAAAATAGAAATGACTGAATGTAATCACATGTGTCGATGTCGTGTCAATGTGCGACACTGACATGCATCAAACACCATACATGTTTTGGATCTGAAGTGTTAGTGCTACATATCCCTGAGAATAAAGTTGAGATTAGAGTTTGTGAAGAGATAATAATGTTGAACATTTTTCAGGCGACAAATTAGGCCTCCCAAGGCCCCCTGCAGTGCTGGACACATCTTTAACTGAAACAGATATACTAGAAAATGGATTAAACTATGCTTCTGGTGGTGGTGGTATCTTGAATGAAACTGGAGCCTATTTTGTAAGTTGTTGTTATGATACTGTGTGTCTTATGGCCTTAATTAAGCAAGGATAGCTAGTAGCCTGACCCTGATATTATATATTTTGGATGAAAAAATTACTATGTTTCTTGCAGATCCAAAAGTTATCTCTGGATAAACAGATAGAGCTGTTTAAGGGGACACAGGAACTAATTAGAGGAAAAATAGGAAAAAGAGCTGCAGACAAGTTTTTTAAGGAAGCTCGTTATGTTGTTGCTCTAGGAAGCAATGACTTCATAAACAACTATTTGATGCCTGTTTACACTGATTCATGGACATACAATGATGAAACCTTCATGGACTACTTGATAGGAACACTAGGAACACAACTTAAGGTCTCTTGATTTTACCCTCAAACAATTATTTATCTATTTTGCATTTAAGTATCTAACAAATTATATATGTCTTTTTTTGTGTTTAGTTACTTCATAGTTTAGGAGCAAGGGAATTGATGGTTCTTGGGCTGGGTCCAATGGGCTGCATTCCACTTCAAAGAGTACTTACTACAACTGGGAATTGTAGAGAAAAAGTAAACAAGCTTGCTCTTAGCTTTAACAAGGGTGCAAGCGAACTATTAGATGAGTTGGTGAAGCAACTTCCTAATTCAAACTATAGATTTGGAGATGCATATGATGTTGTTTATGATTTGATTAGCAACCCAAATAAGTATGGTAAGTAAATATGTTACTTTACTTACCAATCAGAAGGTTTCATACTTTTGTAAGAATTGCCAATATTTTATGCATGAAGAGAAAGTTGTGAGCTGATTTATCAGATTTAATTTTGTAGGATTCGAAAACTCAGACTCGCCATGTTGTACATTTGGGAGAATTAGACCTTCACTTACATGTGTACCTGCATCAACATTGTGCAAAGATAGAAGCAAATATGTGTTTTGGGATGAGTACCACCCTTCAGATAGTGCTAATGAGTTAATTGCAAATGAGCTCATCAAGAAATTTGGATTTGCACATGTTGATCAAACCATTGCTCCCTCACCAGCACCTGAAATTGCTCCATCTCCACAAGACTAACGATTCAAGGTTTTCTTGCTTAAATGTTGGATTTGCTCGTCATCTTTTATTTATGTTCCATGACTAGTGACTTGTAATTTCTTGATTTGAGTGTGTTTTTATGATCAGTACTAATACACAATATATATTGTTATAATAAGAACTAAACTTTTGATATTTCCTTTCATTTTGCATCTCTCAACTGTCCAATAAGAAGACCATAAAGAAAACACTAAGCTTTAGCAAATGAATGTGCTTGCTGTGACTTCATCATGTAGTACATTTTCATGTAGACGGTTTAGGCTTGTTGGCATAATGACCTATTGTTACCAACCGACAACAAGAGCCAAAGACATAGAATTTCATGATTATATTAAAAAGTTTACAAAAGCTAGTAAGAATTAACTTGCTCCTAAGTTTTCCACTAACTTCATAGGGCCTACGATGGATGTTTATGTTATTACTACTATTATAATGGCCTCATACTTTCCAACAGAAGTTTGTAAAAAAGGTGTCGACGTCGAGTGGGGTGCGGTAGAAAAGAAAAAACTATGTCCCGACCAAAACTATGGATTTCTTTCTCCAATGAAAATAAAAAAAATTAGTATTCAATATACTGCATGAGATTTTTTCTAAGTCTACTTTGTGACCACTCACATGATCAAATAAATTAAATATTGGATTACTTCCTAATTCACTTTCCAGGAACATGGTATGCAACCCCTATCAATTTGCTGTGGGTGGACAAATCATGGTTGTTCACTTTTAAATCTCCATATCTTTTTTTGGACAAAATAGGGTCCAAAAAGAAAGGCTATTTGTCGGTTTAATTCCAAATGCATCCTCATGATCTAGTAAGCATGCACCTATCTATACACAGAGTGACAGAGACATATTAATAATTACCTTTATTAATGACTTAATTAATTAATATAGAGGTGGACGGTGAGGATTTTGACACCGTGAATGACCCATTTCTCAGTTTCTGAGTGGTGCTTTTGTTACACATATACATGCAATGCAATATTAGATGATGCTCCAATTACTTAAATAACAAGATGGAAGCTTATCAAAATTTTAAAGCTTGTGTGAAACTCCAAGTTTTGGTTCGATATGCCTCCACCCAATCACTTATTGGATGGAATAGAGTAACCAAAGAATCTTCTTTGCATTGGTTTGCATATTCTTGAAAAACACAGGTGGAAGAGATATTGAAAGTTTCTAACCTCATTCAGCTCTTTACACTTTTGCACATTTACATATTCTTCACTTTAAACATATCTTACAATTTTACACTTTTTTTTATAGCAGAAATGAGTAGTAATGGTAGGTCAATTGAAATTCCAGTATATATAAGCAGAAGTAAACGTACATAAGTGCCAGAGTCTCATACATTCATACCCAATCTAATAAGTCCTTTCTTTCATCATACATAAGTGCCTCTAGAATATTTCACTATGTCAACTTAAAATTGTTTTACATATATAGAAGCCCATACTATATATATATATATATATATAGGTAAGGTACCTAGCTAGCTGAGGAACTAATTAATAACATTTAATTTAATTAATCAACACGCCATTTTATTACACACATTATGGTGCTCTTGGAGTGTGACGACCATTCGCCCCCGATGGTGCATAATCATGGAGTTCCAATTCCATCCTCTCAGTAATTCTTGCCTCTTCCTGCTGCAACTTTTTCTCACTAATAACCTGTATTTGAATACAACTTGGTGTTATATATATGGTTTTAAAAAATGCAATAAATATTGTCTTAAGAAACTTAGGAATATACTATAGTCTTATAGAGCATCAAATTATACCTTAATAGGGGTATTTTCCAGAGTAAGTTGAACTCGGAAATCTTGCTCTTGCACAAGGTTTTCAGTTCCTGCTAATTATATACCAATTAATAAGCCATTTGTAAGGAGAACAAGAAAATGAAGGAAAACTACAACTCATGGGAAATAATTTACTTACTTGTAACTGGGACAGCTTTCAAGCATAATAGATGAGAAAGTCCAAGAAGGATCACGAACAAACGAAAGAAAGTGCTTGCCATATCCCTGTAATATTTATGGACTGACTTCTCAGCAACAACCTCTAAACTGTGTTGTGTTGCCACTCATGTGCTAGCTAGTTCTCAATTTATACACCAACATAAGATCTTAATTAAATATTTCATGAAATGTTTTTTTTTTAAAAATGGAAAGTTGATGGATGATGGAGCAGCAATAGCATATTGGCAAACTCTAAAGGTCATAGCAATTCATCATTTCTTAAAAGAACAACGTGTTTCCACACTTTGGTAAATTAATTTCATCAAGTTTTGGCTTTTGTGTGTGAAAATCTCAAGGTTAGGTGGACATAAAATTAAATAAATATATTTAAGTCAATATATGGAGCTAGCTAGCGCGCTATGGAAGTGGAAAGATGACGCGGAGTATAAATATAAGTCAAAGTCTAGTGGGAAATGGAATTAAAATCTTCTTAAGTATGGATACTCTAATGGATATGTGTGAATAGTATAGAAACAGTGAGTTAGGTACAGATCCAAGAAACTCACAAGAAGGCTACAGAGAGTTTCACATCTGTGCCTCAACTCATCAAAAAGGCAACAGCACTAGCATAAAGATGGTTAGCACAAAAATTGGATGGTTAGTGATTATCCCCATGTTCATTCAGCTGCAGGGTGGATTAGTTTTCTAAATATTAATTTCTTTGCTCTTTTTGTATAGTGGCCTAAAGTCTAAGCAAGAGTGTGTGCATGCATCAATTGCAGAGAGGTGGAAGTCATCATATTGGACAAGAAAAACTGCTCAAATAATGTTTGACAGTAGCCACGTAGTATGTTATTGGTAGTGGGAACAACAATTTTCTCCACTAAATTTCACTAGTGGCAGCTTTGCTCTCTTTGCAGACCACACAAGACTCCAAGCCACTAGATATTCAAATAAAATTTCTCTCCCTGCAACAGGAAAACACTATAATTAGAACGTGCAAATAATTCAGATTGGCCACGCGCATCTCTGACATATCATTGTTCTTACTAGTGAATGTCAACATAGTAGCTTGATGGAACATAGTATTGGACCTCTGTAATCTAGACATTAGTACTGGACCTTTTGTGTATGATGGACTAAGCCCAGCCCAGGCTGGTCAGGACTACCCTCCTCATGATGATGATGAGGAGCAGCAGCCTGGTCACTGCTTATTGGATGTGATGCTCACGTAGCATCTAAAATTCTCGGAGGCCAGATAAAATTTATACAAATAGTCGAATATATTTTTTACGCGTTAAATAAATTTAGTTTAATATTGTTTTTTTTAATTTATTCGGTTGCCAGAAAAATTGAAAATATCTGCCCATGGCAACAAAATCCATAAACACTTGGCACCTCTAGCACATGCCCGTTGCTTTTATCACATCACTGATCAGCCAGGTTTAGGGCCCCTCGTCCATTCATCTCTCCCCACTGTCGATCATGAGTTGATATCTTCCTTTGTTGAGAGATGACACCCAAAGACTAGTTCATTTCACCTACCATTTGGTGAAAGGACGATCACTTTGGAATATGTGTCATGTCTGCTTCATTTACCATTGACAGACAGGTTTTACAGATCCCCCCAATCGTGATACTATCGATACAGCCATTCAACTGGCTGTGATATTTTGGGGGTTGACCTTCCTGATGCAACAGACGAGACTATATCCAGCAGTGGGGCATATTTTCGATTTGAATGGCTACTGACAGTCTCCATAGGTCACATTCAACAGGGCCAACAAATTTTTGCTGCCAGGGCATTCTTATTGCTTTTATTGGGGATGTCTATATTTACTAGCAAGACCGAAAACCGAGTGGAGGCAAAGTGGTTGTATTTACTAGCAAGAATTGGAATGAGCATTTAGAAGAGAGTAGTAATGAATTGATTGACTATGGTGATATAGAATATGAAGAAATGGAATACGCTGAGGGGAAAGTCAGAAATGAGAATGTTGATACGGAAACTTGTGAAACAATTCAATGGCAGTAGTGAAAAAAGGTCCAACGATACTACAAATACCTTCACAACTTCAGCGGAAAGGGCCCAATGCACACTATTTAGCTTCTACATATGACCTACATATGGTAGGGTGCTTCTTGGACGCCCATGCAACTAATGAGTCACCAATGAATACACAAAAGTAAGTAGTGGACTTTCTTGTTGACAGGCAACCCCCGATCAGCATCAACATATGCTGATATCCATAGTGAAGGTTGTAGCAACTGAAAATCAGGATGAATTCTTTGAACAGATGGCACCAAAGTTTAAGTATAAGGAAAAACGTTGATAAATCACTCCCGAGTTAGATAAGGGTCTTTGCAGACCAGATTTAGGTTCAGGAGTCCATTATGCGTAGGGAAAGTATCAACACCCCACAACATTATTTCTAAAAAAGGTTTCTTTTAATTGTGTAAAAGAATGTTAGCCTCAAAAAATATTAATTTCCCCTTTTTTAAAAAAAAGAATTGTAAAATACTTAATGAAAATTATTTATTTTTGTGCTCAACAGGGGTGGGTGCCCGCTCCTACGTCCATGTGTAGGGATGGGAAAACAGGCTTGGGTCGGCGGATTATTTCACCCCGAGAAGCCATTGTAGTACGACCCTTCTAGCCCGCCAAATTTATATTTTACCCTTTTGCTTAAGGAAAAAGAATCCTAAAAACTTAATAAATATTATTTATTTTTGTGCTTAACAAGGGTGCCCCCCACTCCTACGTTGTGGGTGGTGATGGAAAAACGGGCTCGGCCTGACCCGAGTCGCCTGTCCGTTAAAAAAAAGGTGGGTTGGGATTGTTATTTTATCCCGCCAAGTCATTGTAGCTCGTCCCACCTAGCCAGCTATGCTTATATTTTACCTTATGTTTATGGAAAAAGAATTGTAAAAGACTTAATAAAAATTATTTATTTTTATACTTAACAAGAGGGTGGGGCCCCATTTTTACGTCTTTGTGTGTAGGGATATGGCAAAATAGGCTCGACAAGTCAGGTCGCTCTTAAATTGTTGTGAGTTCTAAAGTAATATTGTGTTTAATTATTTAAAATATGTTGTTTAGTGTAAAAGAGGGATCGATTCTGATTTGCAATCATTTGACACTTTGGTGCCCCATTTATGTTTTAACATGTTTGTTCAGTATACATGCTACAACATTTGATGCTACAACATCGGTTCTTGCGACAGATGCGAGAGAAAATGCTGGAGGCAACTTCTGCGCTAACTTTAGCGTGTGAAAGCTATTAGAAATTGACAGAAACACCCTGAATGGGGACCAACACCTTTATCCAGAATATTCCCCTTTTGCTTGAGCACATAGTTCTTTTGGGCACACTAGAAGACAAAATATAGATATTAAAGGGTTTTCCATGCCTTTCTCAACCCTACACTACAAGAATTACTTGCATTACTGGCGAAATCAGTCCGCCAGTAATTTTTCTGGCGAAATTTGGTGATTTTTGGCGGATTTAGTCTGCCAGTAATTTTCTAGCGGATCTTAGAAGCCTCGTATTTCGCGTTTGACAACAATTCAAATTTCAGCCAGTAATTGCAATTACTGGCCGATGGTTTCCGCCAGTAATTAATTCGGCCAGAAAAGAAAGGCAACCTCGTTAAACGCATTAGACCAAATAAATCCGCCAGTAATGGTTTTTTGTGGCTGAATTGCCAATCAGCCAGTAAAGCACGTGTTCCGTTAATAATGTCCGCGAGTAAGGAGAAATCCGCCAATAATTATGGTGTCCGCCAGTAATGGTGCTTTGTGGCTGAATTGCAAATCAGCCAGTAAAGGACGCGTTCCGTCAGTATTGTGCTTGGTTTGCGCATTTGACTGGACTTATTCCCCCAGTATTGTTGTTTTCTGGCGGATTGTATTGATGACCTCGTAAACAATTATATTTCCGTTACACATTTCAACTACTTATATGTTCTCAGCTGCTTAAATTTTTTCATCTTCATTTTCTTAAACTTCTCTTCTCTTCTCACACTTTAGTTTTCTCCATTCTTCTCTTCTCTTCTCACACTTCAGTTTTTTCCACTCTTTTCTTCAGTTTTCACCGCAACAGATGCAGCTTTATGCCGGTGTTTTTCAGCCGTACCCAGGTGTTTTCCAGCCGTAACAATAGCCGTACTCTCGGCCGCAGCAGCAGCCTCCCCGACAGTAGCAGCCTCAACAGCTTCCCCAACAACAATTAAACAACACTGATACTTTTTTTAATTGGTTTGCGGATGACGAGGACAACAACAACTCTGGAAACTACCATGGAGACAACTAGTAGTTTTATTGGATGTTTTAATTTACTTTAATTTGCATTTGTAATGAATATTTTAATTTATATTTTGTTATGGATATTTTAATTAGTACTTTGTTTAATGAAATTTATGAAAAATTTATCATTATGAAAAATTATTCGATTATTGTTTTATTATTTTAATTAAATAAACAAATTAAAAAATAGTTTTTAAACAAACAAATAATTTTTTTTAAATAATATTAATTTTTTAGCCAGTAAAAAAATGAATTGTATTAAAATATTTTAAAAAACGAATTAAAAACGAATTGTTTTTTATTTGCATTTTAGAATACTTTTTTTTAAAAAAAAATACATTACTGGCGGAATTTTGTTGCTTACTGACGGATTTTCAATCAGTAATTACTGGTTGATTTACTGACAGATTTTCAGCCAGTAATTACTGGCAGAAATTCGGCTAGTAATTCCGTCAGTAATTACTGGCTGAAAATCCTCCCGTAATTACTGGCTGAAAATTTGCCAGTAAATCCGCTAGTAATTACTGGCTGAAATTCCGTCAGTAACTGTTACCTACGGCTGATTTTCTGGCGGACTAAATCCGCCAATAATGTGCAATTTCTGGCCGATTTTAACCATTACTGGGGGGATTGTGTCAGCCAGTAATGCACGAATTTCTTGTAGTACTAGTACTATAAAAGGCAGCTCATCTTCTTCATTAAGGAGACTTGTTCGAAGGAGGCAAGGTTTAGACATTGCATTTCTCTCCATTTCGTTCCAATTAGCACCATTTTCACAATAAAAAGTAGAAATTCTGCACAACAGTGCTGGGAGCAGTTCTGCAGTATCACTAGAGCTGACATTACTTAGAGTTTTTCTTAGATTAGGGAGCTGTTTGTACCTCCATCATCAGTGTTCTTGGAGATATTCTAAGTCTACCTCTTCTTATATATATGCTTCCTTGTAATTTCGGTTTTATGGCTTTAGTTTTTTCATCTATGCTTTATTTCTTGTGTTTGTTGCTCACTATGAGCTAACCACTTTATAGTTAGGATACTAGTAACTATGTAATGGAGTTTTAGTGGTTTAATGCGATAATTTGATGTGTAGCATTTTTTTCCTTTGCGTGATACTATTTCCAAACTTATTTTAGAACTGATTACCTAAAATAAGTACCATTTATAGATTTAGACATGGTTTATAACATGGTCTCAAAAGATAATATGGATAGTAGTTATTTAAGGACACTTTAATAATCTTTGCTTAAAACCTAGACATAGGAGGTCAAATTTCATAGGGTGAATACTGTGGGTGCATAATAGTCAGAGGTGGACCTATTTAGAGCTTAGACATTAGTGCTTGTAATGAAACCCTGTTGAAAAGTGTTTGAAAAGTAGATATTAGTGCTGCAGTATCAGATATCACATTAGACCATTATTTTGAATTTTCATAATGAAAGACATTTCTAACTTGTTCTCATTCTGAATTTCTATTATTCTTTTATTTTACTTGTTTGTTAATAAAATTGGGTTTTACAACTTGTTATCTTATTTTTTATTTATTTTTACTTACTTGCTTACTTACTAATTTAAATATAGAAATAAACTCAACAATCCTTGTGGGAACGACCTCTACTTACTCTTTATTACTTGTTGCTACTGTATATACTTGCATATCATGTTTTCACACAATAAGTTTTTGGCGCCGCTCGCCCGTCAAAAAAAGACGGATTGGGTTGGTTATTTTACCCTGCCAACTCATTGTAACCCGCCCCACCTAGCCCACCAACTTGGTGGGCAGTGGTCGGGGTGGGGTAAGCTAGCCGCCTAGTTTATATTTCCCCCCTTATTTTAAACCATTTCCAAATATTTTTTGGCGAGTTGTGGTGGGCCTACCCACCAACCCGCCTATTTTGAGCCTAATAATATTATTTAATTATATATATGATTTATCAATTTGAATGGCTAACTCTCCCGCCAACTCATTAAGGGTATGGTGGGCCCTATTTCTCAATTCACTGTTCGTCCTAAATTGTAAGTTAATTTGACTGCACAACTAACTTAATTCCCTCTTATTGCTTAATTTTAATTTTAATTTTAATTATACATTACAGATGTTTATTATCTGGGAAAGGAAGCTATTCTTATTTTGAGCTTGAAAGATTGAACATGGACTAGAAGTATTTTTGTTAAAGAAATGAAAGGGGTATCGAAGAAGGGGTGCAATTAGTGGTAATCTAAGTTTGTTACTTAATAACAAACACAAATCAATACCCAAAAGAGTGACAACCCATGATTTAAAGCAAAAGCCCATACGTAAAGCGGTGTGAGAGATACAAACAAGATGGGGTGCAACTAGAAGGAAATGTTTTTAACATATGAAAAAACTTAGGTGTGGTTCTATAAGTGTGGTTCTATAATTTTAATTATACACGTAGATTAATTATTTATATTATTTATTTTCTTTTACTTTTTTTTTTGAAAAAATAGCACAAGTGTCATGAGGAGATTAGTAAATAGTACCAACCACACTTATGAAACTGCACCTAAGTTTTGTCCTTTAATATATTCTTTTATTTTTAAAATTGGGGAAGGGAGAAATTTTTATTAATCAAAGTGAATATATAAAGGGAAAGTTAAGGTTGTGAACCTCAACTCCTTGTAATTGGAAAAAGATTATTTAACTTTACAGTGGGAAAAATAACAAATACAATAGTAATTTAAGATGGAGAGAAAGATAATGATCCGAAAGTTAGAAAATTTTTCGGATCAAAAACATAAAAAAATTATTTGACATTTTGCCGGAAAAATTAGAATAGCTTTAGGCAAAATACTATAAAATAAGGGATAAAATAACAATTTAAGATAGAAAGAAAAATGAGAGAAAAAGTATATAAAGCGAGAAATATGAATGGATCCACCAACTTTCAATCATCTAACTTTTCCTAATTTTAAGCTTTTTTGATGTAAGCGAAGAGTAAAAAATGAGAAAAATAAGATGAGAGAGTGTGTGTTAGAAGACAGAGATAGATAAAAAGTTAGTGAAAAGTTCCCTCCAAAAAGTTAGAAGATTCATTCATCTAAATAAAGAAATGTAGGGATCTCAAAGTTAGAGAATCCCTTTCCCTATGGTTGTTGGAGTTTTTGAACAATTTTAGGAACGATATAAATTCTCTAACTTTTTTGTAGGAATTTTGCATGCAGATTCACTACAGTTAAAAATCCTGCGATGCCTGCATTTTTGCGGCACATTTTTGGTGGCTTTTATGGTCCACAAAGCCAACTTTTTGTGTTTCAAGCACAAAGGGGTTCAATGCCCTTGATATATATTATTTTATTTGTGTGGTCCAAATTTTTTAAGAACTACTTGTAAGGTGTATACTATAGACTAAATTAGTTAATTGCAAAGAGGAACCTTTTTAATAAACAAATAACTACAAGTAAAAATGAAAAATGAAGTATTTAACTTTCCTCCCTTTATTGTTTTTCCGTTTTTGACACTTTCAGTTGGATATAGTTTTTTTTTTGACATAGTTATTTATTTATTTATTTTAGATAAGCAATACTTCATTGATAAAGTACTAGAGGTGTTCAAACCCAAATAACAAGAGTTACATTTTGTTTAGGCAATGAAGTGGATCAAGCCACCAAGAAGACACATCAAAATTGAGATTACAATGAGATCTATAAACCAACCATCTCCAAGATAATTGTTTGATGCGAAAAATAATAGAGTCAATGATAGGCTCCTCGTTCTTGAATAGAAGTGCATTTCTAGCCAACCAAATGCTCCAACACATAGTCAACCAAATTAAGTGTTTTGTTCTCCTAACCTTTTTCCCTTTACTCAACTTTCGGCCCCCACCAAAGACAATGATCGAACAAGCTATCCGCCGCAACAAGATTAGTCCGAAGCCACTCACAAACCCTAGTCCATATCTCCTTAGCAAAAGAGCAGCCCAAAAATAGATGAAGCTGCGTTTCAGTGGCCTGCCAGCATAAGGGACATAAAGATTCATAGTTATTTACTTTACATTTGCCACAGTTCATGATTAATACGTAAATTAAAAAATTCATGGTAAAACGAATTTGGGAACATTTGCACCAGCTTTATCGGTGACTAATCTACACTACACAAGGGAACTTGGTTGGTCAGGTGTATTTGGCTTTGCCAGTCTAGGAACTTGGTTGGATACGTGTACCCAGTTTTGCCAGTTTGTTTAGTTCCCCCTTCTCAATCGAGTTTTTTTGCCACAACAATGGTTCGAACCCGAGCTTATTTACTGCTCAGACCAATTAGTTAATTATTTTGAAGTATGTAAATATATTTAAATTCAACCAATATTTTTATTTTCTTAAATATAGATGTCATAATGAATTCCTAATTTTTAATCGGAATAGTTACAATAATTGTTAAATATAAACAATATGTTATTCAATAATTTTTTTTAAAATTAAACGTTGTTAACAGTGAAAGCGTTAAAATGTAGTGATATTTTTCAGATGGGACAAAAATAATATATTTGGTTTCTTTTTACAATATAATAATATAAAAACGTTATAACATCCCGTTTGTTTTTAATGAATATTTTTTCCAGAATTTTAATATAATAATATAAAAACATTACACTATCCAGAAATTTTCCATTATAAAAAAAACATTATTTTTGTCTTTGTAATGGGGTCTGCAGTATAAATACAGAATTTAGGGGTGGGTTTGTCTTCAATATTCAGAAATTCAAGGCTAAATTCGGAATGATGGGAAACTAAGAATATTGGCTATTGTAGGTTGTGTTTGTTACACAAAAAGATGGCTTTGTGGACCATAAAAGCCACCCACATTTTTAGGGCATTTTACCAAAAATATATTCAACTGTTTTTTGTTTACTCATTTTCTACCTGTCTTCAGAACCCTGCAGCTTTAACTGAAGGGAATCATGATCTAGGAATTTTCCTCTAACTTTTCATCTATCTCTCCTTTAACACATTTTAGTCATCTTATTTCTCTCATTTTTTACTTTTCTCCCTCTTAAAAAAGCCTAGTTAACAAAAGTTTGGAAATACAGAAGTTAGATTACTCTTAAGATAGAAACCGGCTTTATTTAAAACACAATAATAGCTTCAATGCGAGTTGGAATCAAATGAAAAGCTTGATTTACCAAAAAAACACAAATAAAGCTCCTAATCTGGATCCATGTATTTAGCATTGCAGAAGCACCGTTTGCAAGTTAGATAGCTGCCATTCAGCGGTGAATTTATCAATGAATCCAGGAAGAGTCACAGAAGAAGTTAATGACCCACCAGGGCCATAACTTTAAGCAGAAAACGTGGCAACACATTAGCCTATCAAGAACAACACCCCACTTCCAAGTACAGACACATGCCAAGAACGAACTATGATCCTAAAATCTATCCACATGAAATCTCCACCCTCAATAAATCCATCCAACGATCACCAACTCTCTTAAATCACAAACCATATCCACCGTATCAATTAAAAACAACAAAAAATCAAACCCCTTCACTTCTCACTCTCACCATGAGCTCCATCTCCCTCAAATCCTTCGTCGGACTCCGCCAATCCTCACCGGAAACCCCTCATTTCTCCACCCGACCAAAACCCATCACTCTCCGCCGGAACTTCAAGGTCCTCGCCGGAATATCCAGCCCCAAACTCGATGGTCGGAACCTCCGCGTTGCAGTTGTCGGAGGAGGCCCAGCTGGCGGAGCAGCGGCGGAGACACTGGCGAAGGGAGGCATTGAGACGTTCCTTATTGAACGGAAAATGGACAACTGCAAACCATGCGGTGGTGCCATTCCCCTGTGCATGGTGGGAGAATTCGACTTACCACTAGATATCATAGACCGCCGTGTCACCAAGATGAAGATGATTTCTCCGTCGAACGTCGCCGTTGACATTGGCCGCACCCTTAAGCCTCATGAGTACATCGGCATGGTTCGACGTGAGGTGCTTGATGCTTACCTCAGAGACCGGGCTAAAGAAAACGGTGCGAATATCATAAACGGGTTGTTTTTGAAAATGGATATCCCTAAAGATAAAAACTCACCTTACGTGCTTCATTATTCTTCCTACGACGGGAAATCCGGTGCGGTCGGTGAAAAGACCACTTTGGAAGTTGATGCTGTCATTGGCGCCGATGGAGCTAATTCTAGAGTTGCTAAGTCTATTGATGCTGGTGAATATGAATATGCTATAGCATTTCAGGTATATGCTCTTCAAAATTTTATGTTTCTTTTTCTGGGTTGCTGGAGATTTCTCTTTAAAATTAGTAACTTTTAGGGTTTAATGTTAGAAAATGTAAGCTAGAACGGTTTAATTTTAATTGGGTCATGTGCTTTAATGTGATTGAAATTTCTGAAAGGTAACATAAACTTGGCATTAGCATGTGTTAATTTTGATTGTATGGGTTTCTCAGGAGAGGATAAGAATTCCGGATGATAAAATGACATATTATGAGGACCTTGCTGAGATGTATGTGGGTGATGATGTTTCTCCTGATTTCTATGGATGGGTGTTTCCAAAATGTGACCATGTAGCTGTTGGAACTGGTACTGTTACACACAAAGGAGACATCAAAAAGTTCCAACTAGCAACAAGGAAGAGAGCTGAGGACAAGATTTTGGGAGGGAAGATCATTCGAGTGGAGGCTCATCCTATACCGGAACATCCAAGGCCGCGTAGATTGTCTGGTAGAGTGGCGCTTGTAGGTGATGCTGCTGGTTATGTCACAAAATGTTCTGGAGAGGGGATCTATTTTGCAGCAAAGAGTGGGAGGATGTGTGCAGAGGCGATTGTTCAGGGTTCGGCGAATGGGAAGAGGATGGTGGAAGAAGGGGATTTGAGGAAGTATTTGGAGAAGTGGGATAAGACTTATTGGCCTACTTATAAGGTTTTAGATATTCTTCAGAAGGTGTTTTATAGATCTAATCCTGCTAGAGAAGCCTTTGTGGAGATGTGTGCTGATGAGTATGTGCAGAAGATGACTTTTGATAGTTATTTGTATAAGACTGTGGTGCCTGGAAATCCACTTGAGGATATCAAGTTGGCCATTAACACCATTGGAAGCTTGGTGAGGGCTAATGCTTTGAGGAGGGAGATGGATAAACTCAGTGTCTGACTGGTACTTATAAATATTTATCATTCATTTTTTGTGTTGTGTATTTTGTAGTAGTAAACATATGGGGTTAACTATGCCTCCTGTATAAGAAAACAGCTTAAATTTTCAAGCAATCCCATATTGGCACTTTGGCTTGGAGCATTGCAGGAGTTGATTGAAATGTGAAAAAACACTTGTTAAAGTTTAGAGCCCAGCCATCTTTTGCATGTAGTAATATTTGCTGGTATTAATGATTAGGCTCTCAAATTGTGCATGTAAATGACTCAATTAGTGGCTTAATTATTCCAAACTGAATAGTATATATATCAAATATGGTACTTTACATTTATTATCTAATTTGCCTTCCACTTATTTATCTTAATCATGTGAGGAATTAAAGAGCATTGCATATGGATAACCTTCTTTATCATGGAAAATAAAAAGGATTGACATTGAGGTTTATTTGAACAATCTCAAGACCCAAGATCACATATAGTCGACTAGCATGCAAATATCAAAGAAATTAGCAGGGTAGAGTGAACAGCTACTCAGTTCTCTATTATCACGGATTGTGTGTGGAACAATTTGTTAGATTGTGTATATTAGGATAGGATCTAATCTTTGTTTGGAAATCAAATACCCATCTGGTTTCTGATCTATCGGACTATCTATATGTATTGCGTGTAATGCTATTTCGTTGAATTAATTAAAGATAAGTTTTACCCTTAAAGAAATGGTTGGCATTGAGAATAGTGGAGTGTACCTCATTTGGATCTTCTTGATTTTTCCGTTGGGTACCTCTACTCATTTTTATAAGAAGTAAAATGGTCTATTTTGTTCTTAAATATATAAGAAATACAACCTCATTTTCAATATAACAAATGCTCAATTCCTTTTATGCTATTATTTAATTGTGAGAGAAAAAGCTCACTTGTATTCCATAAAAAATATGAAAACACACTAAAAAAATATTTTGAAATAAAATTTAAAATTAGACCACGACAGATACAAATTTACTCTTTTATTGCAATTCTTGATCTTTATGATTTTAATCTTTATTCTTTTATGGATAGGAATGGAGGTATTACTTATTAAATTCATTAAATTCATGTGATATGAGTTTGTTGGCAAAAAAAGGTCCCAGCCCAAAAAAAAATATCCTAGAATAACACACTTTTTTTATTATTTACCAATCTAGCACACATTTTATTTAGTTGAGAAGTCGGTACCCCCCCAAACCGACTTCTCAACGTGATTTTTAAAAAAATTTGATTTTTTCAGTTGAGAAATCGTCACCCCCCAAACCGACTTCTCAACGTGATTTTTAAAAAAAATTTGATTTTTTCAGTTGACGACTTCTCAACTGAAAAAAATCAAATTTTTAAAAAAACACGTTGAGAAGTCGGTTACCGACTTCTCAACTGAAAAAATCAAATTTTTTTAAAAATCACATTGAGAAGTCGGTTTGGGGGGTGACGACTTCTCAACTGAAAAAATCAAAATTTTTTAAAAATCACGTTGAGAAGTCGGTTTGGGGGGTGACGACTTTTCGACTAAACAAAAAGTGTGCTACTTTGGTAAATAATTAAAAAAGTGTGTTATTTTGGAATTTTTTTTTTAATTGTGCTATGACCGTTTTTTTGCCGAGTTTGTTCCTTCTTATCTTTATTTGATGTATAGACTGAAATGAATTGAGGTTAAGATTGATGACATACATCTTAGTGATGTAATGACAATTACAAGTTTACAACTGCATCAAAGTCTGCTTCTGAATTACTAATAAATATAACAAAGAATTGGCGTCCTTACCTCTTGGTTGTATTCAAGGGATGAAGTTGGTAGACCAGTCCAGTAGTAGTACGTGATAACAGGTCATAAATGGTGTAATTTAATTTTTTGTTTTTGAAAAATAATTAAGGTGGTATAGGCTCTGTTTGGTAAAAAAAAAGCGGATAGCGGATAAGCTAGTTTATAGCGGATAGCGGATGAGCAGGTATTGAATTTTAGGTGTTTGGTAAAATTAGTAGTTAAACAAGCTTATAAATATAAAATGACATAAATGGACATTTGTCTTTTGTAATTAATGCTTGAATATGAGAGAAGAATCATTTAATGGTGGATAAATGATGAACTTAGTTAAAATAATAAGGCTAAAATTGGTAGAAAAAATGAAACGCTATAAGCTATAAGCTCAAACGCTACTTCAAGTAGCGTTTCAAAAAACGTTGTAACATAGTGAAAAAGCACTATAAGCTTGTCTTGCCAAATAGTTATTACAAGCTTATCCGCTATAAGTTAGCGGTTTGACTTTGCCAAATAGAGCCATGATATTACCTATTTTTTTCATTGCAGCCTTCTCGAATCAAATTAGTAAGGATGGTAATTCCTCCTTTACGCTAGGATCCTTGCGGGAGTTCTCTTTTTTTTGGAATTCAAGTGTGAATGTTCTTAAAGGATATATAAGAGAGGGAGTCTATACACTCATTACCTTAAGGTTTTGGGTGGAGATATAGTGTCCAAAGCACTTGGTGGTCTGATTCACTGGCTAACTCGTTGAAACAAAAATGAACACTTGGTGGTCTGGTCCATAATAGAGAAGGTAAGAAGTTTAATTTGACTTTTTAAAATGGAGCTACAACTCTTTTAAATGGAGCTATGGTTCTATTTTTTTTTGGTTTAGACCATCGATGGCTGGCTATTCATGAAGTGTCTCAACGTTTCAACTAAAGACTATCACCGCTAGTACTTAGCATCAAATTTCGTACTAGCCAATATCTAGCTTGTCTATTACGAAAATCGAACCCGAGAGTTTCGAGTCGACTCTCTCGTATCCTAGAAGATGAATCTATAATTTAAGTTAAGCCGTGAAAGAAAAATAAAACAAATCTACTCTGTCCAATTTATAACATAGTATCCAATCTCCGCTTCCTTATTCTCCATCCCTAATTGTTTGTACTTAGACCTAAAGAAACTTTATTTTACTTTTTTATTGGAAAAATAAAGCTATTCTTTATTGTATTGATTTTTTTGACACATTTTATTGTATTGATATTCTCAGTGAAAAAAGTTTGAGTTATAACTATTAAATATAATTATAGATATGTTTTGAAATATCAATTAAGAAACTTTTATTTAAGGCAAAATATCTCCCTAAGTCTCTTAACTTATTTATTTGTAACGAATAGGTCTATTAATTTTTTTTAATGCATAAGTCCCTTAACTTATTTATTTATAACGAATAAGTCTTTTAACTTTTTTTTGTAATGCATAGGTCCCTTAACTTTTAAAAATATAACACTATTGCCCCTTTTAACTTATTTAAGGGAGAGATTTTAAGGGGCAATGATGTTATGTTTTTAAAAGTTAAGGGACCTGTGCGTTATAAAAAAAGTTAAGAGACATTATTGTTACAAATAAATAAGTTAAGGGACATATGCGATACAAAACAAAATTAAGAGATCTATTCGTTATAAATAAATAAGTTAAAAAAACCCGAGAGATATTTTGCCATTATTTAACTATTATAAGCTTGCATCCAATTTAACTTTAAATTTGTTATTTTCTTGTAGGGAAAAAAGGAAAAATAAGAAGCGTGGGGGAAATGAACGAACGAACGAACGGTGAGGATGTTGAAAGACAGTGAATTAGGATTTGGGGAGTAGATACTTTGTTTTATTCTCTTGTGTTTAATTGTATGTGTTGTGATGATGGGTATATTTATGTTGAGTTCGGCTTCGGCAGCTTCATAACACCATTCGTTCACCAACCCGTAGGCGGAGATTTCAAACCCAATTTCCCTTTTTAAATCTCTCTCTCTCTCTCTCTCTCTCCCCTAACTTCCCATTATCACTCCCAGGTACGTTCCTTTCCTTTCCAACTTTCTTCTTCTTTCATTCATCTCTCTCTTGTTCACAGATCTCATCCCTCGCCCCAGTTCTATTATTATTAGTATTACTTTGTACTTTGAATATCAATTTCTCTTGGTTTTTATTCCAGATCTGCTCCTTTTAATATGCCGTTCTCTTTAATTTTAATTGTCCTGCTTTCAATTGTCTTTATTGATTTCGTTATACAATTTGCATTTTCCACTGAAATTAATCTGAATACATGTATGATGTTATTACACTTTTTATTTACTCTTAACATTCACATACCAGTGTAGGTTATTTATGTGCATCTTACCCTGCTTCTTTGTGTACTTGTTGTCTTAGTATATCGTTTTCTTTGGGATGGATAACTCTGTATTAAATCGGTTTGATTAAGTAGCAAAATGAACCCTTATATTTTCTTATTTCTTATCTACATTTTTGTTTGGCACTTGATGTATGTGTGTCTGTATGACTGTATGTTAATGTTTTTTTTTTTTTTTTGTATATCAGAGATAGATATGGCAACAGCAGCATCAGCAGCGGCTACCTTTACTATTGGAACCACCCAAAAAGGGAGGTCACTTTCTCAATTAAAGCCTGTTGGATTGAGTTCCAATTCCCAGGTTCATTTTAAGAGCTTTTGTGGCCTCAGGGCCATGTCATCCGTGACATGTCAGTCTGAATTATCCTTCTCAGGCAAGGAAACTTGTGCTGCGCTGCGGGCAACTTTTGCGCCCAAAGCTCAAAAGGAAAACCGACATCTCGACCGCCACTTGCAGCCTCAGGCATCTTTCAAAGTAGCAGTTCTCGGTGCTGCGGGTGGGATTGGTCAGCCGCTGGCACTTCTCATCAAGATGTCCCCTTTGGTTTCCGACCTGCATCTCTATGATATAGCGAATGTCAAAGGAGTTGCTGCTGATATCAGTCATTGCAACACCCCTTCACAAGTATTGGATTTCACTGGTGCTGCTGAGTTAGGAAATTGTTTGAAAGGTGTGGATGTCGTTGTTATACCTGCTGGTGTTCCTAGGAAGCCTGGCATGACCCGTGATGACCTTTTCAACATCAATGCCGGCATAGTTAGAGACTTGGTCTCAGCCGTTGCAGATAATTGCCCTGGTGCTTTTATTCACATTATCAGTAACCCAGTGAACTCTACTGTCCCTATTGCTGCTGAAGTTCTGAAACAAAAGGGTGTCTATGATCCTAAAAAGCTCTTTGGTGTTACCACTCTCGATGTTGTGAGGGCAAACACATTTGTTGCTCAGAGGAAGAACCTGAGGCTGATTGATGTTGATGTCCCGGTTATCGGGGGCCATGCCGGGATTACTATTCTCCCTCTCTTGTCAAAGACAAGACCCTCGGCGAATTTCACTGATGGAGAAGTTGAAGAGTTAACTGTCAGGATTCAAAATGCTGGAACTGAAGTTGTTGAGGCAAAGGCTGGTGCAGGGTCCGCTACTTTGTCAATGGCTTATGCAGCTGCTAGATTTGTTGAATCATCTCTACGTGCGCTTGATGGAGATGCGGATGTGTATGAGTGCGCATTTGTACAATCGGATCTGACTGGCCTTCCGTTTTTTGCTTCAAGGGTGAAGCTTGGTAAGAAAGGAGTTGAAGCTTTGATTCCCTCTGATCTCCAAGGATTGAGTGAGTATGAGCAGAAGGCTTTGGAAGCACTTAAGCCAGAACTTAAGGCCAGCATTGAGAAGGGGATTGCTTTTGCTCAGAAGCAAACCGTTGCTGCTTAACTTTCCTCCTTTCTTTTGAAGTATTTATTCTACAATCTTTAGTGTCCTTGTGAGAGAATATCAAAGGGTGATTTGTTGGGTTATGAATTTATTTGAGCATGAATACCTCTTAGAGAACTTAGGTTGCAGATTTACTTTAGCATCATAACTGCTTCCAGAACTTGGGATTCAAATTTTCCATAGTATCAATTTTACTTCCAGTTTTGTTAGTAGAATAGGAGGGAGCTTCCATTTCTGTTCTCTATATTGATATTTAGTTTTGATCAGAAATCTCTATAGATTACTATCATGTAGAATTGGAAAAATGTAAACGTTGAATGTTGAATAATATGGCCATTGGACCAGTTTGTGTTTTTTAATCTTATAGAATTTTGGCATAATCTTCTCTACACATGCACACATTTTAAGCAACTGTTGGCCTGATTGAACATGCAATACACCATTCAGTCATAGCAATGTCTAGATCACTTGACCCTCTTATAGATGGTTTCTTCACTTTGTTCTTCTGCTATATGAACTTCCAACTTGTCATCTCATTTCTGAGATAGAATGATAGATGCTCTATACATAGTTATTAATAAAATCGACCCGCTGATCGACCTGGTCAGGGCATTGGATTAATGGCCGAACCGTCGGGTCACTCGTCGGCCCGCATGACCCGTGACACTACTAAAAAGTTTTTAACTATTTGTATTTGTAATCAAGTGTAATGATAATTTTTTTTGACATCAATAATGATAAAAAAAATTAAAATATATTAAACAAAATGTGCCTTTACCCAAAAATTAAAGATATTAGTTACTCTTCATGGCCAAATGGATTAGACTGATTTACCTGAATAACAAACACCTAAAAAAGAAAGGAAACAAACGAACAAATCTCTTCTATAAATCAAATGCGCCAAATTCATTTACATAACACTATCTCCCTTAATCTCTCTCCTACCCCTTTTACACTAACTACTAGATCCTACAGTCACATGAAGTTGCAGGGAGCCTTCATCCACTCACTTGGAAATTGCAGTTTAAAACCACCTTAGTAGTAGCTATTTTCACGGCTGCATTTCAACAAAGGCTTTATTCATCCAGGATAAAAAGAATTCAACAAAAAACCAGCAGCAAGGGTTGCTAGTTTTTATTTTAATGGCTCTTGACAATTCATTTCACCAACCCTTGGTGCTCGGCATCCACACATCTATAGCCATCAAAGAATATCCCTACCAATAGTCATTGCAGGAGCAGTGCCCTCTGCGGAACTGGTGTAATCGTTTATGATCCCTGAGAATTACATCACGGTTATAAACCCCAGAAAAATGTTTAAGAAAGTTGTGACAATCAACACATACACGGAGATTAGACGCCACTCTCAGTGTTGTGCCGGGTGGAGTAGCAAGAACCCCAAAAGCAATAGCCAATTTTTCACTGTGATTAGAGAGCACATACCCCTTTTGCTTGTCATCCAGTTTATGTAGCTCAGATGAGAGTTCAACTACAAAACCAGCTATCTTCAGCTGCTTATTAATCTCATCCAGTGTCTCATAAATCTCACTTACTCTCGGATGTGAAATATTATCCACAACAAACTCGTGTACAACTCCTTTCAATTCAATTGTGGTACAACCAGGTGTGGTTATGATTGCTTTTTCTTTCATTAGTTTTCTCAATTCTGCTACCTTGTCCCAGCGTCCAGCTGAAGAATAAATATTTAGAAGCAAAACATAATCTCCAGCTTCTTGAGCTTTCAATTCAATCAAATGTTCAGTCACTCTTTCGCCAAGTGTAACGTGACCATGAATTCTGCAAGCCCCAAGCAAGGTCCTCCACATTGTGGCATCTTGCTTTACCTCCATTGATGTAATAAGCTGATAGGCCTTATCAAGTAAGCCGGCACGACCCAAGAGATCAACCATGCACCCATAATGGTGGATTTTTGGAGTTAACCCAAACTCTGTGGTCATACGGTCAAAAATTGACATTCCCTCATCCACCAATCTAGAATGACTGCAAGCAGAAAGAACACCGGTGAATGTTTGATCATCAGGTTGAATACCCCTTCTCTGCATTTCTTCAAATGCTTCAATGGCTTCTCTTCCATATCCATAAATTGCCATACCAGATATCATTGCACTCCATGAAATCACATTTTTGTTGGGTATTCCCATAAACACCTCATAAGCCTTATCTAAACAACCACACCGTGAATACATAGATATGAGAGAATTAGACAATTTGAGAGCACCACCATAGCCACGTTCCATAATATAACTATGAATTCGTTCACCAAATTCCAAAGCATTCAAACGAGCACAAGCCTGAAGAAGAAGCAAACAAGTAACATCATCGGGCACACATTTATTTCTTTCAGTCTGCATAACATCAAACAAGCTCAAAGCATCCCGGGTCCGATTATTTCGAATACAGCAAGAGATCATTACATTCCAAGCAATAATATCCCTGTGAGGCATCTCATCAAACACCTTACATGCATCATCACCTTTCTGGCATTGTGAATACAAGTCCATGACCGCAGTGAGCAAAAGAGTATCTAATTGATGCCCATCTTTGAAGATGTTGCAATGAACCTGGACCCCTCCAGAAAGATACAAAAACCGGATACATGACTTAACAGCCAAAGAAGAGGATAAAGGGTCACAAGCAATGGCTTTTCTTCTCATATCTCTGTATAAAAATAGACCCTTTTGGGGTGAATCACTCACGGAATAAGCCCTGATCATGGTATTGTAATGAGAAACAAAGGGGTATTTGATTTGGTGAAAGAAACGCTGGGAATAGTTGAGGTCTTGTAAAGGGCCAGACAGAGCTAGACGGGACAAAAAACGAAGAGCAACTGTAGGGTCTTGAATGAGGGTTGTGTAGAGAATGTGAGCATGGATTTGGAGCAAATGGGTCTTATACTTCACAGATTTTATATGAGAAATTATCCGTTCTTTGTGAGTTAGAGGGAAATCATGAGCCAACACGGGTCTGAGTTTTCCCTCAAAATCCAGTTTTCGGATAATATCTGATATAAAATCCGTTCTTTGGGGAGTGGAATAATAGTGATGAAGATGAATACTAATGGCGGCAGTGAAAGAAGAGAGAGAAAGATATGGAAATTGAAGAAAACGGTTTGAGCATGAGAAAAGATTGTGTGAGGACCAAACTGGTGCCATCTTTAAAATGTGGAGTTACATTTATGTGGCAGTTCACTTCATGGCATCTGCCACAAATCCATTCCAACACCAAAAAACAAGCTGTCCATCTACGAAATCTGGAAAAAGTCAGAAAGGGTTTCTCCCGCCGTGGTGCAACTGATGGAAGAAATAAATGGTTTTAGTTGGACGGCTTCTTTAAAACCTTTGCAAGAAATAATGGTTTCTAAAAGAGTAGACGAATTCATCTCTCACAGTTTTATCGAGACACATTGTTAACCGACAATTCCAAAACGAGACACGTTAGTCCTACTAAACTTCTCCTACATGGCACATTAAGTGCCACGCTATCATGTTAGATGTCACAGATGCGTTCATTTTTGGCCAAATTCGACCATAAAATTACAAATTTAAAAAAGTGACGAATTA
The DNA here is from genome assembly GCA_963573325.1 of Astragalus glycyphyllos. Lineage (NCBI taxonomy): Eukaryota > Viridiplantae > Streptophyta > Magnoliopsida > Fabales > Fabaceae > Astragalus > Astragalus glycyphyllos. The sequence continues at coordinate 57,738,884 of OY754308.1, read as the reverse complement.
GTCCTGACAATTTTTGGGACAAATTCTTCTTTCTATGCATTTTCATGGGTAGAAATAGACTTTTTCCATCTATGCAATGCAAACCCTTATTTACCCTAAACTCATCCCAATATAGTTTGGCAGCTTCCTGCCCTTAAGAAAACTACTTCTCATAGCTTTATGTAATGCAGAAGATTTATATTTGTATGAGTTATTATAGAGATAGTGATAGAGACCTTCAGCTAGATCTCTAGCTCAACCTGATTTCAAAGTAAAATTTATCAGTCTTTTTGTGCCACATCGCTTTGTGCTCCGCTCTTCCATTCCGCCAAAACCTCCAAGTGTTAAAAATATCAGAATCGTTGAAACTACTTTTATTCTTGTATATGTGCTTCTCTGTTTTAAAAATGGATAAAATCGTCAAGAAGTTGTCCTTACTCAATAGACAGTCCACAATAAAAGAAGCAAAATCTTCACTTACGTACGAGTTTACAATTTTCCATCACCAAACATCAAAATATAAAATGTATTCCTAGTATATCACTTGGCTAATTAATTTTTGATATTTTTATGTATAGTTGCAACTCCAAAACAGATTAGGGAGATGATGAAAGTGGATGGTTTGCTCCGGTGTTCAGACTTCAGAAAACGTGCTGAGACTGTTTAGGAACAGTTATAGAAATCTAAAAACAACTTAATTTTAACGGAAGTAATTATCAGCAACATATAGTATTATATGCTGAAACGACCCTACAAAACAAAAGATTGAACATTCTTAATTTAAACATTTCATGGGAGAGTCAATCTTGACATGTAGATATTCTGGAAACATAACAGCTATCGCCCCCAACCCCCCATCCCAAAATAACTAAACTAAACCGTTATGTTGCAAGCTGAATTACGCACGTGCAATAGAGATTTGGTGTCTCGTTCTTCTTCAACATCAGTATATTTAGCTGTGATGTCAATTGCTTTAACTTTAATAGTATCACTGAAAGAAAAATGTGGACCCATCTCTTCCATGAGCTTTCTCTTCTTGTAGTTGGCCTTAAAACAAGCCTGTCTAAGCCTTTTTGTATCATTTTCCAACTCCATATCCGGCATCTCCTCAATCAACTTCTTCTCCTTTTCTAATATCTCAATTGCATTCCTCATTTTTTCTTCATTCCCTTCCCCATCCTCTTTCATTAACTCCTGCAAGCCCCATCAAATCCAACAAAATTAGAACACAGCCCCATATATATATATATATATATATATATATTTATCACTATAATAAATAAATTAACGATCAACATGCATGCACCTGTATATTATTTATCAAAGTTTGGAGGCTCGTAAGCTTCCTGTGGGGCCACCTTCTAATACCCAATTCCCTACACCTTTTCTTCAAAAGTGTGAGGCCCACATTTAGCTCTTTGGCTGCTTCTGTTATAGGCATATAGAAGTACTGAGATATGATCTTCCTTGGTAAATTTTTGGTGCAGCTTCTCTCTTCTCCCACATTAAGTTTCCCATCCTCAAGCGTAACAGTCCCACGTTTTTTATTAGTGCAATATGAAAGAACTTTTTCTGAATCAAACCCAGCATCGATTTCGCTCCACACAGAAAACCCTTCCTTAGTAACATCATAAAAATCATAGTCTGCAGTAACATTAATAAAAAAAACCAGCACACAAATAAGGACAAGCAGTTGAATAGCAATGTCTATACTATATAGAACATTAAGAGTTGAACCTTGGACGCTTAGTGTGGGTTGAATGGAGAGAGATTCATATAAAGGATCTGAAAGGTAACACTCCGCAAGAGGAAGAGCGTCAAGCCAATTCATTGCGGAAATTACGTCCTCAGGCCAATCCATTGTGGTATAGTCACTTCCATTTCCGCTGTTAAAACATTCCAATGATGAAAAGTTAGAAACAAGAGTTTCATAGGGAGATAATGTGAACAAGATATGAAGGACTAAAGTTTAATGGTTTTACCTGTAAGAAAATTGGCATGTAAATGGAAATGGCTTTTCCTCAATGTCATAGTAAGCGTTCCAACTCATAAGTGGCTGAGCCTCCATTATAGAATTTAGAGGAAAGATTATAGAAGTATGAAGATTAAGTAAACAATATGATTCTACTGAGTTGTAGGGGATTTATAAGATTATTGGCAATATATATGAGATGAAAGTATGAATATGATGATGATCGAGGACAATGAATTATCATCATTGTAACTAAAGGATGCAATTACTTTGGAGAATGTGCGCGCCGTCTTGTATGCGTGAATGCGTTTTAAATGGTGAGAGTTACAAGATCATTTTAATTACTAGGATAAATCCAAGAGTTTTGTTTCATCTCAGCCGTTGGATTCAAACATAAAATTAAAATCGCCGATTTTTTTATCTGATGAATATCTCATCTGCTTTTTTGTTTATGCTGTCCCTCAATGATCTAAAGCAAAAAAATAAAAAAAGATCCAAAGGTTAATAAACAAGATGATAAGGTCTACTATACTGCTTTGTAGCTAGCAGAATAGATACCAAAATTAATCATAATTTTGGTGATCTTTGTGCAGAATATAACAAAGCACTCAGCATGGATCAAGCAACCTCAGTTAAATAGATACGGAAAATCGATTAAATACTTAGTACTAGTAGATGGTAGCTAATACAACCTAGCATCATAATTAAGTTTAGGAAACGCAATTATCAATTCGTGGATGAGCTTCATTTTTTGTTGAGAATATGATTGAAAGGCATGCTAAATTTCCATGATAGTACTCTCTATGGATCAAGCAACCTCAGTTAAACAGTCATCGAAAAATCAAAAGATAAGGTTAGTTTCCTGACCATGCATGCATGATGCATACTTGCGCGAAAATGTGAGATTGCAACCAAGTACAATGGCATAAATCATAATCATCACTCTACACCAATTTCCTAGAAATCTAGCAATTAATTGTTGGTTTTATTACTACTATTGGAGCAAATAGACGGCTCATTAAGGCTAATTAATCCTTCATTTTTCCTCTTCAAATTAATAACTGTTGATTAATTTCTGCGTTTAACTTTTAACCGAAGGCGAAAGAAATGAACTCACAAGTCACAACTACCATTTCGTCCATGGAGATGTAACGGACTCATAAAAAGAACTTACTATTATTTATCACCAGTTCACCATCTGATATGAAGAGAATTTGGTGATGTAGAATTGTGAACTTGCGACCCTCACTCGATAATTGACACTAGGATGGTAATGAACACCCTCTGAGGATGAGGAGAGTACTACAGTGCATGTACCCAAGTCTTCACGTGCATGGACATCAACTTAGTGCTTGTCTCCATATTCTCTAGGCACCATAGTGCCCCAGTATCCACACCCGCTATCCGCACTTTAACTGTGAAAAAATAATAAATAACGTAAAAAACATCATCTAATTAATTTTATTTTTCAAATCTATACTAGTACTATAGTATTTTAAGTATATGTTTACTAACTTTAAATTTTTAAAGTTGAATATACTTGAATTTATAATCTTAGCAATATATATATATATATATATATATATCTGTGTGTGTGGGTATGTGTGCGCCCGCACGTGTGTGAGTGTGCAGGTGTTGGGGCGAGGTGGGTACTAACTTTTTTTTTGAACCGCTCATTCGTTGAAGAGATTGTTATTTTCGCTCTAAACGGATTTACTTAAATTCGTTTCATTGTAAACTAACCTACATCTGTTTATGGCTCCACGGAACTAAGCATTTCCGTTTTTCACTTAACAGAAGTAATAAGGAAATCTGTTTTCATGTTCGGAATTACATAAATCTGTTTTTCATCTGTTGAATATTTTTTTTTGCAGTGACTTTTCCGGTTGAGGTCTTAGAGCAGATCTTGAGTAGGCTCCCTGACAAGTACCTCATGCAACTCAAGTGTGTCTACAAGTATTGGCTATTGCTGATCTCTTCCAATAAACAATTCTCCAAGTAGCACCTTCAAATGTCAATTCAGCGCCATCACCTCATCACTTCCGACCTCATGGATTACCCCTCTTCTCCATCTTGACAACGGTGACGACTCCCCCCGGTGCAGCTTCAACACCCTCTCAACAATCAGAGTCCCTACCATCGGCTTGTTGGGTCTTGCGGTGACTCTTGTATTGCCATCGATAATAGTTTTACTCTTTTATGGAACCCTTCGATAAGAAAATTCAAGCTACTTCCGGACGTACAAAATCCACATCCAGAGAGAATAAGCTTCACAGTCGATGACTTAATACATACAATTAAGGTCGTTGCTGTTTATTGCTATAAATGTTATGATGGGCGTAGGCTGCTTTATGAAGCAGAGATCAATGCTTATATATTGGGTACAAATATTTGGAAAAGGATTGATTAGAAGTTCCCATGTCAAGGATTCCCAGAGCCTTTTTTTATTTGCATTATTCGTCAATGGTTATGCTAATTGGATGTCATATGATACTGGTCGTGTGCAGGTTGTTGTTTCTCTTCATCGGGGGCCGAGTCTTATGGACAGGTATTGCAGTCGAACTATGAGAATGTGGTTGTTTTGTATAAATCAATGAGTGTATTGAGAGATTGCTTGTCTATCGTTGCTCATTGTAGCAATTTTGTTGATATCTGGGTCATGAAGGAGTATGGTGTTACGGAGTCTTGAACTAAACTGTTCAATGTGCCCACAACAGATGTTGCTACTCAATTCGGTAACAATCTATATATATCGAAATGCTAGACCACTATTTATGTTTCTGAGGACTCTGAAGACGAAGAGGTGATTTTGGAGCTTTTCTCAAGGTTTTTTGTCTACAACTCTAGTGATGGTACTTTCAAGACTTCTGAAATTGAACATCTTCAAAACAACACCATGTTTCAGAGAGATGATGCTTTTTTGGTCCCGACCATCTACGTTGAGAGTTTGATATCACCTTGTGATTAGTTCTCGGATGACAGTTTATTTATATTGTTGTTTGTTGTTTTATTTTCTTGGACTGTACTGTTTGAACTATTTTATTATTGTTCTTTTATTATCTTAGAATTTTTAAATTAAAAATTTATTTTCATTGATGCAAACATACAAACTAACATAAAAAGTAAAACATAAACAACAACAATAAAATTTTTAAACTCGCGGTCCTCCAGCATACAAAGGACGTATTATCTCATTGACGCTCCGTTAAAATGTTTAAATTTTCAAACTCTGCACGTATATAGCTCCAACGACTTACGATCCTGAAGCATGTCATGTATGTTCAACATGTTTTGTACGTCATCATCAGTCTTGATCATCATGGACGAGAAGTAAATGCGGCCATCGTCTTTGTGATCCGGTTTGCGATAAGTGATGCTAGTGACCTTAATCACTTGAACTTTGAGCTACACTTTATCCTTCAAACCGTCGAAGGTGATGTCTTTGTGGAGCCTACATAAAATAGACCTTGGACATGATCAGAAGAAGACACCATCTTCTCTCATGATAAATCCGTTTTGGTAATTAACAAAACGGATTTACCTTATAATCAAGTAAATCTGTTAGCATCATGTAACAAAGATGGATTTATACATAAAAACGGTAATTCCGTTTTTTAAAATTATAAAAACGGATAAATAAATTTTTCAATATATCTGTTTTTAAAATTTTGGTAAAAACAGATTTATGTATGTTTCAATACTTCCGTTTTGTTATTTATTCAAAACGGATTTATCCAAGCGTTATGTAAATCCGTTGTTAATATTTTTATCAGGGGTATTTTTGGAATAAAATTTTTTGTGGGGGTATAAACTGAATGTGTGGGGGTACAAAAAAAAACCTTATTTGTTTATATATAAATATCTTTGGATGTTTTAGCTCTTCAATGGACTATAGTAGAATGGGTTTTTTTTCGTAACCCCCCATTATACCGTATACCCCCATAATTGACCAAAGGGACGAAACTACCCCTGAAATCAAAAAAAATTCCAGAATTACGTCAAAATGAGGTAAATTCGGAAAACACTTTTTTTTCGGATTTCCGGATTTACCTCATTTTAGTGTAAATCCGGAAGGTTAACTGTGTTTCGGAAATACGTCAAAATGACGTAAATTCGGGAATCCCAAAAAAATTGGTTCCACATTTATGTTGTAAATTCGGGAATCCCACTAGTGCTCAATATTTCACTGACATTTCACGTGTTGCAGTGCAGTTATACTCAATATTTCACGTGTTGATTCAAGTATTCAACCAATGGAGTGATTCAACCATTTAAATATATGTGCAGTATTTTACTCAATGTTCCCATCAGATCAAACTTGCCACGTTACACTCACATGTTTGCAGTAATTTCGGAACAACAGAATGTGAATGCGGAACAAATTTAAAAAATTCTTCTCAAAAACATGGTAAGTTCGGAACACTTTTGTTGGTTATTTCCGAAAACATCTTAAAAAGAGGTATTTCAGGAAGCTAATTTGGCTTCCGAAAATACCATTTTTGAGGTGTTTCCAGAAAGTTTTAAATAAATGGTTTCCGGATTTGTCTATATTTCCGGAAATTTTTTAAAAAGCGTTTTTTTTAATAAAAATATTCGGGGTGTTTTGGGGTTTATAAGGGTTATGGGGTATAAGGAGGGGGGTAGCAGAAAAAAAAAACCCTAGTAGAATAGAGCAATTATTAGACAGCAATACTAAAACTATTATATTTTTTTACCAGACTAAAACTTAGATCTCACCACTTATAATTTCAATATCCTAAATATTGATTAATTTTGAGTTTCCAAAAGTCAATATGCTCAGTATCCATACCACTTCAATATGAACATACTTGAAAGGTTTAAGTCTATTTGGAGTGGCCTAAGAAATTATGATACTTTTATCTTTAGCATTTTCGCTATAGCATCATGAATCAATATTTGGATTATAGTGTGCATTCTCATCTTAACCAAAGAAATAGTGAGCATTCTCATTGATGAGTGGTGAGCAATTGGCCTAAGTAGTAGTGCCTAGTAAAAGCTCAACCACAAATATCTAAGAGAATAGCTGGAAATAAATAATTTAGCCTTGAATTTGTAAAACAATTGTATTGGCAGAAAATTAAAAATCTAGAACATCAAATACTCATTATTGGTTGAGTTTATTGACCGCAACCTACCCAATAATCTTATGAACTGAGAACTATCTTGTAGTGGTTCACCATCAATGGAGCACAATTTCAAGTTGGGAGCCTTGGTAGAGTAGTTGGTTTGTTGGTAAGGAAATCAGTGTCCTCAAGTAAACAGAGAACATATGTCCTTTAAGAAAGATATATTCCATGTTAGGACATGGCAACCTCCAAACTCAAAATATCATAGGCTGCCAATAACTTTCAATTCGAACATAGTTTATCGTTTCGATTGTACCTGCATTTGTATTATTGTAGGGGAGGACCGGCTATGATTATATCATCCACATATACAAATACAAATAAAGCCACAAAGGCAGCGGTCGCGGCTCTAAGTGACCCATTGGTGAACAAGCTATAATCACTAAGTAACTTCTCTAACAGTTCCAAACAACTAACTAACTAATCAAATAACTTCTCTAAGAGTTGATGTGGTAAGAGCTGACATGTACTGGCCGAGTTTATTGACCGTGAAGCTAATGTCGGGGCGTGGAATGATTAGATAAAGCAACCTACTCAATAATCTTATGTACTAAGAACTATCTTGTAGTGGTTCAGCGTCAATGGAGAAATTTCAAGTTGGGATCCATGGGTAGAGTAGTTGGTTTGTTGGTAAGGAAACTAATGTGCTCAAGTAAGGAGAGAACATATTTCGTTTGAGAAATATATATTCTATGTTAGGACATGGCAACCTCCAAACTCAAAATATCATAGGCTGCCAATAACTTTCAATATGAACATAGTTTATAGTTTCTGTTGTACCTGCATTTGTATTAAGGCAGGAGAGGACAACCACATATATTAATAAAGCCACAAAGGTAGCTATGAGTCTCTGACCCAATGGTAAACAAGCAATGATCACTAAACAACTTCTCTAGCAGTTGATAACTAAACAACTAACTAACTAAATAACTGCTAGCAATTTGATAACTTAATAAAACATTCTAAACTTAAACTCAAAACACAACCAAGACCAACCAGTATTAGCAGTAATGACAGCACTCAGTGTTTCGAGTTTTCCTTTTTCCCACCTCCCCCTTTTCCACGATGCTTTGCTCCACCACCTAATGCCCTGTTTACATCAGGTTTCAATTGCATAGCTTCTGGCAAGGGAAGAATATGATCCACACATTTACGGAAACTAAAATCATCAACCGATTCATCCTCTCTGATGAGGAAGAAGCATTTACTTTTCCACATGGGGTGCTTGCGGATTTGGAATGCAATAATTCCTCCACCAATCTTCTTATCAGCCTCTTGATGACCGTTCTTAACCAATTCCAGTAACATTGTATGTTCATACTGCCACACAAAACAACCCAAATTCAATTAAGTAAGAATTCAAGTTAAATTTGAAATCCCTATGTCATATTTTGATGCCACATAATTTTTTTAAAAAAATGCACTTCATAAGGCAATTAATCGCATAAAGAATAAGTCTTAGGGGAATTCAGGTCCATATCAATGTCTAAATTCAATCCAATCATCCAATTATACAAAATAAATACCATCAATTCACATATTTGCCACCCTTTTGCAATAAGGCTTCTAAAGGTATAGAGCCACAGTTTTCTGGAGAAAACAGTGCACAGAGTACTTTTTTTTGGTTGCCTTTGACCTCACTCCGGTGTCGGGGGAAATGGACCTGAATAATTTGAAGTTCGACCAGGAGGTAAGTAAAGCCTGGCTCATCTCCCGAATCCAACCCAGACACAGAGTACTTATATAATAACGAGTTAAACTAAACCAATAAAGACCAACATGGATACAAAATAAGGGCACAATATTATACCAATTTTGTAACGCATAGAGAGGGGAATTCTTATTCTCCAAATACATAGTACATATATATTTGAAATTTTAGCTGGAAAATAAAAAATTTGCACATAAACATGGTGAACATAGAAACAACATCAAAATCAAGACATGCATAAGAAGTTAGTAGTAGATGAAATGATGATGGTTATAATGGTGGAAATACCTTGTTAACATTAACAGAAGGAGGCCATGCGTGAAGTAAACCGTAGAAATAATCGAATAACTCCAAGGAAGAGCCGAAAGTTTTGAAACCCAATTTCACAGGACCTGATGATTTCTTCTCTTCTTCTACCTCATCCACCTTCGGTTTCTTGGAAGCACGCTCTTTTTGGTCCTCTTCTCTGGCTCGCTTCTGGTTAGACTCTCCGTTCGCTCCTGATTCGCTTGAGGGGACCAAGGCGGGTTCAGTGTTTTCGACAACCATGTCTACAGCGGCGGCGGCAGCGGCGGCATCCATGGTGTTGGGCTCGACCAGTTTCGGTTCCGGTGCAGCGGGTTCCGAATTTTCAAAAGGATTTTGATTAAAAATAAAAACCCTATAATGGTGACCATATTTATATTTCCCTACTAATTAATTTGGCGTGTGTTTAAAATTTAAGTTAAATTTGTTGGTCACAAAATTTAAGTAAATTATACTTTGGTCTTATTTTTTCAAAAAACAAAATATACTTTGGTCTTGTATTTTTAGTTTAGGTTTTAGATTTGAGTTTAATTTACATACAAATACTGGGTATAGGTTTTTATAACCACCCCAATCACAATTCATGAAGTGGTCGGTTATTAGTTGACTAATTAATTGGTGGTTACCAATTGACAAATTTCTTTTTAATGATGTGTAATTGGTAGATAGTGTAAAACATGTATACACCCATTGTGTATATAAATTAAATCATTTAGATTTACCGTTTGTTGAAGAAAAAAATAGGTTTCCTATTATTTGTTTTATTTTTATATCTTGATTTTTTCAGTGTACAAATTATAATAATTGTCTTTTCCCCTACAATTTTGGATAAAATAAGACTACATAGGTGGTCCAAGATCAAAAGGTGGAAAAAAAGTTTAATTTAATAATAGAATGATCCATATATAAGCATATCTACATCTAAGTAGAACATTGCAATTTTCTCCGAAACCCACATCTTCCTTTCTAAGACACATCTATAAGCCACCCTGACATCAAGAAGACACCTTGAGGGCGACTAAGAGTGACTCGATCATGCATCCTCAAAGACTCGCATATGTGACCCATCCACCACGACCCATGGGTTCGTTCCTTGATAATATGATTCACCTCCCATAAACTTCTCCACACAAAACTAGAGTTGCTTTCGGGTGATGCCTCTAAAAAACCTCACTTCAAAAAATATTTAGCTTTGAAGAGCTTTGAAACAAGAGTATCTAATTGAGTCATCAACATCCCAGCATGCTTCCCAATCAATGCGATATTATCATATTAAATACATACAAGTTTCTGAATACCACACCCCCTTATCCTTACTCGTGGAGAGCTTATCCAAGGCCAACCCTTTTATCCCTTTACCTCATTCTCCCCCACTTCCCCGCCAAAAAGAATTCATCACCCATTCAATTTCGTCCCCAAGAGATGGTGGAAGAAGGAAAATATACTCATAAAATAAGTGGATGGACTGGAGTAACGATTTAATTATAATAGTTTTTTCTTGCTTTTGGGAGAGACCTGCCACCCCAAGAGTTAATCTTGTTCCACACTCTATCCATGATAAACTTGAATAAGGTCTTCTTGCTCCTGCCCACCATAGATGACAATCCAAGATATTTACTTGCGCCCATATAAATTTGAACCTGAAAGAAACTAGCAATATCGCCACAGATTTCTTCTTCCACATTCTTGCTATAAAATATTTTCAACTTTAGAAGTTAATCTGCTCACCTGATGCATCTTCATTTTTTACTATTATGGTCTTACCTATCTTAATTTTTGACTATTTAGGTCTCATTATTTTTATTATTTATTATTGTCTCCTAATATTTTATTGGCGATTTTTTTTAAATCAATTTATCATGTACAATGACTGTGGAGACTAATCATTCAAAGTACCGAATATTCATTTAAGGGATTGACCTTTCCTGTTTTTCCATACGCACTAACCAGAGATTGAACGCAAGATCAAATAATTAAGAGACCCAAGTAACTTGATGATCAACCAAAAGTTGTTGAAACCAACTCGTAGCACATACAATGTTACCAAATTCAGCTTCTTTTCTTGACTTCCAAATTCAATAAACTTTCTGATTGCAATTCTTAAGCTCTTACAATTTTGTGAATTTCCTTCCAAATCTCTAATGGAAAATCTTTTCAAATCCATTTTCCCAATAAGGAAATAATAAGGGATATTGAAGGATGTAGTTACTTCTGTTAATAAAGTACAAATCATGCTAAACATTTATCTTCTCTGTTATCCTTTTTTGGAGTTGTTTATCTCCCGAAATTGCCTCTATTATGCATAATGTTTCTTTTTTTGCTGCAAGTCCCTAGATTTCACTTCTACTTCCTCTCTGTCATAAAGACTATCCCTTATTAGGCTGTCAACATCTTCACAATATGAAGACTAATTTTTTTTCATTGTATATCAGTTCATTTTTTGAGTGTTTAGCCTTTCCTTACCTTAACTGTGTATTCTATAATAGGTACATTGTGGAAGATCTTTACCCCTTTGCTGATCAATCATTGTAGTGAATGTTGTTGTAACAAGAGACAGCAATGGGACAAGGACCACTTTTGCAGATTGACAAATGTAACATTAATTAGTGATCACTTTTGCAATTTGACTACTGCAATTTTAGAGCAAGATTTGTCCCTTCCTCCCCAATCCCTTACCCTCCATGATTCTCTTTTCTCTTAATTAACATGATGAAACATATGAATTACCTTGTCTGTTGGAACCATGAATTAATAAAATATAAAAAGAGAGGATAAGAGATAAGATCATGAGAGGATATACAGGCTGGAAAAGAGTTAAGGGTGGTCATTATTATGGATAAGCGAGAAAAATAAAGGAAGAAGAAGACCATATTTGGAAGCAAAGAAACGTCTTGTTTAAAACTTGGAATGGAGTTTTTTGGGGCTAAGCAATCCAAAGGGAAATAAGAAAAGCATAAAGGAACTCCATTAAGCACAAGAAACCGAGACTGCAATTTTAGTTGCATGGAGAGAAGAGCTTGGAATTCTAAAGATAGTTAGCATAAACTATAAAGAGAGTGTTGCTAGAAACATAAAAGATAGTTATTGATTGGTTTGTTTTTCCATAGTGGTTTCTATTCCCCACCTTCTCCCAAAATTCTCTACTTTTAATAGCTTTCTTGTCTCTGTTGCACTAACATTAATGCAATGGGGTTCATTACTTTAGGTTTGAATTGAAACTAATTCAACACTACAAAGTTAGTTTAAGGTGGGGGGATGTCTCCCACTATAAATTGTCATGTTACATATATATGATGTGGGAGTCTCAACACATCATGTTACATATATATCATCTTAAAATTTTGGTTGGACCTAACTCAACCCTAAAAATCGATTTAGAGGTGTAGATGTGTCCTACTTATAAATTCTTTTTGAGGCCATTCACATTTGATGTGGTACTTTCAATACTTAAAAATGGGGAAGTGAGAAATTAATATTAGGGACTACAATTTGTCGCTTAATTGATTAACTTGATAAACAGACATAAATTTTAGAGGTTATTTGATAAATTTCCATAGTTTAAGAGCTAAACGAGAGAGTGATATTTTATGGACTAAAGTGATGGCTTATTCTTAAAGTAGCACTAACGCCGTTTTACAACTAGTCCCAAGAGAATTTGAACTTCGTGTCTTAACGTTACAAGATCAAACTCTTACCACTAAACTTGTCTCATGGATATTGTATAACATGTCTAATGGTTGGAGGATTTTTTTATTTATTATAAGTCATTCTTAATAGTTTCAGAAAAAAATAAAACAACATTAGAACTTCAGAGAAAAAAAAAGTAAACATGTTTAAAAAAACTCTTTGTTGTAAATTTTATTTTATAAACAATTATAAAAATAATTCCTTTATACTATATTTATTTTATTTCTTATTTTAAGGTATTATACAGAAAAACGAAAATAAACATGATATATTTATAATTATTAATAAAAAAAACTATTAAAATGTTTTCTTATACAATGTGAGCGCTTTTTTCTTCAATAAAATAACGTCAGAAACAATGTTTTTAAAACATACCGCTTTCAGGTTATGGTTCACCCGATTCAACCATGGTTAAACATTATGACTAATAAATAAGTAAATAAAAATAAATAAGTATTAAATTTTGGAGAAAAGGTAAATAAAACTCAAAAATCATTTCAAATGGTTCAACTCAATTCAATTGGTAGTTTAACTGCGATTCAATTAGACTCCAATCGAAGTTCAACGAGCCACCGAACTATCTAATTATCAATTCAACTGGTTGAACCCGTCTTCCATTCCCTCTCTCACAGAAGGCAGTTCATTCAATTAAGCAATATGCATCGAATCACCGCTTGTTGGCAAATGCCTTCGAGACATGATACAAATGAAAATGGATTGTCTAACTTTGGTAACTTTAGGCTTTTTGATAAGAGAGAAAGATGAAAAATGAAGGGAAAAAATATAATGAGAGAGAATGAGTTGAAGGAGACTAGGAGAGAGATAGACTCAAAGTTAGGGAAAGGGAAACTGAATGAAAAGATACTTGGCTTCCCAAGAATTTTGTTCCAATTAACTTTTATTCAAAACCTGTCAATACCTTCTTCTGAAGCAGCCTTATATATTTGCTTCTGTGGCATGCTTATGATTGAGGTGAATCTAAAAACTTCCTTGATCCTTCCCTACCAGTTCTGGTTTCCTCATGCTTTATGCTTTAGTCTTCCAAGTTTCATACCAGATAACTTTTAAGCATGAATAACAAGAAATAAGCAACTTTAGTTAACTTGTATCCTCTTCGTTGGTTCAAATACACAAGTTTCTGTTATTAATCAACATTTGCAATAGCAGAAAAAATAAACATGAGTCTCTTGACTTTTAGAGGCTTGTTTGTTTTAGTTTTTGTTGGCGTTTTAGCTTTTCAACCATTTCATGTTTCTGGTTTGAGAAGCAAAGATCTTGCTCTGAGATGGGACCAGGGACAATTTCGTATTTTAAAGGATGTTGCAATGGAAGATTTGAAATCTAAGAGGGAGTTGGCACCTTCACCTTCATTGGATTTTGATCCTTATCAATCAAACAAAAGGACAGTTAGAAAAGGGTCAGACCCAATTCACAATAGATGTTGATTTGCTGTGTCTGTGCTGAGAAATGACAAGAAAATTTTCAATACAAATACAAAAGGAAAATGTTGTTGAAAAGGTTGGTTAGTTTTCTATATATTTTTTTATATTTAACCAAGAGGGTGGTTAGTTTTCTACATTTTTTTTTATATTTATTTTTTGCTCTACTTGAGTCTATCTGTCAGTTGAAAAATTCCAGATGAAACAAATATTTCAGCCAACATTGTTTCTAATTGATAGAGGTAGAGAAAACATAGTAATTTACCAATTGCAATAGTTAGTTGGATAGTTGATGATCTTGTACTCTTGTTAGTTCTCAAATCCAAAATTAACAGAAGTACAGAACATAGTACATTTCTCTTTTATTTATTTTCTCCTATGAAAAGAATATACATTGCTTTCATTCTCTATTTATGCTTGTGCTTGTTTACCCCGACAAATAGGAGATCCGTAGCAGAGTCATTAGTTTATTAAGCTTAAGGCTTCAAGTCTTCAATTTAGAGGCCTCAAGTCAAAAGGATACAACTTAGGCTCACGAAACCATATATATCATTCAGTACGTTAATGTTAATGGAACCTTTTTTCTTGACAAAATGTTAATGGAACTTCAAAACTCGTGCTGCATGAAAATCAGACGACTTGTACGGTGTTAGACCATACAAGCCTAGTTGAAACCTTAGTAGGTATAATGCCTAAAGATTCTTTCCACTCTCTCACACTAAGCGATAGATTCAGAAATTTTTACCAGTGGGGGCAAAAAAACAGCTTATAACATTTTCTCAAAAAATTGGTAAAAAGGTAAAATTAGTACCTAAATTTCTACCGATTATATAGCCAAAAGGGTAATGTTAGTATCAACTTATTCTCTTTTTTATTTCCTCTTGTAATGGGGGTAAAATACATTTGTTATACATATTTTTAACCAAAATAATTTGTTATACATCTGTCATTAATGATTCTTGTGATCCAACGCAGGTTCGGACCACGGTCATCCGAACCAGTTCGGATCTTAAAGCACCGAACATACAGACACCCCCATTTTACACAGGTTCGGAGCACGGCCATCTGAACCGGTTCAGACGACCGTGCGCCGAACCAGTTAAAAATGCAGCGTGAGGGGTGTTTCACGTAAGGGTATTTTAGGAATATTTAAGGGTTGGGGGTGTCTAATGAGTAGCTAAGGGGTTGGACGAAGTATGAGCCAAAATATATTAGAGAGACATTGAACAGAAAAGTTAATAATTTTCTCTCGCTCAAGCTTAATCCAAGAGGAACAACACCTAAACTCATTCAAATGATCCAAGTTACTAAAGAGCTCAATGTTGGGGCATGATTTTGTTCCATTAGTCATTTTTAATTTAAGTAGGTATTTAAAGTTCTTTCTAATTTTAAATTTGGCCTATTTTCTCTTAATAACGACTAAACTTGTTTGGGCTAGGGAGGCGCATAACTAAAAAGATGAGGTGCAACTTAGAGAGCTATTTTAGTCATGCAATAATGACCTATTTTTGGAAAGTTAGATAATCGTTCAACAGTCTCCACCACAATTTTGGAAGCATACTTAAGTTGAACAGAATGAGATCTCGCCCCCCAAACCTTACACCTTATAGGCCTACACACCTTTAACCACTTGACCCAAAAGAACTTCTTCTCCCCTTAGCCCCCCAAAGGAACTTCTGTTTGGAATCGAAACTGTATCAAGTGCCACACCTTGACCGGCATTTTGAGAAATGACAAGAAGAAAATGGAATAGTACTATTCAAGACAAAGTAAAGGAGCTTCATCCTCCGACTAAGGTTGGCTTAATAGGAGTTAAAATCCTCTCAAGCACTTGTTGTGTCAAGTAGGAGAGAGAGTGACACATACAAAAAGATAATAACATTTATTGCATTTATTGTTTTATTATATATATGCGTCATCTCTCTCCTACTTGACACATCAAGTATTTTAGAGGATCCTAACTCGCTTAATCGTTCTTCCATAAGCCAAGCTTGCGCTGTAATCTCTCAATGTAATAAAAAAAACATTTAATGCCATTTTCCAATTAAATTGTGTCATAAGAAATTCCAATTTTCTCTCTACTCTACCTTTTTCTTGGACACAAGTGAAGGGTGACTTTTGGTCATACTAACAGTATACGTCGTGCATATGCATGAGTACTGTTGTGTTCTTTTTATAAAGATAATATCATGTTAGCAACATGTAATATTTTTCGTAGAGACTAATAAACAACATTGTTTTAAACTTTTTTTTAGAACAACAAGATTGTATTAAAATTTCAAATTTTCCAAGGAAGAGAAAAATAGCTTATTGATAGAGAAAATTGAATATTAAAATTTTGTCTAAAATTTGAAAATATTAAAATAGTAAGGGAAATGAGAGAGTTAGAGGAGAGAGAGAGAATGTACTATTTTACCTAAATATCCTCCAATTGTTTAGTTGGAAAAAGGGTAAGATTGATGTTTTAGTAGTGGCGGGTGATTTGTTTAGATATAGAATATAAACATTAATTTATAAATATAATTTATATTTTTTTATATAATATAGATTCAATATAATTTATATTTAGAAAAATATTTTATAAATTTAACAAGTATAATATAGTTTAAATATAATTTATGTAATGGATAGATAAATACATAACATAAGCACTTTAGATTATTTGAATAAAAATTTTCAAAATAAATTATGAAGGAGTGGTTAGTTAGGTTATGAACCGAGATGCACCCTAAACTCCAAACGATAAACTCTCAAGACAATAAATGTAGTATCATATAAACTTATTATAAATTATGTTTATAAAATATTTTACTAAATATAAACTATATACTTTTTGAAGAACTAAAATAATTTTTTGATCAAAATAAATTATAATATATATATTTTTTGAAAAACAAAAATAAATTATATATTATAGTAATTATATTTATAAGTTAAATATTTTATAGGCTGAATTGCACTTTTGCTCATTTATCTTTGGGTATGGAGCAACTATAAATCCCTAGGCCAGCTGTCCCACCCTTTGAGGTGCCTCCAATTCAGCGAGGGGATTAGTCACTGCGTTCGGCGGTGGATACCCTGGTCTCGACAAAAAATTTCAATTTGGTCTTTTACTTTTTTTTCCACTTTCGTCTTTTATCTCTCAATCTGTGTTAGTTTGATCATTTATCCTTTTTTTCCTCATTTTGTTCATTTATCTTTCATAGCTGTTTCAGTTTAGTCTTTCATTTTTCTGTCTTTTAAAGGACCAAATTGAAATAGATATGAAAGATAAATGACAAGTGAAGAAAAAAAAGATAAAGGGCTTAACTCACACAAATATAAAAGATAAATGACTAAAGTGAGGAAAAAAGGTAAATGACCAAACTAAAATTTTGGTCAAAGATAAAGAACCTAAAAGGCAATTAAACCTATTTTATATAGGCTTAAATGCACGTTACCCCTCTGCAAATATCCCCATTTTCCATTTACCCCCCTGCAAAAATATTTTTTTTAAAAAACACCTTGCAAATATTAAGTGTTTCTAGTTACCCCCCTCTGTTAACTTTTCTGTTAAAAAAAATGACGTGGCAAACGGAACGCCACGTCAACACCCTATGTCATCACTGCCACGTCAGCAACCAGTAGATGGCTGCCACGTGGCAGTGTTGTTACACTCAAAATAAATTTTGAAAATGGCTTGGGTAGGACTTGAACTCACAACTTGTAAGTCACAAACAAGGGGAATTACCACTGAACCAATGCTATATTTGTGATATTACACCAGTTCTTATTTATTTATGTTGTTAAAGTTCTTCTTCTTCAGATTTGCTCCTTCGAATCATTCTTCTCCAGATCTGCTCCTTCGAATTCTTCTTCTCCACCTGCTCCTTCGAATTCTTCTTCTTCAAATCAAACAGAAGCAAACCCCACACACCATGGAAACAAAAACTTAGATCTGGAAAACGATTGAAAACGAAATGGAATTCATACAACTTGTATACATATTTCTTCATACAACTTTTTTTTTGACAATGGAATTCATACAACTTGTATACATATTTCTTAATCACATGAATCTGTGGAACCGTGTTGGTGCTTTAGTTGGTCTGTGATTCCTTCTTTTTATTTATTTTTTAAATCTTGAAACAATTATTTTTTAAATTTCGAAACAGGGTTGTGAAGTGACAATGAAGGAGCTAGACACCCTTTTGTCACTCCTTGCCGAGAAAAAAAGGAAAATGGAGCAAGAAGAAGCCGAGAGAAATATGCAAATATTATTGGACTTCTTGCAGTGCTTACGCAAGCAAAAAGTTGACGAGTTGAAGGAGGTACGCTGGATGCAATTTATTTCTTTTATTTGTTGACAAAATTATTACATAGTAACTAAGGGTTTGCCTGGTTTGAGAAAAAAATGTAAAATATTACAATACAGAATTGATGATGATGAGGAATGATGAAGATGATGATGGTGAATTCTGCTACAGAATCGTTTTTTATGTGATATATATTAATAGTTGGCTTAACATTCACAAGAATTGATGTGGTTCAATGGTAATAGTGAGTGGGTATAACCAAAGGGTCTTGGGTTCAACACCCATATCCCCCAAATTCTGTAATTTTTTAGTAACAATGTGTCATTGCTGATGTGGCAGTCATCCAATAATATGGTGACACGTGGCAGTTCCATTTGCCACATCTTTTTTTTTAACAGAAAAGTTAACAGAGGGGGTAACTAGAAACGTTTAATATTTGCAAGGTGTTTTTTTAAAAAAATATTTTTGCAGGGGGGTAAATGGAAAATGGGGATATTTGCAGGGGGGTAACATGCATTTAAGCTTTTTATATATTATATATACTTATAATTCTAATTATATAAAATATTTTTTAATATATATATATATATATATATATATATATGTATGTTGTAAAAGTTTAGTAGTTAACATTAATATTAAGTTTTCATATACTTATTGATATACTATATATCAATGTGAACATATAAATATAGCAGAAGTGACATTGTTTCACGCGAGAATGAGTGGCTCATTGGTTTTGGGGCTTGTTTTCTACCATGAGGTTGCAAGTTATTTGTGATTTTATTTTTAATAGTAATACTGTGCTATGTGGGAACCATCTTTAGTACAGACGTGACATGTTAGTGTTAGATAGCATTGCTGATGTGGAGGTGGTGATGTAACATGTTAGTGCCATGTGTATGGAAAAAACGTCTAATGGTAAGTAGACACGTGGTGTATATGTTATCTCTATTTGCTGCGTCACTATTTTTCGAACTGAAGGTTAACAACAAGGATGTAGGATGTGTTTTGTTTTGTAGGGCTTAAACTTAAACATTTTGAACTACAAGGATGAAACTGAGTGAGAAGTATCGGGTAGCGCGTATCCATCTCACACGGGTCTGGGTTCCGCAAATTTCTTTTTGGACCCGTGTGTGTTTTTTTGTCAATCAAGTGGGTTTGGCATCTGGGCCTTAATCTCTGCACCCCTAATATTTGTTCATGCAACCTGCACAAGCTTGAAAGCAAATATTAGTTTAAGAAAAACAACATTAAATAGAATCAACAGAATGATCATTTGTATAGTAAAGATATGGCAAATAAAATTCTTTTGTTAGTGTGTTATTGGTGTGGTTGTTTGTGTGGATCAAACTTCAAATCCGAGAGCTTGTGGAGTTGTGGTAGAATTTGAGCTCAATTACCTCTCGATCCAACCCTTATTAACATCGACAAATCAGTTTTAATATAATTTCTCAACATAGAATTAATGACTATAAAAACTTTTTTCAAACTTATATAACTCATTTATTATCACTCCACACGTTAATATAATTTCTCAACATAGAATTAATGACTATAAAAACTTATTTCAAACTTATATAACTCATTTATTATCACTCCACACATGGACCGTGTGCGGCGTAATTATCAATGACTGCATTTTTTTTACCAATTAACAAACGACTACATTTAAAAAGTCAGATAATAAAACTCAAGTTGATGTCGAGATGGATTGTCTTTCTATAGTTACAGGTGTTAATAACACTACCTCTCTCAACACTAAACTAGGTGCACTTTTTCTCAATGTAGGATTATCATTGCTCAATGTCAAAGCTTTAGGATTAGCTTTATTCATAGGCAAACAAATCTTGTTGCTCATACTTTTACTAGAGCATCAAAATTATACGCTGGCTCTCGTATTCATGATTGTAGTCCAAGTTGTATTATCGGCATTATTATTAATGAAATGAAGTAAGTCTCTTTTGGTAAAAAATAGTCGGACAATGTTCATAATTATTTATTATACTTTTTTTGTAGGGAAAAAATATAAAAAATACTTTTGTACTTTTATATACTCCCTCCGTCCCATATTATATGACTTTCTAGCCAAAAAAATTTGTCTCATAATACATGACTTTTTAGAATACCAATGTAATATCAATTTTCTTTTCCAATCATACATTTTATTATTTAATATATCTCTTCTTACAATTCTACTTTTTATATTTCCAATGTCATTAATGAATGACAATTTGGTAAATTAACTCACAATCTATCTTTTCTATACAAAATTAACTACTTTTCTTAATTTCTGTGTCACAACCTTAAATGACATTTAATATGGGGCGGAGGGAGTATAAAAGTATTCTAGTATGAATGAAATGTCATATAAAAAATATTAAAAATGACATAATTAATATAAATTAATAAATAAATATTGCTATCAAATTAATTATTAAAATAAAAATAGAAAGCTGTACTAATTTGACTGTGAGTTCCTGTCAAAAATAAAAGATAAACTGAGTGTGACAGTGTGTGCCCGTGTGCGCTGCTTGAAAGGCTGCAACAGTCAAATGATCAGTCCAACCAGCTAAGCTAAAGCTAAATCAAAATTCAAAACTGTTTCTAAAACAAAACTAAAATATCCAGGTCGCCTTGCCTTGTATGCAAAACTGACTATGAAATCAAATTCTAAATCTAAGCTCGTTAAGGTCGGTTTTTATACTATTCTCTAGCCTCCCTATGAAGCCATTCTAGAAAGGAAAAAGTGACAAGATCGAGTTTGAAGAGAAAAGTAAAAGAGATTAGTCGATAACGTACAATTATTGGATATAATATTCCAGGAACAGAAATCCAGAAGTTTAAATTTACACAATAATCAATATCTATCTATTGGTAATCAACGCTTGCAAGCAGCTAGTAGCACCCAAAGAAAGACTTAAAACAATCGGTTAAACAAATATTGGAGTATTCTGCAATGCAATATAAGTTGTGTTAATTTGTTTTTACCCTTCTCTTTCTCAATCTGCACTTTGCACTACTTCTCTTTTATGGAAATTTCTGTGGCATCCACAAGCTGCACATATAAGCGCTTCCTCTCCAACACTTGCCATGAACTCTCTACATCCATCTACAGCATAGCCTCCACTGTGAGCTGCGTGATTCTTTTGACACTCACTGTATCCAATAATATTTCTCCTCCCTGTAGAAGATGAAGTGTTGCCGTTGTTTCCAGCATCAGATGATCTTTTCTTCACCATCACCACTACTTGCCGCTTCTTCATGTTTTCTGAAAAACCCTAATATAATTGATTCCCAATATCTCTTCTCTTCTCTTCTCTATAGATCTGATTTCTGGTTCGGTTCTGTTAATAATATCAATATGTTTGGTGAATAGCCCTATCCCTAACATGAGTAGATTTATAGATAGATGGCCGGTAGCGAGCTAGGAGGACTAATAATAAGAGAAGCAAAATTAAAGAAGATCATAATTTATGACCAGATTCTCTTTATTTTAGATTAACTTTTTTGGTGCTGGTTTCGTAGTATATACTATTTCAACACGTAACGACACGCGCACTTACCGCATCCCAATTCCTACTCTAATAGACTACTAGTCTTGTTTTATGACTTTATTGACTAATCAAGGCATCACACATCATGAAGAGGTTTCCTTGTTTATCCTCTAAAAATTGACTAACGCACTTAACCATTTTCGCTTCAATTATTAGACAAATTTCTTCGAATCACCGTAGAATATGGAGATTTAAGTGTATCTTTAGTTTTGCTTTGAGGAGAATTGATTTCGACAAAATTGATCTTTATAGAATTTACTTTAGTTAAAAGTAAATTGAACGTGGTGTAATTTTTGTTAGAATACCTTTATTGAAAAAATGATTTTTCTAAATCCTTGTTCTTTGGATACATTGGATTAGAATTGATTTTCTTGATTTTCTTTCAATTGGCTTGTTTTCCTTCAATTCTAAGAAAAGACAACCCCAAAAGCACGTTCAGGCCATCCTACTGCCAAACCAAACGGGTACTATTTCATAAAACAATGATAATAAGTACTGGAGCACTACACTGATACGAGTACCAGACACAATACAAATACAAACACAATACAAATATAGACACCGAGACACATCTAATATCTAAAAAATAAACCCGGTACAAAGAGGAGCGTTTGACAACAACAAACACGACAAAAGCGAGATGTGGAAGGTTTGGGCACGAGCTACGTATGTTGAAGATAAGTGTATCATATATTGTATCAGTCTAACGTTTGTTGAGCCAACATAATATGATAATTTAATCATGTGACTTATTCTAACCTGTTTCTTTAGTTAAAATTTTATCTTGAGTTTGAGTTGGTTTAGAAACTAGTAACATATGATAAGAAAAAACTTAGTCATTAACCCTTCTAAAATATATTTTAAAATATAAAAAAGAAATATATTATAAAAAATATATTTAAAAATAAAAATAAAAATTGATATTAAATTAAAAAATTAAAATATTAGTACTTAATTTAAAAAATAATGTATGGTTTTATGATAATAGTAATTTCGCCGTTCTGTATAATCTAAAAATTTAAAATGTTATGTTGAAATTTTAAAAATTAAAATAATTAATAAAAATGATTTTTTAAAAAAAAGTATAAAAATAGAAAATTAATTAATTTTTCAACAAATGAAAAATAGTTGTCACAATGGTAGTTTTGCCACTAACATAATATATATCATCATATAATTATTTATTAGTTTATCTAAATTATATAATAGAATAACATGTTATCTTTATACCTAAAAACGAATAATATATATTATTTTATATCTTAAGAGGTGTTGCACATCAAACACACGATATGAATAGTAATTATTCTATCTCTATCATATTCTATCTAAACCCTCATTTATATCATATCATGTCTCTATCCTATTCTGACCACCAAATGAGCCCTAATAGTTTAAGAAAAAGTATAAGAATTCAAGATTTTCAATAAGTTATAAAAAAAAAATATGATAGGATCCGAGAAGGGTCCAAGCAGTGTTTAAGTCAAAAAAGTATTATTTTAAAATGTGACATCGTAAATGAATGTCTAATGCATGTCGTATCGATGTTTAACGAGTGTCGGTGTCTATGTCCGACTTCGACGCATGCACACAACACGACATTTTAAAAATTTGTATGTGCTTCAGCTCGATACAACTACTACATGTGGGGCCCTCTCCTTAAGAAAAGAGTAACTCAATTCCCTCTTATTTAGTTTTAGTTTTTAAAGTATTTAAAATAATATGTAGGTTTACTGGTCAAGAGTAAGTCTTCCTTTTACTCAGTCAACATGAGTAATTCGCCTCATGCACACTAGAGATGAGTAAGTCGCCTATGAAAGGCCTAACAACACATATACATCAAATGCAGCACTATGCACTGAGGTGGATGGAAGCCGCACATAACACAGACTCAAGAATCGCCCATACAAACTCCACACAATTAGCCCAATCAACTACGCCCAATAAGAGGTCCAATACTCACGAAGCCCAAAGAACGCCTATATATAAGGGGTCTCGCCCACAATATCTAAGTATGCCTAAGACCCTTCTAATATACTAGAGGGAGATCTAACTTGGACGTCGAGACACTTTCAGAGCTTACAGAGGTACTTATATATAGACACTCACCAAAGAGGTCCTTATGTTGAGAGAGGGAGTTGAACCTGCATCCTTATGAGGAATGACTCAACTCTTTACCAACTGAGTCAACCTTCACTGGCACATGAGAGAATGTGTTAATAATTGAATGAGGAAATATGAGATAATGTGTTAATATATAGTTTAAATTGAGAGTCGATTTCATTAAAAATGATAAAACTTAAATTGGGAAATTAATGAGGGAATGATTGACTTCACTCTAACCATAAAGCCTTAAAACCTTGGAGTTATCTTTTAGAATTGATAGGTCACCTATCTCAAAATGCCCTGTTCCAAGAAAAATAAAATAAAATTTAGATAGCTCCATGAGGTACTGAATTGGTTTTTGGCCAAACTCATGGATTAACTATTTAAGCCTAGTCAGCCGCTAATTTTATATCTGTAAGTGGGTCCAACTCGACACTGAAAAGGCAGGTTGTTGACTTGTTGTGGCCCTTGTAACTGTGGCAACAACTCTTTGTAAGAATCTCATAATTTAGAAGACCATTCTTCTGCTCTCTTACATAAACGTGGACCCTTATCTTTTCTGCTTTGGATTATCATATATATCCAATATTTCTAACACCATATGCTTTTCGCCTAAAGCTATATATTTCCATATCATAAGAAAATAATTAACACCAAAAGGGAATATAATTAAATAGGAAGTTTAAAAGTATTCCAACTTAATATAAAGAGAGAAAAAGAAGCAGAGAACAATCCAACTCTATTGCTAAACTGATACAAGTCGAATTTACCAGTGCCGGATTTACAACCTTAAGTATTTAAAATCATATGTCGTTATAAATATGATAATCAAAAAACTATAATATATCTAATTAAATAAATAAATTACATACAGCGCTGTAATTTGAATACACACCTATCAGTTGTCAATGTTATTTGAATACACACCTATCAATTTAAGTTACTAGACAACCATTTATCTATGCAATTGATAGATTTTAGGAGTCTTGCAAACTTCTAAATTAGAGGGGTCAAAATAAAATTGATACAAAAGAATAAGTGTGCAATTATTTTTATTTTTATTTTATTTTTTTGATAAGCAATAAGTGTGCAATTATATATTGAGGGGATGCAATTTCCCACCCTAAGTACTGTCCGGGTCCGCCTATGATCACTACCATACAACAAAGAGACTTTTTTTATATAGTCACAATATGCTCTATTCGATAAATCAAACTCCTCTAGACCTATTTATATGGAGAGAAAAAAACACTTAATTTTTAGATTTCATTGAGACTGATGTATCTGATACATCACTTATTTAATGAACCTAAAAAGCACTTTATGCTAATAAATAGGTTCAAAGTAGTATATTAAAAGTACACAAAATCTCAATACAGGATACCCCCTCCCTGAAAAGAATAGGAGCAACAGAAAAAAAAACCAAAAGCATGGAAAATATCAGTAAGATTCACTCTGAAGTGTCAGGGCCACCCTTGTGTAAATCAGTAGAATCTATAAAATAATAGCTCACATTTCTTGGCGATACACTTCAAGGGGTCCACACGCCACTCTTAGAAAATACTTTGGATTGACTTGCCTTATCTAGAAGTCATTTCTACGAGTAAAGCTTTGTCATAAAAAAGGTCTTTGAGAGGTCCATATTTTTATTTAAAAATACAATCTCATTTCTAGTTTTGCAGGGCCCAAAGAACGAAATACCAAATCATTCAAGTCCTTTCTTTTCCTTGGTAGGGAAGACAACTAATATAAGATAGAAAGTAGAGTAGGAAGATTAGGCGGGATTGGAGCCCACCGTTACCAACCTAAACCACCTGAAAACTAGGTACCATAGCCGAACTGATAAATCATACTTAAGAAAAAGATGTCTCTTAGATTTTTGATGTTCCCCACAAGAGACACAACTAGTGGCATCGACATCAACAATGACCCCATGTGTGATAGATTAGACCCAGGTGAGAGTCTATTTTGGAGGATAACTCTCTATGCAAAAACTATGACCTTAGACGGAGCACAACTCTTCCATCTAGGACATTGGGCTTTTGATGCCTCTATTTTATATAGAGTTATTTATACTTTCTTAACTTAAATTGTTGTGAGTTCTAAAGTAATATTGAGTTTAGATAGTTAAAATATGTTGTGTAGTGTAAAAGAAGAATTAATTCTGGTTTGGAGTCATTTAGCACTTTGGTGCCCCATTTTGTGCTTTTATGTGTGTATTTCATTGCTGCAGCATCAGGTGCCGCAGCATTGCATTTCTGCGACAAATGAGAGAGAAAATATTGTCACACGGATTTTAGCGCCTGCTAGCTGTCAAAAAGGACATGCACATCCTGTAGCAGTGAATAGGTACTATTATGCCAAGAATATTCCATCTATGTGGTCACTTGTACTCCTAGGCACACATAATGAAAAAAAGAGCCTCCAAATGACATTTCTTGGATCACTAAACCCTAGCTCTATAAAAGGGAGCTCATCTTCCTCATTTAGGAGGCTGGTTCAGAAAGGAGGCTAGGTTTAGAGATAGCCTTTCTCTCCATTTTCGTTCCAAGCTCCATTTTCACAATAAAAAGTAGAAATACTGATGCTGCGACACCTAATGCTGCAACAACACAGGAGCTGATTTACTTGGAGAATTTTGTGGATTTGGGAGCTGATCTGAACCTCCATGCTACTGTTCTTGGAGCCAATCTTCAGTCTACCTCTTCTTAGTATATTTCTTTCTTGTAATTTCGGTTTTATGGCTTTAGATTTTGCATCTATGCTTTATTTCTTGTGTTTGTTGCTCATCATGAGCTAAATACTCTTAGTTGGGATGTTTAGATCTATGTAATGAAGTCTTAATGTTTTTAATGCATGTATTTGATGTTTAGCATTTTATCCTTTGTGTGATACTATTTCCAAAACTTATTTTAGAATTGATCACCTAAATATAAGTACTATTTATAGATTCAGAGATGGTTTATAAAAGGATAATATGGTTTGTTGCATTTAAAGAGATTTAAGTGTTTCTTGCTTAAACCCTAGAGATAGGAGGGCATAAGCCATAAGGTGAATACTGCGGGTGCCTAAGAAGCCTAGGACGTAGCTT
Source organism: Astragalus glycyphyllos (assembly GCA_963573325.1). Lineage (NCBI taxonomy): Eukaryota > Viridiplantae > Streptophyta > Magnoliopsida > Fabales > Fabaceae > Astragalus > Astragalus glycyphyllos. The sequence goes on along the minus strand of OY754308.1, from coordinate 57,711,594 downwards.
TTTAAGGTCTAGAGATAAACTTTTGGCGTGAAACCCTAGTGAGAAGTATTTGAGAAAATATATCTATTGCTGCAGCACCTAATGCTGCAGCATTAGATCATTATTATGAATTTGCATAGTGAAAGCATTCCCAACTTACTCTCTTTCTGAATTTCTACTGATCCTTTATCTTAATTACTGTTTGTTGATAAAACTAAGTTCTACAACTTGTTATTTTACTCTGCATTTACTTACTAGCTTACTTGCTAATTTAAACATAGAAAAGAACTCAACAATCCTCGTGGGAATGATCTCTACTTACTCTTTATTACTTGTTGCGACAGTGTATACTTGCACATATTGTTTTCACACAACAGCTTCGGTGGAGTCTTAATGACTATTGACAGAGTTTTGAAAAGTAACAGTGCATACAATGATTTAATAGAATGGAAGCCCTCATTAGTTTCCTCTCATATTCGCCTATCCCTATCAAGAGTAAAGAGAACCAATGATAAGAGAGCCAAAAGACTTCCCAACAACCCTTCTTTAGAAATAAAAACCCTTTTTTCTAGGAAAACCTCCATTCCCACCCCGAGGATCTTATCTCATAGACGTTACAACAAAGTGACAACTTTCAAACAATATGGTAGTTTGAAGGAAGGAGTACACAATTAGAGAGATAAGGTGGTGTGGGTGCGAACTAACAAAACTGACAAGTGGCAGACCTAGATGAGGGTAAATTTTTAGAAATTATACCTCATTATAAATATTATAATCATAGAAATTTAATATATCTAATGAGCTCATTGCGGATGGCATTGAATACAACTTCACTAAACAATATTTATGCATGAATCTCTCGTTCGATTACGTAGCCTAGTTTTCGCAAACTTCATAGCAAAAAAAACTCTTCCTATGATTGTTGTGGCAACATGCAAAATCATTGCTAGTAACGGAAGAAGATAAATCAATGGATAAACAAGAGAGAATGATTTAGTGAAATCACCCACAACATGCAACTACAATGTAAAACTCTAAATTGAGAAGGGTTAAAATAAAATTTATATAGGCAGTTAGTGAAAGTTATTTTTCAAGGGTTAAACTGCCCACCATTAGCTTAAGGTAGGTCAACATTTGTCTTTGACAATTACTTACTAATTTTTTTTGACAAATCAATTACTTACTAATATTTACCATTAAAAAAGAATTATACTACTTCCTATAGGTACAACTGCAATTCTAGCCGGTCCGGCCCATTACGGGCGAAGACAATTTTGGGCTGAGCTGGGTTGGGACAAAAAATTTTCGGTTTTTTTTTTTACCCCCACCACATCCCATATACCCCCACATAATTTCTAAAACCCGAAAATACCTCTGCCCAACTAAATTTCGCTCGGATTTACCCCCACCTAAGGTAAATCCGATTTGTTTATTTTCAAAGCGGACTTATCTACCCAATAGGTAAATCCGACTTTAAAAATAACCAATCGGATTTACCTCAAGTGGGGATACATCCTCTGTTATTTTTAAAATCGGATTTACCTATTGGGTAGATAAATCCGATTTCCCTAAAAAAAGAAAATCGGATTTACCCCCACCTAAGGTAAATCCGATTTTGTTATTAAAAATAATTGTTTTTTTTTTAAATTTTAAAAAAGATTATAAAAACACTACTAAAAATCCGTTAAAGAGTCAAAACTAATCAAAAACTTATAAAAACACCACTAAAAATCTAATAAAACCAAAATAAGGTTATGCTAAATTTTTTAGATTTTTTGGAGATTATTAAAAATTTTAAAAAATTAATAAAAAATAGTAAACGATGAAATTTGGGATTTTGAGCCCCCATCCTGAAAGAAGTCTCTTCTTGAGGAGTCTTGATTCCTGATTTTTTTTCAGATTTAATGGCTGTGGTTTCATTACAATCGGAGTAGGTTTCCTGAAAACCGATTTTTTAGCCTAAATTATTCGCTCGACGTACAACATCGTCACGTGTTAACGAACTACACACTAAACAGAACCAAAAGACGGTCGATATTCATACCTAATTTATTTTTTTTTTTAAAAAAATAATTTTTAACTGATTAATTTATTGATTTATTAATTAGGCTAAAAAAGCGGATTTACCCCCACATAAGGTAAATCCGCTTTTGTTATTTGAAAGCGAATATACCCCCACCCTTAGGTAAATCCGTTTTTAAAAATAACAAAATTGGATTTACCCCCACCTTAGGTAAATCCGATTTTGTTATTTTTAAAATCGGATCTACCCACACCTTAGATAAATCCGCTTTCAATTTTTAAAAATATTCAGTGGAAATCGGATTTACCTCATTGATACATAAATCCGATTTCCAAATTTTTTTTGAACTGGGGATATGTTTGGGATTTTTAAATTTTGTGAAAGGCAATTACGTCTTTTCGCAGGGTCCGTGGGGGTATTGGGTGAAAGGGTGGGGGTGTAAAAAAAAAACCCAATTTTTTCTGACCACTATTTATTGGGCCAACCCTGATATTTGCTGGCTCAATCACCTATTTTACCATGCGGGTTAGGTTGGTCCATTGAGGTGGGCTCATTTTGATGGATCTACGTCCAACCCAAGATATCCACATATCACTAGTGGTGAGGATGAAGAGTGAAATAGGGAACAAAGATTGGTGTTTAAGTTTAACCGTGGTACTTGTTTGACCAAAAAAAACCGTGGTACTTGTGACTTGGTGCGATGAATGCCAGGGTGACTATAGATAAAATAAATTGAGAAAATAAAAGTGAAAACAAAAGCAAATTTCTTATTCTAAAACTAAAACCAAAAACGTTTGGACCAAAGAAGTTTCTGATTTTGCTTCTTATTTTAAAAAATTATAATCAAGTAGGCCAATTTTCAAAGCATGGCTTACCAAATATATATAGGAGAAATAACAAAATAGGAAAGAATGTACAATTCAATTAAGCCATGAGTAATGCATGCTCACGCAGGTAGGCAAGAGGAGACTCTCCACTCCAGTCTCCACCAACAGCATTAGCATATGAAAAGCAAAGAACTAGAAAGGACAATCCCACAACAATGGGGCAATAACATGTGCACATTTTAGAAAGTGATAAAAGGACAAGGACACGTGCTTGATGTACTCCGTGAATTGAAAATTCTTCATATGGTTTATCTCTACTATACTATACTATTTTTTTTATACGATACATTGAAGTATCTTTGCCGCTTTGTGCTACTGGGTATTATTATTATATATATGCGAGATTTGCAATAAAGTTGAGCATATATGGGGAAAGGGAGAGAGTTATGAGAGAGTGAGTTTGGAAAAGGTGAATTATGTAGAGCTTAGTAGCAGCAAAATTTATAAAGGCGTTGAAACAATATTGTGATGCCTCAGCCTCGCTGTATACCACTCTGTCCTTTTGGCTAAGGTCAAGAAGTGATACAATACAATACAAAAGTGTGAGTGTAGGGGTCACTTTACTCCCATGTTCTTCCTTCACTATCACTCAATAATCAACCACTTCCTCATTCACGTGCACAACCCTCAATTTCGTTATCTTACGTACCTGCCACTCAAATCCTCTGGAATCATTCAGGGCTTTTCCTATTGCAATGTTGAAGTGATCCTTCGATACTTTGTTTTTTTAAGAGCAAAATGTTATTTATTATTAGCCACAAACTTGAAAAGGTATGTAATGCTTGTTTGGTTTAGATTATTCTCACTTGAGAATTGGAAAAACAATTTCCAATACATTTTACACCAACATTTTTCTCACCCCGTAACTAACTACTCACGACTAATATTTACCTATAAAAAATACCTTTAGAGCTTATTACAGTATCAGAAACAGAGAGAGAGAGATCTAATCATTGTGAAAGAAAGTATTATTGATTGATTTGACTAACTATTACAAGAGATTGAACCCCCTTATATAGGGCCAACACAAAGGATAGAAGAACCTGTTACAGCAGGTTATACAAGAGTATTACAGAGGTAAAATGACCTGTAACAGTAGGTCACAGTGCTAACTAATTCTGACTGAAGGATAAACTAAAACTGAAAACAGTTTATACACTTACACCCCCCCTCAAGCTCAAGGAGGGTGTGTAGCCAATGGTGGAGCAGTCACTTGAAGCTTGGACCTAAGATAGATGAACCTTGCAGAAGACAGAGGCTTGGTGAAGACATCTGCCCATTGTTCAGAACCAGGAACATGGAAAACTTGCAGCTGCTTGGAGAGGACTCTGTCACGAACAAAGAAAAGATCTAGCTCCATGTGTTTGGTGCGGGCATGCAGAACAGGGTTGTGGGCAAGAGACACGGCACTCTGGTTGTCACAAAATATCTGAGGGACAGTATGTAGAATGCCTAGTTCTGTGAGCAATGATTGCAGCCATGTAACTTCAGCAGTTGTGACAGCAAGACTACGGTATTCAGCTTCAGTGCTTGATCTAGCTACCACTGTTTGCTTCTTTGCCCACCAGGAAATCAGATTAGGACCTAGGAACACTGCTGCACCAGATGTAGATTTTCTGTCATCTACATCTGATGCCCAGTCTGCATCACACCAAGCACGAATTTGCAGAGGGTTGGTGATATTCAAAGGCTGTAAGAGTAAGCCATGGTTGATGGTACCTTTAAGGTACCTGAGAATCCGCTTCACTACAATCCAGTGTGATTCTAAAGGTGCTGACATGTATTGACAGACCTTATTCACAGCAAAACTAATCTCAGGTCTAGTGATGGTTGTGTATTGAAGTGCTCCAACAATTGATCTGTAGGTAAGAGGATCTGGCAGAAAGTTACTGCCTTGTTTGCTTAACTTGCAGCTAGACACCATAGGTGAAGATATAGGATTAGCTTCTGTCATGTTTGTCTTGGAGAGTAGGTCACGAATGTATTTGCACTGAGTGAGCAGAAGGTTACCATTAAACAGATTTTTGACTTCAATTCCCAGAAAATAGTCTAGTTTGCCCAGTTGCTTGAGAGAGAATTCAGAGTCCATTTGATGAATGAGTTCAGTGATTACAGTATTAGAGTTACCAGTGATGATTATATCATCTACATATACCAAGAGATAAATGATAGTGCCAGACTTGTGATAGATGAATAGAGAAGAGTCACATCTACTATTTCTGAAACCAAGGAGCAGTAGAGTTGATTTGAGCTTTTCAAACCAAGCTCTAGGTGCCTGCTTTAAGCCATAAATTGCTTTATTTAGTCTGCATACCAGTGATCTGTCAGTTGCCTCAAACCCTTGTGGCTGTGTCATGTACACTTCTTCAGCTAGTACACCATTAAGGAAAGCATTATTTACATCAATTTGATGTAAATCCCATTTGTGACTAAGGGCAAGAGTAAGAATGGTACGAATAGTAACTGGTTTGATGACAGGTGAGAAGGTTTCATTGAAATCTCTGCCTTGTTGTTGATGAAAGCCTTTTGCTACCAAACGAGCTTTGTATTTGTTGAGAGTACCATCAGCATTTTGTTTTACTCTAAAGACCCACTTACAACCAATAACATTTTTGCCACTAGGAGGAGATACCAATGTCCAAGTGTTATTTTTCATGAGAGCATGATACTCATCTGTCATAGAAGACTTCCATAGAGGCTGCTGTAAGGCAGATTTAGCACTCTTGGGCTCAATGTGAGTTAAGAGAAGGGTTGGTTGGATTTTGGGTTTGACAATACCTGACTTGGCCCTAGTTTGCATAGGATGAATGTTGGTAGGAGGTGGAGTAATTGGGTTGTTAGGTACAGGGGAGGGTGAGGCAGATATTGAGCTATTGGATGAGGAGTTGGATGATGACAGTTCAATGGTAGTGCTGGCAGTGGCCATAGAGTGAGGATGGGATAGGTCAGAGTTTTGAGTGTCAGTGACAGGGAGAGTGTTTGAAGGTGATGTGGTAGATGAAGTGGAGGGAGTAATGTGACTGGTTTGGGTGTGTGAGTTTGATGGTTGGTTGTGTGCAGCCTGGGAGGGAGAGGGAATATTGGCAGTGGGTAAGTTGGGTTTAAATTGTGAGTTTTGAGGGTTAGTGTTGTGCTGTTCAAACAAGGTTTTGTAGGGAAAATTGTTTTCATTAAAAATGACATCTTTTGAAATAAAAATGCGCCCACTAGGAGAGAGACATTTATACCCTTTGTGAGAGTTTGAGTAGCCTAAAAACACACACTCATGAGATCTAAAAGCTAATTTGTGAGAGTTATAGGGCCTTAGACATGGAAAACAGCTGCAGCCAAAAACTCTTAAGAAGGCATAATCAGGCACTTGACCATATAAGACTTGATAGGGAATGGCACCATTGAGAGAGAGGGTAGGGAGTCTATTTATAAGGTGGACAGCAGTGGCGAAGGCATGATCCCAATAGGTTAAGGGAAGTTTAGATTGAAACAATAGAGTGAGGCCTAGTTCTACTATGTGCCTATGCTTCCTTTCCACAACACCATTTTGATGGTGAGTGTGAGGGCATATGACACGATGTAGGATGCCTAGGTCACTGAGATATTTGGAAAAGGGCCTAAATTCCCCTCCCCAGTCAGTTTGGAGGGCTTTAACTCTGGTATTGAATTGGAGTTCAACCATTGCTTTAAACTCTTTGAAAATGTGAATTGTGTCAGACTTAGACTTGATTAAAAACAGCCAGGTGAATTTAGAATAGGCATCCACAAAGGTAACATAATAATAAAAACCAGTAGAGGAAGGGAATGGGGATGGTCCCCACAGATCACTGTAGATGAGTTGCAAAGGAGAGTTATAAGATGTAAGAGAGGGAGAGGAGGGCAATCTATGAGACTTGCCTATTGCACACGCATTACAAAATGATGAAGGATCTTTATTAGGCAATTTGAAGTTACACAATTGAGATACAAGTCTAAGAACATTATCATCTGGATGGCCCAATCTTTGGTGCCATGTATGAAGTAAAAGCTGGGAGTGGGAGGCAGTGACAGAGTCACTGCTTACAAGAGGTACTGTATTTTTGACAGAATTAGCAACAGAGGAATTTGCAGCAGTATTTACATTGTAGACAGAAGACACATGTGACTGAGAAGCAGGGGACTGAACTTGGCCTGGGTGTTGCAACAGATCCTTGAACTCATAGAGTCCATCTGGGCCAGCTTTGCCATGCAGCAACACCTCATGAGTAGCCTGAGATTTTACAAAACAGTCATTTAAATGGAACTCAATGAAAACAGGATTATCACGAAGGAGACGATTGACACTGATCAGATTTTTTGTAATAGATGGCACATATAACAAATCATGAAGATTAAGCTTAATGTTTGAATTAAATGGAGAAGTAAAAGAACTAGAACCAGCATTTAACACAGGAAGGGCTTGACCATTACCTACAAAAACCTGACTTGGGGTTTCAGCAGTAGTAGTGGGAACTTGTATGTTTTGATTGTTGTTAGTGACATGAGTGCTTGCTGCAGTGTCACCAAAGAAGTTGGGGGAGGAGATTTGAGGTGCTGTCATCATTAGGGCCTGTGTGGGTGGTGGTGGTTGTTGCTGTATTGGTTGTTGTGGCCATTGTGGTGTTGGTTGCTGTGATTGTGGTCTGATATAGGTATAGGGATTGTAGTAGTGGTTGGCTTGCTGGGGATTTGGGAATTGCTGTGGATAGTTCTGTTGTGGAAAATTAGGGTTAAAGTATTGATTATACCTGTGAAAGCATTGAGCTGCAGAGTGACCAAACCTGTTGCAGACTTGGCAATTGCCTTGGAAACGCCCTCCACGGCCACCACGACCTCTTCCACGGCCACGTCCTCGAAATCCATAGCCTTCTTGTTGTAAATCTGTAGAGGTAGGAGTCTGAGCAGTGACATTTGCTGGTGCAGAGGCATTATCTGTGGGTGTTTGTGGAGGAGGAGGAGCATGCGTGAGTAGCACCGTTGCATTATCAGTCTTCGTTTGCTTGCGATATTTGCTGAGACGAGTTTCTTGACCAACCAGAAGAGATTCTGCTTCTTCTACAGACACATCATCGTCAAATCTGCTCTCAATTAGTGAGACTATCGCGTCATATTCCTGAGGCAAGCCATCAAGAATGGCGTCCAGGTGATCTTTGGTGGAGATAGGGCTTCCAACAGCAGCAAGAGAGTCCACTAGATTCTTGATCTTGGCAAGGTAGTCTTTGACAGAGTTTCCTTCAAGTTGCGTGGCGCGAAGCTCGTTGCGAAGTTGCCGAATTTTCGTACGACCTAGTTTTGCGAAATACGCATGGATTTTGTCCCATAGCTCAAATGCGTGCCTACATCCGACGACTCTGGCCTGGATCGCCGTCGTGAGGGAGGTCTGAAGCCATGACAGCAGCATTTGGTCCTGTGCTTCCCATAACTGGAACGCAGGATTTTCGTTTGAGGCGGCGACGTCTTCCGTCGTGAGATATCGTGGAGGAATCGTCGGAGAAACTAGGAAATGATGTAACCGATGCGCCTTGATGACCGGTTCTACTTGTTGGCGCCAGAGAACGAAGTTCTCATCATGAAGCTTTTCAGTAATCTTATGCTTGAATTCTTTAATTTCTGCAAAACCAGAGTTTGCATTGCTCGCTGTTATCAGAGGCGTTGATTTGGATCCATGCGGTGGAGGTGGTGGCGGTGGATCGTATTCATTTTCTGATTCCATGAGTGAAGGCGATAGTTGCGAAGCAAGAAAAGGAGAAGAAGGTGGTTAGGAATTTGTTGAAGGTCGTTAGACCCGTTTGGCTCTTGATACCATATTACAGTATCAGAAACAGAGAGAGAGAGAGATCTAATCATTGTGAAAGAAAGTATTATTGATTGATTTGACTAACTATTACAAGAGATTGAACCCCCTTATATAGGGCCAACACAAAGGATAGAAGAACCTGTTACAGCAGGTTATACAAGAGTATTACAGAGGTAAAATGACCTGTAACAGTAGGTCACAGTGCTAACTAATTCTGACTGAAGGATAAACTAAAACTGAAAACAGTTTATACACTTACAGAGCTTATAATTGACATAAAATTAGTTTTACACCAACATCCAATAAAACTCGTTATTTTTCTAGTCACATATTTCTGCAATGGTATTTTAAGTTAATTTGTCACATACTAATGCCTATGTAAAACTATTTGCATCAACAATGCATGTTTCCTATTTGGATTTGACACCTCACTATTGTTATAGACACGTCAACACCGTTTCTGCCTCATCATCAATGTCTATAACATCAAGCTAGTAGCCACATAAGCATTTTTTTAAATAGAGTGTAACATAAAGTATAAAAAAAGTCAACGTTTTCTTCCTTTAAAAAATTAAACGAGCAATTTGGAAGAGAAAAATTTAAAGGAATAAATTGAAAATTGAAAATTGAAATTAAATTATGGGAGTCTGGAGCAATTTTGCCTATAATATTTTGAGTGCTAGTAACATAATCATCACAACTAGATTAGGTCCAAAACTCCTCAATTACAAATGACAGTAAGGAAAATTTTGAATCCACCATACAACAATGATAATTAGGGTGTGTTTGGAAGATTAGAGAGGACAGAAGAGAAGAGCTTAGGACTAATAGTGTTAATTTTTTAGTGATGTGAATAAAGTTATTCCACAAATCCTTTTAAACCCACCCTAGTTTATCCTTTAAGTTTCCTAGAAGGTATCTCACATGGTTGAGTGAAAGTGACATCGTTGGTGGAAAAACGTAGGCGTACGGGGTTCGAACCCCGCTCCCCTTCCCCTCTAACAACAAACACATTAATTTCTAACTACTTTGCCTATCAAAAAAATATTTAGAGTTTACCCAAATTCGGAGGGTATGGAGGAGCTCAAAAAGTAAACTATGAGAGGAGTTTAGAGGAGTTTGAAGGTTGTTCTCCCTGTCACTAAATATCTAATGCTACTAGTCCAAAATGTTCTCCTCTCCTCCTATCCAAACACGCTCTTAGAAGATGTTATAATCCATCGCTAAATAACTTTGCATGAATAGAGGAAACGATGGTGGGAAAAGAAATTAAACTTGATAAGTTTTTGGCTTAAATGCACTTTTGGTCTTCCTATTTTACTAAATGTGCAATTTTGATCTCCCTCTTTTTGATTTGGTAATTCTGGCCCCCGCTATTTTTCTAAATGCGCAATTTTGATCCCCCTGTTTATTTTTGTGTAATTTTGGTCCCCCTATTTTACTAAATGCGCAATTTTGATCCCCTATTATAGAAAATGATTTAATTATTTAAAATAAATAAAATATTTTTATATTTTATATTTTAATATATAATTTAAAATAAATAAAGTATTTTTAGATTTAATACTTTAAATAGTTAAATATTTATTTTAAAAATAGAAAATTACTCAATTATCTAAAATAAATAAGCTATTTTTATATTTTATATTTTAAATATTTGAATATTTATTTAAAAATAGAAAATCATTAACTTTTTTTTAAAAAAAATAAACTATTTTTAGATTTTATATTTTAAAATGTAAAATATAAAAATAATTTAACTATTTAAAATTATTATATTATTTTATATTTCTTAACGTATAAAATATAAAAGTAGTTTACTTATTTTAAATTATATATTAAAATATAAAATATAATTTTTTGACCTATTTTAAATAATTAAATCATTTTCTATAGTAGGGGATCAAAATTGCGCATTTAGTAAAATAAGGGGACCAAAATTGCACAAAAGTAAATAGGGGGATCAAAATTGCGCATTTAGGACCAAAATTGCTCAAAAAATAACAGGGGGATCAAAATTGCACATTTAGTAAAATAGGGGAACCAAACGTGCATTTGAGCCTAAGTTTTTTATTGCGTTTGTACGTATTAATTATAAAAGTTATCTATTTTAAAATAAATAAATTTGTTTTCACTATTTTACGTACAGTTTTTAATTTAAAAAGAAATAAAATATAGTATTTTATAATTAAAAGTAAAAATAACAATAAATAAAATAATTATTTTTCAAAACATCATAGGCGATGAGAATGTCGTGTCTAAAGCACTTATTCTGGAGAGAAGAGAGAAAAGAAAATAAAGAAGAATGGGAAAAGTGAACAAGAAACTAAAACTTTCTCTCCTAAAGAGAGGGAAAACGGAAATGGCTTCACTTGGTTGCCTTCAACAACTCATCAAAAAAAAGAAACTTTTAGTTTCTTTTTTTAGCTAAATTTTTCCAGCCAAATAACAATTCACTCCACTTGGTTGCCTTCAACAACTCAGTTGCCCAAATCCAATATGCCTATAAAAAGAAACTTTTTTTTGACCATTATAAAAAGAAACGAAATATCCTAATTGTATAAATAAAAACTTACCAACCCAAAATTTTTTGATCCGCAAAACGACATTTCCTACAAATTGAAACAACTTAGATTTCGCTGTATAAAGAAATTGCTTATCGAGAGGTGAAAGGGGTCCAAATATTGATATAATATTAAATGGGGTCCAAATATTGAGTACTAATCCTCTTCACTAATCATGGTCTAAATATTTTTTTATAACCTAAAACCATGGTAATGGTGTAGGTGAAAGGACGCAGGGAGTTAGGAAGGGTAGGGAGGGAGAGTGGGGTGTAGGGGAGAGGAAATGGTAGGTGAGTGTAATTTTGTAAAATATTTGATATTTAGTCATGTAAAAAAAAATTAAGGTGTATATATAAAAGGCCCAAGATAAATTTTCTTGGCAATGAAAATATATGACATGTCAAAAAGACACAAGGAAAATAGGTTCATACTTCCTACAACCCCCTAGTTGCTGAACACCCCCATTTTTTTAAAAAAATTCAAAATTACCCTCACGCCGAACACGGATAGAAACCTAGAGACGCTGATAGAATACAGGTTTGGTAGTAAATTTCTGAACAGGTACGATAGTATAGTTCAGTGGCAACAAAAAAACACAGATTCAGGAACGAAGTTTCGGACCAGTTCATTATTGAACTTCCGGATTGCATTAGGGGTGTTTGAACATAAATATAGGTAAGTTAGTTAAGTTCCGAACCGGTTCAGATATAAAGATCCGAACCTATTCATACTGCACAGAAACAACAGTTTCACTATAGGTCAAAAACTAACGAAACTTGACTTTTAAAAATACATCCCAACAAAGATTTAACTAATTTTACTGAAAGATTTAACTAATTTTACTGAACATAAGATCGGTTACATGGATAAAATGTCTTGTCTTAATACAAAATAAATACAAATTCAACAACATATTTAAATAACCATCAATCCTTAGTTAAGTTTACAATACAAGGGGCGCTAGAACTAAGTTTAATGACTTCTACGGTTGCAAGTATCCTGTAAATGGTTTGTCCCAATTCGTTGCTATCTTTGCCCTGAATCTATTCCAGAAAATATCGGCCGGTGGTATTGGTCTTCCATTCTGCAAAAACACCTGCACAAAGTGGTTCCCTACAAAGCATATGTTGAACACGGGTGCATTTTTGAAAGGTGCAACTTGAAATGGGAAAATTGTGAAGCATGCTTTAATAGACCAGCAAACAAGCACGACCTTGTATCTCTTTGCGATCAAATAACCAGCTTCTGGGACAGTCATCCAACTCTCCGTTGGTTCCCTATGTTGGCACATCAATTACTTTCATTAGATAAATGTCTTTGCCCATCCCACAATACAACTCACAGTTGAATTCGAAATCCTTTCCACGGTATTCCAAGCATCCTCACCTCTACCAAGTAGTGCAGCAATGCACCGAAATCTGCAGTTACCATCACCTTCCACATTCACTATATATCTTCAACATAACGATGCATGATCTCTGGCATACCTCTAATGTATCTTCAACATAACGATGCATGGTCTTACTTGATCTAATGGTCAAAAGTGGATTGACCTTTTATGGACACAAAAAAGCCACGTCGATAAAAAAGTTACACCTGTATTTACATGTGTAATTTTTTAATGTCAACTCAGATTTCTGTTAGCCCAATTAGTATCTTTTAATGTCATGGACTATAATGGAAACAGAAAAATAAGTTGGGGACCAAAACGCCTGTTTCGACTAAACTTAGAAGGACCGAATTTTTTAGGGACCAAAAACATATTTTACCCTAAAAATAATTACACCACTCTAAATTTGAGGCAAAAAAGAAACGACGCGAGAGAGAGAGATGAAAAGATAGTGTTTCAAATTTTTGCTGCAAAAAATAATTTTAGCGAATAGGTATATATTTATATGAAAAGGTCATACCGTATATGTTGTACATTTGAACCACAAAACGCAACAATCATGTTTGCAACGATAAAAAACGTGTGACCCAAGTTAGGGATTTGATCGTTGACCGCTTGATGATCAAGTCACATAATAAACATGTGTTTTAATTGAGAATATATAAAATAATTTTTTCGGATAAAAAATAATTACACCACTTAGCCCAAGCCCGGGCAGACAGTGGTGCACGTGTGGTGGTTCTCTAGGTCTGTTAGACATTTTTAAAAGTTGTTTAAAAGTATATTTCACTATATATTTTTGAAAGTCTCCAATTTTTGAGTGGTGTAAGATTTTGTAAATATAGTCACAACCTAATAGGTCAATGAAATTAAGTTCTAATTTGAGAACTAACAAAATCTTTAAGGAAACTATCTTTAATTATATGACATCCTATTTAATTCTACCTTATAATAATAACTTTAAATATGTCAAAAATTTATGTAGGTCAATATGTTTAAAGTAACAGAAATGTAAGCAAATTTATGATTGTACACAAAGTACAAAATTTAATATAATAATAATAAATTTATTTATATTTACCTAAGTATGTCAGTCTAGTAAGCCTTAAAGAAATTTTCATTGGCTTGTGGCCCGACCTTTTTAGATTAGGCTTTTAAAATAGCCTTAGCCTTATCAATTTAAAAGAAGTCTGGTCTGGCCTGAGCCTGACATAGGTTGGGCCGTAGGCCTCTGTCGATTGGTCTGACCTATTCCCATCTTAGCTACAACTCACTTTACAAATATCATTCCACCGCTAGAAGTTTGTTTAGTGATGGTTTTATTTAGTTTTTTCCTATTGTTTTTTATTGAAATTTTGAGTATTAATTGTTGAGCATTCATTTTTATATATGTATTCTATGGTAAAGAAATCAATTCAGTGTTTAATTAATTTTGCATGTTGTTAATTCAACTGTATGTAGTATTATTTCTAACGTAATTTGATAGGCTTAATTGCATTTTTAGTCTCTCTATAATAACTTTTCTACGATTTTGGTCTTTCAGTTTTTTTTTTCCACGATTTTGGTTCCTTTACTATTCCAATTTGTAAAATGCATGTCGGGTAAAATTGGTCAACTCATTCGCCGGTGTAGTATTCACTTAAATAACGTGGCATGCCATGTTTGACTGCCACATGAATTTTGAATTAAAAAAAATAAAATTTTTATTATAACAATTTGATTTTAAAATATGTAATAACAACTTAAATAATAAAAATAATTAATAAAAAACAAAATGTTGTATTAAAAATATATTATATTTTAAGTAGAAAATCTATGTGGTAGTCAAACGTCGCATGGCAGGTCATTTAAGTGGGTACCACGTCATCCAATGAGTTGACAAATTTTGACAGGGTCAAGCATTTTACAAATTGAAATAATAGCGGGATCAAAATCGTGGAAAAAAAAGTTGAAGATCAAAATCGTGATTAATTATTATAGGGAGACCAAATGTGCAATTAAGCCTATTATTTTTAATAGGCCAATTAAGACTATTTGATATACTCCTTAGTGGGTTTTGCACATCACATTTTTTATATTTAAAATTGATATAGTAGTTATTAGTAAGACCCGTTTAATAAAAAAATTGAGATGCTTTATTAAAAGGATTAATTAAGTACTTATTATTATTAGATACTAACATTAAAAATTGACTTGAGTAATCAAAAAAGATACTAACATTAAAAAATATAAGTTAACGATGTGTACACGTGAAACTCATTAATTTAGTTCTTAAATTGAAGAGCTCCAGAATGCTCTAAGGGATCAAGAATAAAGCCTATAAGAATCTGCCAGAGTGGACCTCTTTCTGGACTCATATCTCAGTTCTGGTATCATGTAACAGTACGTTTATTTATCTCTGCTAAATTGAACTGATAGATCATGTAACAATCTGAAAATTTAAAATGTATAGGGCCAAACATCCTTTCCCGCATGCTAAGGTCCAAGTCAATCAATGATGAATCAAAGGGTCGATGTTATCTATTCATTTTGTGAACCAATTAATGTATGATACTACTAGGGTCCAAGATAATCCCCATAGTTATTGTCCTTCATTGCGAATTAGGTCCGCATGTAATATAGGCCACTAAAGTTCAGCTTGACATATGTATATGAGAGATTTGTGTTGCCAAATGTTATGGCCATAAGGGCACGACGACTTTAAAGTATAAGGTCCCCTACCCAATATACATATATAGTTAATTCACTATAAGTGCACTTGACCCCTCTGGACAAGGCAACCTTTATAATGCACGTCCTTGTACCACATGATTTACTTAATCCAATGTCTGGTTGGGACAGCAAGAGGTATCTTAGATAGACAAGTGGTTCTGTTCAGTTACTTGGCTAATGTTTGAATCACACATCTTACAGGTAATTTTGAGAGATTCATATTTGAATGGAAATATGTTTTAATGAATAAACGAAATCTTTACAAAAATATGGAGAACAGATTTCTGGATCGATTATTTAACAGCCGATTTAAAAAGTTGATGACATTTTTTAGATTTAATGAGATTGTTTATACAAATATGACTATGTGATTTGTACATGTATATATGTTGTCAGAAGTGCTATCTTTTACAACAAATATGATTATGTGATTTGTACGTGGATGTATGTTGTCAGAAGTGCTATCTTTTACATAACCTGGTCAACAGAATAAAATGAGTATTCTGTCGACTAGTTTTTGCTTTTATTCTCTAACAAAGTAGTACTATCTTTTACATATTTTCTCCGACACTCACTTTATGATTGACTAAAATTTATGTGGTCCTACTAAATTAATGGATTTCATTTCTAAAGTGGTGAGACCCACATGAATTTTAACCAATTATATAATGAGTCTATAAAAGAGAATATTGCTAGTATTTTTCTGTACATTGTTTCCCATGTGCTATTTTTGATTCCCGTGAAATCTCTAAACTTGTATTGGGAGTCAATAAAGAGTTCATATAGTGAAATTGTGGAAAAATACTCGTGTTAATCGACTAACATGCATAGATTTATTTTATTTATTTTTTAATAAGCAATTATATATATATATATATATATATATATATATATAGTCGAGTATTAGGGGTACTCAACTCATATACAGATGAGGAATAACAATCTCAACACATAGAAGAACCACAAAAACCGAAACTACCTCGTAGATAAACAGTCAATATATAGGATCAACAAACCACTCATCGAATAATCAGAAGGCATAATCCCCTATCCTAAAATCAAGGCTTGGACAAAGATAGGATCGTGTCAAAAGACCTCCCAAAATCAGCTACGCCTCTAGAGAAAATACAAATGTTTCTCGAATTCCATAGGACCTAGAGAATTGTATGCCAAATATGTATAAAATGAGTAAACAAGTACTAGATACCCTGCTGCGTCACAAGATCGAAACCTAATCAGCTGACGATAGCATACTAAGGCTGAAAAATCTACACCTACAAAAAAGATGAATGGAAGACTCTTTGAAATCCCCGCACAAGATCAAACAACAACAACAATGTCAGTGATCACTCTTCTACTAAACAAGAAAAGGCAGTGACCTTGGAGGGACCAAAACTCTTCCAAACCATGTTTACAGTCAGAAGCATCTAGAGAGACTTAGACACGAGAAGTCGATTGAGAAATAATATGATAAGCAGAAGATGCCAAGAACAATAATCCAGAATCATGAGTTGTCCAAATCCAACTATCAGACACTGTTGATAAAGAAACAGGTCCCCGTGACAGGTTGAGGTCCCCCAAGAGAATGTCTTCCCAAGCGAACATATAGTTGTCACCTCCAAGGGATGGCCTAAACCCCATTGGACCAGCTACCACAGGAACAAACTAGAGCATTAAAGTCAATAGCCACTGAAAAGAGCCTACAGAACGTAAACCTAAGATGAGTCACCTAACCAGACATCATGCCAATAAAAGGGCAGAGTATACCATCGCCCACACTAATCCTAGAGTTATCTAAGGTCTGCTCCTAACATTCGGAGCCCCAACCGCCTATGCGACACAGATCCTTCCATCAAACTAATGCAGAAATTTAGGAACACTCAAGTGGTGAAAATAGGTCACTGTCCCTATGGGCTGACTGTATCTTGAAACTAGGAGTTGCCTCTAGTTTGAGGGTAAAATTTTCTAAAAATAGTCCCATGGGGGTGAATGTTGTGCTTGTTTTAATTTCCATGACATAATGTTTTCTCATTACCAAAAAAACTCTATTTAGCGACTACAGTTGTCGGAGTAGAGTAGTTGTTGGGGGCCTATATATGCTAAAAGTTCTCTGTAGGAGGCTTAAATCTTAGAGGAAATATTTTTTATCTAAGGGGGGATGTAAGTGGCTTTGCCTTTAAGTACCTTAGCCTTTAAGTATTTATGTTGAATGTTGTGCCTTGGTATTGATTTGCCGAAGTTGAGTACTTGTTGGGAGCGTATGTTGAATATTCTCTGTAGGAGGCTTGGATCTTAGAGGAAATATTTTTTATCTATGGTTGAATGTTTGTTCAGTTGAATTCGGTGTTGAATAGTATTTGTTGAAGGTGTGGAGGATTTTGGAACAAATCTAGAGGGGATTTAGTTTCTTTATAGAGACTCTATCAATGGGAAGAAAGTCTCGTGGGATAAGTTTGTCGGAGATATATAAAATAACAAGTGGTGGTGACTACGGGGTGAAGGGAATTAGGTTGTTTAACCCTAGTTTGTGTAAGTGGAGGTGGAAATTTTAGTGGTCTCCTAATTCTTGTGGTGATAGGTACCAATTTCAAAGTATGGTGTAGGAGTACTTGATTCCTTTGAGACTATCATATTATTCGTCTTTATGCTGGAAGGACATTTGTTTCATTTGTGTTAGTCAACCGTTGAATTCTAACTAATTTGTGGTTAGTATGGTTAGGATAGTTGATAATATATAAGACCTACATTTCCTTCTGACATGATACGTACTTAGGTAGGTACCTAACTGCACACCAAGTAATTTCTCGATCGGTATACTCAACACTCCTATATATCCACATAAAAGTAGATAATTAATAGGGGAACTAATTTGCATTTTTAAAATAATTGGGATAAGCTATTAAATTTCATTTTATTTCTACTATATATAAATAATATATTAATTATATTGTAAATTATTTCTTAAAAAGGACGAGCCTATGGGCCAATCTGTTTCTACATGCCACGTGACTCACATAGGCTTGGTGCATGGCTTTTGTATGAACCGGTACACGGAAACAAAAGAGTCTTCGGTATTCCTACCACCACTATCAAAAGATTACTTCTTTATCCAAAGGAAGCACACCCAAAGTCACAACACCAATATATATTGTCTCCACCTCTTGTCATCGTCAATGTTTTCGCACCAGATTGTAATCACCATGCACTGAAAGAAATGATGTCCAATTTTGGAAGAAGTAGTTTGAGAGGTCTCCATATATGTAAGGTGTTATACATGGATGCTATTGTTTTTGTCAACAGCGAGGTGGAAGAAGTGGGTATAGGGTACGTAGAGGCCGCAAAGGAACAAGTTTGGTATAATAAGAAGAATTGGAAATGCATGCTATACACTCTAAAACTAATTTAAACTACAACTCTTTTCTTAAAATAACAAAAAAAAAAATCATTGATGGAGGGATTATAAGAACTCAAAATAATTTACATGAAACAAAAAAAACATCATTTCATAGACCGCCTTTACTTTCCCTAGAAAAAAGAAGCGAAAAGTATTATCATCTCTCCATTTTATATATTAAGGGTCGTTTTAGACATTTTTGTTTATCTCAAATTTCTTGTCACTTTACAATTTTAAGAGGGTATTATTTATGTATTTTTTAATAATACTCTTCTTTTATAGACAATGTTATTAGTTAGTAATTATTTAGGGTGGGAGAAATATTAGCTTCTAGGATTTGACTCTGGACCTCTTTCTACAAATTGCTTCATGTGTTTTAACTCATCAATTGAACTACCTACTTATGACTCTTTTATTAATAGGTACTCTTTTATTTTGTCAGTGCTCTTTTAGCATTTCATTTCTTTTTACAATTTTGTAATATGTTTATTTTTCTACCGTAGCTGCATAAGACCTATCAAAGAGCTGCAGTTTGAGATTTTGATATATCTTCTCCTCATTTAGTTTGAGCACAAGATTGAGTATTCTCTCAAATCCTTCATAGAATGTGGAAAGAGTTCTGTGTCAATTGATGTTGAGCTGAATGTTTTATTAATAAAATACTTACTTATCCAAAAAAAATCCAACTATTTTAAATTAACTATTCATTCCTCTCCTAGATCTAATTATAAACACGGGTATTCTAATTAAAACAAACTACTTTACTTTGAAAATGAGCATAATAATAGTTTTTTTAAGACTTGTGCGACATACAATTTGAGACGGAGTGAGTATTAATTATAAGTAACAGAAACTCCCAAAGAGCAGGTTTGAAGAAAAATGAGAGGGAGAGAAAGAGAGAAGAATTGGGAGAGATTGATTTAATATTTTTCAATTTCGTTATATACCCTTACTTTTAATTATTAAAATTAATTTTATAAATTAGTCATGAATTTAGTTATGTCATTTTATATTTTTAAGCTAGTTCAACCACTAATTTTACCAAACACTTTAAATTCAATCCGCTAGCTTATTCACTATCAGCTCATCCGCTATAAGTTAGTTTATCTACTATCCGCTATCTGCTATTTTTTGCCAAACATAGCCTTAGTAGGATTTTTTTTTATTTACATTTTCAAAAAATTATTATTTTTCATACAATTTTTTATCTGTGTCGTGCATTGATTTATGATAAAATTAATTAGTGGATTTCCCTTATTATTTTTTTATATTGAAGAGATGATAGAGAAGTAAACATAAAAAATATGTGAAGACAAGTAGTTATTTATAAACAAAATTAGACTAATTAATGTTTTTTTGATGAGTTAGACTATTAATGTTGCATCTACATCTATGTTTGCAACGCTTGTTATATTTGGTACTCGTAGTACTTTTTTTTTGGTATCGTCGTATTGATGTGCAGTATCTATCGACTTTACGGTGATTATTCTATGCTAGCATTTTATTTTTATTAATAAATTTTCCTTTTAAAAAAACAAAAGTCAAACAATTTTTTTTTAAAAATAAAAGCAAAATCTAACTTTGTTATGTTTAAAGGTCAAAAAAATATACTTTAAGATTTTAAAGTCAAACATCTCTTCCTGAAAAAAAGAAGGAAAAAAAACACTTTTTTTAATAAAAATATATCCATCGATCATTGATATACTCCTGCACAACATGTTACTACATGAGTTTTATTTCTTTCCATAATCAGACTTGATTCTCTTGACATTACAATCATGTTGTTCGTTTTGGACCATACAAATTCTAGGGGGAAAAATTTATGAAATTCATCTCTACTTAGATAAGCAAACTTTCCTGGTTATAAATATTACCATCCCCCATTTGCTTATCAAAAAAAAAAAGATAAGCAAACTTTATTAATATATAGATAAGAAATTAGCACAGGAGACTTATATTACTCCAAAAGATACAGCAATCCAAAACAAAAAGCACTATGCCGGTATGGAGTATTTATACTCAAGCATCAGAATGTTTCTGAGGTCACTTTGAATGAGTTTCAATTATTTTGTTTTTCATTGATAAGTAATGCTGTAACTTCTCATACCCTAGATAAACAATAGTAGTAATAATTAAACACGAAACAGAAACAGTAATCGGATGTACAAAACACACGGACATTGAACTCTTACAAGTACAAAGCATGAAATGACTGACTAATTAAGGACAATGATGTACTTCTAATGTACAATTAATTCTTGCTTGAAAAGTAAAAGGGTGTTATCCATCACTACCAGAAAAGGAAGAAAAAGAAAATCATATAGCAATGGATCCTTCTTCAGTGCCTAGAGAGGTTGAACTACTCTCTAAAACAAACCTGCAGTACCTTCATCAAGTGACATGTTGATTAGATCTTCATGGCACTGATTTGCTCCATCATCAAAAAGCCACTTTTCCAGCAATGTTAGAGGAACCTGTGTTTCCAAGTTTGGATTATTCCTTTCCTCCTCAAGTGACCTAGGTCGAGAGATATTATGATCAGATTTGGAGGTCAACAAATTAGAGTCAAAAGCATGATGATCTTGTGTGGTGGTGCTTTGTGCTCCTTCACTAGAACTAGATCCAGTGGTGACCACGTTATTGGTGAAGGAATATCCTGATAAAGAATTTGTTTCATGAGCTGCTGCTGATGATGAGTTTAGGTTAGGGGATTTCATCCAGTTTTGCATCAATCTTGAAATGTTTTCATAGCTAGATCCGTAGGGTTGTTGATCATGAGAAATTGTTATAGTTGAAGTTGAAGGCTTGGTATTATGATCCATTGGCTTGTGCTGATCATTAAGGGATAAAGCATCAGACAAGGCTTGTTTGGCCATATGAATATCTGTTTGTAGTCTTCTCTCCCATTGACCTTTTCCCTTTGCTTGTGAACGAGAACGAGGACGAGAATGACGTCCTTCTTCTTCTTCTTCACCATTTTCACTCCCACTTTCATGATCTTTCTTCAGCTTCTTCTTTAAATGTGTATTCCAGAAATTTTTTATATCATTGTCTGTCCTCTGTGGAAGATATGCTGCTATAGCAGCCCATCTGCACCCATATGATATCCATCTTATTCAACTCACAATTACTTTCTTTTATTTCATGATAGATAGATAGATCATATACATTTTGTTTGGATCTTAATATTTTATTAGGAAATAAATTAGGTCAAATATATGATCATTATATATATACCCTATAAAATAACAAATTAAGTAAGCAAAAGATGAGGACTGGAATGAAAGATGAGTTAGTTGTGAGTTGTGACCTGTTTCCCAAGAGAGCTTGGAGGTGAAGGATCATCTTCTCCTCATGATCGGTGAAGTTACCTCGTTTGATACCAGGTCGAAGATAGTTTGTCCATCTAAGTCTGCAGCTTTTGCTGCATCTCATCAAACCTGCAAATTAAAACAACAAAATAAGTCAGTGTATATGTGAATAGATAGATAGATCAGGTTAAAAAAGTTAAGCACAAACAGACACCTGTGTTGTTGGGAACTGATCTCCAATTTCCAGGTCCATATTGTTGAATGTAAGAGACCAAGATGATATCTTCCTCAGGAGTCCAAGGTCCTTTCTTAACCCCTATTTTGTCACAGCATGGTGGTCTCCCCATGTCGATCAAAACCTACCTAGCTCAATTTTTCTTTTTTTGATCACTCAGAGAACCAAGAATGATGCCTAGCTAGCTATCTACTCATAAATGCAAAGACAAGCCTCCCCAGCTGGAGTTGCCTTGTTATGTAGGTACGTATATATAGAGACAGATAAGACAACCAGCTCCGTTTAAAAATGGAAATTTCTAAACACCAGTAAACTCACCTTAATCATAATGAGCACTCAATTTTTTTTATTATTTAAAATGTGCAAAAAAATTAAATGTTTTTTATGTAGATATATAATTAGATAGATATAGTAGATATTGTGTAAAAATAAATTAGAATAGATATTTTTCACATACCGACGTAAACGATTAATACTGCACACCAAGACACAATTAAAAAAAAAAAGAGTAACGTTGTATTTTTTAATATTTTTATCATAACTAGTGATTTACCCGTGCATCCGCACGGGTGATACTGTATTTATTATAATCTGCTATGAATCCATAAATACCATGAAAATTGTAAAATGTGATAAAAGAAAAAGGCATAAGGTGATGAAAAAAATATATTTCAAAGTATATAAAAAAACGTGTTGCAAAAAGTTTAAAAAAAGTCTATATCGTCTTCAAATCTTAAAAATGGAGTAAAAATTAGAGAAAAAAAGCGAGATGAAAATAAGATGAAAGAATAGGTAGAGGAGAGAAAAGAACCCACAGTGGACAAACTCGGTGTTGGCCAGTGCGAAATTTGATCCTAAGCATGAGCGGATATTAGTCTTTTGTTGAAAGCGTTAGGACACTCCATGTGTAGCAACAATGGTCCGAACCAAAAAAGTAATTAATATAGCGACATTGTAACCACCGCAATTGCCTCATCCCCCGTGGCCGCCCCGTAGCTATCACTACGCCCTAAAAAGTTTAAGTTGGAGAAAGTTAAAATAGTTAGTGCCTTCTTCAAAGTTAAAAAATAGAGTAAAAATCAGAAGAAGGAAAAAAAATGAGATAAAGATAAGATAAAGGAATATGCAAATGAGAGAGGAAGAAGATGTGTATAAAGTGAATCCAACGACGTCACAAGAACTGTGATCATTGCTCCCTGTAGCCGCCCCTCTTTGTCTCCCCCCATCGTGCTCCCCGTCACCCCCCTAATCGACACATGGGTACTTATATTTTTGGTAGTTTGACGAATAAGTAAATAGTTACAATTTTGAAGCTTAAAAGTTTTGAGCGAAAAACTTAAATAACGATTTGAAAAATTAGGAAGATATCTTTATTAATTGTTGCAAAAGACCAATCGTATAAGTTGTTTTCCGTCAAGACTCAAAAGTAAAATAATCATTTATAAAAAATAAAGACATCTGTGAAAATAAGATATAAAATATTTGTATTTGAACAACGTATAATATAGTGATGTGGCAAAGGAAAAAGTATAAACATGTAAAATAGAGATTTTGGTATTAGGTTTTTTTATTAAATAGATTGTAAAAGTCCATTTATTTGAAATTGCTTGTGATGATAAAATCATACAGAGAACTGATAATACTTCTTAATCCAGACTTAAAAGCTAAATACTTATTTATAAAAAATAGATATTGTTAATACAAAAATATAAAAAAGAATTAGTATAAAAAGACCCTTATTTTTGAATAATAGATTTTGAGTAAATCTAAATTCCTCTTTTTCTCTTATTCGAAAAAATAGTAAATCTAAGTTTTGTGTAAAAAACCATAAAAATTAATTCCAAAGAAAGTATGAATTCTGCGTAAGAAATCAAGAGTAATGAAAATATACTTCTAATGGCAAAAAAAATAGCAATGGAAAAAATAGAGATTCTAGTTGTGGGAATAGAAATTAGAGCTAAGAACATGTTGTCAAGACACATTCATATGATAATCGTAAAGATAGTTATGGAGTCATAATACGAAATTAGATATCATTTATAAAAATTAAAGACAGTTGTGGAAATAAAATATAAAGTATTTGTATTTTGACGTGTAATGTTTCGCCATCGGGAATGAAAAATACGGAAATTTTACAATAACATCTAACGCTTCTCCGATGAAAATCAAAAACAAAATATATAAAAATAATTAATTTGACAACAACTAACATTTTATTGCCAAGACTCCTAAGAGATTATTAAAAGTGATTATTAAAAGTCATAAAACAAAATATCAAAAGTCATAAAACAAAAATATTATAGCAAATTTGTTAACTGTCGAGAAACAAAAACAAAAAGTAGATATTCATAAATTATAGATTTTAATGTTGAGTGTTTTAATGAAATGAGGAAAAAATTAAAAAATTAAAAAATGTATTAAAAAACCCATAAAAATTAATTTGAAAAAAATATTTTCCAATAAAAAATAGATGGAGAAAAATAAAAATAAAAGAGGAAAGAAATAACAAAGGGGAAAGAAGAGAGTAAATAGAGAGAGGATAGAAAAAATAAAGAAAAAGAAGGGAAAAAGAGAGAGTTGAGATGAGACATTAGGAGAGAGAGAGAAATGTTAAAGAAAGAAATAAAGAAAAAGTAAAAAGCGGAGAGAGAGAGGTAAAAACATAAAAGTAAAAAACATAAAGTTGTGTCATATTTTGTCTTTTTTGTCTTTTAGTGGTTAAGTTACAATTTTATCCTCAATTTTGTAAAGTGTCAATTTTTTAAATGTCTTAATTAGTAATTTCATAGGTGGTGAAGTTGTATAAATACATATTAGATCTTTAGTTTTTTTTTAAAACCTTTGACATCACTTTTTTGTAAATGTTGTATTTTTCTATTCCCTTCTTCCTATTAATAAAAATACTTATGTTTTTGCTTCTTATCATGTTTGCTTTCTGACGCCTGGTTAGGTCCTGTGGCAGTTTTTTTGGCTTACCGGTGTGTTTGGGCAACTCCATGGAGAGAGTGCCTTTTTCTAGGGGAGGAAAAGTTGGTTTCAGAGTTAGACTCTCAGGTTGAGTTGGATAAGGATTCATGGGTTTGGACTCGCAAAATTTCTTGTATGTACTTAGTGTCTTCTACTTATTCTCTACCCTCTGAGTCGTATTTATGTGTGTTGCGCCTTTCGGACAGGGTTACTGAGATACGAGAAAATGTTTTTAGAAGCTTCGCTCCCTTTTAAGCTTAAGATGCTTTTTCTTGGCAATTACTCTTGGATCAAGTTCTTACTCAAACAGGGGTTTTATTTTGGATCGTGTGGCAACCACTTGTATTCATTATGGCGAGTGTCAAGAATCGACTTTACACCTATTTTGTTGGTTTATCTTCCCCTCGGCTATCTGGTATGCTCGCTGAGTTGTGTTTTTTGATGTTACATTCCTTTCTATTTTTGCAGTTTACACATATTGGGGGCTCATCTCGTTGTATAAGAGGTTTAACTTTAACATATTTACTTGACAAACAGTTCTCTAGGTGATTTGGGATCTCAAAAACAATTGTGTTTACTCTAGAGTCGTGCTCGATTTTAACAAAGCTTTCGAACGTATTAGAGTCTCAACTCCACCTTGTATACTTTATGACTGGGTTTTGGTCCAATTGACTGCTTGTCTAGGAGATAACTCTTTTGGCTTTCCGGTTGGCTCATTCCCTTTGGTAAGCATCAATTGGCTAATTCCTTATATCTGGGTTAAGTATCTTGTTGATGGTTAGTCCCTAACATTTGGAATTGTCTTTCCGTTCGTCCCTCTTAGTGATCTCATTAACAGATGATTGATCCTACATACCTGACACATGATACTTCAGCCAAATTTCTCTACCACAAACCCTAATTCATCTTCTCCTTCTTTTTCCCTCTACACGCCACCACTTCTAGTTGACTATGTCACATCTCATGCGATGTCTACACATGCTCTACCACAATCCCACAAAGCGAACCTCCATTCCTTGCCAATCGCAACGACCACGAGTCATACCATACCTCGATGCCAAACCATATCATAATTTAGAACTTGCACCGTGAGCCACCAGGCTCCACTACTACTCTCCGGATCCCTATATATTCTCCGCCATGCGCCATGCAACACCGAGCAGTCATCGATGAGTTACCGCTTAGATCCATAACTCTCCCCTAACCTCTTCGGTCTATAAACATTTTTAAACCTTAAAAAAAATTACACTTTGAAGAAAGAAACTTGAATTATTTGTTTTCTCTTAATTGTTGAATTATATGATATGATAAAGTGTTATGTATTTATTAGAAAAACTAAAAATAAGACAGGTGGTTTCAATTCTTTTTTCCTTAGCTAACAACTGCCTGTTATACGTGTGTCACTCGATCTCTCTACCTCTCTCTCGACAAACATTATGAACTACAAATAATAACAAATCCGTGTGGCATTTAATGTGGCGATGGAACCCCTTTTTCTTTTTCAGCAGAATAAAAACATCTAAAACTATGTTTTCTTGTTTTTTTTAAACCAAAAATCTATAACTATTGTTTTGGTGTGTGCTATTATACCCACGAAATAGTTTACACATTATAGTACGCCTCCAAGTGTTAGCTCAAATGTTGCATTCGAATTGTGAGGATGCGAGATGCATACGATCAATTATTAATAACAAAATTTGTCAAAAATTTATTAATAACAATTGTTTATTTTGTCAATAAAAAGAACAATTCTTTTTTTTTTGAGAAAACAACAATTCTTTATTGATGGGATATAAATATTGTTATAAATATGACAGAGGTAAAAATAATGGGACACTTTTTTAGAAAACTTTTCAGCACATTGATCGAATATTTTGTAACTATATTAACAGTTTAACAGAAATTTTGCTTTTTGACAATCGGTTTAAAAGAAATTTTCTCGATTTGAAACTGCTCTTTGACACTTATATGGATTCGAGCACCCTTGTACTATTTTTTTATTATATATATATATATATATATATATATATATATATATATATATATATATATATATATATATATGTGTGTGTGTGTGTTTGCCATTAAAAAAAGTTTAACAGAAATTCAATACACACAGGAAGAGAATCATTTCCTTGTCGCTTTTAATTCTTATTTTTAATTTTTTTTTTACAATAATAAACTTATGGTATTTCATTAATCAAAATAGTATCAATATAGAATGGAATCAAATCAAATACATGAGAGCTAGCATATAATCTTGACGCCCTTGTTAGAGCATGAGCTGCAAGATTTGCTTGCCTTCGAATAAAACTAACCATTAATTAGGGTCTTATTTTTACTTATAAACAAATAATTAAAACAGAAACTAAAATATGCTCCCTCCCATTAATTGTTAAGTTAACGACCCAAGAGCACTTGAATAGGCTCTCTTCCAGCTTAACCAAAGTCTTGATTCGAATTCAGTCTTAGGCTTACAGTAGTATTAAATTTCTTGAAGGAGAGTTTTGTCGCCCATTACTTGAGGGATTAGTCTCTGCAGTTGTATGCTGAGTATACGCGATTTATAAAAAAAATTGCTAAGTTAACGTCAACTAGGGAAGTGGCTTAGAGTTGTTAGCATTTTCCTTTTTCTTTTTTAGTACTATCTAATAACTATTATTGGCTTTTGGATAGAAACAATTTTTTCGAAGTAATTAAACTTCTGACCTCGTGATGTGCATATGACTGATTATGATGGTGGTCCAAAAGTCATCTAACACGGTTAGTTAAGTTAAAATAGAGACTTTTTTTAGTTCATAAAGAAAATAGAAACATTTGATTAAGATTTATGGAAGGATTGGAACTAAGATTTTATTTCAACTTATCTAGCTTATGTGATAAAGATTTGTGTAAGCTTCTGAAAAAGGTTATAAAAGTCCCATAAAAAAAGAAAGACTTTAACATTAACACACAATATGTGGACCAACTTTTAGCTTAATTTTATGAACTCCTTAAAGTAACTTTTACAAATATGCTTTATATAGAGTATAAAAATACTAACAACACCTCTTTTGAATTTTTGACATTTTCTATCTAACACTCATTTTATGATTTTTTTGAAACTCACGAGTTCCATCACTTCGAAAATGGGAACCATTAAATTAGTTTGACCTACATAAATTTCAACTAATCATAGAGTGAGTGTTGGATGAAGACTGTCAAAGAAAGTGTTGTTAGCACTCCTCGAAGACAACTGCACAATAGTAGACAACAAAAAGAAAATTGAAGGGGTTGTGATCCATCTGTGTTTGCTAGGAGAATAGATAAAATTTTCATAGAGAATAAAAATTGTCTATCAAATTCGAAATTTCAACCTTGTACTTGGATGTTAAAAATCAAGTTCAATGAGCCACCCACCGACATTATCCAAGCACCAAGCTCAATAGGAAAAGGAGTTTTCTCTTTAATGGCAAATACATCTTATTAATAACACATAGCATTGAGTGAAGAAACACTCAAAAAACCATTGTTGATGAATGCATCAAATGCTAGAAGAAAATAAATTAGAACACACTCAAATCTCCTATCAGGAAGTGGGCCACCCAAACCCAACAATAGCGGGCACCACACAATCAGACACTTTTATTTAGGGTTTTTTTTGGTACCCCCACCACCTTTTCATAAGACTTTTTTGGACGAAAATACCCCTAAAAAATTTGACCAAAAATCGTATATACCTCACCCTACATATATACGACTTTGAAAAATTCAAATCGTATATATGTGAAATTTTTTTAAAAAAATTGTATATACATCAGGGGGTGTATATACGACTTTGTAAAATACAAGTCGTATGTACCCCCACACCTACGTATATACGACTATGAAAATTACAAGTCGTATATACGTAGGTGTGGGGTACATACGACTTGTATTTTACAAAGTCGTATACCCCCCCCCCCCCCCCCCCCTTTTTGTATATAAGACTTGTTATTAAAAAAATTTATTTTAATTTTTTAAAAAAAGGTTAAAAATGCTACTAAAAATCCGTTAAAGAGTCAAAAGTAATCCAAAAATTATAAAAACGCCACTAAAAATCTAATAAAACCAAAACAAGGCTATGCAAAAAATTTTAGATTTTTTGGAGACTATGAAAATTTTAAAAAATTAATAAAAAATAGTAAACAATGAATTTGGGATTTTGAGCCCCCTATCCTAAAAGAAGTTACTTCTTAAGGAGTATTGATCCTTGATTTATTTCGGATTTAATGGCTGTGATTTCATTACAATCGGAGTAGGTTGCCCGAAAACCAATTTTGTAGCCTAAATTATTCGCTCGACGTATAACAACGTCACGTGTTAACGAACTACACACTAAACAGAACCAAAAGACGGTCAATATTCATATCTAATTTATTTTTCTTCTAGAAAAATAATTTAAATTTTTTAAATGATTTATTTATTTATTTTTTGGGTTACAAAGTCGTATATACTTAGGTGTGGGGGTACATACGGTTTTGTAATTTAACAAATCGTATATACCCCCACCTTAGGTATATACGACTTTATTTTTTAAAATTTTTAGGGAAAATTACGATTTCCAATTTTTGGGGAATTTCGTATATACGAAATTCCAAATTTTTTTTGGAGCTGGGAATATGTTGGGGTTTTAAATTTTGTGAAGGGTATTTTGGTCTTTTCGCATAGGGCGTGGGGCTAGATGGGAAAACTGTGGGGTAAAAAAAAAAAACCTTTTATTTATTTCCTGAAAATACACTCCACTCTATTCACAGAAGAGATATTGACTAGACTTAAACTTAGCCAATAGCCATTTCCATGAATATAGTTAAATTTCAAATAATGTCTTATAGAGGTGTTTGAGTTTATTTGAGAAAACTTTCTCATTTCTGGTTTCATAGATCACCCATAATATAGCATGTCAAATCATTATGAGTCCTTTCCTATTTCTTGTTGGGGAAATTCTTCAATAGAGTATGGAGAGTAGGATAGGGAGATCAGGCGGTATCGCTCAACTAAAAGAATAGAGAATCAAGATCACACAATCATATAAAAATGTAAAGAACAAATTCGTCATTGATTGTTCCTATTGTCACACTATATAAATATGTATAACTTTGGACACACTTCTTTCTTCCATCCATTGCGGATGTTTCGCCAACATAGTATAGAAGGGGAAAAGCAGCAGAACACCAGTGATATTGTATTCCCCGTCAAGTGTCAAGTGTCAACTTTAAGCAACGACGCCAAAATATTCTTGCAAGAATTGATAAAGCTCTTCAGCCACTAAAGCAGGATACTCCTCTTGTGGAAGAAGAGCACCAGGAACTTCCACAAACTTGCTTACGCCTTTAGCTCCCTTAAGAGCTTCCATCTCAGCCTTAGACCTCTTGGGAGACCCTTTGGTTGATACAACAAGTACCGGTATCTTTCCCTCCAAATCTGCAAAGAGTTGAAGGAACTCATCCCGAGATGTTACAGGGTCTAGTTGCCCGGTCAAGAAAGCGGCAGGCAAGTAACGTGCTCCTTTTCGTTTTGTCAAAGCATATCTACTTTCCACAATTTCTGGTGTCACGTTATCAGCGTTGGCATATACATGAGATTTGTACTGTGACTGGATTGCGTTCGCATTGCTCACAAGCATGTTATACACCATCCACCCAACTGCAGGGGCCTTTAAGGTGCCTCTTAGAAGACCATACCTGTCAAGTTTAGATGGGGGGATAGAAACTAGTTATAGTATGTTGGGAGACAACACAACTGAGTTGTGACTTACATGATAGACAATTCTAAGGGGAAAATCAAACAACATTTGGTGGAACAGAGGAAATGGGAAGATCTTCCACGGGGTATAGACGGGAATGGATCCCCTCGAGTGACTTTATTGTAAAGTGAAATTTCAACCATACATTGAATAAGACAAAGAGTAAGAACATTATACTATCAAAAATTGAGAGAGGGGGTTGAATGGTGGAGATATAACACTTGACACTGTCAAGTAAAAAGTTCGCAACGGAGAGAATCCATTCCCATTTCCCGGTCTAGACACAACATTTCACTGTAACCAAGAATAATGCCAGTATCCATTTAGCAGATAATATAGCATATTATAGACGCAACATACAATACAGCATTTCACAACGGATATAATCAAGAAAATTAGCACTGTATTCTTTTACTGCCTCATTAACTCTAAAGATATTTACCTTTTGGTAGAGACTAGAAGTTCATTATTTTAAAATTCCAGTTAAGAAACATTTATGCTTATTGGGTGAAATTTAATTCCCTCTTGATAGTGACTAGAAGGCAATACTAAAGTAATCAGCAAGGAAAAAGAATGTCCACTGAAAAAGGGAGCCTTATGGACCTATGGTACCTTGTTTCCATGCTGGAATCACGACCAAATACAATAGGAAGGGGACCAGCCCAAGTTGGTGCAACAGCGGCTATAGCTTTGGGATTTACCAGACCTTTTTTTGCAGCACGGAGTACTACTGATGCAGCATGCCCTCCTCCAAAAATCACCAAATCGTTTTCTAGGTTAACACCAGCAATGTTAGTCTAAACACTTATCAACGCAATGTCATCGCATTCAACTACTCATGGAATCAAATATTGATTTTGGAAAAGATGCCCAAACAAAAGACAATCAATGGACAAACAGAAAACATACTTCCCCCCATAATTCACAGGATGTGTCATGGTAGATGCAAGTATTCAATAAGACAATGGAAGAAACATGTACAGTAAAGTATATCAACTTATTAACTGTAAGCGAAGTTTCAAGAAATGGATTGGTCAATGAACCGGTAAAACAGATTGCTGGTTCCTCTGTGCCTCTGTGGTCGAACAAACAACATTGAGACACACACACACACAAACAAACACACACAGCGAAGTTTCAAGAAATGGACTGGTCAATGAACCGGTAAAACAGATTGCTGGTTCCTCTGTGCCTCTGTGGTCGAACAAACAACGTTGAAACACACACACACATATGGAATTTCAAGTATTATATGAAACTTAGCCAAGTCAAAAATTAAATTAACATAAAGTCCTATATTATATGCCTTGCAAGTTAAAAAGATTAATAATAAGAATCCTTGTAAATGAGTCTTTGTAACTTTGTATCGACCTTTATTTGGCTAAAGAATACTTCTGGTTAAATCAAAAAGAAATTACAAACAATGTGACCAGTCCAAATCAGTTTTCATTACAGGATTTTGTGAGATTTGGACCAATTTGGCTGGTTTTCTACAGTTCAAATAGCATGTAAGGAATCACCTATTCCAACAGAAACATAAAAGACTATACATGATGGATGAAGCAATTTAGTGAGTTAAAAAGATTGTAGCCCCTAATTTTCTTCTTAACAAATGTGGAAACAGATACAAATTGAAACTGGTCAAAACACAAAGCTATAACAAAACATACCATCCTCACTCAGTACCTGGTTGTTTTACTGGACTATCAGGTGAATTGACAAAATCAACCAGAAATTTTTCCAAGACATCAGCATTGTAATCAATCTTTGGCCGATCAGAATAACCCAAACCAGGCCAATCAACAATAGTTGCCCGCCAATTGACACTGCCATTACGTTGAGCAATGTTTCCAGCAACTAATCTCCATTCCTCAACTGTGCTAACATCAGAAATGGTTGGCATCATCAAGATATTTTGGGAAGGCTCCGAACTCTCCTTCACATGTTCCTCATAATAAATATTTACAGAATTGTCCTTGAATTTCCACTGCCAGCTACTAGTCTAATGGGAAATACAAAGAAAAAAATAAAAGGCATTATGCATAAGCCAAAAGAGGGTAGCAGATTTTGACACATACCTCAGAAAATTCGTATCATAATCATACAGTAATTCAACTTTGAATTATGAGTAATCAAATGAAAGACAAGTGTTTTCAAAACTTAAAGTAAAATGCTACTAATTTTTTACACAAATCTTCAGAATTGTGGCATATTCAAACACGCATCCAGTGAAAGACTATTGCTTTGATAAACCAAAGAAGTAAAACCCCAAAAAAATAATGTTAATTGTATAAAATCCGCTTAGTTCATGTTTACTAATGAGTAATATTCCACGCGTCTATGAATTTAGAATAACAATTTAAGGAAAACAACCAAACCAAAAGTGAAATGTTAGAGAGGGTAGTTATTTTCACCTTCAATGGGGAGGGTTTGTCGCTGGCAGAGACGCTGGAAAAATCTAGGGTAGTTGAGGCCCGGATCCTTAGGGGTTTAAGAAGATTGACAGAGTGAGAGAGAAAGGGTTTACGAATTTTGGCGTTAAGGTTCGAGGCCGGAGTCGAAGGGGCGATGAATGTTGCAGAGAGCGCCATTAGAGAGAGGATGGAGAGCTTCAAGAATGAAGACGAATAATGGTGAAAACTGGAAATGAAAAATTCAACGGTGATCTAATGTAAGGTTTAAAGGGTAAGTAAAGTCCTGCACGGCAGAAAATAAAATACTGACCGCGGAATCGCTTAGATTTTTGGTCACCAATTACTGAACTGGCTGTCCCAGTCTCCGACACTATTTTTAATCATTTTCTTACATTTTTATTGTGAATTCTGTGTGTTTTTGAATACTAGCTGATTTCTTTTAACTGGTAAAAAGTCTTAAATGAATATAAATTTCGTGAGACTCTTTAAAAATATTGAAAATCTTGATTGAATATTACAAGATTTTTTTATACTAACCCAAAGTCTTGACTAAATACTACATGATTGTTTTGCTCAAAAAAAACTTTTAAATCCTTCAAAATACCAATCCAATACACCCCCCAAAGTATAGAAAAATAACAAGTTAATAGTCAATTTAGTTTCTTAAATTTTAGAAAAAATTAATTTAGACTCTAATATTAACAATTTTACTTATAAATCCCTAATATTTTCAAACATATTTTAATTTAATTCCTCAAATTCTCGATGTTACTCGGTCGCTGTTACAATTTGCAGTATCAATTAAGTATGTAGCTGTATGACTGCATAGTTAATTTGCTGAATATATATTCATAAATTATAAATCAATAAAGTAAAACTTTAATTTTTTATAAAATATCAAAATGATAATATGAAAAGTTGTTTATTTTCATTCAATCAATTAAGTTTACGGCCTCTCATTTTCTTTCTCAGCAGATGGTAACTTAGATTATGGCCTCTTCTTAAGATTATGGCCTCTCATTTTCATTCAATCAATTAAGATTATGGCCTCTTATTTTCATTCAATCAATCAAGCAACATACTCTGCTACAATTCTCTGCACAAACCACACTTGCTTTCTACACTGGACTACATTCCTCCATTAATCACAAAATTTTAAAACTACAAACCCTTAATTAAAATTGGATGAAACTTACTATAGGGACCATCAGATCAATTTAACCAAAAAAAAACAACTAAATGCTTCTCTATCCCTCGTTTTATAAGACCATCACACATCATATATGTCCATGTAAACAAGACCAGTCAAGATAAATTACTTGATCATCCGGCTCTGTCACCAGTAATCTCTGCAAGAACAAACTCCATCTTTGAATGAATGGAAGCGACTTCTATCTCTCACAATGATTTCAACTTGATAAACTTTAGAAATCAGCTTCATTACAGTATGGCAGTCTCCACAAACTCTCAGGTTCTTCACTATTCTTAAAACCCTCCCTTTAGGAAGTTTTGCAATTCCAAAAGCCGCAGCAAGCTTCTCACTGTGCTTGGACACAGAATCTTCTTTTTCTTCCTCTTCAATATCATGTAAGACACTCCTTACCTGTGGTACATAACCACCTTCTTCTCTGAGTCTCAACATTATTTCCTTCAGTTTATCATGAGCCTCTTCTGTAACTTCATTGGGCTTTTCACCTGCCACAAAACTATAAATGACCTTGTCAATTTCAATCATGCTCCAACCAGGAGATTTTTTCATGCTCTTTTCAATCATTGTTCTTCTTATGCCAGCAACATCCTTCCATTTCCCTGCAATGGCATAAACGTTTGACAGCAGTACATGGTCGCCAGAGTTGTTCGGATCCATTTCAGCAAGCCTTGCTTTCACTAGCTCTGCCAATTCAATATTACCATGAATGCTGCAAGCCCCAAGGAGGGTCCTCCAAATGATTGCATTAGGTGTAATAGGCATTTGACATATGAATTCATAGGCTTTCTGCAACATAGCAGCTCTACCATATAGATCAACCATACAACCATAATGCTCAAGTGCTGGTTCAATACCATACAAATTTTTCATCTTAGAAAACAAAGAACACCCTTGCTCAACCAGGCCACTATGGCTACAAGCATAGAGGAGAGATATAAATGTGACACCATCTGGTCTAACTCCAGACTCTTCCATCTCATGAAAAAGTTGTATCGCCTCTTCTCCACGACCATGCATAGCAAGGGCTGCTATCATGGATGTCCAAGACACAATGCACTTGGTCACCGGCATATTTTGAAAGACCAACTTAGCCATAGCAACATTTCCACA
Source organism: Astragalus glycyphyllos (assembly GCA_963573325.1). Taxonomy (NCBI): domain Eukaryota; kingdom Viridiplantae; phylum Streptophyta; class Magnoliopsida; order Fabales; family Fabaceae; genus Astragalus; species Astragalus glycyphyllos. The sequence continues at coordinate 57,675,828 of OY754308.1, read as the reverse complement.
CTTGGAGTAAGTATCAATGAGAGCATTATTCACAGAAACAATACAAAGAAACCCAGATTTCTCCACAAACCCATGTAAAATTTTACCAAACTCAAACGCCCCAGCTTGTGCACAAGCAGTTAACACCCCAGTAAGACTCACCTCATTTGGCCTAATTCCCTCCTCGTGCAGCAACTCCCTAAAAAACCCAAAAGCCTCATCAAACGAACCAGCATGAGCAAACCCAACAATCATGGTGCTCCAAGAAACATCATTTTTCAAAGGCATTTCATTAAAAAGTCTTGTTGCCAACCCAAGTTCACCAGCTTTAGCATAACCAGCAAGCATAGTATTCCACGAGGTCAAATTCTTAATGGGCATCCGCCGAAACAGACCCCACGCACCCTCAACATCCCCACACCTGAAACACGCAGTGACAACAGCATTCCAAGCAACAACATTTGGTTGGGACATTTCCTCAAACACCTGTCTTGCATAGTCATAATTCCCACATTCAGCGTACATACTAACTAACGTTGTCCCAACAAAGATATGAGCATCAAAGCCATGACGGAAAGCCTGAGAGTGGAGCTGAATGCCGGGTTTGAAGTGGGTGCTATTAGCGACCCCTTTGAGTGCAAAGGCGAAAGAGAAGCTATCAGGGAAGAGGATAGGGTGGCGAAGCAATTGAATGAAGGGTTGAAGGGAAGAGAGAGGGTTGGGAGAGTGAGAGAGTGAACGCATGAGAGTGTTGTACATGAAGGTATCGGGGTTGGGGAAGTGTTGGAAGAGACGGAGAGCGTAGTTGAGAGCATGGTCGGAGATGGAGATGGCGCAGTGGAGAAGAAGCTTCCCGAACACGAAAGGGCGAGAATGAAGGCCGGTAACGTAGAGATGAGCGTGGATTTGCTTTGTGGTTTTGAGGCTATTGCTGCATTTGCCTAGCAATGAAATCCATCCTTGTTCATACTTCATACATTCTTCCTTCCATTCCATCACCCGCCCTAAAAAAATTGTTCCATTTTAAAAAAAAAAATTGTGTCTTTTTTTTGTGTATTGTTACTAATTTATATAAAAAAATTATTAACTATTCCAATAAAAAATTATTAATTCGTGAATTATTTTTTATTTAATTATTACTTATATTACTCATATAAGAGAGAATTGTGGTCGTAATTTTAATATCTACAAAGTCTTTACTTGGTTTTCTTAGAATGTGTTTCACGTGAATTTTGTAGGTTTAAAACTTTATCTGAAGTTAAAATTAAAAATAAAAATTTCAAGTTGTTTGGTAATTATTGTTTTTTATACTTAAAAACAAACTAAATAAATGGTTAAAAAGGTGGCGGATCTAGGACCCAGAGTCAGGAGTTCAAAATTTTTAAAAGCATGAATCACTAATATTATAATTCAAAACAACTATAAAATATTCAAATATACAAACTATACAACTCATAATTGAGCTAGTGATATGTTTGTGTGAAGTATTTGGGTGCAATTGGGTGTAAACCTAGGGGTCCTATTGCAAAATTATAATTTCAAGAGGTTCAATATTTTTATATAGGGGATAAATGGATAAAAATATTTTTATGAAGAGATAAATGAAGAGATAAATGGATAATTTTCTTTTAGGTATCAGCAAGTACAAAAACTACAAAGTTGGGCGTAAGTGGTTAACGCACTCCATCTAAAGGGGTGAACAATATTTTAAAAATGGCTCAAATTGAATCAAAATCAAAATCAAATCAATTAACAAAGAATATTTCAAGTTAATATCAAAATCCAAAGGGGTGTAATTTTGAACTTGAAACATTCAATACACCTGTCCAACTTAAATTTTGAAATTTTAATAAAAAGACTTTCCACTAAAGGGGTGAACAATATTTTAAAAATATTCAAGTGTGTAATTTCAAAATCCAAGTGTGTAATTTAAAACCCATAAACAGAATTTGCATCTTCTTGATGTCAAAGGAAATTACATTTGCAAGCAAAACATGATGCGCATCGTCTTGGAAGTGTTGACAAAGCAGCTTGGAAATTATAATTCTAGCATTATCCAAAAAGCAACATGAAATCAAAATTTTCTTTGGAGGTTTATCCTTCTTCTGTTCAGCCCCTTTTCACTCTACATTTTGATCCTTCTACTGCCTTCAACAACTGATGAGAGTTCTTCCTCTGCCTTCACTTGATTCTCAATTTACCCAATTTAAGTCCTTCCGCAACTCTGTAAAATAAACAATCATCAATTCTCAATTTACTCAATTTAAGGTGTATAACTGTTAATATTGATTGTACTTCAACTGAATTTATGTTACAATTCAAAAGCATACGTGATAGCACCTTACAGAATATAATGGTTTGGTTTAGTTATTCATTAGACTAATTATCACAGTAAATAGCAGCCTACTCTGCACTATCAAACTGAGTTATGATAGATATCATGTAAAAAACAACAAACCACCTGCTGCATGATAATAACTAATAATGGTAAAATCAAACTGACATATGACATATGTCATTTTAAAAACAACAATCTAATTGGAAGGTGAATAACAGTCAATCGACCACTTGTTTACAATTGAATAGCTAAGTTGATACACTAACATTCTTCAATTTTAGCGTTCTTATACTTGTTAAAATATACTGGAAAGGTTTTGCGCATTTAGTTCGGCACACAGTGTTATAGACCTTAAAGGTTAGTTCATTGGTTATTACTATAATTAGTGTCATAGACCTTGATATAGAAGTAAAACCATCACACTCTTGAAATTGAAGAAGCAAGAGATATACCTTAGTTCATTTGTCGAAGAAATTGGCACGTGCTCTTCCTATAGAGAAGAAGCATTCCATGATTTGTTGTTTGTTAGCTATCAGTGTTGATTTCACACAGCTATCTCCACTAAGACAGTAAAATACATGGGAAGTTAGTACCTAATTAGATAGGTTGCAGGCAAAATATTCCAGAATTTATACTAATATTCATTAATGAACCCACGGTAATGATAAATATCATAGCCATTCAAGGTTGCTTCGGATATCGTGAGTTTCACAATTTCTTAAAGTTGGGTGCACATTTTCTGTTGGATAACAAACTGAAAGAAGTAGCAGATTTTCACACCAAGACGATGCACATCATGTTTTGCTTGCAAAAGTACAAAAGTATTCCCTTTGACATCAAGAAGATGCAAATTCTGTTTATGGGTTCGTTGTCGGATATCCCTGAAGAAAGTTTTTTGAGTCTGAATGTGGGGTGGGGGGTAAACCTGCCAATGACTAGCCCCAATCTTATATTATTACACTTTCCATGACATAATCAAAATTGAATGCAACATAACTAGCCCCAATCTTTCTTTGTGTGGGGTCTTATGTACAGGGGGAGCGTCAAATCTATGTACCGGTGTGAATGTCAAATCTGGTATGAAGACTCAAAGGTGATAGGTATGTATTGCAACTTTCAAACCTTGTCCAGAAATTGAGATTCTTTGCGTTATTCTCAAAGAAAATCACATGTATCAGTGTTGACAGTTTTTCATGCAAAAATAGCATACTGCAATCGCTGTGCTTGACGGGACGACTTCCATCATTCCATGTTATCTTGACAACATTGGCCTTGACACACACCCTATTGACATACCTACACTAGTTGACAAGATGGAAGTCAATCTGCAGCTACACTTTCGGAGGAAAATAGCATCAACTTATCACATTTTAAGTAACGGGCTAAGCAAGATGTTTAAGGCATTTTACCATTGTGAACAAAACCAATTATGTAGAATTACGCTCAATCATGCAGTAACAAAAGCTATCTGTGGCAGATTCGTTAATAACAAGCTCCAAACAACAGTTCCATACAAGAACAAACATGTCTCTGAAACATGTCTCTGAAACATTTCCTGCAAGGTCAAAACAAAGAGACTGGGTGCTCATACAAATTTGCTTGTTGTCTAAGACAATCCAATCCCAAAAAGAAATACAATCCAGGTGAGTAGACAGTTATATATGTAGCAATGTGCATAGTAAAATGTACATTTTTTTTTCAATCCATCTGTAGCAATACACTATAATTTTCAATTTAAAATTCAGAAATGAGACTTTGTTTCAGAAGTGCAAAGGAGCCATATTTTGGATTAAATATTTTGACAAAAATTGATCACGTAACACCTACAAATGAAGCTTACTGGGTTAAAAAGTGATGTAGATAGCATGATAACCTTGCCATTTGTTGATATAGGGTGTGTAAAATAATAAACACAACCCAACAATAGCTAAACATTCAAGCTCCACAAATGTAAGGACTTGTAATCACTCACTCCCATTCTTTTATGGTCCGGGATAAAAAGACCCAGATCTAATTAGCTCTACAAAATTGTAGAACATTTATGTATGATAAATGGTGGCATTGACTGAGTCATCGTAGAAAGACTGATTATGAATAATAAACTCATATAAGTTGCCTAATGCTTTCAACTTTTTACATGACTCAACAAATTTGAACAGAAAAGAAATTTGATGAAGGAAGAAAATAGTAATACCTGTACCAAAATTTCTGAGCATGACACGCAGTCTAGGAGTGAAGTACTGAAGTTAGACATTAAATAAAGAACTGCAGAAGGAGTTCTTCATATTCAAAAGCCAACAAATTCACAATTAGAATAGGTGTCTATTGGAAGCTCCAAACATCCTTGGAAGTTGGAACCAAGCAGAGGATCGGGAATCCCCATGTTCTAATGATATTATATTTCCTCAAATCAATAGCTTATGACCTGGCCTTACGATGAAGAGAATTTACAGTTCGGAGTTTTTTCTTGAGTATCTTTTTATCTCTGATACCATCATACAGTAGTTCGTAGGCATGATAAGTGATATGACCCTTTTTCAACAAATTTTCTACAACAATCTTAGGTGCTGCTATCACCTTTTTATCAGCTTCAAAAATTGTATTTACAGTCTCTGGAACAATGCCCTTTTGTACCATAAGATGGATGATACCAACTGCTTCTTGTACCTTGTGATCCACGCAGAGGCAATTTAAAACCCGCCCAAATGTTGTCAGTGATGGAATAAACCCCTTTTCAATATTTTCCGACAAAAAAATGCATCCACGTGTGATATTTCCCATTTTGCAAAAGCCATCAATCAAGACTCGGTAAGTATAGTTGTCTGGGTCACAGCAATTTTTCTTCATCTCAGAAAAGAGTCTTACAGCCAACTTCATCTTCAGCTGTTCAGAAAGTGCACTAATTATGATGTTATATGTTGCTGTTGTGTGACGAACATCATATTGTTTTTCCATCCCTCTAAATAACCGGTAAGCACCATCAAGATCGCCAATCTTGCAGAACCCAGTGATCAATGTGCCATAACTAACAACATCAGGTATCAAGCCCTTGTTTTTCATTTCCCCAAGCAAATCTACAGCTTCATTTACTTTCTTAGTTTTGCAAAGGCTTTCTATGATAATGTTGTATGTAATTTTGTTTGGATCACATCCCTTCTCCGCCATTGCCTTGAAAATCTTCATTACTTCTTCAGATTGTCCAGTCTTGCAGAGCCCATTCAACAAAGTATTATATGTGATAACATCAGGAGTCATACCTTGACTCCACATTCTATTTACCAACTCAGTTGCATTGTCCAACTTCCACAGTTTACAATAGCCATCAATCAAAGTATTATAAGTAAATATGTCTGGGAGGCACCCCTTAGCTATAGCATCTTCTACAAGATAATTAGCATCAGATAAACAACCCATCTTGCACAGGCCATTGATGACCACATTATAAGTCCATATATCAGGCTCACAACCATTTTCTGGCATCTCATTCATCAATTGCAAAGCCGGTAAAATAAGGCCATGCTGACACAACCCCTTAATTAAGGTATTGTAAACAATAATGCTCGCCTTTAAACCTTTTCCCAGCCCATCCTTAAAAATGGCCACGGCCTGATCAGGGTCACCATCCTGGCAAAACCCATTAATTAAGGAACAATAAGTAAACTCATCAGGCTTAAAACCCTTAAAAACTGCATCTTTCAGAATCCTATTTGCATCTAGTACCATCCCCTTCTTACAGTATCCATCAATAATAGTATTATAAGTGAAATCATTAGGCTCCAATCCATAATTAATCATTTTATGCAAACACTCCTCAGCTTCCACAACCCGAGAATTCCTACACAATCCACATATCACTGTATTATACGTAACAACATCAGGACTCATACCTTCCCTAGACACACAACCCAACAACCTAACAGCCCTATCAAGAGCACCTTCCCTACAAAGCCCTTGTATAAAGATATTAAAAGTGAACAAATTTGGAGAAATCCCTCTCTTCAAAACCTTATTTAAAAGCTTCTCACTTTCAAGAACAAAACCCTTCTTACAAAGCGTGTGCACAAGCTTATTAAACGTGGCAACATCAGGACACAAAGATCGTTCAAGCATTTCATCAAACAACTCACGTGCAAGAGAATGATTATCAACATCATAATAAAATCCAGTAACTACAGTGCAATAAGCAACAGCATTAGAATGACAACCTAACAAAGGCATATTACGGAGAAGTTTCAAAGCAGCATATGGCCTTCGAGTCCTACAAAATGACTTGATCCTTATGGTGTAAGTGTACACATCAGATTCAACCCTTTTATCTATCATCCTCATATAAACTTTATGAGCTTGATTGAAGTAACCATACTCAACAAGAATGTTCATGATGGCGTTATACGAATGAACAGAAGGGTTGCAATTGTATAAGTCCATGCGTTCGAATGTGTTCACTGCTTCTTGAACTTTTCCTTTTCTTCCATAGTGTCTCATGGCTTCAACGTATGCTCCTTCTAATAAAGTGTTATCTATGTTTTCTCTCATCTCAGAGAGTAAATTCTCCATCTCGTTGAACTCGCCGTGAAGGCCTAGTTTTTGGACCATGCATTTGTAGGTGAAGAGATTGTGCTTGAATCCTTCTTCGTTTTTGGCTGTGTTGAACATTTCTAGCGCTTTCATAGGATCCTTTTGAGCTTTCACCACTGCCGCTACATGTTTCGGAAGCAACGTTCGATTCATTATTACAAGGCCAACAACGACGAAAACGAACGAGCTGGAGAAACCAAAAAAAAAGTAAAAAACATTCGTTTTCGTTCGTTCTATTCCATTAATGTAGGATCACGTGTCGTGTTATAGTTGGCACGTGCGGGGTGGATGATCGGAATTTATGAGATTTCTTTTTTTTTTTTTTTGTGTAACGAGCGACCAAGCGGCAAACGGAGGGAGGGAGAGAGGGATCAGCGATGGAATCGGCGGGGGAGTGGCTGGAGAAGGCGCTGGTGGAGTTGTGTTCGAAGATGGAGACGGGTTTGGGATTAGGTTTAGATGAAGAGATAATAAAAGGGCTTGTTTCTTATTGCGATTTTGCTGAGCCACGAGACGCTAAAGAGTATCTCGATGTAACCCTCTGATCCCTTTTTACGTACTATTTTTCTCTCTCTTTCTGTGGTGTATCAATATGCTTCATATATTTTCTGGAATTGAATCTAATAGGGTTCTATTGGTTGAATCAATTACCATTTTATTTAATTTAACTACTAAGTTTATTCTGCAAGTGATGACTGTGCCGACGGAGATAGTTTCTGATTTGAAAATCCAGTTGTTTCATTCATCATTGGTGTTTAGTTGGTTAGTGTCCTTGGCAATGATTATGGCTTTGTTCTTAATTTGAGCTGTGCTAGTTAGATTGATGAGCCTTCTTTGTTTCTTAGGTTAGAAACATTGACAGAAGGTTTTCAACTACACAAGTCCCATATCTTTTTAGTACCTAACTTCCTATTGTTTGGGAAAAGTCTGGGCTGTTTCTGCATGATTATTGATCTGGTACCTGTTGTTTTGCTCATAACTTTTTGAGTTTCACAAGTAAAAATTACAAACCTTTTGGATTGTTGGAAATCTAAGGCAGTAGGCATTTATATAAATTATAATAAAATTAGTCCTTCAAGTTTTTATAGAGGAACTGCAACTGAGGTTTAAGGATGAATATCTTTGTTATGCATTCATGTTAATGAATAATGCTCAGCTGAATTTTTTGGTAGGCCTTGCCAGATATTCTCTGTTGTGTCGGTGAATGGAATCTTATTACCTCTCCCTTTAAATGAACATCTAACTCTGAAAAGCTTTATCTTTATATTTCCTTTGCAGAATATAATCGGCCAGGAAGCAGGGAAAACTGTGATTGAAGAATATTTAAGACGGAGAGGTTACTCAGAATTCAGCACAAACACAGATGTTTCAACTACCAAGTTGCATGCTTATGTAAAACCACCTTCGGTTGAGACATCTGCGAGTGGAACTAAGAAATCGTTTAAAGCCCCAAAAACAGTGACTTCCCGCAGTAACCATGCAGAACCCAACAAGAATGCTGTTGGCAGTAGTCAGGAAAATCAGACCTCAACAATAGGTAGTGAATCAAAAACATCACAAAAAGGAAGTCAAGGTCAAGCGAATTCCAAAAAGAAGAGAGCTGTGAAAGTTGTTACACTTGCTGAGGCAGCCAAAGGGTCCATTGTTTTCCAGCAAGGAAGACCATGCTCTTGTCAAGCACGTCGTCACAATCTGGTCAGCAATTGCTTATCTTGTGGTAAAATAGTATGTGAACAAGAAGGAGAGGGACCTTGCAAATTTTGTGGTGCACTTGTGTTGAGAGAAGGCAGCTCATATGCGGGTCTGGAAGAAAGTTTGCCTCCCTTATTATCAGATGCCGAGGTTGCTGCTGAAGCTTACGCAAAGAGGCTTGTCGAATATGACCGAGACTCTGCGGCTCGTACAACAGTTATTGATGACCAAAGTGACTACTATGAGATTGATGGAAACAGTTGGCTGTCAAAAGAGGTATTTTTTTTTTGCAACCTGTCATATTCTTATTAAGATGTGTTTAACATTTTTCAATTTCTCTTCTTTCTTTAGGAGAAAGACTTGTTGAAGAAGAAACAAGAGGAGATTGAAGAAGCTGAACGAGCCAAACGAAATAAAGTTGTTGTGACTTTTGATCTAGTTGGCCGCAAGGTTTATATTCTAGCCATATGATCTTTTGCTCAAGTTACTTGTTGGATTTGCTGAACCATGGATTATCTAGTAGGATTGGAAACAAATTTCTTTTTCTTTGTTTGTTTCCTTCAAGGGATATACAAATGTATGTTGACTTATGATGCTTGTTTCTTTGTTAATTGTATTAAATTATTAATTATTAATTATTAATGGCTTTCTATATTAGGAGTTATGATTTTTACTGAATGAAAGTCTTGAATGCAACATGCAATAAGTCCCTTTTAGGGTCATACACTATTAATTATAGTGAATCTATACATTGTTTTAGAGTGATAAGCCTACGAAGTTTTAGATGCATCCTTCTTATTTACCTTTTCCCATTGTTGCTTATGTAATTGTCTCCGCATGCTTGTTTTCTGCAAACCAAATATAATGCATAGTCTGTTTTTTCATTTTGGATTATTATATCTTTCAGGTTCTTGTCAATGAAGATGAAGTTTCAGAATCTGACAACAGAATATTACGTCCAGCAGATGAAAGGGAAAACCGTATTAAACCAAACCCAACTCTTAAGATTCAGCCAGTTTTTGTGGACCTGGGCTTCAGTAAGAAATCTGCTAATGATAAGCAATCAAACAAAGGCCTGAGCAAGGGGTTGTGCTTGGAGATTACTGGGAGGGTGCAGCATGAAAGTAGTGACTTGAAGTATTTAATGATGGAAAGCCAATTGACAACAGATTCAAATGAAAAAAATTGGCAAGTACCTTCAGGAAGTGGAGGACTGCACGTTGAAGACGATGGTGAATGTTTACTGAACAATGATACTGCATAAAGTGTGTTTTCAGCCTACGCTTATTACTGGTTACCCTTTTCATTTGCTTACTTCCATTACCATTTTGTATATTCTGTGCCTAAGCTTTGCATTAATGGACCTAATGATTTTCTTGAGAGAAAGGAAGTAATGAAGTTTAGCATTTTTGCGACGTTATGTATTTCTGCAAGGCTTGTGCAGATATTAATAATATCAAAATATTATCTATTCCTACATAGATTTTCCCGTGATTGTTTTGGTTGAAGTTATTTTAGATTTCCCCTAAAGAGGGGTTTTCTTAGCCCTGAAAACAACATTCTCGTAGTTCTTTCTTGCTGCTAAAAAATCGGCGAGGATATTTTGAGTTAGCGTTACCATTTGGAATGAAGCATACTTGGATGATTCTATTATTGGCTATGAGGCGCTTGTTGGAATAATTTAAGAACACTTAGACCATGCAAAGAATCCTAATGAGGAGACCACAAACACCCATCAAATTACCATATGGGAAAGCACCGTGATTAGAATATGTTGTAGGGGGGTGTACACGGGTTAAGTTGGGTTGATTTTGATCAAATTTGATGTATGATCAACTGCACTTCTCGATTTGTGTTGGATAGAAAACTCATAGTTTTTTTGTCAAATTGAAACCCTAACAATTTGATGATGAAGAGGCTGGTTTGGGTTGGGTTCACGAGATGAAAAAATAACTTTTAAAATTGCAAAAGTAAGGTATCATCTCTACCCAACAGTTGGCCTTAACCCTTGAGCCCTTTGGTTGAGCACGCACCGCTTGCCGATCCAATTTAGGCGAATTTGAGGTCGGACTATACTTATTCTACTCTCCTCCTATTCACCACACACTCCCCACACCTCCCATCTATCCACTCCAAACCCTGTTCTCGTCACCCACCCCATTCACATTCTAGTCATCCTTCCCCCCCAACTCAGGTAGACTTAACTAAAGATTTATGGGATTAATGTTTATTACTGTTATGTGCTGAACATTTACTACATGCTTAATTGAATACTTAGTCTGATAATTTATAACATAATATTGTCAATAAAATATTTAGGCGTAAACAAAAGTTGCTTTTGAAGAATCTGTATTAGCACTATTAGCCTGGTACGGTGCTGGACGTGCGTAATCAGGCCACATACCCCTTGTGACACACGTGATACTTCAGTACCAAACATGTTCAGTACTTTAATTATGTACATCATTTTTCCTTGACTCGGTGTACGGTACTCCGTACCGGTGCAAAACTTGACGTGCGTGTGTTTCCATGCGTGTTCCAAAGAGTAATTTTGAAATATTTGAGGTTTGAGGGTAGGTGGTGAGTAGGAGAAAAAGTGGAATTAGTATGGGCCTTGAGGTCGGGTAGGTTTGCCCTTTTGGCTTCCCTAAAACATGCATGTCATGTCACCTTACCAAAAATAGCTAAACAAACCGTTGATGAACATTTGTCTTGTTATACCGGATTTGCGCTCCATGTCATCAACCACGATTATTACACTGTAACATAAACCCCAAAAACCCTAGCACTCTTCTTTTGTCTCTGCAACACAAGCGAAGATGGTAGTAGACAGGTCTAAGAAGTTGAAAGTTGCTGAGAATTCCGAAGATGTTGACGCAGAACTTGTCCTCTCCGTCGAGAAATTGCAAGAGATCCAAGACGAACTCGAAAAGGTTTCACCATTTCCCTTCGTATCCTCTCTTCTCAACTTTATATTTGATTATATGCCAATTTCTCAAAGAAACTCATTGAATTGACGCTTTTAACTTCCGTTCTAAACCGTAATGCAATGTCACGCTTGATTCCCCAAATTACTTGACCATAGTGCGATTAAATTCACGTTTTATGATTGTAAAGTTTGGCTTTGGTGCGTTAAAATTGAGCCTGTTGTTCCGAAGTTGTTCCACCCAAAAAAATGGACTTTGTTTGATTATCGTATTGATGATGAATTTGTCGGTCGTTGCAGATCAATGATGAAGCGAGTGATAAGGTCCTTGAAATAGAGCAGAAGTATAATGAGGTAAGGAAGCCAGTTTACGACAAGCGAAATGAGATCATTAAATCAATTCCTGACTTCTGGTTGAATGCTGTGAGTCTTCTCTCTATATCTTTTTCCTTTTGAAATAATTCGTCTGAATTTTGCTAATATGATGGACTGGTGGTTAAGTGTGTTTTGTTTGCTTTATGTGTGTTATCATTGTGCAGTTTTTGAGTCACCCAACCCTTGGCGAGCTTCTGAACGAGGAGGATCAAAAGGTATGGTTTGTGTTCACACTACAACTGGGAATAATCAAACCCAAAAGCTTAATGAAATTCAAAAGTTTCCTTTACTCTTTTCTGGGAGTTTCGTACAGATGATAAAATGTCACAATTATGTCAAGTTATTGCTGTTGTTACATTTGGTTTCTTTATATGCTTATGGAAATAACTTGGTGTTATGTGGAGCTACCTATAAAGGTTGTGTTTGATGCACGGACAAAAAATTGCAACTGTTTTGGTTCCACACTTTCATATGGAATCAATAGTATATATCAGTTTCCTCATCTTTTTCATGTTCTGTTTTACTTCTAATATATGCACTAAACATAAACAGAACCTGCGTACTCTCTTATGTTTTGTTTTAACTGTCCTTCCAAAAACTACTACCTTTCTTTACGTTCCTTTGATTGCTGATACCTTGTTAGAAACTGTAATTGATTGCTGACCCTGGATTTGATAGATATTTAAGTATCTGGGTTCTCTCGAGGTTGAAGACAATAAAGATGTCAAATCTGGCTACACAATCACCCTTGTAAGTTACCCTTCCTCTCTTCCCCTCCCCAAACTCCTCTTCTTCCTTTCTTCTTTGTAGATAGTATCTGTAAATCACTTTAAGGACATGAAACTTATAGTTTTTTGTAATAGATCGTAAACTGCTTGTTCATTGAAGAAAAAGCAAATGTTAATTTTCTATTGAAAAAAAATAACAAGTTATTATTTCATGATCAGAACTTCAATCCCAATCCCTACTTTGAGGATTCAAAACTTACAAAGACTTTTACCTTCCTTGAAGAAGGAACAACAAAGATTACTGCTACCCCTATAAGATGGAAAGAGGGCAAGGTAAGGCTATTTCTCCCCTACTAGTATTAAATTAAATATCAATACATTTTATTTCGCTTGTTTTGCTCTTTTATTTTACTTATTCGACAGCCTATGTAAAATACTGCTGAATCTACATGACATGCATCAATTTAAACTTGCTAAAAGTAGAGAAAGAAACAATAAAGTTGAACCAGGTGAGATGCATTAAGGATGGGGGGAAAAATCCATTCACACTGTAAGATATCAAGGAAAAATGGAAGGGTTATTTTAATTAACATTTTATTGAATGTCACATGTATTTTTTAAACTCAAACAAACTTAACACTAGCAAGGAGTGTCAATATTACTCTTACTATTGAAGAATTCTAGAAAATGAGGTAAAAAAAGCATCGAGAGAATCACTAATGGTAAGATGGTTGGAGTTGAACCTGATAATATCCGTTGATGTATGGAAAGGGCTAAGAGAGAAAGACATTACATTGCTTAAAATGTTTAATGAACTTTTGAGGTGGTTTGGACATATGGGAGATGACATGTAGAAGCATTAATGAGGAGGATTGATCAGATGGGTGCCGGTTTAATGGTTAAAGGTAGAGAGATATCAAGGAAAATTATTGGCCAAATTTTTGGTAGATATTTTTTGAGACAACCTATCTTTGGAATTAATACATTATTAGTGTTATTTTTTTGATTAATCCATGTAGTTGATCTCACCTTGTGGGAAAATGCTTTGTTGCTATTGTTTTTTTGTAGTATTTTACTTTGACACATAATCCTTGAACGTATAGGAAATACCCAATGGAGACCATGATGAGAAGAAAGGGAACAAGCGTTCTGCTATTGATGTCAGGTTGGTGTCTCCATTTTCTTTTTTACAGAAATATGAGAAACAAAGAAAGGCATATTAAATATAAATGGCTTTTTACAAGGCCATTTTTCCTTCAGTAACCATTATCTCTTTATAAGAAAAACAAAATGGACTTATGGTTTATAAATTTATCCGTGACAATGAGTTAGAAGATAGGGTTTATTAGCACATCACGAAAGGATACCTGATTAGTGATGCCTGCTTTGGTTGCTAAACCAAATTCCACTTTATCTACTTTTTTTTTTCAAAGTTAGAAGATAGGGTTTATTCCACTATCACCAAGCCAAAACGAAGGAAAATTGAGAAAAAAAGGGAATTCATACAAACCCAATGTGCCTATGTAAATCTACTCATTCAAAGGATTAAGTTAACCCCAATAGGATTCCTTGTATATTCTAGACCTCAGCCTGGAAAACATTCCCATTTCTATTCTTCCATATGCACCAAAAAATAAAACCACTCGTCTCCTCCTTGTTCCCTGCCCACCGCATTATCCATTATAAATGTCTTCCCACCAATCAGGTGAACTTCTGACTTCTGAATATTTCCTTTATGTAAAAGTTAAAAGGTGTAGGCAGAATGCTATGCAACACTTTCTACTGTATTATTCTGTTTTAAAGCAAGCTCAGATGATTTTTGTTTTACATGTTTTTCACCTTTAAGATCTTAGTAATTTCATTTGTATATATTTGACTGGTAAATGGAGGCTTTGAAGAATCATCTCTGTTGATTATTTGTGGGATGGAATTAAAAGAAACATTCAGGAGAGCAACCGGAGTAATAGTATATTTGATCAGACCAGGGGTACTCTAGATGTTTAAGAAAGTCCTGTACCATTTCCTAATATGCTCCTTCCAGAAAATCGTTTCAATGTTGCAGCATACTTTTTCATAACATCAAGAACAGTGTCTATAAGAAGTACTCTTTGAAAAATTGGAATGTGGAAAATGTTGACCTTTCAGAAGTAAGAATGTGGAAAGTGCAATCCAGAAGTCTCCAGCCTTGTTTTGTAATCATAACAAGGATGAAAGCATGCAAATCTCAATGCCCAAACCAACTTTATCCCTAAGAATAGACTTGTGCCGCCAGTATTTTCCACGGATACCTCTTCCTGGCTGTGTGTTACTCTACCAAAACATTTTCATGGAAGTATCAATGTCTTTCCCCATGAATGGGAATGATTTTGAACAAAATGTAGAACAAGTAGACAACGCAAATATCACCGTTTGCAACCAAATTTACTTATTTTTTGATGATATAAACTTTTTTTCTTCTTCAATTGTTAGTTAATGTATTTGAGGGAAATACGTTGTCAAAGCTCCTTGGAAACACTTCATGGGACAAATGGCTAAAATCTTTATTTCTTGTGCCAATAAATGCAGTTTCTTTAGCTGGTTTTCTGACTGCGAGCAGAAAGATGATATGGATGACATTAACGATGAGGTACATTTTTTTCTGCACTTGTCAAGTTTTTAGGATAGAAGCATCCCCGCCATGGGTTTCATTCTAGATAGGTGCATTTTTTTCCGCTCTTTTCAAGTTCTTTCTAGATAGTTGCATGGTGCATCCCTGCCATATGTTTCCTCCTGTCTCTCTATTAGAACCATTTGCGTTTCTTTATTTTTACATTTTTCTTCTTCTTCATACTAGTCCTACTTTCCTAGTACTATAATATTCACTCTAAAATAAATTGCAGGTTGCAGAGTTAATCAAGGATGATTTGTGGTCAAATCCACTCATTTATTTCAACAATGTAAGTCAACTTTCTGTTATTACTCCCTCCGTCCCAAATTGTTTGCAGTTTAAGGTTTTGGCACACCCTTTAAGGAAAATGATTAGGAGTCTAGATTTTTTAAAAAGTGTTATCCAATTTACCAATTAACCCTTTATCTCTCTATATAGAAAAATGTGAATCTCTCTGTAGTTAAATGCGGCGGTAGCGGCCGCAATTGCTGTGGTGCGTTGCGTCGCGCCGGTCTGCCGCCACGCTATCCACCGGCGCGGCACAGTTTAGTGTTGCGGTTGGTGCGGCGCTGTAGCGGTCAGTTTGCGGGTCAAAGCGCGGGTCGTTGCGGATCCGAAGGTAAAAATTAGGGTTTTCCAGTGAAAATTTCTATTTTACCCTCACTTAAAACGCGAAAAGATGGTAATGCCCTCATTTTTTTTACAGTTTACACTATTACCTATCAGTTATTAATATTACCTATCCGTTAATAACTGAAAGGTCAATCTATATTACCCAATACATAAACTTCCTCCTCTACACCTCTTCTTTCACGATTAAACGCAGAACACAGAGAGAAAGTTCTCTGCTTCCTCAAGTGTGCGCTGTCTTGCTCTCACTCTTCTCCTCCACACCTCTTCTCTCACGGTTTTAAGCGTCCAGAATCCAGATTCGTCTCCACTTCAATAACAAACATGTTTTCATCTCTGTTTTCAACAACTCACTCCCTCTGTTTTTTTTTGGGTACATTACTTCCTCTGTTTTTCTTCTATTTAAATTTAAATATTTTACAAATTCTGAACCTGCTTTTCCTCTGGTTTTCAACAAACACAACCTATTTTGAGCCTTGGAGTCTAGAACTTGCTTACTAGTATTAATAGCAAAGAAGTTTCATGATTACTTATGAATATGTTCATTTTTGAGTATTATTATGTTTTTTAGCCTTTATATGTGTATGGTATAAATCCTGTATATTGTTTCCCTAGACTTCGGCGTAGCGGTCATCCCGCTACCCGCTACACCGCAATAGCCTTTTAGGGGTCGGCCGCTCCGCTCCGCTATTTGCTATTATCTACCTAGAAATGAAAAAAGTTGTCATCATTAATAGGGGTACAAATGGAAAAGAATATTAAAAGTTACATTGAAATTCTAAAACAACAATCAATTTGGGACAAATTGATTTTAACAATTTGGGACGGAGGGAGTATATCTTCTCCTTCACGAATACCCAATACACTTTCAGATTTCACACCACTGTTCATTTTACTTTGCCATCTGTTCTTCCATTGTGTTTCTAATGGTAGTTGATTGTAATGGAACAGGAGGAGCCTGATGAAGAGGATGCTGATGAAGAAGCCGATGATGAGGTAATTCAAGTTTCATTTTTCTTGGTTAAAAAACATAGATGATTAACAAATGTTTTTGGGTTATTGCTTTTAATAATATAATGAACCGGACAATTACTGGATCAATGCCGAATTCATCCAAGTTCAGTCAATCAGTACTCAAATTTAATTTTCAGTTAAAGGAGTTTGATGCAAGCATAATTGTTGAGTATGTAGTACATACAAGTGCTTCTAGCGGCAATACCATGAACTGAAGGGGCTGAGCGAGCTTTAGTTTTCAATCCCGATCTAATGTAAAATACTACAAATGTGAACATAAAGAATATGGGACTTAGAGTTTAGGTGGTCATATCACAGAGGTATATGAATTCCATTTAATAATATTAGAGATTTTCACTGAAGACAGATAAGTTGTAATCATGTTCATGATCGGAAAACAGCAAAGAATGTGAACACATAAAGGATCTAAGTCATGCATAATTTGCATTTTAAATTAATGACATTACGACTTTTGAAATAGTGGATAAAAGAATGTTTCACATTGGCAGGAAAAAGATGAGGCCGACTCTGAAGATGATGACCAAGAAGACAACGGGGATGAGGATAATGAAGGCAACTGAATTTGCAAATGGCGATGCTACCGGCTTTTTTTCCCTCTGGTTTGAGTATGTAGTCGGCTTTTTAGGCGCAGCGGGTTTCATTCAGGGCATTAACTCGTGTCTGCAGGTGGAACTACCCAGGCCAGTTAGTTGCTCTCTGACCATAATTTATTAATCACCCCGTGGAGTTATTTCCGCTGGTTTCATCCCTCTTGCACCTTTTTGCTATACTAATGATATACTAGCTTTATCTCTTGGGACTTTATTGCAAACTTGGTAAAATTACAGCATTTGTTGTATATCCTAGCATAAGAACTACCATCATTAACATTTTACTGATATACATTATCATTTCAATACTATCCCATGTTTTTTCCTCCAGCAAATTCCTATTGTCGGAAATAATCTTCCTTCCATTCAATCTTGATATTCATAACCTTACTGTAACAAATGAACATATGCTGGTTTGGGATTTGAATACGAAATTAACTTCCATCTTGGCTATTATGGCTAATGAAATTCTAACAAAATGAGGATATAAAACATGCAGTTCTCGGTTTTATTTACGATTTTTTTACAGCTTTTATGGTTTTGTTCATCACACTGCAAACTTCAGATTTCAGAATGCAAGGATTGCCAAAAAGCCAAAATAGGATTAGCAAGCAGAAATACTCATTTGTACAAAACAAACACTCACCAATTACATGACATGATTTCTGCAAAAAGGTTAATTATTTTTTCAAAAAACGTAACGATCCCATCAGGTTATTCATAGGATTTTTCTTGTAAAAAAAGCTTAGGCATGTGATTAGTACGCTTATTTTCGTACTAAAAAGCAGCCCTCTTAACAGAAAATGCCGGAGATCATAAGGACTAATATGTCTTTCATTTATAAATTTAGAAGACTATTTAGGAATTTTGTTTGAGAGGCTAAACTAATTAATGCATTTTTTGTGTGACTATTTTGGATATTCTCCCTAGATACAAACCACTGGGGGGACTCTATTTGTTCATGGATCCAATTTCGCTAAAGTGAACTATTCACTTTTTTGATCAGTAAGAAAATAAAAAGCAACAGAAACAACCCAATTATGGTCTTAATCTAGCAATTCCTAAAGCATATACAAGCAAAGATGAAGAAATAGCTGATGGGTAATTATTCCACAAATGAACTCCATGCTCCATAGATGAGCCTAGTTTTGCCAACCAATCTGTGCAAGAGTTACCCTCTTGAAGAGAATGTTGAAAGTTAAGCTGCCAACCATGTTCCATAAAGGAGCGAATGTGATCAATAATAGGAGCATGAGGATGAGAAGTAGGTACCCCCTCGTCGGTGAACTTCAGCGCCATCAACGAGTCAGTCTCGCAAACCAAATTCTGGTATCCATTTTGTTAGGCAATATTAGGTCCCTGAGCAATGGCCTACAATTCAGCATTCATGTTGTTTGTGTAGCCACAACCACCAGAGAATCTAATAATCCAGTTACCGTTGTGGTCCCGAAAGAGCCCTCCATAGCTGGAGCGGCAAGGGCTACCAAATGAGCTACCATCAACGTTGAGCTTGATAAAGTTCGCCGACTGAGGCATCCAAGTGACAAGGCGGGGTTCCTTGTACGAAGTAGTGCTAAGCAAATTGACCATAGATATTACATAAGTACATAACAAATTTAAATGTATCATCATATCAACAATTGATATTTTTATCAACGATTGACTTGTTTCCTCCTCTGATATGACTGTCCATTTTTAAAGAAGTCAAATTCTCTCTCCACGACCATGACATCCGGTATCCTCCGTGCGCAATTATAGAGACTAATCCCTCGAGCCGAATAGGACCACAATGGAAGGCAAAACTCTCCATCAAGACATTTAACACTGCTGCATGCACAAAGTTGAATTCGAACCCAGAACATTGATTAAGCTGGAAGAGACTCCTACTATCTCATCCAAGTACTCTTGGGTGACATCACATTACTTTATATTAGCGAAAAAATAGATAAAATAAAATCATAAAACAAAAGGCTCAACGCGTGTGTTTGGCCCAAGACCACACAATGGCGGGGTCTAGTATTGGGCTAAGCGAGAAAAGACCCTTTGAATTGCTTCTAGCACTTACTTAGTTGTCTATTAACATCCCAATTTTATTACATTCTAACAACTAAGTGTTGGAGAAAAAAATATTGAAAGTTTGTGTTGTAGGCAATCAAATGAGGTGCTAGAATGTGAACATGGATGGGTTAGGTTAGCCTCTGTATCTGTTGAAATGTATCTTTTACAGTCAAATTAGGTTAGTCAAATTAGGTTAGCCTATCTATCTGTTGGGCCATTCAACCTTTTAGGGTCCATACTTCATACAATCCCTCCTCTACTCAGTGCACACATTCTCACCCCAAAATGCCATTAATGAAAGAATTAGTTCCCAGTGCGTCCCTTTTTTTCTGGGAATACGCAGGTATGACACTATGGTATTGTACCCATCCAGTTCCATAGTGTTGTATGTTATGTCTTGGGAGACACTCCCTTGGTTGAAATTTCATCAAAGACCTATAATCAGTCAAACGTGTCAGAAAAAGGAGTGGCTAGAACTTCTTTTGGAAAACGTGCCACCACACTGGTACTTTGGCTGTGAGTGACCACCACTGGTCTTTGTCATACATAAGGAACAATAAAAAAAAATTAAGCAGCAGCAATATGTGGGAGTGGGGGGAAAACAACACTGGTACGTCACTATAGCACTGCATAGGTTCGGTACTATAATGTTGGACCGTGTATTATATAAAATTCTGTAAAATATGTATAGTTGTTTGATTCGGACCGGTTCAGTGTTTTACTGCCAAACTCAGTTTTTTTTAAATTATTTTATAGGTTCGGTACTGAACCAAGCTTAGATCTAGAAAAAAACGCAAACGCAGAAACGAACAGAGGGTTTAGAAATGCATACATGTACTGTGGAATGAGAGAGAGAGACACAAAGAGACTGAGTGACTGAAAATGGTGAGAGAGTGAGGAAAGGGTACGATGGTTTGGGGGAGAAGGGGTGTGTGAGGTGTGTGAGAGAGGGAGAGTGTTTGAAAAATGGATTTAGGTTAGGTGTAGTTTAGGGATATTGATGAGTTGAGGGTGTCCACTGAGTAGGGATTGTAAGAAGAATGAACCATTTTTTAATAAAGGAATCTAAAAATGGCTTGACTTTTCCCAACCCCCTCCTACTCAACACACACCCCCTAAACCCCTAAATTCCAAAAATATCTCTAACTTAAAAACACTCCATCTCCCACTCTTCCTCCATAACCCCTTCAACCCCGTCACTCTCACTCTCACACACCAAAACCCCTCCAAACCGTATTCTCACTCTCCCTCTCAATCTCACCTCCTCCATTTGCACTCTCACTCAGTTCTGTGAACCTCTTCTATTCTTTCAAGCATTTCGTTTTATCTACTGCAAACTCGTTTTTTTCTACTTTTTCGCACGGTTCGGTTGCTGGCAATCAAACCAATTTGGGGGCAAAGACTATTTAACTGGTTCGGCTGAAGGGTCCCGAACGGGTTCGGCTACGCACAATCAAAAAATGCACATAAAATTTCGAAAAAGGGGGATGTGTGTCAAAATATATAAGGTACGGTTGAGGGCGAACAGGTTCGGATGCCGCTCGCCGAACCATTACAAACTCGGAAAAAAAATATTGACACGCTTGGAACATTTGGATTCATTAAGGGTATTCTGGTACTTTCGTAAGGTTTGGGAGTGCGTAGTGAGTAAGAGGAGTGTTGGGAAAAGTCAAACCCACTAAAATCAATATTTTTAAAAAACTAGAAAAAAGGATTGACCTAGCCTAATGGGCCGACCAAACCGGGTCAAAATAGACTATTTTTCTAAGGGTTTTTTTTATACGCCCATCACCTTCTTTGGTACCCCCCACACATTTTACTAATCCCAAAAATACCCTTGACATAATTTACCAAATTTTGACTTTTTCAAGATTCTCTTTGGTGGGCCCTATAATATCTGAAATCGGATTTACCGAATGGAAGGTAAATCCGATTAACATTAAATATGTATTTAATACGCACCAACCGGTCAAATCGGATTTAACTACCTGAGAGTTAAATCCGATTAGTTAAATCCGATTTGACCACTTATTACTGTATTAAAAGCAAATTTTTGTCCTCTCCGTAAATCCGCCTTTGACATTTTCTGAATCGGATTTAACATTGATGGGGTACATCCGATTTGGAAAAATCAAAAGCGGATTTACGTGGGGGTACGTAAATCCGCTTTGTTATTTTCATTTTATTAATTAATTTATGTCTAATTTTTCTTTCTATTTTTGAAACAGATACTGACCCGCCTGCTGCAGAGTCACAGCCGGTTCCTTTCGAGATAGTGACTACAGAACCATTCAGGACGGAGAGGGTATATTTTTCATACTAATTTTTTTTAATCAAGTTTGATAGATATTTAATTAATTAAATACGTAACAATTTTCTATTTTGTAGATATTTTCTACACGCGATGATGTAGAAGAGTGGGCTATCGCGGTTGGGAGACGTATTGGAGTTGTGGTTATCAATGTCAGATCTGAGAAACTTGGAGCTAAAAGGGGGAGTAGTGTGACACCCTTTACCCCGAAAGTAATTATAATTGAAAAAGTAAGAAAATCGAGTAAATTTGTTTTTGAAAGAAGATTTACACTTTATTTTCGAAACCTTTTGCAAGTAAAAGATGTCGTCCAACTCATGAGATCATATATAAACAGCTTATAATAATATTAAAGACTAAAGCGCTAAAACATTTATTTTTATTTAATACAATAACAAAATGACTTGAAATATAATTTTGCAAATACAACCCAAATCCCGATGTCACATAATCAGAGCAATTAACCTTTAATTCAATTAAATAAAAAAGGAGTAACTACAACACATAGTATCGTCCTAAAAGCTACTAGCTGATCCGTAATAATCACATCTCCGCCGATTCACGATCGTAGAAGGCTGCTCCATTGACACCTGGAAGTCAATCTAAAAAGTGGTGCACGAGTGAGAAAGAGCGTCCAAACCATATAAAGAATATACGACCGAAACTAAAACAGCAAGAACTATCACATAACAAGGAAGCAAATCAAACAATAATGGTTACCACTTTCATAACACACGTGCACACATAATCTTTAACTAATCTTCTGCTAGTACTAGTGTCGTGATCTCACGTACGGTCCTAGGACTACAAGCAGCAACAACAACGACAACAAGATCAGGACAATCATCATCATCGACAACAACTATAGGACCAGGATACCTTGCCTGAACGGGATACCTTGCCCGATAACGCCCTATAGGGAACACATCAATAGGACCGGGAAACCTTGCCCGAACGGGATACCTTGGCCGATAACGCCCTACGAAGAACAACAGCAAGAGGACTGAGAGGACCGGGAAACCTTGCCCGAACCGGATACCTTGCCCGATAATGCCCTACAAGAACAACAGGACCGAGACACTCGAACGGGATACCTTGCCCGATAATGCCCTGAAGAACACCCAAAAGAGGACTACGAGGACTGGGATACCTTTCCCGAACGGGATACCTTGCCTGATAATGCCCCCACTAACAACAACAACAACAACAACGACAAAAACAATGACAACAACAACAACTATCACTATCATCATTCTTTGAGGTACGACTCGCCCATACTGCGACGAGTCCTTGCACATACTGCGACAAGATTCCTCCTAGACAATTTCAACAATTGAGGTACGGCTCGCCCATACTGCGACGAGTCCTTGCCCATACTGCGACAAGGTTCCTCTTACAATCATCAACTTTTAAGGTACGACTCGCCCCTGCTGCGACGAGTCCTTGCCCATGCTGCGACAAGGTTCCTTCAACAAATCTTGATCACGAAGATACCGCTCGTCCATACTGGAACGAGTTCTTGCCCATGTTGCGGCAAGATTCTTCAACAAGAACCAGCTCATTAATCATCGACGAAGGATAACTTGCCCATTGTGCAGCAAGTCTCCGATAAAAACACGCTTAACGAAAATCAACAGTCACCACAATCACGAACGCCAAGTCATTTAATGACTTTACTGGTTTCAAGTCAAACTTGGTCACATTCACAGATATTACAATATCGATCGGGAAATCAAACAACTTTTATTATTCGTGTAAGTTTGACTTACCTATCATTCTAATCTATTAGCACATTAGACATTAACTCATCCTATCACTTTTATAATTAACTCGTCCCTCTCATTTTTAATTATGAGTAACACTCAAGTCACATGGGCTCATTAATTCATTCTAATTATTTTGTTCTTACACTTATATCGCTCTCACTATCAACTCAATCCTTCATCCTAGTAACGCGTGAGTCATTCAAATCAAGTAACACCAATCGACATACAATTGTCTATTCATACTAAATTCATTTCCTAAACTCGACATCCTAGGTATAGTCATCCCTATCATTAAATCACACTCATCCAAATCATTAAGTTACAGTCATCCAAACCAAATAATTTACAGACACTTAAATTATTGGCAAAATACCTTCCCAGGTCCCTTAACTTATTTATTTGTAACGATTAGGTCCCTTATCTTTTTTTTATAACGCACAAGTCCTTTAACTTTTAAAAACGTAACGCATAAGTCCCTTTTAACGTTTTTTTTGTTAACACCGTTAAAAGAAAAGCTTAAGTGGCTGATAGAGCTGACGTGGAATATCCACCAAAGATTTTAATTAAAAATTAGTTTTTTATTCAAAACTAAAAAACCCAAAATACCCCTCTATTACTATTCATCATCTTCATCCTCTTCATCTTCTCTCTTTAACTCAAAAATGGATCTCTTCATCTTCTCTCTTCAACCCAAAAGATGTTATTTGCTGCTTCGCCTAGCACGCAGATTCCACAACCCTCACTCTTCACCAATGGCCTCCCCCGATAACAACAAAGACCAACTCCCACCCGCACCCGAAGACCCCGAGAAGAAAAAGAAAAAGGATGAAAAGGCAAGAGAGAAGCAATTGAAGAAAGAAAAGTTTCTTCTGAAGCAAGCTCAGGTCACTATTATTCTTCATTTCCCTTATGTATTGCAATATTTGATTTTGCTATTTTTTCACTTATCAGTTTCAATTTCATTTTGTAAATAATGTTTAGCAGCAACAAGCGCAAGCATCCAATGCATCTAAAAAGAGCGAAAAGAAAACTGTGAAGCGTGGTGCAGAGGATGAGAATCCTCAAGATTACATTGATCTCGATACTCCATTCGGTGTTAAGAAACAATTGTCTAAGCGAATGGCCAAACAGTATAATCCAACTTATGTGGAAAAAGCGTGGGTGCTAATTAACTCTTTCTGAGTTAGAAGAGAGAAGATGAAGAGGGTGAAGATGATGAATAGTAATAGAGGGGTATTTTGGGTTTTTTAGTTTTGAATAAAAACTAATTTTTAATTAAAATCTTAGGTGGATATGCCACGTCAGCTCTATCGGTCACTCAAACTTTTTTTTTAACGGTGTTAACAAAAAAAAACGTTAAATGGGACCTATGCGTTACGTTTTTAAAAGTTAAGGAACTTGTGCGTTATAAAAAAAAGATAATGGACCTAATCGTTACAAATAAATAAGTTAAGAGACCTGAGGAGGTATTTTGCCTAAATTATCATAGTCATCCTTAATTATTACAGTCATCCAACTTGAATAAATAATAAATGAATACAAAACAAATAGGATTAGCAATAATCAACACTATCCTAGTCTTATCCCCTATTCCCCATATAGAAAAGAGACCCTTTCCCCATACCTGATAACAAGTTGTATTTTGATAACAAATCGGCAAAGTTCAGACTCCATGATCCTAATCTGAGTTCGACGGGCACGACGGGTAACTCGAACTCGTACAATTAGACAACGAAAGAGATTATCCAATTAAATTATTATGAATACATAACAACTTGTTTAATGAAACTAGTGTAAGTGTACAAAGAAACACAATGAAGGAGCTTACCACTAATTACAACGTGGCATCTTTGGTGATCAAAGTCAATGAAAATGGACACTCTTCAAAAAGTGAAGGAGGTAATTAACAAGATGTGGCGAATGGAATTAAAACGTAATCGATTTGATAGCATCAGGGTCCTATATGAATTCAATCAAAGGAAATTGGGTTTTGTTGACACCAAATTCTATACACCACAATAATTGAGCTTAACGTTGGCTTCAAAGGGAGAATTGTAAGTTGTTTCAAGCAACCGTGGGTAGGACATGGATGAGACTTGCGAGAGAGGAGGGTCTTGGTTCAAAGTTCATCGGTGATTTGTCAGTGTGGTTGGCTCGCGAAGGTCCATGAAAGAGAAGGAAGAGGATTCGTTGCGGTGGTCGTCTGCTTTGGCGTTAATGGAAGTTCGCGGAAAACGACGAAGAATAGCGCACGAGATAGGGGCTTCCAACGGTAAAATCAGTGCCATAATCGAGTTCAGAGGGCAATTTAGAGTGGGACTGTGTATTTTGGTGGTTGGCCGTGGAGAGGAGAGGGAGAACAAGAGAGAGGCAGCGGCTGGTAGGGTTTTTGAGATTTGCTGTTGTTGCAGAGTCGTGATCAGGAAGGAGAAGAGGGAGTGGGTCGGGTCAGGTCCAATGGGGCGCACGCGAACTGGGCTTGAGGGAGTTTGGGGCGGATTGGGCTGGCAGGGGAGGGGGTGCGAATGAAGGCAGGAGGGAGTGTATCATTAAAAGAACTTCAAAAATTCATTTTAAAAGCCAATTTTCATTACAACTACCAATCTAATTAGCCCAAAATAACTTTTAAAATAAATTCCACTTTAAATACCTATATTTTCAAAAATAAAATAAATATATAATAAAAAATTATATATTACCAACAACATATAAAAATACTTTTAAATTGGGGTGTTACAAGTAGAGATAAGGTTATTTTTGGTTGCGAGAAGCAAGGGAAGTGGTCTAATGATTCTAGTACGATAGGTGAAGGGGGTTGGCATGTGAAGGTTATGTGTGGTCGACACACACATCAGTTGCTTCCTACCCCGGTCGGGACGACAGCTTCTGGTCGTTTAAGTAAGCTGCAGAAGGCTATGGTTAATGAGCACGTTGATCTGGATGTTGCCCCGAAAGATTGTCTTACTGCTTTGAAGAGTCATTATCCAGACAACGTCACTTCTCTTGCTCAAATATATAGGCAGCGCCACAAGCATAGGTCTTCTCAGAGGGGTCCTAGAACGGACATTCAAGAGTTGTTGAGATGAATTGAGTCGCATAATTATTTATGTTGGAGCAGAAAGGTTGAGGGTTTCAATGTGGTCAGTGACATCATGTGGGCGCATCCCACTTCTATCAAATTATTCCGGTTGTTTCCAAATGTTCTTATTCTTGACACAACCTACAAGATCAACAAATACAATCTACCTCTATTGGAGATTGTGGGAGTCACTAGCACGGAGTTAACTTTCTCACTTGGTTTTGCCTATATTGCACACGAGTTTGGTATTCATTTTACTTGGGCATTTGCAGCAACTGAAATAATTATTTGACTTGCACGGCATTCAACCTCAGGTTTTCTTGACTGACAGAGATCTTGGTTGTATGTCTGGTATTCTTGATGTCTTTCCTTCTGCTACCAATTTGTTGTGTTCTTGGCACGTGACTAAAAATGTGAAAGCGAAGATTAAAGAGTTCGTGCACGTGGATAGGAAAAAGGACGTCCTCTCTCTTTGGCACAACATTATTGATTCACTTGACGAGTCTAAGTACTCAACTCAGTTGAAGATTTTTGAGGACTTCTGCGCTGATTTGCTCGGTCTTATTAACTATGTGCATGACACATGGTTGACAAAGCATAAGGAAAGATTTATCGTGGCATTGACAAACCAGATCCCACACTTCGGTAATCAGACCACCAACAGGTATTTTGGCATTTAGTATTTTTATCGTAGTTTAAATTTTTTTGACACGTATTTAGTATTTTTATCGTAGTTTAAATTTTTTTGACACGTGTTTAGTATTTTTATCGTATTTTAAATTTTTATGCGTGTTTATTGTTATTATTTAAGAGCCGAGCCAGCTCATTGGACTTTGAAGAGACATTTGAAGACTTCTGGAGGTGGCCTGTCTAAGTGTTTTAAATCTATCCATGACATACTTACCCTTCATTTTGATAAAGTCATCGGGTCTTTTCAAAGAAGCATAAACCGTGTTGAAGTGGCTTCAAATATTCCTTTGTTTAAAAAGCGTCGCGGTATTGTGTCTTTAAATGCTTTGGATTATATGGTTAAAGAGTTTGAAAAATCGACATATGGGGTTGAATATGACAAAGGCCGGTGTGAGTGCATTATTAGAAAATACACATCTTCTTCCTTGTGCTTGTGAGATAGGTGTGTATCATGTCTCCGGTTCTTCTATTCCGTTGGATGTTGTAGACGATCATTAGAAACACTTGAGTTTGGATTCTATAGATGAAAAATTCTCCCAAGAAAAATCTGATGGATGTGATATTTCTTACCAAATGGAGATGATCTGGGCGTGATTTAATCGTATGACTGAGGATGAGAGATTTGTCTTGAAGAAACAACTTAATGAGCTTGCATTCCCTACCACTTCTTCAATGGTTCCACCACCATTTAAAGTCAAAACAAAAGGTGCACCAAAGAAGAAAAAGCAGAAATTATATGATCTCAAACGTGATCCTTCTGGGTGGAAGCATTTGGATGAGAAGATGAAACTGACTCAAGAATCTGTGACTTCTTGTAAAAAAATCATCACAGCGGTCTTCTTGTAAAAAATCATCAATGCAGTCTTCAAAGTTATCTCAGGGTCCTACTAAAAAATTAACACATCAGGGCGAGACTAAATTGCATTTACCGTCGGTTCCTCATCATGTGCACTCTTATGTAGAAAAAAATTATTGATGTTAAAAAGGATGGTAATTGTGGGTTCCGAGCAATTGGGGTTGGTCTCGATATATTGGTGAGGATAGTTAGCCTATAATTAGGCAAGATTTAATCCAAGAAACAAAGGACAAGGAGCAACTGTATACTTACATGTTTGGGTAGGACAGACTTGCAGTACTTCGAAAAGCGTTAACTATTGAATACCATGATTTTCAGAGAAAGGATAAGTGGTTGAGTTTGCCTGAGATGGGGTACTTTGTTGCAATTAAGTATAATGTGGCCCTAGTTCAATTGTCTTTGAATATGAATTTTACTTATCTGCCTTTGAGAGGTATGTATTCTTCTTCTAAGTATAAAATCATATCTATTCTGAATTTGGGGGATAAACATTGGATGCATATTTCGATCTCACCTGCCTGTCTGTTGCCTCCAGTTGCTTTGCTGTGGTCTCATAATCGATCAGAGGATTCTACTTCATGGTTGGATCCGTATACCGGTCGTTTTGCCCTATGGCAATCTACAGCTCCTCTGGTCATGCCCCGTAACAAATCGGATCTACCTGTTGTGGGGGTAGATCCGCTTTGTTAAATTCAAAAGCAGAATTACCCTACTAATTTTAAATCCGATGCCCTTTTTTACATTCAATCGGATTTAGTTAAATCCGCCTTTGATTAATGTCAAAGCGGATTTACCTATAAATGAGGTAGATCCGATTGAGTCAATATTATGGGGGGTAATTTCGGATTTTCATATTTTGTGGGGGTATAATGGAAGATGATGGGGGTACAAAAAAGACTCATTTTCTAAGCCTCTATTTAACCTAGTTAGTCAATCCAACCTAAAATATCGAGTTAGTCAGCTAGTTAAACTTGTCCAAAGTTGATAGCTCCCTCTCTGACCATAAAAGAGAGGATTGAGCTGGAAGGATGAATGTGAAATGAGAAGTCCCGAGTTGGGTGGAGAAAATATCTTGTGACGTTGATGTAATGCTGTGCATGCCATTTCATTTCATCACAGTTTCAGTGGAGTTTACCACAAGCTATCTATGGCAACCACAAAAGATTGACATGTCAGTAACCCAGTTCGCTTATTTGTATGTTTGCTTTAGGAGTATGTTTGCATGTATGGTGCATCTGGGTATGTAGATTCAAGATGCCTAATTGGAACAAGTTATTCATTCATGGGGTCTCTTTATGTTTGATTAGGTCTATCTAACTACTCTCTAGTAAATATATTGCTTCACTTAAATTGTAGATATTATCTTAGAAACACATCGAAACAAAGAGAGACATAATTCAAAGTAAGACCCCCACGTGTTTGATGCAGGGAATAAATGGTATGGACCACATGCTTTGCTTGCTTGTACACATCAAATCAAATGGTGGAGTTTTCTCAGTGCCAAATTGACCATGATAGATATAGTATGCCAGTTAAAAAATAAAGTATCTAATACGTTAAACCTCAAGTCAACATCACTGCTCCAAAGTTGTGCATATATAAGCTTTTTCTATACCGATATTTTCCTTTGTTTGCGCTAAGTTTTGTTTTGTTATCTAATCCAAGTTACCTAAGTAATCTTCTATCTATGAAATATCAATTATCCTCTCTCCATCTTTATTGTTATTAGTGAAAAAATTGCTAGATCAACATAAAATTAGAGTCGGTTTGTTCCAAATTAAAAAATAAGTGATTTTGTTGTTATATAGTTTAAATATTAGTTTTTAGAATTTTTTTAAAAAATGAGAAATTGTTGTGTTTGAGTATGAAAATAATAAAATTTTTTAAAAATTGATTTTTATGATAAGCTACTCAAAACAGATGTTCATTTAAATTAATTTTTAAACTATTTTTAGGTTTTCATTTTTCTAAAAAAGTTGAAACAAGTGTTTAAAAAAACTTCTAAAAATGATTAATTTTATAAATAAAAAAAAAAGTGATTATTTTTAAAGAAAGACTATAACAATCGAGCTCATAGTCTAATTTGTAATGTTTTTTGACCAGTTTAATCTTTAATATTAAGGCAGGCATGTACGAAAAATCGAAACCCATTGAGTTTTATATTGACATCACAAATATTCTAATGAAGAATCACATTGAGTTTTATATTGACATCACAAATATATTCTAATGAAGAATCGGATCCATTTTGATGTGAATTATTGTTACTAATTCAACTAAAATAGAGGATCGTACCATAATCAAAGAATTAACGAGACAATAAACAATAAAAGGGGAAGAAAATTGAAAAGCTGGGAAGACAAGGAATGAATCTATGTGGTGAAGAGAAGCCATATCTTTCGTGGAAAGATGATAATCCTCATGTTTGGATCGCCACAAAAACCCTAAGCTCTTGATAAGATCCCAAAGACGATTCAAAGAAGAACCCTAGAGAGAGCACTTATGCTAATTCCTCTCAAATTAAAAATATGATCAAAGGTTTCCTTTTTTTTTACAACTTGCAAAACCACGCCTATTTATAGGGAATAGGTCATGGACTCACTAAAGTGACAAACATAAACCTAAAAGCCCAAATTCAAACCCAAACTAGGCCTTACACAATTAGGCTTCGAAATAGCACGTCTATAAATGTCTGGCTTATTACAATTATAAAATTGCTATGATATCTTAATTATAAAAGCGTTTAAAAGACAAGGAACAATTCTTTAATCTTCTTTGCTTTTCCTTTCAAGTGGCAAGTCTGAATCTACATGCTCTTTGTGTCCATAACATTCCCTCCTTCTTGAAGAAATTCGACCTCGAATTTGATTTTCATTGTATCCTGCATGAAGAAAGAATTCAAATTGATAGCAACATACCTCCGGGATCAAATGGAAATTGAGAAAAACCAACACATGTGACAAAGATAAGTAACACCCAACACCATACAAAAGTAAACAATAAAAGATAAAAGATAAGAGGGTATTCATACCTTTTGGAGTTGAAATAGATAACCAAATTTACCTTTCTTGGCTTGAACATTGAAACAACATTATAGTGTCTTTCGCCTTTGAAGTTTGGCAAAATAATTGAGGTCACATGAGGACTCTCATTTTCAAACTTGGGCAACACAAACAAGTTAGACCATCCCATCATCAAATTTGCAAGATTTTCAAGCACATTGGAAAATTTAAGCAATGCAATTAAAAAGTCATCCAACATGAATTTAGAAAACTTAACTGATTTGACACTGTTGGAAGTAATCAAATCAAAAGAAACTTCCCTTGAATCAACTTCTTCTAACAAATGGACTTCCTTGGAGACTTGCCAATTGGGAGTAGCAACATAAGACACCACACCACGGGGCACATCTCTAGAATATACATCCTTGTGCATGCTCAAAAATAGATCAAAAACACTAGGAAAATTGTTAGCATAAAAAGACAAATAATTAAATGGAACTTCAAGTTGAAGCATAGGTCTCACCAACAATGTTCTATTGACCTCAACACCCCTGTTTAAGAGACTTTTATTTTTCTCCACTTCTTTCTTTTCATTCCTTTTATGGTCTATCTTTGCCTCTCTTTTACTACACTCCTTTTCATTTTCTTTTAACTCTCCTTTCTCTTTTTCTATTTTATGTTTCAAAGTCAACATGTCTTCTTTAGCCTTCTTTGGACTAAGAGGGTGAAGAGTAAATTTTATTTTATTATGATCAAAACTGTATTTATTGGATTCACCATCATGAATAACTTTCCTATCAAATTGCCAAGGTCTCCCTAGCAATATGTGGCTAGCTTCCATGGGTGCCACATCACATAAAATCTCATCACAATATTTATCAATGGAAAATAATATCTTGACTTGTCTATTTATCTCTAATTCTCCATGATTACTTAAACATTGCACTTTATATGGATTAGGATGTGGAGTAGTTTCAAGATTGAGCTTTGACACTAACCTAGTGCTAGCAACATTTGCACAACTACCTCCATCAACTATCAAAGAGCACACATTTCCTAGAATGAGACACCTAGTTTGAAAAATATTAGTTCTTTGTGAATCATTCTCATTTTTCTCATAGGTTCCAAGAAACTTACTAACCAGGAACAAATCTCCCTCGTTAGTTGTTTCCTTACTTTCACTCTCTTTTGAACTAATGCACCCATTTTTCCTTAAGAACATAATTCTCTTTGTTGGGCAATTTAATGCAATGTGCCCATATTCTAAGCATTTAAAACATTTCATGTTCTTTAACTTAGGGTTCAAAGAAGAAGAGTTAGAATTTGTACTGTTAGTCTTGGAAGTTGCAACATCATGTCTTTTGGGTGGGGACCCCTCCTTCTTGGAATTGTTCTTCCAACTTGAAGAGTTGTAATTTGAAGAAGATTTCTTGTAGGCCTTCTTTCTTTGCAATTGTTTTTCCACCTTTATGGCTTGATGGACAAGATCGTCAATCGTTACAAAATGGTGACGCTCAACTTCCTCCATTATATCTTCATTTAGGCCATCAAGAAACCTATCCATGGTATTTTGCAAATTCTCCTCTACATTAGCTCTAGTCATAGCCACCCCTAACATCTCAAAGTACTCATTAACACTTTTTCTTCCTTGAGTAAGCCTATGCAATTTGTCACTCGACTCCTTATGGGTATGAGAAGGAACATGTCTCCGCCTCATCATAGCCTTCAAATTTTTCCATTTTTCAATAGGCTCAAGTTCACAATTCCTCCTAAGCTTTTTTTCTTGATCCCACCAAATTAGTGCATAACCTCTAAACTCCAACGCAGCTAACTTCAACATTTGTTCTTCACTAACATGACAACAAGAGAAAATTTATTCTACCTTAAGCTCCCAATCAAGATATGCTTCGGGATCACTCTTCCCATAGAATTTTGGAATGCTCACTTTTTCTTTTAACTCATTTTCTCTCAAATAATCTCTATGTTTTCTCTCTTTTTCTCTATTTCTCCTCTCATAGCTCTTTTCTTCTCTATACTTTCTATCTTTTTCTCTCACATTCTCTTCATACCTCTCATGCATCATTCGGAGCAAATCACCAACCTTATACTACTTAAGAGTTTTTGCAACACATTCTTTTTTATAGTCCAAACCTCCATTCATGACTCCAACAAGCTAGCAAGTACCAAATGTTCAAACAAGTAACAAGAACAAAAGTCGTCACCACTCACTACAATAATCACCCATATTCAAGTATCCAACATCACAACAATAATAGAACAATAGAGGAAAAAAAAATTAAATTAAAAAGGACCTCTCCACACACCTTAGTGTTTACACTCAATAATGGTCACTCGTGTTTGTCACTCAATTGGCTGTTTTTTAATGAGATACTCTCTTGCCTTTTACCACTCCCTAAAAGTGTCGCTCTTGGGCTCTTAAAAGAACCAATCAAATCGCTTATCAAGCTTGTGGTAAACTTAGAGAAGTTGTGACAAAACAACAATAAAAATTAACATCCAAGAGGCCAAAAAAAGGACAAAGTGAAACTCTAAGACAAAACTTAAGGAAGTTTAAAGACAAACAAGAAACAAAGACAAAGAAAGCACCAAAAGAAAGCCAAAAAGACAAAGACTGACTCACTAGTCTTGGTAAAATCGCCTCAAATGAAGTCCAAAAATTCCAAGAAAATTTCAGAAGATCGCCAATGAGTTGGGAAATGTTGTAGATTTCTTTTCAGAATTTTCTGAGATGTTTTGAACAATTTTACCCTTAGTAGCGTCTTTTTACTAATACACTTTTTTTTTGTGCCACGTGCTCTATTCGCACCTGAGGTAGTTTTTTTTTCTACTTTTTTTGGAATATATTGTTTGTTTCACTTTTTTTTTGCTTTTCCTTCCAAGTGGCAAGTCTGAATCTACATGTTCTTTGTGTCCATAACACATTTACTATTTGTAGATATCACAAATATATTCTTGAGTGTGAATTATTGATAACATGAATGGCTACTTAGTGAAATTTGATTATGC
This sequence comes from Astragalus glycyphyllos, assembly GCA_963573325.1. Lineage (NCBI taxonomy): Eukaryota > Viridiplantae > Streptophyta > Magnoliopsida > Fabales > Fabaceae > Astragalus > Astragalus glycyphyllos. The sequence continues at coordinate 57,641,521 of OY754308.1, read as the reverse complement.
GCAACATGTGAATCTTCATTACGAACAAGTGAAAGCATTAGTTTACAAGGATGTTACTTTTCACTTGACCTTTTTCATAAAATGTCTTTATACTATTATGCATGCATCTATGTATGGGATTTGATAGCGCTTTCCATAATGACAATGTTGGTCATTTTTTTGCAATATGGGGTGGGAGGAAATTTAAAAGTGTAGGTCACATTATTTGGCCTGTGGTTATATGGTCTTTGAGTTTGAGGAACAAGATAGCACTAACAGTTACTAAATACAAATTAAATAGCACTAAAAGAATCAATATATTCACAAAATACAGAACAAGTTCAAATTAAATAGACTAACATAATCAAAATAAATTAAATAGTACTAACACAAAATACAAATTAATTAAATAGTACTAACAAAATTACCAATTAAATAACATTAACAAAATCAAAATAAGGATAATGAGAACAAGAACCGATTTAAGGAGAGATAATTTTTTTTTAATAAAATATGTGAGAGTGTGGTGTATCAGAGTGGTGCAAAACTAGAAACTTTGGTGCAAAATTAGGAATTTGGGTGCAAAAGACATTTTTCAGGGGGTGCAAAAACATTTTTTCTAAGGTTCCGCTGCTAATTTTATTTCTCCAGGGGGTTCAGGTGAACCCCCTGGAGTACATGTAGGTCCGCCTCTAACCACACCGAACTGTTTAGACAGTTCAACCGAACCGAATCAAACTGTCTTAGCAGTTCGACCGAACCGAGCTGAACTGTCTTAATAGTTCATATAGTGTATAAATTCGTGGTAGTGTTTGGTATATTAGCTTATAGTACTTTTTCACTAGTGTATAGCATTTTTTATTTCGTTTCTACCCTTATTAGTTTAATTGAATTCCTCATTTATCCTTATTCAATTTATATTCTCTAATTTTTAAGCATTAATTACAAATATTCATTTATGTATATTTATATTTATAAGCTATTTCAACCACTAATTTTATCAAACACTTTAAATTCTTATCCACTAATAATATCATTTTAAATAGCTTTTTTTTTGAAGCAGTCATATATTTTAAATACCAACATATCATGAATTATTTTGTGGATAACAATAATGAAAATATCTTAAGGTAATTGACAAATTACTTTCCAACAGATGGCACTGATTTGATGTGGATATTATTAGAAAGTACAACTACTCTTCAAAGAACATAACAATGAGTGATGCTAAAACTATCCCTTTAAAACTGGATAAAAATATCAACAACAATTGTCATACAAAATTAGAATCACATATACATCAGTCTATACTTTATCAAACATTTTGAAAAATAATATACACTTTTTTGCAATATCTAGAAACAACAGACAATCTCTTAAAATAAAATCTATAAGCTAAGACAAAAAAAGCCAGTTCAGCAAGGAAAACAAGCTGTGGCTAATATTCATCCATTCTTTGATTTCAATGTTTTTAATATCTACAGGACCAGCCAACAGTGTTTGTTGCATATGTTGGAGTTCAGCTCCAAAATTGATACCCATGAACATGATCCATCTCTCAAGCACTGTTGTCTAAAAAAAGAGTGAAATATTATTGAATGACATGCTTTAATTTTTGAGCCTGAGGATTTTAGAAACTAATGCAGCTTTTTCAGGTGGCACAAACAAAATTGTAAGAGAGGTGCAGTCTAGAGATGTGTCATTTAATTTTGGTGGCAGAGCGTGACACACGAGAGGGCATGCCATGTAATGTTATTGTACTGCAAATTATTTAGGAGACAGCAAAGATACCCCAATGCTAAATAAAACATAGACATAAATATTTTTCCCATTCGTATATACTATTAAAAAAATTATGTGTACAGAGATTATTCTGGAACATGAATAAGAAGATGTCAATTCGGAATTTATCTTTTGAAGAATAAAGTGACTAGCCGTGGAAAATCTAATCCTATCTTTAAGCACTAAAAAAGTGGCACGTAGAAAGCACAGATTTTAATGAGTCTTTCCTCTCTCAATGGAATAGACGTCTTACACTTCTTATTTTACCAAGTTTACAACAGAAACATTGTAGGGTACTACTACTGAGAGGGTGGATCTAAAAATAACATTAAAGAGCAGGTTAGCTCACCATTAAAATAAATAATTAAAAAATATATTTAAAACTTATTTTTTGGGTTTAAAATAGGTGGGTGGATGGGTTGGCCCACCCAAACCTGCCAAAAACAAGGTAAAAATGATGAGTTAGTGGGTTGACTCGCTACAAGTCGCAAAAAAACATTAAGAAAATATTTAGAAATAGTTAAAAACAAAGGGAAACATAAATTATAGAAAAAAGGGTTAAATATGTTTTTAGTCCCTACAAAATTTCACTATTTTGTTTTTAGTCCCTATAAAAAATTTCGTCAACGTTTAGTCCCTATAAAATTTCACAATTTTGTTTTAAGTCCCTATAAAATTTCACAATTTTGTTTTAAGTCCCTATAAAATGTAAACTCGTGTATACCTTTAGAATTTTTGAATGATATTTTGCATACACGTTAAAGATATTAAAAATATCTCCCTCACAAAAAATAAACTCAAAATTTGATTTCTAGGTTAGTATTTCCTTTAATTTGTTTATCGAATCTTTTGCACTTAAAAAATTTAGATTTAATTTATGCGTTGTTAAAAAATTCAAAGTTTTTCTGGAAGAGATGTTTACAATGTCCTCAACATGTATGCAAAACATCACTCAAAAATTCAATGGATATACACTAGTTGGCATTTATAGGGCTAAAAACGAAATTTTGAAATTTTATAGGGACTAAAAGTCGATGAAAATTTTTATAGGTACTAAAAACAAAATAGTGAAATTTTGTAGGGACTAAAAATATATTTAACCCTAGAAAAAAAAATAAAGTTGATGGGTTGGCCCGCCCCACCCCGTCTGCGGTCCGTCGAGTTGGCAGGTTAGGCGGGGTAAAATCACCAACCCAACCCGCCATTTTTAACGAGCTAGCGGCCCGACTTAGCGGGCCAAACCCGTTTTGACATATCCATAGATGAAACCTTGTAAAAGAATGTGTTTTTTCATCTGTCTTTTGATTTTCAGTTATCTTCATTTGATTTCTACATATATCAAAATCAGTTAGCATTATAACAAAGTAAAATAATAAAAATATTTCAAAACACTACAAAAATATACTCCCCCGCCCCTATCCCCACAAGGGCATGGTCCTTATCCCCGTGCCACAAATTTTTCCTAGTCCCCGCCTCGATTCCCATTATGGAAAATTTTCTTTGCTCCGATCCCCGTCATGAGAACTTTTCCTTTACCGCTCTTGTCTGCATGGGGACATGGTTCTCGTCGTCGTGACCGCAAAGGTTTTTCCTCAAAATAATAAACTCAAAGAATTTAGACACAAGGGGTACTACCTCATATACATATGAAAAATCCACCTCAAAATAAATAGTTGGCCACAATGGGTACTAAACCCATATGCATATGAAAGATCCACCTCCAAAAAAGGAGCAAAACAACAGAAAAACTACTACCTCCTGGAAATACAATCAGTAGGATTCACAAACCATTTGTAAAACAAGCAAGATAGAGAATTACTATCTTGGAACCAACGCCAAGAAAGAACTTAAATCCGGTCATAACAGCTCCAAAGGTCAGGTACACCATTCGAGAAAATACAGTTGTTCCTAAAATTGCATATAACCCATAGAACAGTGTGTCAGATGAGCATCAAGTCACGCCTACATAGCAGAACTGCCTACATGAATGAACTGAAAAAACAAAGATGGTAGATCCCGCTACATCAGAAAATCGAACCCTAGCCAACTAACAGTGGCATACGAGATCGCAGAAGTAAACCTGCAATAACAAAAAAGATGGAGAGAGGACTCATAGGCGTTCTGGCACAAGATACAGATCGTAGCTCCTACAAGGGTTACTCCCATCAGGAGCCTAAGGTATTTAAAAGGGTTATCTAACACATTGACACCAATGTGTCTACTCTTAGAAAAATTCACATGAAGCCCTAAGACAACTCAAAAGTCTGCAGAACAGGCTTCTTAGTTCACTGGTTATTAATTGATGCCTCTCCAATTAGGAGTGTATCATCAGCATACTACAGGTCTGAAATCGTCACTCCGTAAACACTGAGAGCCACTCCAACAAAAAGATGACAGGCGAGAACTTGGCGCATCAAACCACTCAAACCCTCCACTACTAAAAGGAACAGAAAAGGAGCGAGGGGGTCGTCTTGCTTCAACCCCCTCTTAATGCTAATCTCTTCTATGGGACTCCCATTAACTAAGAGAGAAATATTTTTTGGAGAAGATGCAAACTTGCATCCAAGCCCTACATCTATCATCAAATCCTAAATACCATAGCATGTAATCAAGAAAACTCCAACCGACCAAATCGTATGTCTTCTCAAAATTCACCTTAATGCTAAGGCATTCTTTATATGACTTTTCTTAGCAAAATCAATAACCCCGTTACCAGATTTTGTAAATGTGTGCCGAGTTTGTTTAGTTATGTACAAGTGTGTTTATGTTTATCTAAATGCAATGCTTCTTGCCACAGCATAAGAGTGCATGATTAGATATTACTATTGAGTAGTGAGTGTTGCTCTGCAGTGCACTGATCAGCTCCATGAACACCAAGATTCCGACTGTCTAAACTAATGAGGCATTTGGCAAATCCATGCGTACAGAGCATTCAGATGTTCACCAAATTGTTGTCAAACGTCATTGCCAACTAAGATAGATATTATATTATATATTATATCTCGGTACTGTGTACATTAACTAATAATTGGAACCTAGACATTAGCTACATGTAATGTTAGCACTTAATTATATTATTTATCAATTGATCCACGATTTTTTGTTTATAAAATTAGCCAAATAATATTGCCACCAATTTTTCATGCATAATCATAAATCACTTGTTAGAAATTGTAAGCAATTGGATAAAAGAATTGCACTTGGAAAACAAAAGCAATTAAATCACGACATAGCCCATAAGTTGTAGCTGCTGCAATTAATTTATTAGGTAAAGAAATTAAGATATTTTAGACGTGCATGAATTATAGTGATATGAAAATACAATACTATATAGTAATAGGTATAGTGGAATCCGCGTCCTCTTTGTTTGACAGCAACCACCAAACACAGTAATACCAATTGATTTCTCTAGCTAGTGTCACTATCCTATATCCCTCCCCCATGAAATCTTTATTACTACTAGGGGAAAGACGGGCTCGGGCCGCTCGAGCCCGTCTTTTATGTGTTGGTGGGTTGATGGGTGGTTATAGAAGTAATAGATAAATAATATATAAATAATAATAAATAATAAATAATAATATAGTGAAATAGTGTTAGTGGGTAGTTATAAGAGTATTTTGGTCAGAAAAATCTGACACCAAAAAAATGAATTCCGTTTATATATAGTTATAGATTAATAAAAGGTTATAATATTTTGACTGGATTGGATAATTGGAAGTTAAAATCTCCTCTTTTCAAATAGATATTTCAATTTGCTGTTGCGCTCTTCTAATTTGAACCAGAGTGAGTGTGGGACCAAATTAACATGCATTGACTCTGTAGCTCAGAGCTAGATACCTTGTCGAATTAATTAGTCAGGAAAATTACAATTCAGTTCAGTGGCACTACCTACATACTAATTACTACATGAAAATGTATATATTATTAATTAATAGATATTAATATATATATATATATATATATATATATATATATATATATATATATTTGTAAGATATTCTTTTACCCAAAATACGGTGTATTGTGGAGGGTAAGATGTCGTTTTAGACATGACATACATAAGTAGGAAGGCAAAGTATGTGATATTAGAAAAAAGGTAGCAGCAGTTAATATCTATCTATCTATCTGGTCCACTTCTCTTCTCTGCTCACCAAGACAGAACCGCAGCTCTGCGATGCCCTCGTGGACAGGACACAATACGTTTTTTTCTCTTCGTCGTTTTACGTCATACCAACATCCTTTCAATTTCAACTTCACTAAACTGTTGACTCTGTTTCATAAGTATAGAAGGAGGCAATCTGTTAATATTGTGGTAAGAGATCATGAACCAACATCTTTTTCAGAGTTCATGTTTTTAAATCACATGTGGTGAGGTTGTTAATCATGTTAAGTCTATATTCTGGAGTTGGTTCATAAGAATAGAAGGACGCAATTATGCTTTCAAATTTTTTGATTGGTGGGGAAATCCTCTAGTATGTTTGAATACGTTGTAATTGGTTCTTTGCCTCGTTCTTTCTGAGGCACTCTTTTCCGTCATGGGGTCTATTCCTAGGGGTTTTGGCCTATAAAGGTTTTAATGATGCCCTTGTATATGTAAGGGTTGGGGTACCCCTAATACTCTATTTTATATAATATATATTTTGCTTATTAAAAAAAACTTCACTAGAATAAATATTTCTTTCATTCTTCTTCAGCCACAGGGTTTATTATTTAAGAATATGAATGGATGCATGTCTTTATTTAATAATCAAATGAAAGATTTTCACCAAAAAAAAAAATCAAATGAAAGAAATGATTGATTTCTTGATAATCAAGTTTAAATCTAGTATGTATCCTGTCAGAGGATTTATTAATTACTATCCAAAAAAAGAATTTATTAATTAACTATAAATTTTAAAGTGCAAGAATAAAATAATTAGTTTCTTTCTATAGTGTATCATGTCAACAGCGCGCAATAACGTGGAAGCTACTTTCTTAATGTGTAAAGAAAATTAAATAACTTGAAAGTTAAACAGGAGTCCTCAACTTATAGAAAAATTAAAACATGTTACTAAGTTTAATAATGTTGTGTATCAAATTTTACTACTAGTATTGAGTTAAGAGTCGTTATCAAGGATTGATTGAAGAGCGTTTAAAATGTTGTCAACTTGTCGGTATGTTAGTCTTTGCCTTTCTTGGCATGTAATTTCACGACAAGAGCTTTTACATATGCGCGCGGTGTAAAAAGCTGAGTACTCTCACGTGGGCGCTTTCTATTGTGTCCTAAAAAATCTTACAAATTAACTTCACCATCTATTTGCATTTTCTCTTACTACTAAAAACAAAAATAAATAAATAAATCAGAAAGTAGGTAGGATGTCAATTTTCAGTATTTTGAAAGTTGTCAAGAATTCGTAAGCATGTCTTTACAATTTATGACTAATTAATTAACATAATTAATTACAAAGTGTTGCGCGATTAGCTCAAAAATACATAATTAATAGGATGATTCAACAATACTGGAATATTTTAATCCTTCCTTAACTGTATCGTATAATGACAAATTATAGTCATGAAAAGTGAAATGTACACACACCGGTTAATAGGATTTTGCTTTGAATTTCTCATCCTTGTTTACTTTTTACAGCTATATATGTGACAATATTAAATTATCTGGTGATTATATATATGCAATTAATCCAAAAAGCAAAATTGACCTATTTTCTTTTAGGGAAGGTATCGTTTGTCGTTATGCATGAGTTTACCCTAGTTGCATGTGATAATAACAGAAGCAATTAACATCACAGTATTTAAGACAAACCAAAAGTACAATTGATAATTTTACTACTCTCCCACTGGGGAGAAGAGAGAGAAGAAGAAGAAGAAGAAGAAGAAGATTCAGTGTCTTGTTGTTGAATAAAAGGAAAGCTAGCATTTGTAGTAGGCTGATTTGTTTGCATATATAAATATAGATCACTGGAAGTGTCACATTAATTATATTTTTCCGAGCTAGTTTAGTGGTCACTGGTGAGTGCAAAGTTCTATAACAAGAAACTAGAGTCTATTCATAAATACAAAGAAAAGGAAATTGTTTAATTTGGTCACATGATGAGGGGAAGAAGCAATAGTGTCAGCCTCAACTTGAAGTGAAAGAAAAACACTCCTCAAGCGAGTCCTATGTCCTAACCAATAGAAATGGTTTGAAATCGACCACCCTCTTAGAAACCAACACACACAACGACTACACTGCTTGTTCTCTCTGAAACTTTACAAGAATTTGGATCCATTTCCATGTGCTACACTTGTGATGTGTGGTCCTGACTCTGAAGAAGATAACTCGCAATAGCTAGTTCTCTAACATCATCACTATAAAATTCCTCATGTGTAGTACATACTATGTTGTCATTTTCCCTTCAAATTAACCCTTGGAAAATGGGTATTTGTTTGATTAGATTTGATTACAAGTTAAATTTAGAAAGAAGAACTAGTGTTGTAAATATGCAATGCAATCCAAATAAATAAATAAATGCCTATTAAGGCATTTGATTAGACAAGTAAACAACCCTAGAGGGTACGTAAAAGTGATGAAGACGAAGCTAATTTTGGATATATCTACAAGGGATATTGCATTAGAATGTTGATGTGAAGTTATTAAGGAAAAAGAAAAGGTAAAGGGTGTAAGTAGCTCTGAAGGGGTGAGTGGGAAAGGAAAGGAAAGAGAGGGAAGAGGAATCCCAAAGTTGGAGAGCAAAGGTGCAGAAGAAAAGGCAAAGGGCAAAGGCAAAATGAAATGATTACATGAATGAGAGGGGACCCGCTTGAGTAATCTTTCCTTTACAGGTCTTTCAATTTTTTGACTTGGGATCGGGTCCCACTTTGCCCACCATTGTCTTTATGGATTCAATGATAAAAAAGAGCACCTCACGTGGACTCTGAACCAATCACCCTGCTCTCCAACCACAATAAATAAAAAAACCCCAAACTCCTCCTCTCTTCCATCTCAATAACAAATAAATCAATATTTCAAAAACTAAAAATCTCACATTTTCACTACTAGTAACAACTAGAAGGATTAAAAAACAAAAATACACATGTCGAGTTATAATGAAAAAGGTCATGAAGAGTAGACAAGAAATAAGAAAGCAATTTCTTTTCTTGAAAATATCATGCTTTTTAAAGCTCACCCATATAATTCCCACTCATTATCTTTGTTGCTTAAAGCTCTAGCCCTCCCACCTCCTCCCTTATCTCCCCTCTCTCTCTCTCTCTCTAAACATTTCAAAGCAAATTCCTTCCCTTACACGAAGAATGAAACAAATATAACTACTAGACACACACCCCTTCCTCTAAATAAGAAAGACCCACCACACTAATTAAACTATAATCTCACTGATCACACTCTCTCTCATAAAACAACCAATCAGTCTCACTCACACATATACACTCACTTCATTTTTTCTTTCCATGCGATCATGGAGGGAGGTGATGATCTCCACCACCACCAACACCAACACCATCACCACCGTCAAAACTTCCCATTCCAACTTCTAGAAAAGAAAGAAGACAAAGAAGCTGCATCATGTTCCACTTCCTCTCCATACCCTTCCCTAGCAATCTCTGCAGAACCAAGCACATCAAATTCAAACCGATCCAACCAACTAGCAATAGTACCCACAACAACAACAACCACCTCCGAAGTCGCCAACAAAAAGCCAGCACCAAAACGAACTTCCACCAAGGACCGTCACACCAAAGTAGAAGGTCGTGGCCGCCGTATCCGAATGCCAGCACTCTGCGCCGCCCGTGTTTTTCAACTAACCCGTGAACTCGGCCACAAATCCGACGGCGAAACCATTGAATGGCTCCTCCAACAAGCTGAACCTGCCGTCATAGCCGCCACCGGCACTGGTACAATCCCCGCTAACTTCACTTCCCTCAACATCTCTCTTCGTAGCTCAGGTTCCTCCATGTCGGTGCCTTCTCAACTAAGATCTTCTTACTTCAACCCCAACTTCTCCGTTCAACAACGCAGGTCGTTATTCCCCGGAATCGCGTTATCCTCCGAAAACAACAACAACACATCCACTAGTACTCTTCTCAATTTCCAATCCAATAACCTAACCGCCGCTAGCATGTTACAAGCCAAGCAGGAACAACAGCTTCGAGATGGAGGTGCACCGTCTTCATCAACGACGTTAGATTTAACGGAAACAAGCGGGGACGAAAATATGGGAAGGAAAAGAAGACCAACGGAACAAGATTTATCGTCAACGGCACAGCATCAGATGGGGAGTTATCTGCTGCAGTCAAGTGCAGGTGCTATATCTGCAAGTCACGCTCAGATTCCAGCGAATATATGGATGGTAGCGAATTCTAATAACCAAGTAATGAGTGGTGATCCTATATGGACTTTTCCAACGATGAATCACAGTGGTTATAGAGGTACGATGTCTAGTGGTTATTTTATGAATTTTCCACCACCTATGGCTTTGTTACCTGGTCAACAATTAGGGTCAACTCTTGGTGGAAATGGTGGTGGTGGGAATATGAATGAAGGGCATTTGAGTATGCTTGCTGGTCTTAGTCCCTATCGTCCAGTTTCTGATCAGTCTCAGTCTCAGTCTCATCATCAACCCAGTGGATCACAATCACATAGAGGTGGAAGCCATGATCGCCATGATAACAACTCTTAGAGGAATGAAATATGGATCGTGCGCAGCCATTATCTTCTTAATTTCTTCTTCTTACATGTCTATTAGTTTGACGATGATGCTGATGACGTGTTTTAATTCACACACGTGAGGTTTACTTGATCTGAGAAATTCATGAGTTTTATTATTTATTATTATTATTCCCAAAATTAATTTTTGGTGTGATTATGAAGATTTTGGAAGAGAGGTGAGAGAGATACCCAGGAGATGAGACCAGGGTTTTTTAGGGTTTGTGAAATGACACTATTTAACAAATTGGGTATTTGCCTGCTTTTCTTTTTTTTTTTTGGGGAAAAAAAAATGAATTATGTCTTCTCTTCTTTGAGTTATTTCACTACAGGAAATCCTATCATCATTGTTTGAGCAATTATCTTTTTCTTTTATATATGTAGTAGGCTTTTAATTTGTAATATGATGCTTTTGATGTTGAAAGAGAAGAAGAAAGAAAAGGAGTCGCTGGATGGATTGGAGAGTTTCCTACCAAACAGGCAGGCATTTTGGTTATCTTTTTCTCAATCTATCTATCTATCTTTCTGGGCCACAAAGGTCGTGCGCGCGGTGAAAGGGATGAAACAGTGTTGTTTTTATTTACCCCAACATAAGTCTAATGTAAAATGTGGAGTACTATTAAATTTACATTGCTTTTTGATCATTCCTTCCGATTCAAAATCTGTGGCATGAATCTCGAGCTAGCTAGGTAGGTTTACTGCATCAATGATTAAGATTTTTAAGAGAGAGAGAGAGAGAGAGGGTAAGGTAATAGGAGGAGGAGGAGGGTGGTGGGGTCAAGACCTTATCGGGTTCCAGGTGTTGGCTCAGGTGGTGGGGTATGGCTGCTGGTTATTGCCCAAACCAATATACAATGTCACTGACAAACAGGTGGATCATTCCCCATCTTCTCTTTTCTTTTTTCTCTCTTTCTTTTTTCTTTTTATATTAATGGAGCAGTTGCTGGCATCACAGAAAGATCCATCGTGAGTCTTAATGACCCTACTGGGTCTCCGATGCCATTCGGCCCACCATTCCTCAATCTGGACCGTTCATTTTTATGGGCCATTCTTTTGATGAGATGTTCCCATTCAATTGAATCACTGCTCACCAAAGTAAAAACATGGAATCTAGAGTTACATTACATTTTACATGCCCTTCAATTCAGTTCCCTTCTTTTCTAAAAAATAAATACTTGTTAGGAGAGGAAGAAATGTTAGACTTGAGGGTTTGAATTTCAACTTCCTTATCCTCTTTTTGATATCTATTAGCTTATCAACTGACCTATCTACTTTTTTTATTAATTAATTAAAGTGGTTTTAATGACCATTTTATAATAGTCTTTGAGGAAAGCACCTTGAAGATACAAAACTAAACTATTACTATTGAGAGTTTAGCCTTACCAAAAATAATTCTTGTTCGTCTTCCTCCTCCACCTAGCTTTGGCACTAGACTAATTTATCATTTAAAATTTTTATATTTTTTCTTAAAAAATTGTTATTATATTCATTATGTTTTGGAATCTAATTATATCGTCTCCAGACTAAAATAATAAGGATCATATGTATTTAGGCAGTTGAATATTAGTAGGGAAGGGAAAAAGCAGGATTAGGATATTCCCTCCACTATAAATTTTGTTCTGTGCACAACTCTATTCATGAAGATATATCATGTCAATATTGCATGAGTGTAAAGTAGCCAGGCCCAGCTATAAGCTTCTCAAATCATAATCAAAGCCCACACACACCTGATTAATAATATAATATAATCAGTTAAGTTTACTCAATGAGAATGGTCAATGGAATAAGGATACCTTGGTGAGGTTCCAATTATGGGCACAAAACGTACAGTAAGCTGATAATGACACAGCTCAACTTGGTTCCTTTCTAGCGCTATCTTGAGCTGGAAAAAACCAATCATGAATCACATCACAATTAGCTAGCATTTCTCTCAACCACTTAGCAACCATACAGTATAAATCTGGTGCGATACGGAATCTTTTAATTGAGATCAAGTTATACTATAACGAAAATAACTGGAAAACAGAAATGACAAAAAAATGAGATACACGACGAATGCTACAATAAAAATAATAGATACAGAAAATTGGGTGAGAAAGAAACGAGAGCGAAAAAAAAAATGTATCTGAAATGTCGGCAGTGCCAAGAACTAATGTCTTGTAGTATTAATTTAAGACGAACATGCACTTACAGCGTCAACATTCTATTGTTTCAGTTGTTAAGTTTAAGAAAACACAAGTGGAAACAAATCATGCACTTACAGCGTCAACATTCTATTGTTAAATTCCAAGCATGAGTATCAAATAAATGACGGTTGGTAGTTTTTTTCACATTGAAAAATAACTAATAAATAGAAGTACAAATATACTCCAGCCAATACATCAAACAAAATGGACAGTTGCTTCCTTTATATAAAACTACCTCCGAAACCAAAACAAGAGGAAAATAGAAAGCTGCAACCTAAGAAAAATGAGATCGGACACATATGATATGGGCATATAGTTAACCCGAGCCCGGTCCTAAATTTTGATCGGTCGATCGGGCTAAACATTTTAAGTCCCCAAAACACGCCACGTGGACTCGGCCTGATGACTCATAGATCGAATAAGATCGACACGACAACGGCAACAAGGAAACCAACTTGACAGACGTCAGCAGAAGGAAATCCGAGAAGAAATCCGGTAAATTCATTCTCGGCCACACCTTTTTCTTCACATTAGCATGGTAACTACTCTCGGCGGTCGGCGGCGGAACACATCGTTGTCAACCCACGATTCAACCACCTCTTCTAGAGAGCCCGGGCGTCAAGGTCGGCCTAGAAGCCAACGCCTTCCTACAACAATTGTCCCAATGTAGGCAACCGATGCAATCCCAATGGCAACGGCCACCCCAGTTGTCGTGGAAACGCATGTCAACCAACCTTCAATTCCTACACAACCAACCCTAGAGGAGCACCCTCTACTTGTCAGTGTCAACACAGTCATTGATGAATTACGTAAGCAAAACCCGTCTCTACAACACCGAATGGATATCCTTCAGCAAGAAAGAGATCCAAACAGTTTAGACAATGTTCAAATTGAGAAGCCTCAACCGTTAACTGATGTCATTATGTCCGACTTGGTTTCGCCCAACTTCAAGCCACCACCTTTGGAGAATTATGATGGAAGGAGGGACCCACAAGAGCACTTAACAACTTTTGATACCTAGATGGCCATCATTGGTGCACACGAAACTCTGAAATGCAAGCTCTTCTCAAGAACTATGAATGGGGTAGACTGCGTTGGTATATGAGTCTTTCCCGCAAATCAATTTCCAGTTACACGGATTTTACCAAAAAATTCATCAGACACTTTTCAGATAGAAGACATCAGAAAGCTTCAATTGCTACAGTACTCTTCAACACCAGACAAGGCCCGAACGAATCTCTCCAAGAATACCTTGGCTGTTTTAGTGACATTACCGTTGATGTACAACACCCCGAACAGAGGCAATTTGCTGACGATTTTGCCAACGGTCTCCATGGTGGCCAGTTCAATGAATCATTTGCTTACAGACCCGCCTCAACCATACAAGAGGTATTAGCCAGGGCAGAAGGGTACATGAAAGGACAAGAAAGCAATGCAGATAAACGTAACCATGATGCTAGAGAAATGGGACAAGACCGTCGACATCATCCCGAAGAGTTCCATCGCAATACTTCACAAAAGTGGGGGCCCCAACGTACAAAGTCGTAGCAACTCTCCAAGGAAAATGTTGACCCCCTTGAATCAAAAGCGGGAAGCGATACTTATGGAGATCCTGCACACCAGACTCATCCCAAAGATGACACCGGCAAAAAGAACATTTTGTAGAGGCACACACCAATGGTGTGAGTACCATAAGGCAAGAGGACACGACATAAAAAATTGTTTTGCCTTAAAAAATAAAATCGAAAAGTTGATCCGAAAAGGAATGCTAAAGAAATACATCAAAGACGACTCCGCCGCTTTGACAAGTCGTCCATCAGAGGAGGTCTGTCCAAAGCTGCAGTCCCAAGTGGAGAAGGCAGATGAAGCCAACAAAGAGATTCCTCCAGTTGAACACACCCTTAAAACAATCTCTGGGGGATTCGCCGGAGGAGGAGAAACCAGTTCCGCAAGGAAGCGATACGTCAGGCAGGTCATGCATATTGCCGACATGCAGATAAATTTGACAATCGTGACCAACTAATTTGAATTTTCCCCAAATGACTTAGAAGGAATAACACCAGATGAAGACGATCCATTAGTGATCACAATGCAACTGCTTAACTTTAGTGTCTGTTGTGTATTGATTTACCCGAGAAGCTCGGTAGACATCATTTATTGGGAAGCCTTCCAAGGTATGCAACTTTCACGTGAACATTTACAGCCATATCATGGAACTTTAGTTGGTTTTTCAGGTGAACAAGTTCAAGTCAAAGGCTACATCACTCTAAAAACAACTTTCGGCACCAGTGAACAAGCCAGAACGATCAGGGCTTGCTACTTGGTGATTGACGCTCAGTCATCATAAAACATCATCATGGGCAGACCAGCCTTGAACATCCTCGGCGCCGTCCTCTCCGCTAGCTATCTCACCCTCAAATACGTACCCACTGGATGGGGGCAGAGTAGGATTGTTGAAAGAAGGACAAGAAGCAACCAGAAAATGCTACTTAGATAGTCTGAGAACAAAGAAAAAGAATGATGTGGAGCCAGCCCAAAAGTTAGTTCCCATAACATCAACTTTGCCAACTTGGACCCAGGGAAGACTTCAACGATCGGTTCATAGAGAAAAGAGGAAACGAAAAAGGAAAAACCATGTTGATGATTTGTAATTTGCGATTTGCTGAAACTGAAGAATCGCACGAGGGAATTTGCGATTTCAAGAAATCTGAGAAATGTCACGAAGAATCAGAGAATTTGTGACCTAATTGCATAAAACCAAATGGGAACAGTAAATTGAAGATATGGATTCGAAATCAAAAGAATGAAGTCAAAATCAAAGAAGGTGAAATCGAAATCAAGAAAGAATCAAAAATGGAAAAAGGAAATAGGAAAGGAAACGAATTAAAAGGAAACTAATAAAATGAATAAAGAACCTGCAGCGGAAGTAGGTTCAAGGTGGATACCATGTTTGCTCTGATATCATGTTGAAGAACATGACATCCATGGAAGATAAGAGAGAGAAACTTCAAATGACTCAAATATATATTGATCAAAGTAAAAGTGATACAAATGAGAAAGGTTAACTAAAATGATTACCTCAAGCCTATTTATATAGACACACACTAACAACTAACAATCTCCCTAACTACTTGTTCAACTCACTTTTTGGCAAAATCAATTCAATGTGAATCAATTTTCGTCACGGCAGAACGAAACACAAATTTATACGTAATGAAAATTGCTGCCTTAACCGTGAAGAAGAAGACAATAGTGCCTGGGTCGTACCCATTGTTCACATGGATCTGAATATGATAAGTATATGGTACGGTACATAGCCACAAGAATGGTCCCCCTAAGTAAATCTTATACCCAAAAATATATGGCATGATTAGACCATCTAGGCCACCAGTTTCTGTAAAGGGCGAACAAGTCAGTTGGATTTTGGGCACAAAAGTGGATGCGAACTTACCTGCTAAGAGGCAACAGATTCTATATATTTGGCCCATAATATCCTTAGTTCCCTATTTGGGCCCAATAAAAAATGTTAAAATCTTACCATGGGTTCTTTCTCTTAAGGAAATATGATTGATGTATTGTAGAGGCACATCCATGTGCTTCCTTACTGGAGTTTTTAGCCTACAGGTTGGTGGTTACTGGTTACGACATTAGTAATTAGAGTTTAGACCCACCACTATCACGTCCACTCAAATGTTGGGTGTGCTGGCTTGCTATGTTTGCACTTTTTTATGAACATACTGGGAAGGAGAGATAAGATGGTCCATTGCCATTTATTGCTTTGGATGCATTTCGAGGAGAAAAAATTTATGATTATGTTGGAAGAGAACAAGCTTCAAACATAAATTTTGACCAAAGGCTGAATTACATCAAAATCATGATAAATTGAGGAAACTCAAGGATAAATAACATCTTAGAATTTTGGTTAGGCCTAAGTAAAAAATCACTTTTTAAATTCATTGAATAATTGATGTATCTGGTACATCAATCTTCATTAAACGCGGCCGTGTACTCTTCATGACTTCATCATTTATAAGGATATAACATAAGTTTCAATCAAGCTAGTCATATAGTAACCTCTTCTCTCCCTCCCTCTTCTTAATTTAGATAGTTGGGTTGGGAAGGTACGTACAATAATGCAAAAAATGCAGTTTCCAAAACATGGTGGCCACATATCCCCCCTCACATGTAGTGTCGGTAATCAGATGAGGATTTATCCTCCTTGCAGCTAGCTAGCTAGCATGTGGACTCTAAACTGGTGAAACCATTTAATTTGGCTGTCTTCTTTAATTAGGTGGTGCCTTAAGTTGGATTTTGGTAAGACACACAAATTAAGTTATATACTCCTTGCACTATATATGTAGGATATGAAATGAGAACTCAACCTACCTGTTAGTCCTCTACTTGTTGCACCCAATTCTGATATATGTTGCATGATCTTTTTAATTTTTTTTGTTTTGACAAATTGAAACTGGCATATAACTCATACTGAGGTGATCATTGGCAGAATTAATGTATAGAATGGCTGCGATGGGGGCAAGTGTAAAAAGCTTGGGAGTAAAGTAAAGTAGATAACATCTTATTGAGATTTTAATAGGTTAGGACTCGGGACAAATGTGTGTTACTTCCAAAATGAGCTCTGCTATATATAAAGGTCACTCCTTCTGCAACAAAAAATCTAAGTAAATGCAGATTTGTAAATATTATTGCATAAACTAATGGCAGGAGATTTTGGGTAAAACCGTTAAAGTATGACACATTTTCATATAGCATTCATTATATTGTACTGAAGCAATAATGCAATGGCAGCTTGCGCAAATTGTTCTGCATTTCACAAATGAATGTAGTTTTTCACGTCATATAAGAAAAATGTTAACTGTGCTGAATGCATGCCATGTTGCCGACTTCCCTAATTTTATTAGACATTATAGTTCAATTATACATTCATGCTTCTAAGTAAAATCTTGTCTTTTTTGTGTAATTTGGTGATCAATTGCAATCTTGCAATCGATAGATATATGAATCACTCACTATATATATATATATATATATATAGAAAACTAAAATAGACACCATGAATTGATTAAATGCTACATATCTGTAGGTCACCGTTGTAACAGATACCATTAACTATTGGTACTAACTATAGAATTTACTTCCACATGCACCAGACTCAGAAGAAACAACTTGTGGCTGCAAGAATCTGTAACCTTCTCCTCAGAATATGAATATGACACACGCCTTCGTGAGATCTAACCCATGTACTATTCCTAACTAACTTTAAATCATGAAGCACCATGTAACTGATGCTTACAAATCTGTTGCAAGGCTTTTGGGGTCCACGTGATCAGCATGGGCTATCAATTTGTTACCATTCTATATAGTATAGCCACTACTAGTTGAAGAAGCTGATCCTATTTTTAATTCACATCGATTTTTATTTAAAAATAAAATTAAATACAGGAATACCTTAACGTATTATTCTTATCGGTACCGTGGTTGCCACACGTTGCCAAAAATTGAAAAGATGCACTACTGAGGAGGCCACGCGCTTTTCTGTTTCCTGCATAATATCCTATAGTTTATACCTTGTCAAAGGGAACAACGAACTTGACTCAATCATTATAAATTCCTAACAATCTTTTCATCTTCCGTAAAAGAAAACAACCTTCTTTTCTATATAAACAAAAATATCAATACCTATTTTATTTGAATCTTTTAATAATACTGGGGTCCGGGCCCGTCTTTCATGTATCGGTGTATTAGTGTGTTAGTGGGTGGTTATTATTATTATTAGAATTAGAAATAGAAATGTGTTGGGTGTTAGTGGGTAGTTATCATTACAATAAGGGCATTTTGGTCAGAAAAATCTGTCAACAAAATGACAGTTTTTTTAGAATCTCCTTTATTAATAGTTATAGATAGGCTATGGTGCTCAAGATGGGTTATAGACTACCAAATGCATAGTATTTGTAGAATTTTGGAGATGTGTTCGAATGAATGACTAAAAATTATTCTTCCCATTTTACCCTTAAATAATTCAGTCAACATTACACGGATACCCTTTAGCCCACTGTTATTTGTACTAAAAAATTGCTACTTATTTTCTATTGAAAAAAAATTGCTACACGGCACTACATAACGCGTGCTTCTTTGTGTTTCAATTGTAACTTGCAGTAACTTCCTTTAACTACTCCCACTTTTTTATTACAACAGTTTATCGCGTTTCCAAAAAATTTAAACGGATGAACATAACTCTCCCTCAGTTTCTCGACCCGTCAGTCCATTTTCCTCTATTCCATTTCTTTCTTTCTTCATCTTCGGAAGAAATCAGCCAAAAAAATTGATGCTTTGCCTTACGGTTCACAAATGTGTTAGATAGACATCACTTCCATGAAGGCTTCCCTTGCCATCATTCGTCTTACTTAATTAACCGTCACATTGTACTCCACCTATTTGCTAATTTATCTCTCTTGGAATTCTTTTTCTTAACCTTAACAATTCACTAAAATTTAAAGAAGGTAACAGATTTCATTCTTTTCAAGTACCATTATTTTATTTTTGTTATTTATTTTCCTATTCAATTATCTCATTCTTTTGCCACACGTTTTGTTAATATTTTAAAAATGGAGGAACCATCAGTTGTGTGAAAGCAATAGGTTATATCTTTCATATTTCAATGGCAGCAATCTCCATCTCCCAAGGCTTACATTAAACAAGGCACTCTCCTCTTCTCAATTATTTAGTTATATCAGTTTTATTTTATTTTGTGTTAGTGTTTATGTTAACTTCTCATGTAATCAAGAAAATACTGGGAATTGCTTTCATGGCTTACATTAACCAAGGTACTATCCTCTCTTATAATGTATTCAGTGACTGTCTATCATGTAATCTCGAACTACTGGGCGTTACTACCATTTGTTATAGTTAGTCTTAATATGGGGAGGAATCAATTTTCCTATTTGTTTATTTGTTTATTAATGATTTTGGGTGTTATTCTTATTGTTCCGCAATTAAAATTAATGCCTAAGTTTTTTATCTCTTTAGTCCCTCGTGTTGTTTTACATCGATAGCAATGAGAAGTGATAGCAAGAGGGTGTGCATAGCGAAGAACAACAATGTGTTTATTGGGCCCTTCGAGCGAAGCTGATTTGGACTGAACTAACCCAGTCCGGAACTCACAACAAACCACTGTTCCCCCCTAGTATATATGATAACTCTATTTTATATAGAGTTATATACGCATCTAAACCTAAATAATTGTTTAGAATCAAGTACAATATGTGTTAAATATAGTAGTATGAATAAAATAAACAACATTCAAGGTTTATACTCATGACTTAGCATTTTGTATATATATTGGTATGTTTGATGTGTTTGTTCAGTGCACCTGCAGTTGATGCATCTGCACCGGAAAACAGGCAGTGCATCTGCACTAGATGCAGCTGCACCAGATTACCACAGTGCAACCAAATTTAGTGCATCTGCACCATCCTACACCAAAGACAAAATTACTCCACAATGGAAGCACCTCAATTCATACCATGGCATAAATATCTCTATGACATCATGCTTAGTCACAAGTCACATGGAGGCACCATGGCAACTTGCAAAAGGATGCACCTGCATCACATGCAGCTGCACTACATGCAGCTGCACCATCCTGAAAGGGAGGAAAAATGCCAACACCGGAAGCACCTCAAACTCAAAGAAGATAAAGACACCACAAGATGACATCATAATTGGTCACAAATCACATGGGTCACACGGGAACCTTTCAAAGGAGGTGCCTACAATATATGACCATTTGAAGAGTCATCTTATAAATGACACATGGCTACACCTAATTGGACCATTCTTTGCACTTGAGTGAAAAACTCAAATGGCATCATCAACTTCTGAAAAGTAACCATAGTTAAGTTAACTTTGTCTCCAAGCAAACCCTCACTTGAAGGAAATCTCAAGGCCTATATAAAGGACTCAACTCTTCACTTGAAAGATATATAGATTTTTACATACTTACTTCTTGTTCTTTCTATTTTAGTTTTTTATAGTTTTCAAAGTTTAATTTTCTTGTAGTTTCATAGTGTTAGTTTGAGAGGAAGGTGAGAGGAAATTGACAACTTCTATCTCCACTCCTTCAAAGAGCTAATAGTTGCAAGAAATTAGTTGTAAGCAAATATATGCAAGAGTTTTCCATTTGTTACTATTTTGAATCCTCTTGTACTTTTCTTCATTGCAATATGTTTTCATTCAAATATATTTGCTTTATCATGTCCAACATGAGCTAAATCTCTTAAGTTGGGATGTTCTAACTTTCCAATGATCTTTTGAGGAAAGTTATTGTGTTTTCAAGTGGTGTGCACTTTAGGTCTTGTGTTTAAATTCTTAATCTTGTTTAAAGGTTGATCACTTAGAACAGTAGAGTTATATTCACTTAATTGGCTTATAACTAGAAATCAAGAACTAAGTAAGGATAAGTGTTTAATAAAGCTTTTTGTTAAACTAGTTTTAATGAAGTTAGCTTGTTAATTCCATGTTAATTCCTAACCTTAGGTTAACATAGTCCTTACAAGAGTGTAGTAAGATCTTAAGATACAAGAGTGTACTTATTTAGCAAATTGGATTATCTGTAAGGGGGCGAGAGAGGCACTGACAACCCTACTCTTTACCGCAAAAAAACAGGATCATAAGAGCTTGTAACGAAACTCTGAAGAAAGTAGCTGACCAGCACACACTGATGCAGCTGCACCAAGTGCAACTGCACCACAAGAAAACACAATACACTCAAAAGTGATTTAGCTTGTGAAGACATCTCAACTTTCATTCTCAACTGATTTCTTACACAATTTACTTGCTTTCATTTATTTTAACATTTCAACTTCAATCAAAACCAAAATCTGAATAGTGTAGTTGCACTAATTTGCATTTCTTTACAATAACATATAAGAGTTAATTCAATCTCTGTGGGTTCGATCTTTTATACTATAACTTGTGACTGTGTATACTTGCACACGTATTTTCACACACCAATATATAAGGATTTTATTGACACATTCTGTGTTAGAATAAAAGGCACTATTGGATTTCAACCTAATAGATAAATGTGGAACAAATAAATAAGGCCCAAGGAAATTCAAAACTGAACCGGTCCTATACACCGGCCCAAGACAACTAACACTTGGATTCCACCCGTAAAAGTCTTTGTAAATATGGTGAGTTTCCAAAACATACGAATTTATGTCCGACTTCCACTAGTAGAAGTCCTGTAACAGCAATGGAGATAAAAGCAATGCTAGTTACTGCAAAGCGAAGCTTTTGGTCACAACAACACGCTGATGCCATGTAGGGAACAATTGATAGAATGTCGCATAGAATAGAGAACAATTCAATATTTGATCACCCAGTTTCACATCAAAGTGATGTGTACATCTGGAGTCTAAGCAAATTGCTTAAGACCACAAAATCCTCCACTATAGGATTTAAACAAAATCTCTTAATAATATATATGGATAAGGAAATAAGATTCATTTGACAAAATTTGTATTCCCGTGTAAAATGAGTCAATGAAAGACATATAATAAAAGATAATTGAATTCAATTCTATAATTTCTTTTTTTTACACTCAATTATTTTAAATTCAATTCTATAATTATTTTTTAACTAAATGTCTTGCTATTTTCTAATGTCTCAATTAATTGTTTAGAAATTTTGAACTAAATTAGGAGTCATTTAATTCCATTTCCATTTTCCAAAATGTGTGTACCCTACCTCTCTCCAAAATTAACTTGGTTCATCTACTTATTTTTTCTAAAACTCTCTCATCTCCTAAAGGCTCTTGCTCTCAAGTTGTGTAATCTTCCCCTTTCACAGCCTCGACCCCAAAGTGTGACAGCAGTGCCACTGTTTCTCGTGCAGATGACGACAACAACAAATTCAAAGTGCAATGTAGCAAATCCAACCATTCAATAGGCAATTGCACAATTTTCATCCCCTCACGCCCATTTTTTTCCTTCTTCAATCATTTCTCGCCTAATTCTCCCTATCTCGGTCCCCATCCTTCATCTCTCAATCTTCTGTCACCACCAACGGAACAACAACATTAGTTTGTCACCGAGTAACAGATCCACTTCCATTACAAGAAAATCAGCAATTTTCGACAGCCAAATCCGTCGCAAATCGACCAATTCTCGTCGCAAAAGTTTGTTTCTGACGACCTTTCCGACGGACAAGAAGTCGTCGCAAATCGTTTCCGACGGCTTTTTTTGTCGCAAATATTTTCGTCGCAATGTCGTCGCAAAAGTCGTCGCAAACTTTCGTGGCAAAGTCGTCACAAACTCTGGCAACTTGTCGTTGCAAATTCGTCGCAAATTATTAAAAGTTTCATTAATAACTGCCAAAATTTTCGTCGCAAATTCAGTAATTATCCAAAAAAAATTGTCACAAATCCGTCGGTACGCAAAAAAATGCATTTTTGAAAAATTAGCCATTTTCATTGCCATTTCTATTTGCAATACTTCCTGCCAATTCAATTCAGACTCAAATCCACCAATTCAATTCAATCCAAACCACAAATTAAAGTGTCAAACATACATAAACTACGTTAATGTTAAATGTGTCAAACATATATCAAAATATACCACTAATGTTAAAAGTGTCAATCCAATGAACCAACTTAGTTAAACATAAACTACACTAATGTTAAAAGTGTCAATCCAATCCACCAACTTAGTTAAAAGTGTCAAACATACCAAATATCAAAACATACCACTAAAAGTGATACATAAACACTAATGTTCCATAAACTCAAAAAATTCTGATGTAGCATCTTAAAGTCCAACTCTGAGCAACACTCCTAACAAATCAAAAACAATAATAATTACTATATAGTATAATTCATAAAACTAAGATATTTTATACATTAATTAAAATATAAATTACCTATGTGCCGTCAATAACCCCTCTCATATGTGTGGTCCATGTGATCTCCACCGTCTCCATCATCTGCAGCGTCGTTCTGGTCATGCTGGGCGTCCTGGTCTTGCTGGGCAGGCTGGTCCTGCTCGGGCGGCTGCTAATCAGGTGGAGGTACTGGAATCCCAGACTGGCTAAATACGTAGTCAATAAGATGTGCTTGTCGTGCAACCTTCTCCTCCATCGCCTCCTGCTGTCGTGCAAATTGGTCTGTCAATGACTGGATGATCCTACGGGCCTCAGGGGATAGGCTCTCACTCGTTGAAGCTCCAGAGTCTAACACTTAAAAGAGACATCAAACATACAGGATCTTCAATGGAAAGATCAGAACATACACTACAACACTAACAAATTAATACACTACAGCTCCAAAGTTTTTCACTAACAAGAAAAAATTGTTCATTGCTCCTGATATTAAATATGAACAAGAATTGAAGGCAAGTTCTTCAATGGAAAAATCAGAACATGCATTTGGTGTTCTTATCTTGAGTTTTCAAAAGCTCGTCTTTCATTGCTTTTAGTAGATTTGATTCTCAAAACAAGATGCTTAGTTTATGTCTGATACCACCAACCTCAGAACATGCTTTTAGTAGAATTGATTCTCAAAACAAGATGCTTAGTTTATAAATAGAAGGTGTGCACTATGTCTGATACCAACTTCACATAAAAGCCAAAAAATAAGATGCTTAGTTTATGTCTAATGCAAGAACACCATCATATACCAATACCAATTTTAAACAGAACAATAGGCCATAACAAATTAACAAACCCACCAATCACTCAAACAAACACAAATCATGAATAAATCACACAAACACCAGATTCTAAAGTATTCCAAATCCCTTAACAATCTTCGTCAAATTTAAATAATAGACATTATTACCTTTGGAGAGCCTAATGTCAGCAATCCCTTAACACCTAATGTTAGCAATCACGTTTGGAGAACCTCCACCAATTCTTCTAGCTTTTTCAACTCAAGCTCTATACCCTAAGCATCAATCACGTTTGGAGACTTAATGTCAGCAAAAAAAGGAAGATTTTAAAGCAAATAGAAGAGAGTTAGGGTTTTTGATTAAAGCAAATCAGCAAAGAGGAAGTTAGGGTTTTTGATTCAACCAAAAATTGGGGGTTTTCTATCAAATAGAAGTAAAGTAGAAGCAAAAAACTTATCTTTAAGAAAGAGATTAGAGGAGAGGCGCTGAGAGAGGGGAGGCACTTTCGTTGCTAAGAGAGGCACTGAGAGAGGAGAGGAGGAGAGGCGCTGAGAGAGGGAGAAGATGATTAGATGAGGAGAACATGATTTGAGGAACAAGGGAGTGAAATGAGAGGCGTTGGTTAGTGATGAAGGAGGGCGGAGGAGGGCGGTGGAGGGCGGAGGAGGGCGGTGGAGGGAGGAGGAGGACATTCAGCTAGAGGAGAGTGAGTGAGTGAGTGAGGTTTGGTAAAATGAGAGGGTTCGAGGGAGAGGTTTTGTGTTTTAATTGGGGTTTTCAATTTGCGACGAACTTTTAGCGTTTTCCGAGGGAAATTGTCGTCGGAAATTTGCGACGACCAAGAGTTCGTCGGAAAGCCATCGGAAACTAAAGAGGGAATTTAAGCGCCTTTTTCCCTTAAATTTTGCGACGACGTTTTGGTCCGGAAGCCGTCGGAAATTTGTGACGGCCAAGAGTTCGTCGGAAAGTTTCGTAGGAAACAGAACTTATTCTTGTAGTGTTCGGATCTGAACATGCAAGCTCTCAATCGCCAGCTACCTCACTCTTTGGCTCCAAATCTGAGACACTTTACCCCCTCCCTCTCTTTTGGTATGATGATTAAGATTTCTATTGTTATTTTTTGAGATGGTTAAATTACTTTGTTTTTTTTTTAAACTGATATGAAATTTTAGATGCTTAACATTTTAATATTTTGTATGGACAATTTTAATCTTTAGTGTTCATCTTCTTCATATTTCAATTTGTAATATTTAACTCTTTTCTCTTGTTTTAACTACTCTCCTGATGAGAATTTATAATGATCTTCTGAAGCGCGTATGAGTTTGCTGAAGAAGAAATAGGTGTTTGTGATGGGTAGGTCAATTTTTTTCGAAGTCCTAATGTACCACAAGATACACGGATAAGCGTCGCACTTTACATATTTCGTTAGAGAATTGACTTTTTTCGTCAATCTAGTTATTGAGGAACGAACTTCACGTATTTGAATAGTTAAATTTTTTCCCTATCCTAAAGATCCCCAAAACACGGTGCTTAGCATCGCACTTACATATTTTGTCCTGAAAATATTTTTGTCACCATATGGTTATTGAGGAACGAACTTCACGTATTTGGACAGTTAAAGTTTATTCTGAACCCTAAAGTAACCCCAAAATACGACGCTTAGTGTTGCGCTTTACGCATTTTTTTCACAATTTTTTCCACCATATGGTTATTGAGGAACAAACTTCATGTATTTTAACAGATGAATTTTTTTTTCAAACCCTAAAGTACCTCAAAACACACTACTTAGTGTCACCCTTACGTATGTTGTATCCAAATTAATGTTTTTCACCAAACCAGTTATTCAGGAATGAATTCGCGTATTTGATTAGTTAAAAAAATTGAAAACCTAAAGTACCCCAAAACACACAACTATTAAGCATTGTATTTACGTACTTTATCACGAAATTAATTTTTCACCAAATCAGTTATTGCGGAACGAGTTTCGCATATTTGAACAGCTAAAAAAATTTATGAACCCTAACGTACTATAAAGCACACTGCTTAGCGTCACATTTTATGTATTTTGCCACAATTTTTTTTCACCAATCTGATTATTGAGGAACCGTTAAATTTTTCTCGAGCCCTAAAATATCTAAAAATACACTACTTAGTGCCAGACTTAAGTATTTTGTCACTGAATTAAATTTTTTCTCGTGTAAAATATGATGGACCATACTTACAATGATTGCATTTTTTGACTACAAAAGAAGTAAAAATTAGTTGAGAAAAAAAAAAGAAAATTTGTCGCTAAACATGCCTTCACATTCAATCTAGATTTAAGATATAACTTTACGTATTTTACTACGAAACTTTTTTTTCACCAATTCGGTTATTGAGGAACAAACTTCGTATATTTGAACGGTTAAAATTTTTCCTAAACCCTAAAGCACCAAAAAATACACTACTTAGTGTCACACTTAAATATTTTTTCACAATTTTTTTTTCTAGTGTAAATATGACTGACCATACTTACAATGATTGCATTTTTTGACTACAAAATAAGTAAAAATTAGTTGAGAAAACAAAAGAAAATTTGCCGCTAAACATGCCTTCACATTCAATGTTGATTTAAGATATAACTTTACGTATTTTACTACAA
Organism: Astragalus glycyphyllos; assembly: GCA_963573325.1. Taxonomy (NCBI): domain Eukaryota; kingdom Viridiplantae; phylum Streptophyta; class Magnoliopsida; order Fabales; family Fabaceae; genus Astragalus; species Astragalus glycyphyllos. Next base: position 57,614,551 of record OY754308.1, on the reverse strand, counting down.
AACTTTTTTGTACCAATCCGATTATTGATGAATAAACTTCGTGTATTTGAACGGTTAATTTTTTTTCTGAACCCTAAAATAGCAAAAAATACACTAACTTTTTTTGTTACCATGTTATTGGTGTGCAGTTTCCATCGATTTTGTCAATGACTAATCTACGCTGGGGAACCTGGCTGGTCACGTGTATACCCGGCTTTGCCGGTCCATGTGGTTCTCTCCTCCCAACAGTATTTTTCCACACCCAAGATTTGAACTCGATACTTTGGAGTGGGATTCAAGCCCAGTTACCACTTGTACCAACTCTTGTTGGTCAAAAATACACTACTTTGTGTCGCACTTAAGTATTTTTTCACAAAAATTATTATTATTTTCTCGTGTAAATATGAGAGGCCATACTTGTAATGATTGTATTTTTTGACTACAAAATAAGTAAAAATTAGTTGAGAAAAAAAAGGGTTAAATATGTTTTTAGTCCCTACAAAATTTCACTATTTTGTTTTTAGTCCCTATAAAAAATTTCGTCAACTTTTAGTCCTTATAAAATTTCACAATTTTGTTTTAAGTCCCTATAAAATGTAAACTTGTGTATACCTTTAGAATTTTTGAATGATATTTTGCATACACGTTAAAGATATTAAAAATATCTCCCTCACAAAAAATAAACTCAAATTTTGATTTCTAGGTTAGTATTTCCTTTAATTTGTTTATCGAATCTTTTGCACTTAAAAAATTTAGATTTAATTTATGCGTTGTTAAAAAATTTAAAGTTTTTCTAGAAGAGATGTTTATAATGTCCTCAACATGTATGCAAAACATCACTCAAAAATTCAATGGATATACACTAGTTGGCATTTATAGGGACTAAAAACGAAATTTTGAAATTTTATAGGGACTAAAAGTCGATGAAAAATTTTATAGGGACTAAAAACAAAATAGTGAAATTTTGTAGGGACTAAAAACATATTTAACCCGAAAAAAAATTACCGTAAACTTGGGGTGTTTCTAGGGTGAGAGAGCAAATCAAATCTTTTACCGGTGAATCACTAAAATTTACCGTATGATATTGTTTAAAATACTATGAGTGGTTAAGATTGAATCAATCAATATTAAATCCCAATTGTTGATGAATTTTTATACTACACCCTACGGTCATATTTAGTAGTTCACCGATAGGCGGTTTGATTTGCTTTTACACTAAAAAAACATAATTAAGTCATATTGGAACCCTTTTTTTTGTACAACTTATTTTTTTGACAGTTTTTGGCACAACATATTGAAAATCATTTTATACGTTACTTAGTGTGGACAACGGAATCTTGCTACATAGGCTTTTTTGGGTTTTATGCGGAATGTTGCGTGCCATTTAGACTTGGGCTATGTCCAAGTACATTGCAAGTATTTGTTCTCTCAAGTCTCAATACATGCTACATATACATTCTTCTAACCTTAGACAATACAAGATAGACATCATTTTTATAATTTAAAAAAATATTACTTTCTTAAAAAATCATTTACATTTTAGGATATTTTATTCGTTTGGTTTGGCTTTTAGGATAATCAAAATTTAAAAATATTCTAAAAATCTAAATCTGATGAGAAGCTATTTGAAATAGCTTTTCAAAAATAGTTGTTATTCTGAGTAGGTTCCCAGAAAAGAGTGGTGGGTCACAATGGACACTTTTAAGTACTAAGTCTTTCCTTGCCAGAACTTTCCCCAAACAACACCTTTTTCAAAAATCAAGCCGAAGAGATTACTGGGATGAGTCTCGGACTAGGTCGCTCTCTTTAAGACGTTTTGTGGCACTGCTCCAAGGTGCAAGCAGGCTATCAACCACGACGTCCCCAGGATAAAACAGCCCAATCGAAATTGCTATGAAAGTTCACTGCACCTTCAAAATTCCCTCTAAGATATACACCCTCAATATGGTTATGAAAACCACTCAATAAGCTTGGAAATGCTTCAAGCTTTCTAGAGAAAAGAAAGAAGTTTAGGGAGAAGAGACTCAAGAGAGAAACTTGAGGAGAAATGCTTTATCGTCAAGTTTGGTGCAATTTGCAAATGAGGAGAAACTCTCATTTTATAGGGATTGGGAGAGCTAGCCGTTGGAAACAAATTAAGAGCCAACGGCTCTATCATAAAGAATTCCGTTGGGAATTAAATGCGAAATAAAACCGTTGCAACATTTAATAAAAATCTGTTACGGTTTGACTCGGTCAATATAACCGTTGAAGTCAAACCGTGAAGAGTTCCAACAATAGTTTTATTTAAGATTAAAAAGTGTGATTTTTACTATCTTAAAGATACATAAAGTAGCTTCTGTTTTATATAAAAACCTCTAAAAACTATTATTTAAATTATTTTCTATGAAAATCACATTTATTAAAGCTTAAAGGTTTATGTTTCTCTTTTAAAAAAAATCTCTTTTTGATTCATGGCATCTTAAAGTGTCTTTTTTAGGGTTGTCTAATATGGACCTGATCCAATGGTGGATCATCCTATTTTTAGTAAGTTTTAATAAAAAAAATTCTCTATTTTTTGTCATTATAAAAAAATTCTAAATATGGTAAAGGTCCATATTTAGACCATTTATGAGAGGTCAATAATAAGACTCACCCGCCTTTTTTCTATATACTACTTAATTTCTTTTTTTTTGTGTGTTGAAATGGACCAGGTGCTCCCGGGTTCAATTTCTGCAGTGGACAAATTCGTTGTTGGCCAATGTGAAATTTGATCCGAAGCACAAACGGAAATTAGTCTTTCGTTGAAAACGTTTGGACACTAGGGAAGCCAACAATGGTAAGAACAAAAAAAAAGGAATATACATTATCCCTGCCATGTTTAATTATTATTATTAAGTTAACTTTTAAGATTATGTATTTTTAACATTAAATATTAAAACTAATTTCTATCACCATTTTCAAATTAAATTTTAAAATAAATATTCGATTTACTTTTTAATTTAATTTTATCACTATAAGTGTTTTTGAGCATATCACTATAACTTAATTATTCATTCATTAAAAATTAAAATGTGTTTTTTAATTTTTTCCTTTTTGCATAAACATTAATACACTATACAAGATATTTGGGGTGTGGTTGAGCGGTTGGGGCTCATTCTCCCTTAACCAAGTGTCGAGGGTTCGATCCTTGCCTTGGGTACGGAGCAGCTTTAAATCCATGGGCTAGCTGTCCCACCCTTCGATGTGTCTCTAATCCAGCGAGGGAGTAGTCACTGCGTTCGGCGGTGGATACCCTGGTCTCGACCAAAAATACTATCCTTTGACTATGAAAAATGGTAAAATAAGACAAAAAAATGGTAAAATAATGAATCGTTGTCATTAATTCACATTAAGACAAAAAAGGTCTCGCTAAGTATTGTTGGTTTTGTTCACTAATTATAATACGTTTGTATGAAAAAAGACTTGGAGTATAGATTATGTTGTTCTCTTAGGTTATGTTTGTATTAAAATTATAGAAGAGTTGGAAGGGTGAATTTATTTTTTTAAAAATAAGTCATCATTTCTACATTACTCCTAAACTACATCTAAAAAAATTAATTAAAAATGTATTTTTTACAATTTGAAGTTTTGTCCTAACATAGGATATTAATAAATTTTGTATAAACAATTATATGCCTTAAGAGCACCGTGTATCATGGGTGCCTTGTTTTCTTTTATATTTATATAAAAAATTGAAATTTTGTCCTTACATTGAATATTATTAACAAATTTTATATAAACAATTACTATAAGCCTTTTAGAGCACCGTGGCTTACGGGTGCCTTGTTTTTTTATGGCTAACGCTATATGATACGAACACTCACTTACGAAATGTCACAAAAAGACGTGGCCCATGAATAATAAGACAATACTAATTCAACATCATTAAAATTAAAATTAATATGCGAGCACATTAATAACATGCAAGTCAATAGCATAATCGTATTTGGCAATATTAATGACAAAATTAATATGTAGTGTTATTCAAATAAGCGCAAAAATTAAAAAAATAAAAATTACAATTCATTCCATTTCGTCCTATTAAAAACTCGAATAATGGGATGAAAACCACGTTCCATTCTGCTCCACTCCATTTTAAGTCGCTCATTTTAAAATATCCAAACAAAGCCTTTGTTCTGCTTGATTCTGCTTCGCTTGATTTATTTTTGGATTTAATTTATATACACAGTTGTTGTAAGAGATCATTTACAACGTCAACCAATCATGAAGTGACACGTCATAAAAGATGTCCAACTTTATCTCAACTATCTTAGAGCATCTTTAGCACACAGAGACTAATAGGTAAACTAAATTTAGTCGTTGTGCCTTATAGTTGACCACCATTTGAGCAGTCCTATGTGGCATAAGCTGTAAACTAAATTTAGTTTGGGGGAAGTTTTTTCTTGACAACAACTAATGGGTAAACTTAAATTTTTAGCATTTTCTCTCTCTTTTTTGCTTTTTTATTAATCTTTCTCCCTCACAGTTGCAAAAAATAAGTCAAAAAATATAGACAACTGAGACCATATATAGTTTCTTATAAACAACTTCATTGGAATAAAAATCACTTGAGTCAACTATGAATTGTTTAAATTTTACATGACAGTTTGAACCCACAAAAAATATTTTAGTTTACTCATTTAATACACCCCCACTAAAGATTAAACCATGATTTTTGATTAGTTGATGGGTGAAATTGTTTAGATGTAGACCAATTAAACCCTTTATTTATTTTTTCTTTTTATATTTGCGGCTTGTTCTCTCTCTTTTTTAAAGTTAACTAGTATGTATCACCCGTGCCAGCACAGGTATACATTTCCTTTTAACTTAAATTTTAAAACTGTTGTTTGGGGATTAAAAAAGAGCCAGTTGAATGTTTACGTATATTATGTCAAAAAAATTGACTACTTTGGACACCTTAAAAAATAAACCCACCATGACAAATTTTAGTAGGACACATTTATTAGATTAGATAGTATATTAAAAAATCTTATAGTTAAACTAAAAAATCATAGTTTAATATTTTAATATAAAATTTAGTCCTCCTTTTATTTATTGATATTCAAAAAATAAAATTAAGAATAAAAGATAACAGTTAGCACATTTTTATTTTTTATTAATATTGTTAATTAAAAAACACATATAATGTACTCGGACAGCGGAATGGTCCCCGTCCCCATCCTCATCCCAGAGTTGACAGTGGGGGAATTATCTCTCTCGTCCCCGTCTCCACATGGAAAAATTCCCCATTCACGCTCCACTGTGGGCAGACCCCGTCGAGATTCCCACGTACAGGTAGAAAGCACTCGTTTAGTCGACTGTGAGACTGTGAGGGAAGGATGAAACAATACATCCATCCATAAGTATACATAACAAAGATCCTTTGGTCACTCTAAGATCCTCCTCATGATCTTCATCAAACTTCCACTTTAACTAACACCAAGCTTTGCTATCTCCGAACCTTCATCGCAGAGAAAGAGAGTCAGTAAGTTGGAAAAAAGTAGATTAAAAAATACTTTATTACCAGATATTGGGATGTTTATTATTACTTATTTAAAAAATAAATTGTTATATTAAAATATTATGATTTAATTAAAAATTTCATGTGGCACTCAAACATGGGATGCCACGTCATTTAACCTAGTACCACCATTAGTTTGACCAATTTCGGCTGGGGGACCAAAATCGTGAATGAACTATTATAGGGGGACAAAAAATGTAATTAAACCTAAAATATTTGATGTTATAAGTTTGAAAGCAATATACAAAAAGAAATTAGAATATCAATATTAGTATTACTTATTCCCCATATCTTCTTTTTTAAAAGGGACTTATTCCCCATGTCTTATTTGCCTATAAAGCTCCATAATTAATGAGGTATAAAAAATTTCTAGAATTGACAATAATTTATGATATTTTATTTTAATATGAACATTATATATTATTTTTATTAAACCTTATATATTCATTCTATTGTAACATCTATGACTGAATAATTAATAGTTTTTTTTTACAAAAAATAATTAATAGTTGGAGAATGGTAAATATTTTACTTAATAATTAATAAAAACATAATGATGCATTAGATTAGAATTTTTTATCATACGTGCGATATACAATATTAGTTGGAGAATGGTAAATATTTTACTTAATAATCAATAAAAACATAATGATGCATTAGATTAGGTTTTTTATCATATTGTTAGTATCCAACGACTCTGCCAGCGACTAATCTAATTTTGTAAAAAAAACTAAATATGGAGCGATCTATTGCAATCTAATTAGTATTACTCACTATTAGGAATAAGATTGAGAGTGATGATAAAAAAAGAAGATTGAGAGCAAACAAAAGGAATACAAAGCAGCACAGCTTTTCACATCACGCGATAGAGTTTGAGAGAAGTCCCAAATTTAGTGGGATATAGTGACTGTGCGAATAAACAACCATTAGTTCAAATTTTATTTTATCTTAGGGTTCTCTCTTGGTGAAAGCTGTGAAATTGTATCCACGAAACCCTCTTGCATTGACGTTCGAGACATTGTCTCTAACAGTGTAAGTAATGTTATGGATTATGGTTTGTTGGAATGTCTTAGCTTAAAACTATGAACGCTATTGAAAATTAAGATTTACGCTTCACCTTAACAACATTTGATTTATCTTTGAACTTTTTAAGCAAGTCCTAATCAATCATAATCCCTCAAACATGAAATGTTTTCTCAAATATATTCTCGATGAGTCCCTCACATGAACTTTGAAAAGAACCTACCAATGAGGTCAGATATGTTCCTAGGAAAACCCATAGGATTTATATATTCAACATTATTCAATAAATAAGTATTAGATATTGTTGGATATTCAGTAGTATCCCTATTTAAAACACTAAAAGCTCCTCCGAGAATTCAAGAAGCTTTGAGCAAGACTTTTCAATCAGGCTCACTGCATCGTGATTAAACAGAACAAAAGTTGCAAATTCAATATCATATATATGACACACAGCTTCACAATAACCTGAGATAAATTTATATATGACACACAGCGTCACAATATCCTAATTGCACTACTATTTATGATAATTTTAATATTTGGATTTGAATAATTGTATTCACTCTATCCATATCATATTCATCATTGCTTAGTAGTTACTTACACGAACCCAAAATTACTACTTAAAGCAAGTTGAATGCCATGTGAGCACAAATGAAACATAAAATTGAATTCTAGTTTTATATTTTGCATCCCCAACATGTACTAAAATGAAAGTGCAATGCAAAAGACAGAATATTAGTAAACGGAATAAAAAATTTAAAGTTGAAAAGAATGGGGAAAACTAATATGCAGTTATAAGAATACTTACGGAATGAACCCAAAACAGGTTCAGTACCTATGTTATAACAACCCGGCTACCTTGTTGTTCTTGTGCTTCTGATAGTCTCCATCTTCTCTCGATAGTGGTTCCGGCCGAAAGGATTTTCAAAGCTACAACAGTGATCAAAACAGGGAAAAAGCCACATTGTTATAAGGGTGACAATAACACTTCCGTAACTGGACAACCATAGGTGTACCTTCATCGCTGCATCAACACATTTTTGTTACTATTATAGCAATATCTCACTATTTTCTACATCTGCTATTTTGGGTCTGATTATATATACTGGGGAGTATACCTGTATACAATACAAATGTAAGAACAACTATATCTTTAATTTCTCACTATGAAGGTTGACTATATTGTAGGCACAGTCTTCAATCTATTTTTTTGAAATGAGATGATTGCAAAATTGATAAACTTAGGAAGTACTCCAAAACAATGTTATGATTTCAAAAACTGAATCTTTTTAGCCATAAAGATACTGCATTGCCAAAATTCCTCTAAAGCTTTAGATCACGGAAACCGAAGGGGAAAAAACCATTTGAACATGATTGAAGAAAATTTCAAAAACTTCAAAGAATAAAATTATTACCAAGCAAAAGCAAAGAAAACCCATTTAGTTTGACATGATAAAAAGACAAACTTTACAACAGAAGAAATAGAATCAAAAACAAATCACAGTAAGGTGCTGAATAAGTTGTGGTGGTTTAGAACGTCGGCGTCTTGTGGCGGTGGAAGTGGCGAATATCGTTCTTCATCCTTCACACATTATTATGGCCAACTTTGTTATGATGCTAACGAAGGAAGTTCTTCAGAAATTTAGGGAAAAACGAAACCCTAACGAAGGAAGATAGAAGGAGTGATGGTCCATGGAGAGGGAGAAATGCAGTGCTCTGTTTCTTCTGATTTTCTTCTTTCGTTGCTTTCCGTTTTGAGTTGATCAAGATGAAAGAAGAGATGAAGGACAAACTTTTGTAGTTCATCAAAAAAAGATTGAAATTTTGTGATAGAAAATGAGAGAAAAGGAAGGAATAGGAATGTGCGAATGAGAGATGAAGAGAGATTGTCGTCCCAGAAGGGTAGCTCACATGGTTGAGTGAAAGGGACATCGTTGGTGGAAAAATGTAGGCGTACGGGGTTCGAACCCCGCTCCCCCTCCCCTCTAACAATTAACACACTAATTACTAACCACTTTGCCTATCTAAAAAAAAGAGAGAGATTGTCGAGAGAGAGATTGGATCCACAAAATTAGCATTGCATTCATTACTGGATCCACAAAATTAGCATTATATTCATTACTTGTTTTTGTTTTTTTTGAAACAGTCAGCTACAATCAGTGTTATTAAAACCCACCCGGTGATCGACCCGAGCAGGTCACTGGGTCATTGGGTCAATGGTCGAACCTAGGGGTCACTAATTGACCCGCATGACCCGATATCAATAAATTTGGTATTAAATTAATGAGAATTAGAAAAATTGAAGATAATATTTTTTAATTTAATATAATTTTGAGTTAAAAACAAATTTGAAAATCAATAAAATTACTCATATTTAATAACATTCTAGTTAAAAAATATATAGAATCTAAAAGCAAAATATCTCCTGAGGTCCCTTAACTTATTTTCAGGTAACGAATAGGTCCCTTAAGTTTTTTTTGTAACGAATAGGTCCCTTAAGTTTTAAAAACGTTGCATCTTTGCCCTTTTTTGTAATTTCTGTTAGTCTCCGTTACAAAAAAGCTTATGTGGCTGTTACATGCTTAAGTGGCAGTACACTTGTTTTTTTTTACGACATGGCAGTACACTTGTTTTTTCAATTAAATTTCCAATTAATTTTAATTAAAAATAAAAGAAATTTGTAAAGATTCTTCATCTTCTGCCATGAATCCAGCAACACCCCCAGTCACCACCATGAAATTCTTGAACTGCCATGAATTCATTACTGAGACAACTCAACAAGACCAAAATCTTGCATCATGAAACAAAAATTATACTTAAATGAGTTTTTTTCGAAAACAACTTCTATATTACGAAGCTTGGTCTGGTTGTGAGATTCAGTAACAAGAATAAAAAAATGGAAGCTTGGGTGGAACATCCTCATGGCAGTCAGCAGGGAGGTAGCGCAGGGCGGCGACGGTTCATCCTTGTGAAGAAGAAGGGTTCTGCAGTGCCGATTTCAGATCTGCAATCTTGCAAAACCCATATCTTTCTTCGATCGAAAACAGAAAATTGAAAACTGGAAGTGATTAGATCGAAAATTGAAAACCCAGAACCATGGATTTTCAGATTTTGGATGAAACAGATTCAAGAAAAATGAAAACGAAAATGAAGGTCCACAACTTCAATCGAAGATGAAACAAAAGCTTAAAACAGATATGAAAATGAAAACGAAAACGGAGTAGAAAATGGGGCGAATCAACGAGACGAAGATGAAGAGAAATAGAGACGCATGGGGAGCCTCAACGAAGGTGAGTTCAATCTTGAGGTTCTGGGAATTTTCCAGATCTATTTTTTGTTTTTTATTTAAATAAAAATAATGATTCATCTAATGACAAGGATAGACACATCAGCTATTTAATGTCCATGTCATCAAACTAACAGACATCTAGGCATTTTTGTAACGGAGTTAAACAAAAACCATTAAAAAGGACAACAATGCAACATTTTTAAAATTTAAGGGACTTAATTGTTACAAAAAAAAGTTAAGGGACCTATTCGTTATCTGAAAATAAGTTAAGGGACCTCAGGAAATATTTTGCCAATCTAAAATCTATAGAAAATGATACAAAATATTAGATGTCAAATAAATATGATATATAAATGTAACATATAAGTATTAAAATACATATAAATAAATATAATTAGTAGGTAATAGGTTTTGATAGAAATAAAAGAAAGAAAAGGTTAAATATTATATAACAAAACGTGGTTGCTCAAATGGTTAGTGTTGGAAGGGGGTTCGATCCCCCGATTCTTCATTTTTGAGATATATTTCGAAATTAATTTTCAATAAAAGCTGAGGTGGATACCACGTATTTATTTGAAGATGTGTGTGACTTTTTCTGATTGGTCTTAGTTGTAAGCCTACGTGGAAAAACTCATGATTTATATTAGTTATAATCTGTGGCTTATTTTTAATTGCGTGTTTGTGTGTTGTGTGTGCATAATTTGGTCGAATCAAATTCCAATCTCAATAAAATGGAAAATAAATTAAAAGGACAAAAAAGATCACGTGGGGAACTCATTGGAAGTGGTTGATCTCAGCGAAAGAGCACGAACACGCCACGCGCCTTCGTGTGACACGTACCTCCCGCCACACTCCATTCCCAGAAGAAACCAATCCCTTTTTCTCTCTCTTTTACCCTAATTTTAATTTCCCCCCCAAATTAAACAGTTTCATTTCTCGCTTACAACTCTCAAATCAATTACCAACTTCATTCTCCCATCTTCCTGATTCACAACTCAGCATATTCCAATTCCATTCTTCCGGATTCTTCTTCCACGAGCCTGGTAAGCAAAATCCACTTTGCTCCTTTTTTATTCTCGTTTTCTGTTTGATCTGTGGGATTTTGTAACCTCTGTTTGGTTTGAGAAACTGTGGAAATTAAAGTTAGGAACTTGGTTTGTGTTACCCCTCCCTCCTTCTCTGATTGAATTACAAGGGAAATATTTGATTGAGCGCCCGTTTGGATGAGTTTATTTTCGAGCTTATGGAAAACAACTTATGGAGATAAATAAGTTTTCATATTGATCCATAAGTTCTCACTAACAAAAATTGGTTCTTCATAAGTTGTTTTTCCATAAACTACATTGACAAGGTTATGAATAATACAAAAAAAACTTATTTATTTGCATAAGCTGTTTTTCATAAGCTCAAAATAAGCTCTATCCAAACGTGCCCTGAATCTGGAAGCACTGCTTTTACTTTTCAATTCTCTTTAGCAGTGAAATATTAAGAACGAAATGTTCAGATTTTCCATTTTCCTTGTATTCAATTTCTTGTGTATTTCATTTACTTGTCCATGCCTTTTTCTTTATCAAGGGTATGAAATTGAAGTAGTTTTGTTTTTCTACTTTAGGAAATTTTGCTGCTGGAAGAATTGTAGACTGGGAAAACTTGTTTTGTTGATACCGGATCAGAGAACATGGCTCCGATGGTTGAGACATCAAAAAACAGGTCAGATACAAATGACTTCATTTATCTTATAGCTGCTGGTTGAAGAGAAATGAAAAGCCTTGTTCTTCAATGGCTTTATATTAGTTAATAGTAATATATTACTATCTGATAATTTGTTCCTTAATCATTTTGTTTAGTAGGCAATAATTAAACTGGCTTTCTCCCATTGTTTTCTTTGGGAGAAAACTTTAAGAAGTGGTTTAATAGATCTGATGTATTGAATTGATGCAAGTATTAGAATATGTATTCTTATACTCTTGATTTGCTTCAGGTCTTCTTCTGGTAAAATGAACCAAGGGAAAGTTCCTAAGAGAGTTTACAAGGCTGAAAGGGAGAAATTGAAACGTGAACAATTGAATGAACTCTTTCTTGATCTTGCCAATGCTCTTGGTAACTTCTTGCGCCTCTTGAATACGTTAAAATTTTACTGTGTCTGTTTGTTCCAGTCAACATGAAAATTATATTTAGTTTTCACTTTGTATATCATGCCATATTTTACATGTTGCTTGATATGATATGATTTAACTTGTCTTCCCTCTTTGGCGTTCGTGTGGGGATAGATCTAAATGAGCAGAACAATGGAAAGGCTTCTCTGTTGTGTGAAGCTGCTAGGCTGCTCAAGGACTTGTTCTGTCAGATTGAGTCCCTCAAGAAGGAGCACGTTTCTCTGTTGTCCGAATCTCATTACGTAAGTTTGACACTCTTTTTCCTCCATTGTCATCATTTTACCCTGTTAAGACTTGAAAGTACTGCATGTTAAATTTTGATTTGTATGGGGAAAAGCTTTTATCATTTGCTAGTTGACTTGAAATCCTTTCTGTTTTTGTAATATTTCGGCCAGTTATGTGAGCTGATTAGCATTTCATTACAGTTGTAAATTGATACTTTGATGTCACGCAATGAACTCATTCTTTTACCTGCATGTATTTCATAAGATTGATTTCATTGGGCAGGTGACCATGGAGAAAAATGAGCTGAAGGAGGAGAATGGTAGCCTGGAAACTCAAATTGAGAAACTTCAAGGTGAGATACAGGCAAGAGTGGCTCAGTCCAAGCCTGACCTGAATGTACCTCCTCAATTGGAGCTTGTGCCACCAGAGCAGAGAAGTTTTCCAGGGCAGAGTCTCCAATTGCCTACTATAGAACCTACCTTGCAGCAAGGACCTGCAGTTTTGGTTGTCCCCTTTCGTCCTGATCTTCGAGCAGCTTTACCAGATCCTAATGTTGCTGAGCTCACACCAAAACCTACACCTGTTATCAGTAAACCACATCCCAGGTATCCTACCCCAGCAGATTCATGGCCATTGCAACTGCTTGGAGAACAACCAACTTCAAGCTAAACATGTTAATTTGTAGAATTATAGTTTCAGTATTGGTTACCTGCCAACTGCGTTTCCTAATTGCAATGCTGCTCTAGAGCTTTGTGTATAAATTATATCTATTCAATGATCTAAGCAAATTTTACTCGGCTATATTTTTGCCCTATTTTAGTAATACATCATTTTAATTTTCCATATCTATTGATGTTTTAGCTTTTCAATTTTGGGTGCTTCTAAGGTGAGGGAGCGAATCAAATACCTCACCGGTGAACCAATAAGATTGATCGTAGGATACCGTTGATGAATTTTTATACGATCATATTTAATGGTTCACCGGTGAGGGATTTGATTTGCTCCCTCGCCCTAGAAGCACCATTCGATTTTGTTTCAAAACTATTTGATGTGTTTTAAAAATTCAATGTCTAGCACTTTGTTGGGACAGAGAATTTAGAAATCTATAATGCAACTAATGACAAATACTAATGGTATATTAGACAAAGTGTCTTAGTCTAAACATATAATAATTGATTATTTCTTAATGTGTACTAAGCTTAAACAATAATTGATTATTTCTTAATGTGCACTAAGCTTAGCCATTGATAGGTATAGAACGTAGACAGTATCTCATCTTCTTTTGCTTTCTTTTCACGAGATGAGCTGAAAGCCTCAAGTTATTGTGGAGATAACTTTGTGGTGTTTTTCCATGGGACCATTTCTGACTGATTAAACACGAGAAATGAGTGGTTTCGTCCATATTCTACGATGAAATATTTTCTTGGCACTTCTTTTTGACAAGATTTTAAAGGGATATTTGGATATGGAAAAAGACTTTTAATTTCGTTTTTTCGTTTTCAACAATAATTTGGTGGGATGGAGCCTGATTATGGTTGAACGGGACTACTTGAATGCAATGGTGAAAAATAAATGCACATAAAAACATTTTTTTATGGCTCAAGCCATCAAAGAAAGCAATTTTTAATTATTTGCGGGACATAATTTGGAAGTGAATTCAGAATTGGTCACGAAAACCTTTCTAAAGGAGGAGAACTCCTAATCAAATTTGTGGCTCAAGCCTTCCTCTGATATTGTATGAGCACTTTTTTTGTGGGGTACAAACCGTGGCAATGGAACCATGCTAGGGAATTAATGTTGGAAATTACTAGCCAACCCAAATTCGATAGTACCTCGTGTCTACAGAGCTAAAAATTATCCAAAAGGGACTTTTTTGGAGGCCATGATAGGTCATAATCCAAGTTATGTTTGGTGTAGCATATGTGCATCACATGTTGGTAAAGGAATGCATGAGATAGAGGTTAGACAATGAAAATAATATTCGTGTGTGGCAAGAGCTGTGGCTTCGAAATTCTCACAATCTGTTCGTCACAAGTCCACCACAACCAGGTTTGGAGGATTTACAGGTTGCACAACTTGTAAATCAAACCACAAATACATGGAACCAGTCATATAAGCTCCACTTTTAACAATGTTGATGTTGCCTCATTTCTTAATATGCCACGACTTCAATGTGATGAAGAGGACAAAATTATTTGGTAGTTGTTATGGTAATGTTTCTATATGCTATTAACACCCCTAAAAGGCCCATTTTCTCACTGGCCCATCCTCTTAGGTGAGCCCATAATTCAACGCTTCAGATGCAGCCAACACATCCAACGGTTCATGATCATTAGGTCAACACCATTCAAAGCATATAAATACCACATTCAATGCTCATTAATGGTAAGCTATTCTACTCATAACATACTCTGCTCGACTAACTTACTGACTTGATCGTCGGAGTGTCATTGCAGGACCAACAACCCAACCTCGACCGGAACGTTGAAGATCAAGGATCACACCTACCAACTACCTCAAGTCGACCTCTAAGGTCAGGAGTACGGTACAGAACATTGGCGACCACAGTGGGAGGGTCAGTACTCAGACCTCGTCCCTTTACCTTGATTGACAATGACCCCGATCCTACGTCCGAAGGCCACTAACCTGGCAGTCGAGCCTGTGGCCGACCCTGGTCAGCTAGTACTACCAGAGACCGTCCCTCAAGAAACTCCAGAGGGACATGTGCAAGACGTCCCGAACAACAACTTCGTGCTGATCCCTGCAAGTTCGGTAAGGAACCGGCTTCCGCCCCCTCCTCCGGTTCCGGCTCCGCCGGCGCTCTCCGTTCCAGCCGACGCAGTCCAGCAGCTCGTGCGACTACTGGCTCGGCAGGAGTTGGCCAATCAGGCTAGAAGTTTCCGTTTCACTGAACTTGAAGCAGAGGTGGCTGAACTTCGGGCCCGGGGGATCGCCGACCAAGGCTCCCCAGAATCGGACTCTCCTGAAAGAAGGAACCCGGCTCGTAGGAGGAACCGATCTCCATCAAGAAGAAGGAATAACGGGTCCCCATCCCTAAACGATCAGTTACGGCATCGCTCGCCCCGACCGCATTCATCTTGGGCGTCGTCGTCCCCACGTAGGCGGTCGAGGAGCAGGGGAAATTCACCCAAGGAACAGGCACGACGCGTCGACTCTCATCGTCGTCATCGAACCCCTCCACGTGCACAAACATCCAAGCGAAAGGGACCTTTTTCGGAGGATATCGACAGCTACCGAGTCCCTCGGCACCTAGAAAAACCACCTGAAGGATTGAAGACCTACGACGGGACTGATGACCCAGACAGACATGTCGATCAGTTTGACCATATCATGCAATATAGGAACGTCCCAACTGAAATGAAATGCCGGATCTTTCCCTTAACACTCGACAAATTAGCGTCGGAGTGGTTCCGATCCCTGAAGCCAAATTCCATTTCAACTTGGGATCAGCTAGCAAAGATGTTCAGCGTTCACTTTAACTTCGCCAAAAGTAAGCCCAAAAACAAGATCGTACTAATGTCCGTGGTGCAAGAGGAGAACGAACCTCTGAGAGATTACATTGAAAGATTCAATAGAGAAGCCTCCCAAGTCCGCAACCTGGACGACGCGTTCCGGATATTTTTCATGACCTAAGGGCTGTTCCCCGGAAGTCCGTTCAAGAAGCACACCCTCAGGTGGGAACCCAGTACCTTGCAAGAGTTCCTCGAAATATCGCAATGCTTCATCAACGAAGAAGACAACGGCGGCCTCTCTTAGGGAGGCCGCTGTAAAACAAGGAATGGCAACTCGGTATAACGCTAAGGTCATCCCAAGAGATTTTGAGGCAGGGGATTTAGTGCTTCGAAGGGCTGACGTCGGACTAAAGAACGCCGGTCAAGGGAAACTCGCGCAAAACTGGGAAGGACCCTACCGTGTCAAATCCAAGACCGGCAACGGAGCTTTCTCACTTGAGACCCTCAGTGGAAAGCCGATTGAGCGAACTTGGAACGCAACCAAGCTGAAGAAATACTATGTTTAAGAACTCCTTTGCATCTATTTAAAAGTCCTTTTCTCGAAAGGCAATTTTCTCCCTAAAGACGCCCTCTTGGCGTGCCAACCTGCTGTAATGATTCACTCATCAATTAAAGTGACACCCATGCCTACGTTCATAGCATCTTTATTTTTCAAATAAAGATAAATCGAACAAGGACCGATCTTACGATCTCCCCGCGACCATGTTAAGATCGCGACTCCATGCCTGCATTCATAACATCTTTATTTTTCAATAAAGATAAATCGAACAGGGACCGATCTTACGATCTCCCCGCGACCATGTTAAGGTCGCGACTCCATGCCTGCGTTCATAACATCTTTATTTTTCAATAAAGATAAATCAAACAGGGACCGATCTTACGATCTCCCCGCGACCATGTTAAGGTCGCGACTCCATGCCTGCGTTCATAACATCTTTATTTTTCAAATAAAGATAAATCGAACAAGGACCGATCTTACGATCTCCCCGCGACCATGTTAAGGTCGCGACTCCATGCCTGGGTTCATAACATCTTTATTTTTCAATAAAGATAAATCGAACAGGGACCGATCTTACGATCTCCCCGCGACCATGTTAAGGTCGCGACTCCATGCCTGGGTTCATAACATCTTTATTTTTCAATAAAGATAAATCGAACAGGGACCGATCTTACGATCTCCCCGCGACCATGTTAAGGTCGCGACTCCATGCCTGCGTTCATAACATCTTTATTTTTCAATAAAGATAAATCAAACAGGGACCGATCTTACGATCTCCCCGCGACCATGTTAAGGTCGCGACTCCATGCCTGCGTTCATAACATCTTTATTTTTCAAATAAAGATAAATCGAACAGGGACCGATCTTACGATCTCCCCGCGACCATGTTAAGGTCGCGGCTCTTTAAAACTAGTTAGATCCGAGCCGAGTCTCGGTAAACCGTTTTAACGAGAGTTGGTTTTCAGGAACCAAGGTTTCCAGAACGACCATTGGCCACAGATGCCAAGATCCCAAAAGGGCGAGTTAAATCTGGGCCGAGTCTCGGTAAACTGCCCTGAGGACGACGTACGTGATTTGCAAATTTAAATGCATTCATTAAACGATGTTGAATATCAACACTGAGCTCGAAACCCAATCATAAGGGCGTACTTCCCTGGCTAGAATATTTAAAGCACCACGGCCGGTGCTGGAATATCCATCTACAGACATAGCCGAAGATCGACTGCTTCCTTGACGGTCTCCGTTGTCTTCTTCTTGCTTCCAATTCGGTCACACCAAGGTCGCAATACGGCCACGAGTCATGCAAGTCAAGGTCGACTATCAAACGACCAGACTTGGGGGGCAACTGTTATGGTAATGTTTCTATATGCTATTAACACCCCTAAAAGGCCCATTTTCTCACTGGCCCATCCTCTTAGGTGAGCCCATAATTCAACACTTCAGATGCAGCCAACACATCCAACGGTTCATGATCATTAGGTCAACACCATTCAAAGCCTATAAATACCACATTCAATGCTCATTAATGGTAAGCTATTCTACTCATAACATACTCTGCTCGACTAACTTACTGACTTGATCGTCGGAGTGTCATTGCAGGACCAACAACCCAACCTCGACCGGAACGTTGAAGATCAAGGATCACACCTACCAACTACCTCAAGTCGACCTCTAAGGTCAGGAGTACGGTACAGAACAGTATTGGAGTCGAAATAGATGCTACTCAGAAAATTCAGCTTATTACAATTTCATGGAGACCATGATAGATAATTCACAATTCACATGCATCTCAAGCTACAACGAAATTGGCCATCGATTTGGAGGTTAAAAGGAATGAGAAGGTGTGGAAGAACACAACAAAAATGGATCCAACTTTCATTCATCCAGCAAGAGTTTCGTAACAACCGTGGGATATAAATATAAAAAACCAACACCAAATGGATCTTCTCTTCACACCACAATGCAACAACACCGCCAACAGGTTACACGATTGGAAAAAGCGGTGCATGGAAGACTCAAATGCAATGTGAATGGAGCTTATTTTCAACATGTTAATGCTTATGATTGGGCATGTGTCTGCGAAATGAAGAAGGTGAATTCCTCAATGCTAAAACTCTATGGTTCACGCGGGTAATTGTAATTGTCAAGTTCATGAGATTGAGGCCGTAGGACTTTTGAAAGTCATCATTTGGCTTAAATGGGCTTACCCAACATAGATATTAAACTAGACTCTAAGCTAGTTGTTGATGTGTAAATTGATTTAGAATTAAAAAATTCATTTATTTGCCATCTTAATTAATGAATGACACGTCATACGTGACACTTAAGACGCCACATCAACAGTTAATTATCAGCGCGACGTTCGTTAATTTAAATTAAAGGTAGGGACCAAAATGAAACGAAAATGAAATATGAGGGACCAAAACAGACAAAAAAGAAAGATAAATGACCAAAATGAAACTCAAAGCAAAGATAAATAACCAAAAGTGCTATTTAGTCTATTTTTTCTCTTCAAAAAAAATTAATTAAAAAGGGTTTTTTTTTTTTGAAATATCAGCATCTAACATATATTTTTCGTGCCCAAAATTTTATGATATTATGATTATTTTATTATTTTTTTCATCAAAATAATGTTAATTTTGATGAACAAAAGAATAAAATATGAAGGGGTATCTTTCAAGGAGGAATGTTTATTTTTCAAAGTGGATTTTGAGAAAGCATGATACAATATTTGGGACTTTTTATTCTACATGATGAATAGGATGGGTTTCCTCGAATAGATGGATCAAGTGGATGGAGGCGTGTGTTTGTTCTAGTACTATGTCAGTGCTAGTTAATGGTAGTCCTACCAGTGATTTTAAGGTTAATAGGGAGTTGAGACAAGGGGATCCTATGTCACCTTTCTTTTTTCTTATTGTGGCCGAAGGTTTGACGGCTCTAGTGAATCAAGCCGTGTTGAATGGTTCCTTCCAAGGATACTCTCTTAATGATAGCTTGAGTTTTTTGGTTATGCAATTTGCGGATGACACAATGTTGATGAGGAAGGCAACAAGGGAGAATCTTTGGAGTATTAAGACTATTTTGAGGAGCTTTGAACTTGTCTCAGGTGTGAAGGTCAACTTTCACAAAAGCAAACTTATTGGTATTAACGTTGCAGATGGTTTCTTAGCTTCGGCGTCAACCTTCCTACATTGTAGAACGGAATCCATTCCGTTTAAATTTTTGGGGATTCTGGTTGGTGCTAATCCGAGGAGGGTAGCCACATGGAAGCCGGTGATTGATATGGTTCGAAAAATATTAGCCTCATGGAAGGCTCGCTTTCTCTCTCTTGGTGGTCAGGTCATTCTTATAAACTCGGTATTGAATAACATCCCTCTTTATTTATTTTCCTTTTACAAAGCTCCGAAATTGGTTATTAATGCCTTGGTGAGGATCCAAATGGGCTTTTTATGGGTTATAAATGATGGCGATAGGGATATGTATTGGATTGCTTGGGGCAAGATTTGTCGACCAAAGAAGGAGAAAGGTCATGGTATCAAAAATCTAGAATTGTTTAACACAGCTCTTTTGTCTAAATGGAAGTGGAGGATGTTATCGGATGCCAATGCTAGTTGGAGGGGTATTCTCTCACTCAAATATGGAGACCTTGCGGCTGTCTTTACTCACGATTCAGTGGAGGAAACTAACAGGGGCTCGGGTGGATCAATTTGGTGGCGTGATTTATTGGTTTTGGATCTTAGTAATTCTGCCCATGGTTGGTTAGGTTCAGTTCGGTGGTGAGAAGGAGGCTGGGAAGTGGTGTTACGATTCACTTTTGGAAGGACCATTGGATTGACCACTCTCCTTTATACTTGGTTTTTTTTCTAATCTTTATGCAGGTGTTGATCACAAATCAGTCATGGTCTTTGACATAGGATCGTGGATTGGCGACAGGTGGCTTTGGATGGAATCGTGAATGCACATTCAAAATCATTTTTGTGTTGAGGAAGCTGGCCATTTGCACTCAATTCTTCAAGACGTGACACCTTCAAGGGAGGGGAGAGACACTTGGTTGTGGACGTTGGATTCTTCGAAAGCCTTCTCAGTCAGTTCATGCTACAAGTTGTTGCTCAATTCCGATGCTTTTGAAGGTAATGACAGCGAGGTCAACATCATTTTAGAGAAGTCGGGGAAAACAATCACTTCGTCTATAGTTTCCATCTTTGATTGGCGTTTGATTTGTAATGCACTACCCACGAGGGATCTTCTCTTACGTCGCTATGTCATTCAATCCGACAATGATGCAGTGTGCCCGTTTTGCTTGCAACACCGTGAAGATACTCAACATTTGTTTTTGGAGTGTAGCTTCGCTCATGACACTTAGTCCCGTGCTAGTGATTGGATGAGTTCAACTAATTGAAGGGATGAATCTTATTGACCATTTGCGTGGCCTAGACAAGTTGTGCGAGGGGACGAAGACAAAGAAATACAAATTCTTGATTTGGATCACTACTTGTTGGTGTATTTGGTTGTTTCGCAATGCTCTTGTTTTTAGGAATGTGGAATCGAGCATCGACTCTGTTTTTACTCGTATTAAGAGTTTATCTTGGAGCTGGTTTGTCTATAGGGGGATTGTAGCTCGGAATTATTCTCTCTTTTGTCTAAACAACATGTAATTACTCTTGTTGATTAGGTTCGAGTACCCGTAGTTCTCATTCAATGAAATTTTACTTATTAAAAAAAAATCAAAATAACGTTAATATCAAATTTGTTGTATTGTTTTTTATGAGCATTTTATTTTAGTTTTCTATCTTATCAAATCCGTTTCTGACCAGATACGCGTCGACGTCGGTAATGGCAATTTCGTAATTGTATAGAAAATGATGGTTGTTTTTTCTTGAACCTTCAGGTTTGTTCACCTTTACGATTCAGCGAATCTTTGTTCGGTGAACCGAACCCACTACGTACGATGCTTCACTGCTTGAGGTCCACGGTGATCCAGCGTTCTATCTCACCAGGATTAAATTAGAAACCGCTTATTCCTAATCCGACGGTGTGATTTCAGTTACTACTCTAGTCTCGGTTGCACACAAAAATATCTACCCCCGCGGTGTCCTATAATTCTCTCTGCTTTTTCGCACAACAGTCCACTTTTGTTCTCATACGTTTCATACAAGCAACATTGCCAACACACTCACACTCTCTCTCTCTCTTCCGTTTCTGTGGTAAGTGAGTGAGTGAGTGATCCAAGAAACTTAAGACACACACAGAAATACAGAATCACTAGCTTCCAGAGATCAAAGATGGGAGGATCTGGTGCCGGTAATTTCATCAAGGTGCTTCTCCAAAATATCGATATCCTTGCTGGGTATGTTTTCTTTTTCTACTCATTGAACCTCCTTTTTTATTTCCCACAATCCCTAGTGTGCTACAATCCTAATCCCTTGCTAAATTGAGTTTCTAGTTACCTAACATAGGCTACTTTCCTTTTTTTAAGATTCGTTTTCTTGGATCCAGATCAATGTGCTTCAATTTTTTAACTTATATATCTATCTTGTTTCTCTTGCAGGCCTGTGATTAGTCTTGTTTATCCCCTGTAAGCAAATGCTAAACTCCCTCCTTTTGAGATATTTTATTTGTATTTGATTCGCTGTCTTGTGATAGTTAACCTATTATTTGAGAATAGACTGATTCTTGGTTTGTGTGGGTTTTATTACTGTCATTGCAGATATGCTTCGGTTAGGGCAATTGAGAGCAAATCTCCTATTGATGATCAACAGTGGCTAACTTACTGGGTTCTCTATTCCTTGATCACCCTTTTTGAACTTACTTTTGCTAAACTTCTTGAATGGTATAATATCCTTTTTTCACTTAGTATCTATCCTATTTCATTATGTTTGTCACTTTGTTGTTTATCTTAATTGTTTTGGGAGAGTAGACTATATGAGTACTCATTGAATGTGATGACAAATTTGACAGTTGAAATTTTAGGTTTTGTTGGTTGCAACGTGTTGTGTGTGGATGCTATTGTCATATCTTAAGAAAGTGTGGTTAAGTGCTTACATATTAGTATATACTGGTTTTAAGGAATTATTTTAGCTGACTTTGGCGACTTGCCGATCTGTGGGATTATTCATGGAAGTGTTTTGATAGTTTTTTTGGAGGTTGTTTATGGTAATCCGATCTGTGGGATTATTCATGGAAGTGTTTTGATAGTTTTTTTGGAGGTTGTTTATGGTAATCGCCGTGAAATAAACACAGTTCCTTGCTTGTTAAGAGCCACAGTAGTCAGGATTTGCCTGCAATAAAGCTCACACTTGAGCACTTTTTCCTTATCTCAGCTATATCATTATTCCAGTTTGCAAACTTGTCTGAATATTTATCACTTACTATTCTGTTTTATGTTGAGTCATTTTCACAAACAGGTCTTTGTATATTTGCTTGGCTCTTTGGATATGTTAGTATTGTAAAGACACTAATGAACCTGACTGCAGGCAGGTTTTGTAGGTTTTTTTGTGTGACCATTTTATCTATGGCATAAATTATAACGTCTTGTCCTTTCCATTGTGATTGGTAATTTTATTGTACAGCCACACCTGTACAATCTCAGAACATTTCCAATATAATGTTTTTGCTTTTAGAGGTTATATAATATAATGCATTATAAGAAGGCTTTCAATGCATAGTATAATTTATAATGCAACTAGAAAGAGGCTGATGTTGAATTTCTCTTATTCATTTCCTGCATTATGTATCAAGCTTTGTATGAGTTCCTTTTGATGAGTATATCAAACTTTTGGTTGAACTTTCAAAATATATATTTCAGGATTCCTATATGGTCATATGCAAAGCTGATTGGAACCTGCTGGTTGGTTCTTCCTTATTTTAGTGGTGCTGCTTACGTTTATGACCATTTTGTGAGACCCTTCTTTACAAATCCTCAGACCATTAACATCTGGTACGTTCCAAAGAAAAAAGATGTCTTGGCTAAGCCAGATGACATTCTAACTGCTGCAGAGAAGTACATCCAAGAGAATGGAACAGGAGCATTTGAGAATCTGATCCATAGGGTATGTATTTCCATCTACAACACTTGTTATTGTAAAACTTGTTATTGTAGAATTATGCTTTGTTTTGTATTTAGCTGTTGTACTAATGGTGCCATTATTTTTGCAGGCTGATAAATCAAAAAGGGGCGGTAGTCATTACACGGCATATGATGAGACCTATTGAATGCAATCTTGTGGCTTCTGCCTCTTGGAGCTAAGGGGATGCATGTACATGTTAGCTTATTACTGATTTTGATTTTGTTTTCTGAGGAAATACTTAGGCTTTTGTCACCCTTTATTTTAATAATTGTGGTCGTGCAACTACCTTAAGATTAGTAATGTATGTTCTGTTTATGACAGAGATGGTATATAGTTAATGTTGGTAAAACAGTTGGAACTCGATTTTCTCTCGTTATACCCTAACAAACTCACCATAGATTATTGGTTGGGTTTGGCTGAAAGAGTTTATTTGAATAGTTTATGTTATGACTCAACACTTGTTCCATTAGCTTATGTCATAGCTACCTACCCTGGCTTGTCATTGGCCGCAACTCTAAGCATCACACAGACAAGCTCTCTCACCAGTTCTAGATTTGCAATTGAATAAAAGGAGGGGTTGAAACATCCTAATTGATGAGCAATGGCAATTTACTGTGTGTCATGTCGGTGGTGGAGCGCAACTGTGAGTAGCACACATTGACGAGCCCTCTCCCCGGTTGTGAAGACTCATGTCTCAATAGTGAACTCCGCTCCGCCATCGACCTCCACCGGAAACGACCATTGTCCCCCAACCTAACTAATGAGCTCGGAGAACCTCCAGCACCAGCAAAGTTAAATGTTCAACTTTCCCTCACTGAAAAGGTCGAAATCCAATAAGAACCGGTTGTTGTAATGGGAGAGCTACTGCAGAGTCGTGGGACTATCATCAAAAGGAGAGTGTTGGGGAGACCGGGGGAGCACCGGGAGCAACACCGAGCTATCCAATGAACCGGACCACCAAGAGACTTGGACGCCACATCTCAACCCAAAACCTTAAGGTGTCAGGTATATGGGTCCCCTCTCTTATATGTCCTTCATATAGCTCATTCATAGCCGATGTGGGACTTATAACCACTCACACTTGAATTTCCAACATCTCCCCCCAAGTGTGAGTCACCCACATCACTATACTTGATCCAAACCAGGATCCACTACCCGCTCCCCCACCAAGCCGAACCATGGCTCTGATACCATTGTCGAGAAAAAAACCAATTTTCGAAAGGAACAATTGTCGAAAGAACCAATTGCCGAAAACCAATTGCCGGAAACACAATTGTCGAAAAGAACCAATTGCCGAAAACCAATTGCCGGAAACACAATTGTCGAAAAGAACCAATTGTCGAACTTCGATTGTCGAAACCAATATCCACTGAATCGAAATAAGAAGATGATAAAGAGCAAGAACACACCAAGAATTGTTTAACCAGTTCAGCCAATTTGGCTTACATCTGGGGGACTAGCAGTGCTATGTCCAACTTTATTAAGAAAGAAAACGGATTTACAGGGATTTACAAGATGAAGAACTTCCTCAGATTTTCCCCCCTTTTGATGCTCCACCTTGATCTACTAGAACCCTAGATCAGAGTACATGAAGCAGTCCCCAAAAGATACCGAGAAAAACTGAAGTATCTGTTTCTAACTATCACATTGAGAGATCTTATATACTTGATCTCTAACATGCGTTACAATCAGTTTGGATTCTAACTGAATAACTAGAAAGAAACTAACCCCTAACTGAATTAACAAATTCTAACAAATAGAAAATCCCAATAATACCCTTTGCAAGTTTAATTATTACATATGTGCCACAACAGATAACAATCTCCACATTGGCATATATGAAATTCTCAATAGAGCCAGAGCATAGCAGAACCCATCCAAAAATGTACAGATCAACCTGTACCAATTCTGAGTAGTTCAAGACAGTGTTTGAACTTTCCCAGAGACACAACCTTAGTCATAAAATCTGAAGGATTGTCGGAGGTGTGTACTTTCCTCATCTGAACCAACCCTTTAGCAATCACATCTCTAATCCAATACAGCCTAATGTCTATGTGTTTTGTCCTGTCATGAAATGTATGATTTTTACACAAGTGGATTGCGCTTTGATTATCACAAAACACATTGACAGATTGTTGTTCAATCCCTAGTTCAGTAGTGAGCCCTTTCAACCACAGTGCCTCCTTGACAGCTTCAGTGATCCAATATACTCTGCTTCTGTAGTGGACAGAGCAACTATATGTTGCAGTGATGCTTTCCAAGTGATGGTGTTCCCAAATAGAGTGAACACATACCCTGTCAGAGATCTTCTTTTATCTCTGTCACCAGCAAAATCAGAATCCACAAAGCCTTGTATGGCTTCTTCAGTTCTGGAGCTTTTGTTGTAAACCAGACCAGTGTTCACAGTACCCTTCAGATATCTGATAATATGCTTGACTGCAAGCCAGTGCTGAGAGCCTGGATTGCTCAAGTACCTGCTCACAAGACTTACACAGTGAGCTAAATCTGGGTGTGTACAAACCATAGCATACATGAGACTCCCCACTCCACTAGCATAGGGAATATTGTTCATTTCCTTCTGCTCTTGATCAGTCTTTGGACTGTCTTCACTGGATAGCTTGAAGTGGGAGGCAATTGGGACATTCACAATTTTAGCATTCATCATGTTAAACCTGTGTATTATCTTTTCTAGGTACCCTTTCTGAGTTACAGTTAGTTTACCATCTGGAGGGTGTCTATTAATTTCCATTCCCAGTATTTTCTTTGCTGGTCCTAGATCCTTCATATCAAACTCTGATTGAAGCAGTTCCTTCAACTTCTGAATCTCTGTCATGCTTTTACAAGCAATTAACATATCATCTACATAGAGTAGAAGATATATAAACTCATTCTTCCCAAGGTTCTTGTAATACACACAGCTATCATAGTTGCTTCTCTTGTAGTGTATGCTCAGAATAAAGCTGTCAAATCGTTTATACCTTTGACGAGGTGACTGCTTTAGTCCATACAGAGATTTCTTCAGAAGACAGACCCAATCCTCCTTTCCCTTTTCTTCAAACCCTTCTGGTTGCTTCATCAGAATTCTTTCTTCCAACTCTCCATGTAGAAACGCAGTTTTTACATCCATTTGCTCTAAGTGTAGATCAAATTGTGCAACCAGGGAAAGAATTACCCTTATTGAGCAATGCTTTACAACAGGTGAAAAGATTTCATTGTAGTCAATGCCTTCCCTTTGAGTGAATCCTTTTGCTACAAGCCTTGCTTTATACCTTGGTGGATCATGGTTTGAAATGCCTTCCTTTCTCTTGAAAATCCACTTGCTCCCCACAAGTTTTGCCTTATTTGGTTTCTGCACTAGTTGCCAGGTATTGTTCTTGTGCAGTGATTCCATCTCCTCTTCCATGGCTAGTCTCCACTTCTTATGATCCTTATCTCTCATGGCTTCCTTAAACGAGGTAGGCTCCTCACTCAACAGTTCAGTGGCTGTATTAAGAGCATAAGCTATTACATCTGAGTGACCAAGTCTTTGAGGAGCCCTGATAGTTCTTCTGGTCCTATCTCTGCACAACAAATAGTCCTGGTTGGTATCTGCAGCTTCTGTGTCACTGTCACTGCTAGATACCTGTTCTGGTGGATCTTCATTCCTGTCAACATTCTCAGTGGAAACATTAGTTCTAAAACCAGGTGCATCAGGTTGTAACTCCACCTCAATTTGTGAGGTTTCATTCTCAACTTGATCACCTCCATTATCAGCACAGACCTTTGTTTCAAACATTTTCTTTTCATGAAATTTAACATCTCTGCTGATAATGCACTTCTTGTCTTCAGTAGACCAAATTTTAAAACCTTTAACACCTTCTGGATACCCAACAAAAATTCCTTTCTTGGCCCTAGGTTCAAGTTTCCCATCATTTACATGATAATATGCAGGACAACCAAATATTTTTAAGTTGCTATAGTCAGCAGGGCTACCACTCCACCTTTCTTGTGGAGTTTTAAGCTCTATAGCAGTGGATGGTGATCTATTTATTAGGTAGACTGCTGTGTGCACAGCCTCCCCCCAAAACTGCTTTGACAGTTCTGAGTGTGATAGCATACATCTAACTCTTTCTAGTAATGTCCTATTCATTCTTTCAGCTAGACCATTTTGTTGGGGAGTGTGCCTAACTGTCTTGTGCCTAGTTATACCATGTTCCTGACAGAATGTATTAAACATGTCACTACAGAATTCTAGGCCATTGTCAGTTCTCAGAGTTTTGATTTTTCTATCACATTGGTTTTCTACTCTAGTCTTCCAGTTTACAAAGGTTCTAAAGGCTTCATCCTTAGTTTTGAGCAAATATATCCAAACCTTTCTACTGTAATCATCTATGAAAGACATAAAGTACCTGTTTCCTCCATGAGTAGGAGTCCTTGAAGGTCCCCATAAGTCTGAGTGTATGTAGTCCAACTTGCCTTTGGTTTTGTGCTTGCCAACAGAGAACTTCACCCTTGTCTGTTTTCCAAAGATGCAGTGTTCACAGAACTCCAATCCCCTTAGCTTATCACCACACAACAAACCCTGTTTCTCAAGCTCTTTTAGGCCTCTGTCACTGATATGTGCTAGTCTCTGGTGCCATAGCATATCCTTGCTGTCTTCAGTGTCTGCCACACAGTTGTCTCCAGTAATAGCCTCCCCCTTGAGAAGATACAAGTTGTTTTTCATTCTAGTTCCCTTAAGAATCACCCTTGAACCTTTTGAAACCTTCAGAATACCATTTTCACCTTTAAAACTGTAACCTTGAGATTCTAAAGTTCCTAGTGAAATGAGACACCTCTTCAAGTCAGGAACATGTCTAACATTTGTTAGAACTTTCATAGTTCCATCCATGAGTCTTAACCTAATTGATCCAATACCCACAACTTTGCAAGGCGCATTGTTCCCCATTCTGACTTTTCCACCATTAAATGGTTTATAGTCGAAGAACCATTCTCCATTTGGGCACATATGGTATGAGCATCCAGAGTCCATTATCCACTCTGAATCATCATGACCATCTGTGACAGTTAGAACCTCAATATCCTCATTTCTATCTGGGCACATGTGGTGTGTGAATCCAGAGTCAATTATCCACTCTAAATCATCAGAACCATCAGTGACCATTAGAACCTCAGCACTCTCATACCCATCTGATGCAATGGATACATCACCATGCCCCCTCAGTCTTTTGATTTTTGGACTTCTTTCTGTCAGGGCAATTCTTTTTATAATGCCCTTCCTTGTGACAAAAGTAGCACTTAAACCTGCCCTTAGATTTTGATCTTGCGTTGTTCTTGCCCTTTTGTTCACGAGTTTCACTTCTTCCTCTAGCTTATAGAGTTTCTCCAGGATCACTATCTTTGTTATCACTTTTCCTAGATAACTCCTTTGACATTAAGGCATTTTGAACATCTTCAAGAGACAAGGATTCCCTTCCATAGAGCAGGGTATCCGCAAGACTATCATAACTGTTATTTAAAGACTTAATTAACAGTAATGCTTGGTCTTCGTCATCAACCTTTATTTCTATATTTTCTAGGTCTAGGATTATCCTATTAAACTCGTCCAAGTGATCTTGAATTGACATACCTGAACCCATTTTGAATGTGTATAGCTTCTGTTTGAGATACAGATGATTTGCAAGTGTCTTGGTCATGTAGAGGCTTTCCAGTTTCAACCACAGAGCAGCAGCGGATTTCTCTTTCGTTACTTCACGCAAAACTTTGTCACTGAGAGATAGAATGATAGTGCTATGAGCCTTCCTCAAGATGTCCTTCTTCTCCTTCTCCGTTAATCCTTCGGGTAATCTGTTCTCGCCGTCGAGCGCTTCTTCAACCCCTTGTTGAGCCAGAAGTGCACGAATCTTCATCCTCCATAGTCCAAAGTCATTTTTTCCATCAAATTTTTCAATGTCGAACTTTGGAATCGCCATTTCTTTCTCCAGAATAGCTCTCGATACCAATTGTTGGGGAGACCGGGGGAGCACCGGGAGCAACACCGAGCTATCCAATGAACCGGACCACCAAGAGACTTGGACGCCACATCTCAACCCAAAACCTTAAGGTGTCAGGTATATGGGTCCCCTCTCTTATATGTCCTTCATATAGCTCATTCATAGCCGATGTGGGACTTATAACCACTCACACTTGAATTTCCAACATCTCCCCCCAAGTGTGAGTCACCCACATCACTATACTTGATCCAAACCAGGATCCACTACCCGCTCCCCCACCAAGCCGAACCATGGCTCTGATACCATTGTCGAGAAAAAAACCAATTTTCGAAAGGAACAATTGTCGAAAGAACCAATTGCCGAAAACCAATTGCCGGAAACACAATTGTCGAAAAGAACCAATTGCCGAAAACCAATTGCCGGAAACACAATTGTCGAAAAGAACCAATTGTCGAACTTCGATTGTCGAAACCAATATCCACTGAATCGAAATAAGAAGATGATAAAGAGCAAGAACACACCAAGAATTGTTTAACCAGTTCAGCCAATTTGGCTTACATCTGGGGGACTAGCAGTGCTATGTCCAACTTTATTAAGAAAGAAAACGGATTTACAGGGATTTACAAGATGAAGAACTTCCTCAGATTTTTCCCCCTTTTGATGCTCCACCTTGATCTACTAGAACCCTAGATCAGAGTACATGAAGCAGTCCCCAAAAGATACCGAGAAAAACTGAAGTATCTGTTTCTAACTATCACATTGAGAGATCTTATATACTTGATCTCTAACATGCGTTACAATCAGTTTGGATTCTAACTGAATAACTAGAAAGAAACTAACCCCTAACTGAATTAACAAATTCTAACAAATAGAAAATCCCAATAATACCCTTTGCAAGTTTAATTATTACATATGTGCCACAACAGATAACAGAGAGTATAAAAAAGCACAAAGATATGCCCCCTTCTTACTTTCCCATATCTCCAACCCACTCAGAATTTTGATATCGAGAGGCAATTTAACCTGATCAATATCAAGATACCAAGTGGAGTGGGGAGATGAGAAAGCTGGGGGGGGAGGATGGAAAAGAAAACCCCTATTATAGTGGTGGCAAAGGTGGGAGGGGAGGATGGAAAAGAAAACCCTATTATAGTGGTGACAAAGGTGGCATCGAGGAAATGGGTATTGGTAGGAGTGTGTCCCACTGTTGGGGAGAGAAATAAAGTAGGAAGCATATAGGGCAAATGCTCATGTAGAAGTTATAAGAGGAAAGAGAGAATGAATTGGTGTTTTTTAGACTCATTTTTGCTTGTAAATTATGGTAGTTTGGATAATTTTGATTCTTTTGTAACGAGATTAGGTATTTTATAAAATAATTTGTAAACTATTTTTTTTCCATTATAAAAAATTTCCAAATCTGCCATTGAGTCCATGAGAAGATTAAAGCAGAGTAAATATGTGGTGGTTGATCCTGGGATCAATTTGTAAACATCCTTTATTTTTAAGATGATTTTGTAAAATGTGGTGATTGATCCTATGATCAATTTGCAAACATTTTTTATTTTCGAGATAAATCCTGTTTAGGCAGGGAATGGAATTAGCAAAATTGTCACACTTAAGGTATACGAAGCCTTATACACTATGTTTAGTTAATGAAAGAAAAACAGAGAAAGGAAGATTAAAGAAGAGAAAAAGAGTAAAAACAGATGATTATTTAGTGTTTTGATTAGAGACAAAATGGAAAGAAAAATATAATTCTAGAATGACAAAAGTGCCAATAAATAAAATTGAAAATATAAAGAGAATAGAAAACAAAAGTGTTAAATATACTATCACCAATACAAAGATAACAACAAAACAAACACACTATATACAACAACTTTTATTATTTGGTGCTTTATGGCCACTAGGCGCTGAAGGATCACCAGACTTGTATTAAAGCCAGCATAGCCAGCACCGAATTCGTTAAGAAGCCTTGAAAATATCTTAGCATACTTGCAAGCCAGAAGCTAGTTTTGGGAGTAATCTGATTCAATTTCTGCTTCAGCTTCGTTGGCATTCATAGTTTGATTAAGGTATTCTTGAGCTTCATCCAGAGCTGATTCCTTTGCATCATCAGCATATAAAATCTTCTTAATTGCTACACTCATCTGTAGGAGATTGGAGAACATGCAACAAGCAATTGCTTACGTTTAGACATCATGACAAGCATACAAAAAATAAATAAAAGACATTAATTCATCATGACATGAATTTCTTACAGATAAATTCATGACTTCTGGAGCCTGACAAAGAATTTCTATATCTCGTAGTTTTTCAAAGTAAAAGCCTCTTTCTTTTTCCAGGATATCCACCGCAGATTTGAGATCAGTAACCTGTGAAACAGGAAAGAGAATAGTAAAGAAGTGAACAACTGACAAAAAAATGATGTAAAATTTCTTCCAAAAAAAAATAGCACGTAATGAACTTTTGATGGCAATATCCATATAAGAACAAGTAATATATCAGCTGACATGGAATGTGAGAGCAGATGCATATTAAATACTAGCAGGGGAGCATCAGGAAAATCAACGATGTTTACATACATGAAGAAAATACTTTGGCAAAGAATTGTATACAAATAAATGGAAACAGACTTTGCTTCATTCAGTAGGCACAGGGAAACTAACGTTTATTTTACAGGGGTAAATGGAAAATTGGAATATTTGCAAGGGGGATCAAATATTTAAGCAATTATTATACAACATGGCAGCTGATTCATATTTTAGTATTAATTTTGTAATTATGTTTTATTAAAAAATAAAAAATAATTGAGTCATTCATCTTCTTCATGAAGACAAGAAACGTTAACATCCAGATCTACATATTTCCCAGATCTAAGCTTCCATCAACAAATTCATGCCCAAATCTAAGCTTCTCACATCCAGATCTGTACCATAAAACGATAACAGGTCCTTTTTGAGAGACAATAACGAACTGATTACGTTTTCCTTTTCCCATCGGTTTCGTTTCTTCAGATGTTTATATACCATCGTTTTCGTTTTGCCTTCAGATTGTCGACACATACATCGATTCCGTTTCTTCAGATTTCATTTCCTATTCGTTTTCGTTCCCATTCGTTTTCGTTTCTTCAGATTTTGTTTCACATTCGTTTTCTGCAAAATGAACTTGAAGAATGGGTTTTGAATTGTTTTGAAGAATGGAAGGAATCAGGAAAGGAAGGAATCTGAAACAAAGAAAATTGAAGAATGGGCTTGATTTGAGATCTTGGCTTGATTTGAGATTTTGGCTTGATTTCCTGGAACGTGAAATTGCAATTGATTTTCTGGGCTTGATTTTTTTTAAAATTTTTTAATAAAAAATAAATTAAAAATGATATAGATTAATATTATATAAGTCACATACACATAAATTACGCCACATCAGCACCGTAACAGCCACGTAGACAAATGTTAACAGAGTTAGACGGACACTAATGGAAAAGGCTAACTTTGCATAATAATTGAAAGATAAAGGATTGATTTGGGACAAAAAAAGATAAAGGACTAAATCGTTACTTTAAATAAAGTTAAGGGACCCCGAGAGCATTTTAGCCCAAAAAATAAGTATATTTTTGTTTATAAATGAGTCCGAGGTAGTACAAAGCAGAGACTTTGGCAAAGAAAATATGGGCAACAGCAGTCGTGCACATATTGTTGGAATAGGTGATGTCTGTACCCAATACTAGTTGCACACTGACATTGAAGGAAATGCGGCATGTGTTGGATCTGTGTCTAAATCTAACTTATGTGCTTGCTTTTAAGTTAGCCGGATTTCGCAACAACTTTGGTGATGGAAAATGGAACCTTATTAAAGGATCGTTGATGCTTTTCATAGGAAGGATGTATTCAACATTATACAAAACTCAAGTCAAGTTGATCGGAGATGGCTTGAATGCAATCGAGGATGATGCTTTGCCAAATTCATGGCATAAGAGACTAGCTCATTTAAGTGAAAAAGGATTGCAAACTTTGCCAAGGAAGTCCCCCATTCCATCCTACAAAGGTACTAACTTGAACCCTTGTGATTATTGTTTATTTGGCAAGCAGATTATCTTTCGGTAGAACTTCAAAGCTGAGATATCTTTTGACTTTGATTGATGATGTTTCATGAAAGGTGCAGGTGAATCTATTACGGATTTATACCAATTCACCACACATAATTTTACCTATTGGAACATTTGAAAAACTTGACACCTCAATTTATTAGGATCAATTTTATTTTATTCAATTTAATTAACTCACTTACATTTTCCTCTCTTTCTACTCTTTTTGAATTTGATTTTAAATTTTTCTTCCCTTTCTATTTTCCCCTACTTTAGTTTTAATTTCTCTCTACCCACCGTATGCCCTCTTTTCCTTTCCATTCACTCTTTTTCTCCATTTCTCTCTCTTTTTACGGATAGAACTCAAAA
The DNA here is from genome assembly GCA_963573325.1 of Astragalus glycyphyllos. Taxonomy (NCBI): domain Eukaryota; kingdom Viridiplantae; phylum Streptophyta; class Magnoliopsida; order Fabales; family Fabaceae; genus Astragalus; species Astragalus glycyphyllos. The sequence continues at coordinate 57,580,810 of OY754308.1, read as the reverse complement.
TTCACGGGCTGAAATTTCTGACTCCTTTTCTTCTCCTTTCTCTCCCCTCACTTCGTCTTCTTCTCTTCCCTTTTCTGATCAACTTTGTAGCTTCCACAAACAGCAAAATACAATACCCTACTAATCATTAAGATGCTCTCAACATCCTCTACAAAACCATATCTGATTCAAATAGGGTTATTGAACAAATTTGAAAATCCTAGATCTGAAACTTTTACCCATATTCTAACCACCATGATTCATCTTCTACACTGGAGTAGGAGTGTGGTGACTTTGGAAAAACTAAGTGAGGAAGGGAAACATGGGGGTGGGGTTTTGAGAGAGATGGCAGAAATAGTGGGTGAGAGAGAGGAAGGGTTTACGACAGAGAGAGAGATATTGTGGTGGTGCACGATGGTGCTGGTTTCACGGTGGTGGTCAGCGGAGATACACGCCCCTCTCCCTCTTGGGTTTCTCTCCATTTCTTTATTTTTCTTTTTTATTTTTCTTCTGTTTCCCTCGCTGCTTTTTTTTTATAGGCAAAGTGGTTAGAAATTAGTGTTAATTGTTACGGGGGAGGGAGGAGCGGGGTTCGACCCCGCCTACGTTTTTCCACCAACGATGTCATTTTCACTCAACCATGTGAGCTACCCTTTTGGGACTCCCTCATTGCTAATATGTGGTATCTTTTGATTTTAAGTTTTCCTTTGAGTTACTTTCTGGAAAACCAAAAGTTTGGGTATGAAAGAATTTTGTATGCTCTATTTGCTTTTGTTTATCTTTGCTTAAGCTAAACTGAACTTAAGAAATAATAGTATATGCTCTATTTGATCTTCAGCACAACATGATCTGTAGAAGGAGCCAATTTTCATGCCACCGAAGAAGCTATGGTATCTATTTGTCTTACTTTTGTTTTGCAAATTGTTATGATCCTCTGATAAGAATTGCAATGATAAATTAATTGCTAATTCATTTTTGTTCATTTGTTCTGATAGCAAAATCTTATTTCTCTCTTTTTGGAAATATTCTTTTTGATTATGCTCACATGCTTTGAGTCAATACTTGGAGGTGAGATTTGATAATGCTTGGTTACTTGGATTGATTGAAGAATGTTGTTTTTTACTACTTATGAAAATAGTAATGCAAGTCTACTCCATGTTATTGAATCATAATGTTAAGGGGTCTGGTGGTTCTGTTTTGATTTTTTTGGTGGTTATGTATTTGATTTCAATTTTTAATAACACTTAATTGGCCTTGCAAAAGTAATATGTTTCCTTCCTTCTGTGAAACGTATGCATTTTTCAATCAGGGACTACTAATATGGGAGTTGAAAACAAACTACTGAGTTTGTAGTTATATAATGAGTAGTTGCTTTCTAGTAATATATATACATTGGTTTGATATGTGTAGTCTCCTCCCATTATGTTCCTTTTTTACAAGAATACAACTATAGTAGATGCTCTAATTGTTGTAACTATTTGTTGTGACTATTTTGCTGGTGTAGGATGATAGAAGAAAAACAAAAGAAGGTGAACGAAGCTAAGAAAACATGAAGGAAAAAAATGAAACTCATATGAGAAGCACTTAGAGATTGAAAGAGAAGAAAAAGACACATACACGGGAGCTCTTATCATGGTAAGAAAAGTCTACTTTGTTCTTTTTATTATTTATTGAACTTTTTAAGTTAGAGATGATAGTTTGTTGGTACGAAACTTTTATTAAAACTTCAACATCTTTTTTGTCTTCCTGTTGAGTTAGTAGTTTGCTGGTATGAAAATTGTGTTTATCCATCTTTAAAGAAACATTCTTAAGTTTGGATATTACCATATATATATAATAAATTCTCACCCGATGGTGTAATGTAATCTGAATACTAGTTGATTCTTTTCCTAACTACTCTTGACAATATTGAAGAACATCTATCTTTGTCATAATCCTGACAGTTAAGTCTATTGTAATGCTTCATCATTTTGGTCTTCTGTTCTGCTATGGTTCACAACTCGACAAAACTTATGTGCCAATGTTAGACAGAGATATTCAAGGAAAAGATGATTTTCTTCCGCTCAATTTTCTGTTTTCCTCAACAGTTTACATGTTATTATTTTTCATTCTTTCTCTTTTTCAAAACTTATACCTCAATACACACGGGGAAAATGAAGAAAGAAAATCAGCAGTGCAATTCTCTTTTTCATTCTTTTTTAAACTTAAACTTATCAACCCACTAAAATTGTTGTTGTGTGTGGTCAACTAGGGAGAAGAAGGATGAATAAGAAATAGAAATACAACCTCCTCTTCACTTCAAGCTAAAGGTTTGTTTCTCCACCATTTGCCATCTCTCATCTTCCATCTACAAGTGTTTCATTATTTACTCACCCCTAACATGGATTCTTTTTATTTGTTTTTCCCCATTTCTCATCTCGCTTCATGTTATTCCTTATTTTTATGACAGAGATCGACATGCACCGACAAATTTTTTATGATTTGGGTATGAGTTTTGGATTTGGACATAAGAGACTTATAATATGGTTGGAAACTGAAATATCTCAAGTGTCAAACTAACGGTTTTGTCTTTCTCCTTATCTAGGTTCATAACATGCTATGATGGAATGTAATTTTCAAATTATGAGGTTCAAAATGAATATTGCTGGAAGAAACCTTACATAATATTATGGAAATAAATCTCGAAGCTTTTGCAGGTCAGCCCTTATCGACTATGAATATCACTTTATTTGTTCTTCTAATTATCTGACAGGGGTGTACTCTGGAGACAATATATCTTATTTTGGCCATGAGCTTAAGGTTTTTTGGTGTTGGCTATGTCTAAATGATCCCATTGTGTTTCTATTTTTTTTTTTTGGGTTTGAAAACAAGCTGACTTAATTGATGTCACTAGACCTTTAGCCAAAGACTTGGTCTACAAGAAATTTATAATATTGAGCATCTTTTTGCTTGGACTTAACTGAATTGACTTTATATAAATGTCATGAAAAGATTGCAATCTGTTTATTCTATTGCCTGGACTTGGTTCAATACTCCTTTTTCTATATAATTCTGTATTGATAAAGAGAATATGGCTTTAAATATAATTGCGTGGAAGTTTATTGCATTTTTTCATGCCAATATCCATTTGGTTGGTGTGTTTTTTCATTGAGACATTATGTGTTTGCGTGTGATGTGCAGCTTCCTCAAGTAGTTGAAAGCGAGTTGTTGGTTCAAAACTGCCAGAGGGTTCTAATTGATATGCTATACTATGCATGAAGTCATCAATTGAACCTACTCTCATGATCGGTGACCAATGTGTTATGTTTTTGTTCGCTTAATTGAACTTATCTATAGATTTTGAGCCTTTGTTCTACATAATTGAACTTATCATCATGAAGTTTTTCAAACCTTAATGTTGGTTTGTGCATCCGTACATGCCTTTTAATTATATGTTTCTTTTTTGAAGTTATCAATTTGTTCTTGCAACCGAAATTGTTACAATCTTTATATCTTTATATTGTACAATTGGTTTTAGAAGAATGATATTTCAAATTAATATTTCTATTTGAGTATAATTATGGTATGTAACGCAATCAGTGCCCGTGCGGATGCACGGGTAATGTACTAGTATCCATATAAGAACAAGTAATATATCAGCTGACATGGAATGTGAGAGCAGATGCATATTAAATACCAGCAGGGGAGCATCAGGAAAATCAACTATGTTTACATACATGAAGAAAATACTTTGGCAAAGAATTGTATACAAATAAATGGAAACAGACTTTGCTTCATTCAGTAGGCACAGGGAAACTAATGTTCATACCTCTTCGGACAAAGCCTGGATCTCTGCAGAATAATTGGCCCCAACTGCTGTTCCACTTGACCCGAATGACTTGGCCCCTATACTCAAAAGAAAACAACCAAAAAAGGAAAAGAATATAAGATGAGAAATGCTGAACATCATTGGAATCCAAACTAACAAGAAGCTAACCAGAGGTTCTGTTAGGAGAGGTTCTATTAGGAGAGGTTCTGTTAGGACCGAGGGTGTTGCCTGAGCCTGAATTATTCATAATATTTGTATGCATTGATTTTGATTTCTTCAGAGAGCACTTCGGATTTCGGTCCTTTCCAACTTTAGTCCTTCGCTCTACAGGATTATAGTTCCTAGAAAATAAAATAAAGTTGAGAACATATACTTCACAGTTCCATATGAGAAATATCAATGCATGGCATAAAAGCATTTCTAATTACTTGAAAAGATGTGTGTGTACATGTATCATACTGCAGTAATACAATTGCATATTCCTAGTTTCCTACAAGTTATGTAAACAATTACTATTTGGAGCTGTTTAAATTGCAAGTAGCATACTCATTCATAATGCCACCATTCACAGTGCTGCAGTAATGTTTCAGCCATTGGAGGAACTCCAAGTTGTCCAAAGGTCTGCCTTTAACAAGTCTGCTAACTTCAATATGCTGTCACAAGAAAGTCATGTTAAGCCAAGCCCCATTATTATACATAAACAGAAGCTATAATTGCATATTTTTCTGCTAATTTCTAATCTCAAGTGAACTTAGATAAAATTTATATTTACGAATAAGAAAAGATTCACACTTCAACGTAAAACTAATCCAACCAATCTAACAGGGATTTAGCACCAAAAGCAGATCACACAGCAAACTTTTCCTTAAATAAACTTTGTCCAGGCCTTGAGAAGCACATTATTTCCCCTTACTAGGGCTGTTCATAGTTAGGAAAAAACTGAACTGAACTGATGAACCAAACTGAACTGAACCAAACCAAAACTAACCGAACTGTTTCAAACAGTTCAGAACCGAACTGTTATTTTTAGTTCAGTTCAGTAACTGAACTGTTATGTAAGTTCAGTTCAGTAACCGAACTGAACTGTTAGACTTAATTTTTAATTTCAGTTTGAAATATGCGAACCAAAAGTCCAAAACCCTTCCTCTCCATTCTCCAAACTGAAACTCAGCGCCTCCAAACTCTAATCAAAGATCTCCAAACCAAAAACCCTAATCGAAGATTTCCATGGCAGGCGAGCCCTAATCCCTAAATTCTTCCTCTCAAAACGCGAAACTATCAGGATTTCCATGGCAGAACCCTAATCGAAGATTGCAACGGCAGAATCGACCATATTCAGGTTAGCTTCTTCACCCTTACTTCATTCTGGCTTTCGTTTTCTTTCTGTGATTTGGGCTTTCGTTTTCTTTCTGTGATTTGGGCATTGTTTTCGTTTTCTTCTCAAGGGTTTTCGATTTCGTTTAGAAGAGGAGTGGAAAACGACCATTTCACTATTTCACTACTTCATATTCTTCATTCTGGCTTCCCAAGGGTTTTCGATTTCTAACACACTGCAGCTGTCTTCAATCAGGTAAACACCATTTCACTATTTCAGTTTCTTATTCTTCATTCTGGCTTCTGGGTCATTCTTACTTCTATGTTATTCTTATGGGATTTGGGATTTGGGTTTTTGGTCATTCTTATTTATTTGGCTTTTGAAGAATTTATCAGCTTTTGATGTTTTGTTTCTTTTGCATGTCATAGCATAAAGTCTTAATTTATCAGGTAAACTGATGTGTAGTGAAGTTAATAAATGGTTTGTATGAATGGTAAGCTATTTCAAAGTATCCATGGAAGTTAATAAATGGTTTGTATGAATGGAAATTTTGTATGAATGGTGTGATTTTGTTAGCTTTTGCAATCTTAATTTTGAATGATATTGATTTTGTAAAATCAGTTTTTGAATTAAAAGTTATTTTGAAGTGAGGAAGTTTCTGTTTGGATTTTAATTTACCTCTTTATTGTAAAAGCTACATCCAATTGCTTTTACAAGAAATAGGGCCAAGCACATTTATTGTATTTGCTTTGTACTAGAAACTGGGCCTTATTGTTGCTGAATACTAGTAACTGGTGTGACTAGGCCTTATTGTGCTTTTTAGTTTTGATCTTAATTATTGTTGCTGAGGATTTATATGGTGCTGAGGTTTCTGTTGCTTGCTGCCAATCTGCCATTGGTTTGATAGGGTTTTTTTTCTGCCATTGTTTCTGTTGTTCAACACCAGAATTTGAAATGCCATTGTTTCTATTGTTCAACACCAGAATTTGAAATATGTTTGTGTGGTTGTTTGAATTATTGATGAATGTTTCTGCATTACTTGATTGTAGGCTGTAGCTACTTCGGGGACCCATGTCGGCACACGATTATATCATGGACTTTACAGTGCCAGACAATGTCGAAGAGCCAGACAATGTCTACACCACACCAGTTGACCCGGGAGCTGCATTACCGCCTCGTCCCAAGCTTAAACATCGGTCCGAAGTGTGGAATCACTTTACAAAGCAACCCGGTGATAGTAAGCACGCCGAATGCAACTACTGCGGAGATTTAATTAAGTATGCAAGTGGGACAACTGCAATGTGGACTCATTTGACTAGATGCAACAAGAATCCTACAAATGCATCAAACAAAAGGCAAAGGAAAGCACCGCCAAATGCTACAGAAGGACAAGTAGCATCTTCGCCAAGCTACTCGAAATTTGACCAAGCAGCATGCCGACTTCAGCTTGCCAAGACAATTGTGAGTGCGGAGCTCCCATTTCGTTTTGTGGAGAACGAAGATTTTCAGAAGTTCTTGAATCTCTTGCAGCCCCGTTTTGACATTCCATCACGATCTACGGTGAGACGTGACATTTGGGCTCTTTACCTCGAAGAGAAGGATAAGTTAAAAGCTATTTTCTCAAAACATTGTGGGAGGGTTTGTCTCACCACAGACACATGGACTTCAGCTCAAAATCTCACTTACATGAGTTTGACTGCTCATTATGTTGATTGTGAATGGAAGCTTCAGAAGAAAATCATTAACTTCTGTCAAATTACGGGGCATTCGGGAGAAGCCATTGCAAGGTACATTGAGGCGTTTCTAAACGAGTGGGAGTTAAAACGTGTTTTGACCATAACTGTTGACAATGCTTCGGCAAACGACGCAGGGATGAGATACTTGAAGAACCGGATGGAATCTTGGGGCAACCTTGTCCTAGAAGGAAATTATATTCATATGCGCTGTTGTGCGCACATCTTGAACTTGGTTGTCAAGGAGGGGCTAAAAGAGATTGATATCTCTATTATGAGAATTCGGGCTGCGGTTAAATTTGTCAAGGTTACGCCCGCAAGAGAAAGAAAGTTCATGGAATGTGCAGAGAGTGAGAGGATTACCGAAAAAAGTGCTCTTATCTTAGATGTTGATACGCGGTGGAATTCGACGTTCTTCATGCTACGGTCCGCAGTAAAGTATCATAGTGCCTTTTCCTTGTTGCAATTGAGAGACAAAGCATTTAAACATGATATGGAAAAGAAAAACAAGGGCCTACTTGAAAAGGGAGATTGGGATCAAGCTAGAGCCGTGCTACCATTTTTAGAAATGTTTATGGAATCTACTAAAAGTATGTCTGGAACATCTTATGTCACTAGTAATCTCTACATGAAAGAGGTTATTGGTATTGGGACAAAGATCAAGAAATATATGGAGAATGGCAACCAGAGCATAAAGAAAATGGCAGAGGGTATGAAAACCAAATTCGACAAGTATTGGGGAGATCCTGGCTCAATCAACATTTTGCTATGGATTGCTGTCATCCTTGATCCTAGGATGAAGTATTCATTTGTCGAGTATCATATTGGTCTTTTATGTGTTGATGATGTATCGGCCACCGAATTGAAGTTAAAAGTGACGAATTCCCTAAAATCACTTTATGCTCAATATCAAGGTATAGAGCTTACTAGCCAACCAGACTCACAGCTGGATGATGATGATGAAGAGGATCCGATGTACATTTATCTAAGAAAAACTGGGCGTACAACTGATCCACAATCAGAGATCGACAAGTATTTGAAAGAAGCACCTGAAACTTACAACAAACATGTAAGTTTTGATATCTTGGGTTGGTGGAAAGTCAACTCCACAAGGTTCCCCATCCTTTCAAGCATAGCTCGAGAGGTTTTGCCAATTCCTGTCTCAACGGTAGCATCCGAATGTGCATTCAGTGCGGGAGGAAGAGTACTCGGCGACCATCGTTGCTGCTTAAAACACACAATGTTAGAAGGGCTTGTTTGCTTGCAAGATTGGTTGAGAGGGCAACCTCACTATCTATTTAACGATGAGGATCCCGAGGAGATCCTTAGATTTGATCAAGGTAAACTTATAATCACATTTTATTTATTTGGTTCATATTGTCGTTTTACGGATGAAATAATTTTCGTTGTGCAGAAATATGCTCTCAAGATCGTGGTGTTAACCTTTATGATTGAGGACTTCGTTGTGCAGAAATATACTCTATTTATTAGGTTTGTGCTTGCGAATTTTCACTTTGATCATATGATGGATTGATGATCTGTATGACTGTATCTTTAGGTGCTTGTTTATAATGGGATTAATTTGGTTTCTATGTTCGTTTCTATGCTTATTTGACAGTTGTTCTTCATTAAACTTGGTTCATGATTCATTTCTAATGCTATACATTGATTCACTCATGATTCATTAAACTTGGTTTATATAATTTTAAATACTTGATGTTCTGTTGGTAACTTAATAAGCATAGAAACTAACATAGAAACTAATATATTTCCAGTGAAACATGAGCTTTTAAGATAAATGTTGATATTCTGTTCTGGTTTTAATTGATTACTAGCTATTTATAACAATGAATCTTTGGTTGTTAAATTTACATTATTGACATACAAGGTTCTGTTTGTTGATAACTTCACCATAATATCTATAGTCTTCTCTTGTCCCATGATTTATTGTATCTGTTTGGCTTGCTGAATATGCAATTTTTTGTGTCCCATTTAGTGTTTAAATGATCTTGGTTAAATGACTTTTATTCATTAGGAGCCCATTTAGTGTTTAAATGATCTTTGGTTAAATGACTTTTATTCATTACCAGCCCATTTAGTGTTTAAATGATCTTGGTCTGTTCACTCTGTTGTACGACTTTATTCATTAGTGTTTAAATGATCTTGGTCTGTCATATTTTATTCATTAGGAGCAATATGCTTTTGTGTTTAAATGGTTAATCTTTGATATTCTTCTGCTGTAAATGTGGTAGTTTAGCTTCTGATTTTGCTCTTGTTTTTGCTTATGATTTATATGTAATTATGTGTGCAAGGCTGTGATAAATGCATTTGAGTTTGCGCTTTGATAATTCAATTTGACTTTCATTTTCTATATGCTCTATATTCTATTCTTACACCAGTGGACAGAATTTCTTTCCTTGTGTATCTTAGGTAAAACTCAATGACGTCGCACGATGATATCTTAGATTTTACATTACTGGAAAGTGTTGAAGAGCAGGAGGTTCATACCACACCAGCTGCCCCGGGAACTACATTGCCTCCTCTTCCTAGACCTAAGCGTAAAACTCGGTCCGAAGTGTGGAATCACTTCACTAAACAACCCGACGATGAGTATGGCAAATGTCGCGATTGTGGAGACTTAATTAAGTATTTTAGTGGGACATCTGGAATGAGGAACCATTTGACTAGATGCAAGGAGTACCCTCCAAATAGATCTAACAAAAGACAAAGGCAAGCCTCTCCAAATGTTGGAATATGTTGCTTTTTTTTGGTCAATCATGAAGATAGTTACTATGAATATTGGAATATGTTTCTGTGGGATTGTATCTCTCTTATGTAGATGGTTGAAGGGTTGATTTGGATCCCCTTTTAGATTGGCTTTGGTTTGATTGTCCCTAACACTTTTTTTTGACAAAATCCACTTAGGGTGGTGCCATTGAATTCTGTTGTTAATTGTCATAGTTAATTGATTCAATCAGTGTTGTTAATTTGAAGTTCTAATAACATTAATTTGTTAATTGTTAATTGTCAAAAAATACTTGTTATTCAATGTCAGTTCAATAAAAAAGAGATTTTGATGAAAACAGTTCAGGTCCAACAATTTTGAGAAAACAGTTCTGAATTCAAAATGGTTTTTCAAACAGTTCGGTTCAGTAGAACTGTGAACTGAACTGTTAAAATAGTTCAGTTCGGTTTGAACGAACTGTAATAACAGTTCGGTTCAGTTCGCGAACTGTTTGAACCAGTTCGGTTCAGTTTTGAAGGTAAACTGCACCATGAACAGCCCTACCCCTTACGCTAAAGGTTTATGAGTGGCAAATAATTCCATTGAAGCCGCCCTAAGAAAAAAATGTTGATTACTAACTACTTACTCTAGGAAGTAGAAAGTAATCATAATTAAACCACCCTAGCATTATTTGTTACATTCTTATTTTCTAAAGCAAAGCTCTCTACCAAGTCCAAGTATTTTACTTAACATAATCATAAGAAGAAACATATACCTTGTCAATTTTCAGCTTGTTGAACACGTCCTGCAGAATTTTGTAATTCTGAATCTTATCATACTCAGTCTTTGCATCAAAGTTCACCTAGAATAAAAACCCACATTGCCAAAGTCACCCTTAGCAGAAATAAAATATCACATGACCTCAAAAGAAAATTAAAGCAAAGTAAAGTAATGTTGCTACCTTGTACATTGGAACAACTCCAGGATGCGTCATATCCATCATCTGACACTGTACATCACCAGATGCAGCCTAGCCAAGAACATAAACAGGACCATCAGAACAGAACCAAAAATTATATTTTTCATCCTTGACAATATGCCTAGAGTTAAAAACCTGTCTAATGTAATTATCAATATCCTTGAAAGTTGGAATTGTACAAATTTTTTGAAATCAATATATCAAGGGGTGCATAAAATGCAGCACAGATATACACAAGTAAGTAAATTAGCAAAAGTATGCAAAAGTGGTTTAGTTACCTCCTCAATGTGTGAGAGACTGAGCTGGAGTCTGTTGTTGATCCAAGTCAAAATCTCATTCCTGCCGACAAAATAAGCACTATCCATCATCCCTATACTTGTTGCCATTTTCACCAACCCAGAAAGTGAAGATCTTGGGGCAAAATCTTAAGAATAAAAGTTCTGATTTTTATTTCGGAAACTGAAGGAATGGGATTGAGTGATAATAAAGGAATTAATTGAATTTGAGAGGAAAAGAGAAGACAAAGCTGTGAGTATAGCATTGTGGGATTCAGAATATGTAGTCATCTCTCTTTAGTGCTCAACGCGTAACGCTTCTTGGTCAGTGGTGGGAAATCAATTTTTTTAATAATTAATTGAATTAATAAATTCAACTTATTTTTTTTGTTGGCTAACAACCTTTCTAAATTTTGATTGATTATTGCTTTGGTAATGATGTTGCCAAATGGAAGGATAACATTATTCTAAAGTTTCTATTTTTGTAATTTTTTTTATAGCCAAGTGGAGTCCCATTGTTGTCTTCTGCCATAGTGACTAAAATTTTAATAACCAGCAGCAACCGGCCCCTCATTAAAATACTGTGTGTTGAATTGGTTTAATTTTGTACCAGACTTTTCTCTCAACCTAAAAGGTGTAGGTGTACCGAACAGAAGCATCATCTAGCTAAAGGAATATGCATGCATTGCTAAAGAAATTAAATGTGCTGCAATTATATAGAGTAATATGGATTTGGCTCGGAGATATTGTTGCAGAAATATTATTTGTTAAACATACTCACTCTCTATGCTTAGGCATGCATAGAAAGAAGATAGGCAGTAGTTAAGATGGGATCATCGAATGATAATAGGGTACGTATTTTAAACTGTCCGTCTGTCCCTCTCTAGGCGTTGGCGATGCTCTTCTTAGTATCTGTTCTGCACTGTACTTCCGACCTTGAAGAGCGATCCGAGGTAGTTAGTGGTTGATATCCTTAGTCAATGACCGTATCCGATCCTGCTGGTGTTGTACCTGCAAAATCACTCCGATGCTAAAGTTAGTGGGATAGTCTTAGCGAAGTGACAAATCAGAGAATGCTTACTTTTAATGAGGCAATGAATGTTGTATTTATAGAGTGGGGTGGGGTTGATTCCAATGAATCAGGTCCGTCCGATCTGGGGGTTTGATCTGAGCCCTTGATGTTTGGGTTGGACCCTATTGACATTGGGCCTACAGGGGGTGGGAATAGATGCCAAAAAAGGGGGTGTATATGGCAAAAAGCCAATCCATAACAGTTGCCCCCCAAGTCAGGTCGTCTTTAGAGGCGATCTTGACTTGTTCGGATACGAAGCTTTCTTTTTACCGATGTTTAAACATGGTTTCTGATAGTGGCGAAGTTTTACCGACGTTAAAACTTGGTCTCTGATGGTGACGAAGTTTTCGCCGATCATAATAAATTTGAAATTTTGAATTGGCGCATTTGCATTTATTGCGTCTGTCAGAGCGCGTTTCCCAATGGCGGCTAATGATGGTGACGCTTTGATAGGTGTGAGCGTGCGTTGGAAGCTATTGATGTGAGCGTGGAACGCAGGTAGTTACGCGGTTCCGATCATAAGCGCGGAACGTAGGTAGTTACGCGGTTCCGATCATAATTTTGATTGGATCAAAAATCATAAGTGTGGAACGCAGGTAGTTACGCTGTTCCGATCATAAGTGTGGAACGTAGGTAGTTACGCGGTTCCGATCATAATTTTGATTGGATCAAAAATCATAAGCGTGGAACGCAGGTAGTTACGCTGTTCCGATCATAAGCGCGGAACGCAGGTAGTTACGTTGTTCCGATCATAAGCGTGGAACGTAGGTAGTAAAAGGTTTGAGAGGAGCTCTTCAAACGATTTAGAGAAGACCTGTTGAGAATTCTCGTAGGTTTTAAAAAGGTTTGAGAGGAGCTCTTCAAACTATTTTAGAGAAGACTTGTTGAGAACCCTCGTAAGATCGGGCCTAAGGACAGTTTACCAGGACTCGGCCCAGATTTAACTCGTCCATTAGGGTTCTTGGCTACTAAGGCCAATGATCGATTTAAGGAGAAATCCTTAAAGGACCTTTCGTACCTTTTGGGCAGTTTACCAGGACTCGGCCCGGATTGAACTCGCCCCTAAGGGTTGCGACTGCTTTGGCCACGTATGGAGATCTTATGAGATCGGTCCAAGAGTTTCTTCTGAAGAAGGAGACATTTAGGCGGTCATATTTTGCTTTCTAATTTTGTTGAGATAAGAAAGGCAACACTTATATTTTTGATGGGATCGAAAAAGGTAAGTGCGTGCATTACAAAGAGGTGGCGGCCGAGGTAACAGGGATCCCGACCTCGAAACCGTCATTAATTCTATACCGAACTCAACGTCGATCAGTCCCAGATATTGGGCGAGTGCTGGAACACAGAGTTTAGAGACGAGAAATTCCCAAAATACTCACCCAAAGACCTGGTCAACGATCCAATAAATATTGTCGAGATCACCGGAGCAACGGGCATGACACCAAAGCAACGGACATGACACCAACCACTGCAAAGCCGTATCAAAGCCAAGACCGGCACAGGTGCTTTCAAATTGGAGACTTTGGACAAAAAGGAAATCCTCTGAACCTTACCTTTGGAGGTGTTGTTCTTTTCCGGTCATGGTACTTTCTTCTTCATTGATGAAACACTGGGATAGTTGAAGGAAATGTTGGAGGTTTTCTGGTTCCCAAGTATTTATGTGTTTCTTGAATGGGCTCCCAGGGCGTAAGCCCATCCCCATAAAGTAAACTCGGAAAGAATCGTCGAGGTTTCGAACTTGAACTGCTTCTTTATTAAATCTTTCTATGTATTCTCTTAAAGATTCGGAGCTCCCTTGGTTGATGGAAGCTAAGATGTTTTTGTTTTTTGGCTTGCTTTTGGAATGGGAAAAATTAGCTGAGAATAATTTGGCCAGTTGGTCCCAGGAGGAGATTGTGTTTGATTTGAGGCTCTCAAACCATTCTGATGCTATTTTTTCCAATGTTAGGGGGAAAATTCGGCATTTCATTTCTACGGGGACGTTCCGATACTGCATTACTGTGTCAAAGTAACTCAAATGTCTGTCTGGGTCGCCCGTTCCGTCGTAGGTCTTCAATCCTTCTGGAGGTTTTTCGAGATATCTGGGCACCGGGTAACGGTCGATTTTTTCCGTAAAAGGGCCTTTGCGCTCAGTTGTTTGATCCTGCGGCGGAGATCGGTGCCGATGGTGCGGGTGCCTGCGGTTATGAGGGCGATATCCTTGAGGTGAATATTCTCTATTCCTCGATTGTTGCCTAGGAGAAGAGGATGCCAGAGAAGAATGAACTTCGGGTGAAGAATCGGCGTCTGCCCTACCGACGCATGGCGAACGGGAAACTTTCCTTTCGAGCCTACGAGGAGGAGAGCGATGGTAGTGTCGCCTTCTGGGGGGAGATCGATGGCGCTTTCGAGCCGGATTTCTTCTTTCGGGGGAATCTCGGTCGGGCGAGACCTGACCTGGAATATTTCGAGCTCGGATCTCCGCCACCTGTGCTTCAAGATCCGTAAATCGGTAACTCCTCTCTTGGTTTGCCACTTCATGTCGATTGAGCAGTAGGACGAGCTGTTGGACAGCATCGGCCGGGACAGAAAGTGGATTTTGAGGAGGTACGTGGTTCCTTGCGGAGCTTCCGGATACCAAAACGAGGTCCGGAATCTGATTTTGGACTCGCCCTTGATTGGAGTTCGGAAGGTTTTGAACGAATCCGTCCGGGGTCGCCTGAGGTTCGGCCAAATTGGGCATAATCGGTCTCAGGATCGGGTCGGGATGGAATCCCATTGTGTGGCTGTTTGCCTTGGAACGAAGATTTCGAGTTGTCATTGATTAAGGTGAGGGGAGAAGATCTTGGTTTTGAGATCTCCCACTGTGGTCGCCAATGTTCTGCACTGTACTTCCGACCTTGAAGAGCGATCCGAGGTAGTTAGTGGTTGATATCCTTAGTCAATGACCGTATCCGATCCTGCTGGTGTTGTACCTGCAAAATCACTCCGATGCTAAAGTTAGTGGGATAGTCTTAGCGAAGTGACAAATCAGAGAATGCTTACTTTTAATGAGGCAATGAATGTTGTATTTATAGAGTGGGGTGGGGTTGATTCCAATGAATCAGGTCCGTCCGATCTGGGGGTTTGATCTGAGCCCTTGATGTTTGGGTTGGACCCTATTGACATTGGGCCTACAGGGGGTGTGAATAGATGCCAAAAAAGGGGGTGTATATGGCAAAAAGCCAATCCATAACAGTATCCTTCTTTTTCGGTATCTTTTGTTTTGTTTTGTTTCCTTTGCCAAAAATAATAAGAAATTAACATGCATTTAGTTTCAGGACAAAATTAAGCAAGAATGATTAGAAAATGTAAACTACACATACAAATTTAACTAGACTCTTATATCACATGAAAAAATCTGAATCCTAAAATGTGAGAGACTTGGTTAGTGCATGAATAACCTTATTTGGTTGCCTTTTAATAAACTCATCATGATAGATTGGCAAGATAGTCTTAAAATATACTTTTGGTTAGGTAAAAATTATGCAGTATGTCCATTTTTTTATTAACTTAAGGGTGTGTTTGGGAGTTTGGAGGGAAGAGGAGGGGAGGACATGAAACTAATATTGTTAATTTTTTAGTGATGGGGAAAAATTATCTCCCAACCCCCCTCCCCTAAACTTCTCTCCTAGTTTATTTTTTGACTTCCGCCAAAACTCTCTAAATTTAAGGATTTTGGAGAAGCTCAAAAAATAAAGTAAGGGAAGGGGCGGCTTAGGGGGTTTGGGGATAATTTTTCTCCTCACAACTAAATAATTAACACCATTAGTCTCATGTTCTCCCCCCTCTCCCCCAAACTCCCGAACACACCCTAAGGTATTTACTAAAAAGATGATTTGCCACATGGCGATGGTATATTGTCCTATGAATGATAGTTTTCAGTAGTATGAGAAGCTTGTTTGTCTGTTACAAATAGTGTTAAAGCATCTACAATGCAGCAAATTATATTTGAGTACTTAAATGAGTTTCACGAGTACACATCACTTATTTATAATTTTTTAATAGTAGTACTTACTAAGAACTCAATCTCTCCAATCCAGCACTCCAACCAAATTTACAAAATGAGTCCTACTGATAACACTTAAAATAACCTAAATGAATACTTTATGATTTTTTTTCCAAAAAGTATTACTGTGGGACCTGCGTCAGAGGAGAGAGAGGGTACCTGTCTAAGCCTTCCTCTCCGATAGGTACCCAATTTATATTCTCCTCAATGAGCGGGAGATGTGGTGTTGCGTCCATCGCACGGACGATGGTGGAAGACAGGGTGGTGACAGTGTCTCGCTGTGGCTGCTGGTCGTGCGTCCCTATTGATGGTAGCTGGTGTCACTACTATGGCGGTAGTGGAGAGAAGAAAGGTGGTGGTGTTGTGTGATGCCTGAACAAGAGAGGAGAGGATGAAAGGCACTATCGTAAATTGAAATGGGAGAGAGTTAGGGTTAGGAATAAGTGAAATGAGTAAGGGTAGTTTGGTAAATTGCTAACTCAATGGTGGTGTAAATAGCCAATATGGGAGGTGTTGCTATACTCAACCATAATATTGGGTTTTTTCTTTTGTACCCCCACCCGTTTGACAATATGCTCCCACGAAAAAGTGAAATCCGAAAATGCCCCAATTAAAAAATTTCGTTCGGATTTATCTCACATGGAGATAAATCCAATTTCTATTTTACAAATCAGATTTACCCAAATGGGAGATAAATCCGATTTGCATTTTGTGTGAGGGTGGGATCGCATTGGATTTATCTCCCATGGGGGTAAATCCGATTTGTTATTAACAAATCGGATTTATCCCCATGGGAGATAAATCCGAGCGAAAAATTTTAGGGGGGTATTTGGGGTTTCACATTTATGTGGGGGTATGAGGGGAAGAGGTGGGGTAAAAAAAAAGCCCTATTTCTTTTTTGTTATGAACAAGAAGCGCTAAGTGTCCAGCCCATACTAAAAAGGCTACACGGCCCACTAAACCAAGTCATCAGCCCGCGATAGCAGCAAAAATAAAAGGCAGCGATAAGCGCATTAGGGTTTAGACGATCTATTGACTGCAAAAACGGCACCGGAGGAAAGACAGTGAAGGGAAGCTAGCAGCATGGTGCACGTTTCTTTCTACCGAAACTGTGAGCCTCTTACTCATTTCCTTTCTATCGATACTCTAACCCTACTCTTCTATGTATCTATCAATTTGTTTGATTGATTTTTGTTCCTCTAATCCGAAATGAGTTGCAATTAGAGTGGTCATTTGAATTGAAATTGAATCTATTGATTATTTTTTGTTAAACAGATGGGAAAACATTCAAGAAGCCTCGTCGTCCATACGAGAAGGAGCGTTTGGATGCTGAGTTGAAGCTGGTTGGTGAGTACGGTCTTCGGTGCAAGAGAGAGCTGTGGAGGGTTCAATATGCTCTAAGCCGTATCCGTAACAACGCAAGGAACTTGCTGACTTTGGATGAGAAGAGCCCTCGTCGGATCTTTGAGGGTGAAGCACTTCTGAGGAGAATGTTCCGTTATGGTCTTCTCGATGAGACTCAGAACAAACTCGATTATGTCTTGGCTCTCACTGTTGAGAACTTTCTTGAGCGCCGTCTTCAAACCCTAGTTTTCAAATCTGGAATGGCTAAGTCCATTCATCATGCTAGGGTTCTTATCAGGCAGAGGCATATCAGGTTCTCTCTTACTCTTTCTCTTTATTCTGCATTGATCAACACTGTTATTGAATTTTTATAAGTGTAATGTTTTTGGAATTTTTTAGATTTTGATTGGAATATGCTTTACATTGTTTATGTTATGAGTATAAGTATATTTTTGTTGTTAGTGCTATCTGAAAGAACTTACTCTTTGATTATTATTGATAGTCTTCTAATTTGTATCTACTGAGATGGGATTTCGAGTCAGGGAAATCTGTGGATCTTAATGAGTGTGCGCCTGCTAAAAATAGTTCTATCTTGATCTTTTTTATTCAATACATGTTCTGGCTACTGCTTCATACTTGTTTGCAGCTTTAACCCTTGAGGATCTTGTTTTTTCCGATTCCTCAAACTAGTAGCATTTGTTGCAAATTGGCCATCCCCCAAATTTGGTTCAAAACAGCTTAACGTTGTTCTTACTTCTTTCAGAACATCCATGTTGTTTTCCCTAGCTGCTATGCTACCAGCATTAGTTTTCCAAATAAATTCTATTTTGTTCTTGATAAATCTATACTTTGCATGTGTTCTGTTTGCCTATTTTTGAAATGATTATTTGGTTTCGATTGTTTATCTACTCTTTTCTTATGGCTTTGTTTGGAAATGGATGGATTTTAATATTGTAATTTGGTTTGCAGGGTTGGGAGGCAGGTTGTGAACATCCCATCATTCATGGTGAGGGTTGATTCACAGAAGCACATTGACTTTTCACTCACCAGTCCTCTTGGTGGTGGTCGTCCTGGACGTGTGAAGCGAAGGAACCAAAAGGCTGCTGCTAAGAAGGCTGCTGGTGGTGATGGAGATGAGGAGGATGAAGATTAAGTTATCATTTTCTTATTTTTAATGTTTTGGATCAGTGTTTTGTTTCTGTTGTTAGACTTTTAGACTTTAATGATGCATGCTTATATTTTTGTTTCTTGTGAGGAAAATCTTTGATTGATATATGTTGTCTTTGAACGGATCTTTGAAAGTATTAAATTTTGCACTTATTTATGTGATGTTCTCTGGTAAGAAATCCATGGTGTCTGGCTTAACGCTTACCTAAAGTGAAGAATTTTGCAGTTTGAATACACCATGATTTTGTGTTTTGGATTCATTCATACTTCATGAAGGATGCAATGTTTGGGATGAATTGGAGACTACTTTTAATCTTTACATGTTTAGGATGCAATGTTGGACAACTGTGTGTTTAGTCCAAAACCGCATTCAATTTCACAGTTTTCTGCAATGTCCAATTGGTAATTGGCCATACCACTGTTTGTTCTAGTTGCGTTCTTTATGCATGGGTCATTTCCTTAGGCTAAATTTAACCAAAATACCTAATCAAAATCAAAGTAGAGTAATACTTCCCAACGAAAAAAAGGTCTTCCTGTCGATACTGTGTATGATCTTGCTTCACCTCTGGATTTAATAAATGAGACCCTTTCCTGCTTCTCTGGCTTTGTTTTGGAGTATCATTGTTTTTTGAGTATCATGTGTTAGAATACTATGTTTATATGTTTGAATTTTGATTGACATACGATTTTTACAATTTATTGATTGGTTAATTTGTATGCGTATTCTACAATTTGTCTAAGAGATATATATATATATATTAAGTGCAAGAATTTGAAATTCAACATCAATTTGTAGAAAATCATACCATCATATATGCTCTCTCCATTACAGAATATAAACAAAAATTAGTCAAAGAAAGTTGTATCTGGTTCAAATTTTGGACTGGATACATAAATTTTTATTGACCAATTTTTGTTTATATTCTGAAACTGAGGGAGTATATTACTAGCGGAAAGACAACTAATTCCATTTTTCCTTATGTTATCGTAGATATTTGTGAAAGCAAAACCTTTCTATTAGTGCAACAGACGTCAACGGATTCATGGTAAAACAACAATGCATCGACTTTTCTCGCATTATTTTTTAAATTTATAGCACTTTTATGTGCTGGTCGAAGAAGTTGATAATGCAATGATGCACTAAAACAATAATAAAGAAATTGATAATTACCAAAATAACGTTAAATAAAAAATATTATTTTGTCATCAGCCATGCGAGATGTAACTAATATGTGTAATAATTTGTCCAACATCATTGCCATAGGTTCTTTGAGAGCTCGTCGAAGCAAAAGTATGATATTCATTTTTTAGTAGGTAAAAAATGTGAATAAGTAAATAATATATATATTTAAATGGTGATAGAAGATGGAGTCAATCGAAATGTTATGTGATGCTTATAAAACTTAAGTGAATGAATGTTTTGTCACCTATATATATCGCATGCTTGTGTGTCATTTTCTGTACTTTGTCTACAATTTGTTTGGATAATCCTTGTTGTCTTTGCTCCATAACCAGCCTTCTCATGTTTGATGCCATGTTCAAGACAGTAATTTTAAATTTAAGGGACTTAAAATTATCCCCTTTATCCAAGGTTTGCTAACTGCTCTCTCCACTATTGCATGAAATCTTTTGAAGAATTGAAAAACTTGGTTGTTTATTTTAATGAAGTATTCACCTGCCTTTCATGAAACATCATCAATGAAAGTCAAAAGATATCTATTACCACCCAGAGTCCCCCTTCCACGGGCCCACACGCATCAGAGTACACCATATCCAATATATTATCTTTCAGCTTTGAAGTTCTACCGAAAGATAATCTATGATGCTTCCCAAATAAACAATAATTACAAGGGTTCAAGTTAGTACTTTGTAGGATGGAACGAGGGACTTCCTTGGCAAAGTTTGCAATCCTTTTTCACTTAAATGAGCTAGTCCGAAAAATATAGGGCTTGGGCCGAAAGAATTGAGCCCATTCACCCGGGCTTTTTAGTCCAGCCCTAAAAAGCCCGAGCCTGTGTCGAGCTAGCCTGCAGGCCCGTGCACTAAATAAAAATAGAGTTTTTTGGTTATCCAAAGCCCAACTTATTTCTTCGATAATTTAATATATCATTAATGAATCACTTAGTATAGCATCATTGACACACACTCCCCCCATCTTCTATGAAGGGTTTGAGAGAGCATCCAATCATGTGCTTAAAACTAAATGATAAAAGGATAGACCAGTCCAAAAAATAGAGCTCTAACAAAACAAATAGAGCATCACCAATCCAAGACACCTTGAGAAAATAAACTGAGAAAAAATACCGGGAAACTAACAAAACCAGCAGCATCAGTAAAAAAAACCCCAATAAAATCTTCCCTTATCTATATCTAAAACAGGATCAGATAAAGCATGGTATACACCCTTTGAGAGCCTCAACACTTTTTGTAGGTCAAGCATCCAAACTAAAAGCAAGTCCCTGGAGAATGATAAAGCACACCACCAGACCTATAATCCACACCCAAGTCTTTAAGAATCACCAGAAACAAGCCGCAATTAGGATGAGTTTTCCAATTAAGCTCCACGCTTGGATCATGGTAGCTAGCACCCCTAGCCAATAACTTTCTACACTGAGAGCAACTTTAGCGCTGTCAACTAAAACTGAAATCAACTATAACATGCGTTAACTATAAGCCATCTGCACTATAGTTGTCTTACGTGGCTGCTTGGAGTTGTTAAATTTAGTTGCCGTAGAGAAAATAGTGAAACGTCAACTAAAACACAAACTATTATATAATACAATATTTTCTCTCACATTCAAAGCACAACACTCACATTATTTGAACTAAAAGTTACAAAAATATAAAAAAGTGGGGTCATTAAAGTATAAAAATATAAACAATTGGTGTCATATATGGTTCCTAATAATCAACTCTCATTGGAGTAAAAACCACTTGAGTCAACTAAATGTTGTTTAAATCCTACGTGACAGTTTGGACCCACTAAAATCATTTTAGTTCACTCACTTAACATACCCCCATTAAAGATGCTCTGAGAAAGCAATACAACACCTCTGTAGCCAAAGATGAGACACATGTGCAACCTAAAGCTTTTCCCTTGCTATTTAAAATGGGTCAACCTGATGCATACAAGCAAGCCTAAACACCAATATAGCAACATAGAAGAGTAACAAAATAAATACATTATAGACTCAAGATTTCAACATCCTGCAAACTTGGCATAGTTTCCACACCATGTTGAAGTCATATATAATCAAGATTTGTTACTGTCGCCGCTACAACTATCTCAACCATTCATCCCAAATTCACCTTCACAAAATTAATGTGTAGCTCACAACTAGACACCCCTCCCTAAAGCCTTGAAGATATTTCACAATGCTCTGATGCTCCTTAATTGTAGTCGAACTTGTTACTGCGTAAGTGACATCAAAACGCAGCTACAGTACCAGAGATAGACTACGCCTACCAAATACCTCTTGGCACTCCAAAAAGAACACACCTATGCTGCAGAGCCGAGGAGTAAGAGTACCTGCAAGATTCAAGAAAAAGACACCACGCACAGCAAACACAAGCAAAAAAAGGAATGGAGGATATGCATGATTAAGGTCACACGGACATGGCCTCAAGAGACACCACCACGAGCGCAACTCCGATACCTTTTAGAGAAGGGGAACCCTTAGGGTGTGTTTGGATTGGTGGTATGGGATGGAATGATATTAGATATATAGTTAGTTAGTAGTTAAGGAGATTATTGAAGAATATGGTATAATAAGAGAGAAATGATTAAAAGACTCTAGTATTCATCAAAGGGAATTGATACAAAATGATAAGAGTGTTTCTAAAATGATTACATGATTGCATGTACCAACTAATAACAAACTCACTTATAACTACCAACTATCTCCCTAACTACTAGCTAACTATCTCCCTAACTTCTAACTAACTATATATCTAATAGTCCCCCGTAAGCTAGAAGTTATTCACAACACTTCTAGCTTGACATGAACAATAGAGAGATATATCAAAACAAAGGAAAATTACAATGATTCATAACTAATCAACTACTGTGAGCCTTGAATTTTTAAACTCCACATTTGACAACAACCAAGGGCCTAAATGAATTCACAACTATCTCCCTAACTTCTAACTAACTATATATCTAATAGAGATAGTTAGTTAGTAGTTTGGAAGATAGTTGGTAGTTATAAGTGAGTTTGTTATTAGTTGGTACATGCCTATAAATAGGCTTCATGTAATCATTTTAGAAAAACTCTTATCATTTTGTATCAATTCCCTTTGATGAATACTGGAGTCTTTTAATCCTTTCTCTCTTATGGTATCAGAGCAAACATGGTATCCACCTTGAATCTGAATTCCGCTGCAGGTTCTTTTTCGTTTTATTAGTTTTTCTTCTCATTCATTTCCTTTTCTACCTTTCTTATCCGCGTTGTTTTTTTTTGCTTTGTGTTCTATGTTTCGTTCTTGAATTCGATATCGCGTTTCCGATTTTTCCGTTTGTGATTCTGATTTCATTATCATCGCATCACGATTTCTTCTTTTTGATTCTGATTTTGCAATCTCTCTTCTTCTTTGATCTTGATTCAGAATCGTTCATCTTAATATTGGTTCGATTTCACATTTAATCGCTTCAAGATTACATTACGATTTCATTTTCGGATCGTTTTCTTTTTACTATTTGTCTTTTTTTATTCTTGAATCCATTTTGATTCTATTCTTCATCTTCTTCACGCACTCTTCTCGTGTGATTCTGTTTCGCAATTTAATTTTGCGTTCGTCATTCTTCTGGATTAGTGTTGTTGCATCACATTTCTTTATCATTTTTGATTTCGCGATTTGCAACTCCATTTCCTCATGTGCGATTTGCAATTTCATTTCCTGATTTGCATTTTCATCTTCTCGGTTGATTTGCGACTTCAACCTTCACTTTCTTGATTTCGACTTCCCATTTCTTGAGCTTCGATTTCAATTTCTCTATTGTGTGTTCCGCATTTCCACACATCGCATTTTGGCGTTCTTTCACATCACCGTCTTGCATTCCGCTTCATTGTCCTCCTTTCATTTTGATTTCCGATGATTGTGATCTGAAGCCGAGTTTCAATTTCATTTTGGATCGTGATATTCCTTTTCTCTTTGCGAATTCGATTTTCTAAAGTTGATGTCTCTTCTTGGATCGACTCTTGATCCAGTTTCTGTTTTTGTTTCCGCAACAGAAATTTTCTGCTGCACTCATGGGTTCACATGGCTTAACAAAGGGATCTTTATCATGTTCAAATCATCAAAGGTTCTCCCATTGATGATAATGGGTGACTTTATTCCTGGTTTGAGAAGAAGTATATGCATGAATATAAATCTGTTATACTTTTGGTGGTTGACTTGATCCTAATTTCAGTGTTGTTGGTGTAGTTATGATTTCTAGTGGCATGTTATGATTTCTAGTGTACTACTTTCAAGAAGCCAAGAAAGATGTTCTTGCAGTTCCTATTGCACCTAATGTTTCTTTGCTCATAAGAATAATCAAGATGAATCTAAAACTAACTTCCTAATATGAATCATTGTAATTTTCTTTTGGTTTGATGTATCTCTCTATTGTTCATGTCAAGCTAAAAGTGTAGTGAATAACTTCTAGCTTGCAGGGGACTATTAGATATATAGTTAGTTAGTAGTTAGGGAGATAGTTAGTTAGAAGTTTGGAAGATAGTTGGTAGTTATAAGTGAGTTTGTTATTAGTTGATACATGCCTATAAATAGACTTCATGTAATCATTTAAGAAAAACTCTTATCATTTTGTATCAATTCTCTTTGATGAATACTAGAGTCTTTTAATCCTTTCTCTCTTATCTTCTATGGATACCATATTCTTCAATAAATGGAGTGAAATGGAGTGTTCCATTGTTTGGACATTAAAAAAAATGATGGAATGGAGTGGTAACCAATGGAATCAATTCCATCCCATTCCACCACTTACCATCACTTTTCTTCCCCCAATTTGGGGGGTATGGGATGGAATCACTCAATTCAATTATAGTGTACTGTACACCTTTTTCATCTTGCTAATTATTTTTGCAGCATTACTTTTCTTTTTAGCAAGAAATTTTTTCAGCATTACTGTTCATAGAGTCTTGTAAAAAAAAAAGATAGTATCTTTTGTTTATACTTTTACTTTACATCATCTAACGAAACAACTAACGCCTCAGTTTCGTAAAATAAAAAATTCTAACGCCACAGTGTACGGTACACTACAATAATTATGGTTATTCATTTTTAAATGCATCATATATGAACCCAAAGACTTTCCTCTCGATTTAATTATTCTCTTAAACGGATTTGGCAAAAAATATATATTTTATTCAACAAAACAAAGATTAACGTTAACTTTTCATGAATATTAATTTTTATCAAATAATTATATCAAATAGTAACAAAGTTTTGTTGCACGAAGAGTTAGATTTTTTTTGGCCGAAAACGGGGGCAAAGCCCCAAGAAGAAATAGATTAATTAGAAATACGACGAGGGGTTGTGAAACTCATAAAATCAGCGAGCACAAGAGTCTCCAAATCAGGCGGACTCTGCTCAAAAACAATCAACTGCTCAGTTTGCTTACAACCAAAAGAAGCTAAAGCATCAGCACATCTATTAGCTTCCCTAAATACACGATGAATACACACGTCCCAATTAAGAGCTAAAAGTTTCTGAATCTCCCGAACCAGCCCACGCCCAGCAAGCCGATCAACCTGGTCCCCTTTAACAATTTGAACTGCAACCTCTGAATCAACCTGGCAATCAATGAATCTCCAACCTCTATCCCGGCACGATCGAAGCCCCTCCAACAACCCCCACAACTCAGCCTCTAACACGCTACAGAAGCCTACAAATTTGGCAAAACCACACAACCAAGAGCCCGAATGATTTCTCACAATACCACCACAACCCGCTCTCCTATCCCCCACCATAACCGCACCATCAGTATTAAGAGAATAACGACCAAGAACTGGAGGCATCTAGTGAACATCAATCCACTGATGTTCCTGAGGCTGAACAATTGAAGATAAATCCATAGCAGCAGTGTACTCCTTAGCGAACCGAAGAACCAAAGACCAAGGCCGAATGGGCCTAATAAAGGTATCATCTTGGGCCTCTTTATTTTTCCAAGACGACAACCAGTGGCCCAAATAGAAGCCCAATTGATGTCATCCATATTCCAATCATTTCTATTAAGATTAAGAATAGCCCAATCCTTAACATCACCCACAAAGAAATCACTCCTCCTACTCGGTCTAACCAAGCCCAACCAAAGATCCTTAGCCAAAGGACAATCACGAACTGCATGCATAGTATTTTCCACCAGAACCGAACAATGGTCACAGTACTCATCCCCAAGACCCATCTTGTAACGTCTAAGCTTGGTAATCAACCTATCATGCACCATGATCCAAAGAAAGGATCGCACCCTCTCCGGAACAGGACACTTCCAAATATTCTTCCATAACTCATGATTCTCGTCCATCATAGAACCTGCTAGGATGGAATAAGAACTAGATACAGTGAACCCTCCCTTGGTATTTAATGACGACCTACATGGGCTTGCTGTCCAATTTTAATTACTATAGTTTTATTTTAAATTATTATAAAGTGCATCTGACCAATTGATATATTTGGGATCAATGCACTAAGTAATTTCATTTCAAGTTATTTTTAGTGTGTTTAATCCACTTCAAGTGGTGTATGTGTGGAGCCTACTTTTGTGAGTTGATGGAGTCAACAGACTTGCTTATCAAACAACTTGCTAATCAAGAAAGGCAAACTTGCTAACCAAGCAAACTTGCTAATCAAGAAAGGCAATAAGAGGAAGAAATATTACAAGATCCAAGACATTTATTGCACATCAAGAAAATCAGAGCAAAAAAGGAAATAGAAGATCCTAATCATTAATTGTACATTCAATGCCAAATCAAATAGGATATTTTCTTAAATTGTTTTGTCTAGTATTCTTGTAATTTTTGAATACCCTTTATTTTTTCCTTGTATTAGCAAGAACCTCCCTTATTATAAATAGGGAGTATGAGTGTCAATGAAAAAGGAAGTTGAGTTTTGAGTAAAAATTTAGAGACGTGTCTCTATGGTTCTCTGAGCCGTTCTTGGAGCTTATCGGCTTGCCGTGGCGCTCATCCCGACTTATCAACCGGAACCTCCATAGCCGGTTGTGGCGTCTCCTTGACTTATCGATCGGTCTTCCATCCCCGCTCGTAGTGTCTCATTCACTCCCACCTACATGACTACCGAAATAGTCACCGGCGGCTCCGAGGTTGCCATCAGTATTTCCTTGCCAGAGTTTCAAGTCGTCGCCATTCTCCATGTTAGGCGGAATCAGCGCCATGATCCTGTTAACCACCTCCATAGGAATCACATTAACAATATCGCTCAAATCCTAGTAGCCATAGACATTGACCAAATCAGCTACCCGCAATTGACTCAGCTCACTAGGTATAGACTGGACGACATCCTTCAGCTTGAAACCAGGACAAATCCAACTATCATACCAAACAGAAATACTTGTTCCATTACCAATAGCCCAGTAAATATTATACAGCATAATCGGCCAATTCTCAACTATACATTTCCGCAAAGCAGAATCATAGGCTTTGGCACTTATACCACCATCACGGTCATATTTGCCTTTCAAAACACGACACCACAACTTATTCTCACCCTGTAATAAAGACCAAGCTAGTTTCATTACACACGCATCATTCATTCGATTCAAATTTCTAATGCCTAAACCACCTCCAATCTTAGGCTTAGTAACGATGTTCCAAGATAAAGCATGATATTTGCGATTTCCATTCTCTTCTCCCCAAATAAAATTTCTTTGGAGCTTCTGGATATCATCTAAACAACCCTTAGGTATAACTGAGGTCATCATGGCAAATAGGGATAGGGTCTCTATAACTGATTTAGAAAGAGTGACTCTCCCTGCGAAGGATAACTGAGACGTCTTCCACCCTGCCAACTTATTTTTAACCATATCAATAAGATAATTATAATCTTCTCTCTTAGGAGCTTTCCCCGTCAAAGGAATACCAATATACTTCCCGAGGGATGTCACTTCCTTGAACCCCGAAATATTAGCAAGATTAGCACGTACCTGATTAGTGACGCCTTTGGAAAAGATCATAGAAGTCTTATCCATGCTAATTTGTTGCCCATACATATCACCGAAATTCTTTAGAATATCAATCATACAATGCATCTGAGCAGCATTAGCTTGCCCAAATAAAAGAAGATCATCTGCAAACATTCGATGAGATACCCAAGGACCTCCTGACCCCGCCTGAATGGGCTTCCATGTACCCTCACTAACAGCATGAGCAATCAAGTGCGAGAGTTTATCCATACAAAGAACAAAAATATAAGGCGACAAAGGATCACCTTGCCGAAGACCCCGCTGAGGATGGAAGAAGTCACTCCGGTTACCGTTCCACATGACATTTGTCTGAACGCTGGTAATACAAGCCATGATGATATCACAAAGCTTATCAGGAATAGCCGCTTCTTTGAGAACACACTGAACAAAAGACCACTTTATTCTGTCATAGCTAGATCTACTTTGATTGCCACAGTTCCCTTCCTACCTTTCATTCTCTGCATGGCACCTCTTGAGCAACAACAATATTCTCTTGGATATTTTGCCCATGAATAAAGCCCGTTTGAAACTGAGAGACAAGTTTATTCATAAGGCCCTTCAGTCTATTAACAGTGACTTTTGTCACAACCTTATAAAGAGTGTTACATAAAGAAATAGGCCTAAACTGACTCACAAATTCCGACTTGTGCACCTTTGGAATAAGACAAATATCCGTCTGATTAACTTGGGCAATGTTAGCTGGTTGCTCCCAAACTAAGTTCACAAAGTTGTTCATTGAATTTTTAACCAAATCCCAATCCATCTGAAAGAAACCAGGAGGAAAACCATCCGGACCTGGAGCCTTCCAAGCACCAAGGGAAAAAAAGAGCTTGCTTTATTTCCATAACATCCAAACTTGAGCCTAGAGATTCTAGCTCCTCTCTGGACAACGTTCCATAAGAGAAAGAAGAATTAACATAAGGACCAAAAACCATGTCTTCTTTAAACAAATCTCTATAGAAACCATTGACCACACCTTTGAAGAGTTAGATTTTGGTAGTCAAATAATAAGAGTTAAATTTTGGTAGTGTTATTTAAATGAGGGTAAAATGGAAAAAAAATATTATAACCCATTCCACTCCATTCATTGTCCAAATGATGGAGTGGAAAATTTATTCCTTTCCATCATAAAGTTCCCAAACAATGGAATGTGAAGTTTATTCCATTTCGTTCTGCTCCGCTCCATTCCATTCCGCTCCATTATGCCCACTTTAAGCTATCCAAACATACCCTTAGGAGAAGCAGAGCCGGTGAACAAACCAAATAATTGGTAACACCCCACAAAATAGTAATGCACACAATCCAAAGCCCAAAATAATAATGCACACAATCCAAAGCCCAAAATAATAATCTGTATCTCCTCGCATCGCATCCATACAAAATGCAAGTTTAGTTTTGTATCTAACATATGGTCATTGGTTTTATATCCTTGTTAGCTATTTTATTCTTCACTGTCTTGACATTAAGCATTTACTTTTTGACTGAGTATTTGATTTAATGCTACTGTATCTTTTGACATTGAAAGCAAAGTGATACTTCATTGTCTTTCACATTTGTGCTTCTGCACTTGGTGAGAATTTGTGAATTTTTACAAGTCTTCTCTACATTTTGTGCTCACAGACTGTGAAATTGTTGAGCAAGAAAAATAGACTGTGACAGTGAGCATTTTTCTTTCATTAAAAATGTTTTTTAATTAGTGTTGCGTATAACGCGGGCCAGCCCGAAAAGCCCGTAGCCCGCATATGGCTGGGCTTGGGCTGTAAAGTGTGAGCCCAAATTTCAATTTGTGTTTTTGAGCCCGACTTATAAAAGCTTTTGCCCAATATGGGGTGGGTAGCCCGTTTTGCCGCCTCTACTTGCACATTCCCAAGAAAATAAGGGTATATTAGTAAAATTAGTTTATTTTTGTATGAAATCTAGAATATTAAATGAATAGAATATAACTAACTTTCTTAATCTATGAGAGGCTAGCTTTCTTTTTTGTTTATAAATGAGTCCGAAGCAGTACATCAAGAGTTCTTTGTTATAGGTGACATGGTAGGATGTAGCCGAGTCAATGACCTAGTAAAAACATGAATCTGCAACATGGCACTGTTATTCTTCAACAAAGAGCAACACCACTTTCCCATCAATTACAAGGGCTGTGATATTTTCATCTTCATCTAGTCTTCATTCCTTCGTTCCTTCTTTACACTGTTTTTCCAAGCTTTGAAATTCCTGTTGACGTGACCATCTTTGCCACAATGGTAACACTCAAACTTTCTCTGTGGTTGATTGTGATCTTTCTTTAAATTTATTAGGTCCCCTTCTGATCTTACTCCTCCCCCATTCTTTGTTACAAAGGCTTTAGAGCTATTTGATCCCATGTCTTTTTTTCTTGTTTCTTCATTGAAAATACTATCTTTTACTTGGGACAAAGGCAACCCTCTATTGGAGTAAAGTTGCTCAAAGACTCCACCAAAGTTTCCCAATCTGGAAATAACTCAAAAGTGCTTGTAATTCATTATCCAACACTATCTTCATGGAAACAAGTTGGTTTACCAGGTGTTCGACAATTAATCTTCTCTCCTTCCAAATGGAGTAGTTTGTTGAAGCAAGCTTGACCAGTGTTCCTCCATTTAATTTACACTGGAATATATATCGACCTCCAATAGAAACTATGATACCACTTGTTAGGCTAGAGGAGCAGAATGCGAGTGTAAATTAAAAACCCCTAAACCCAACAAGATTGGATCTTGGAGCACAACTATATCAATAAAAATTGAGCATCAGTATTTACGATGGAAAACCTTCTAATGTTGAGAGAAAAAATCGCAAAACAAACTTCAAAAATAGTCTACTATATTAATAGGCTAAATACCACTTTTGGTCATTTATCTTTGCTCTAAATTTCACTTTGGTCCTTTATCTTTTTTTTGGTCCGTTTTGGTCCTTTATATTTCTTTTTCGTTTCATTTTGGTCCTTACCGTTAGTTTAAGCTAACAGACGCCACGTTGACAGTTAACTGCTGACGTGGCGTCTTAAGTGTCACGTATGATGTGTCATTCATTAAATGAGGTGGCAACTAAATATGTTATTTAATTGTAAATCAAATTAAACATGAATTAACAAAAGACTAAAACATTTATTTAAAAAACAAAATGAAAGAATTACATTAGAATTAAGCCTTGATGCTTGGATTCAGAAACCCAGAAATTCTGGGTTTGAAACAACACGTTAACCTCATCTGGAAAAATATACAAGAGCCTCATCTTCTCTTTATGGAAAACTTCATCTTCTTCCTTCTCATCTTCTTTGTTTTTTAGTTTCTTTCTCATCTACTACTTCGATTTGAGTTTTAGGATTTCATTTTGAAACCAATTTGGAAACACATCTTGAATTTCGTTTTGATTTCGATTTGGGCTTTAGGGTTGTGTTTCGTTTTGATTTCATCTAGAAACGTATGTTGAATTTCGTTTTGAAATCGATTTGGGTTTTAGGGTTGGACTTTGTTTTGGTTTCATCTGGAAACATATATTGAATTTCGTTTTGATTTTTGATTTGGGTTTTAGGGTTAAATTTCGATTTCGATTCCAGAATCAATTTTGTTTTTATTTTGATTTGATTTCGATTTGTCAACATTCCCGATTTATACCAATCCAGTCAACAAATAGTAAGTAATTGCTCTCCAAAATGACAAATTGAATAAAGAGTTGTTTTCCCCACTAAAGGGAACAAAAAAAGATCAAACTAAAAAGAAGAGAATATTTCTGGTTTGATATCAGAAAATGATGCTTCTGCCTGGTTATTTTCATGGCACCTATTCTTTGAGGAAGATGCATAATAGCAATAGGATCAAACTAAAAAGAAGAGAATATTTCTGGTGAAGAAGATGAACTGTGTGAAGAAGAATGGTGGGTTTGTGAAGAAGATGAACTGGATTTGTGTTCATGGGTAAGCCATCGTTGCTCCAATGAAAAAGATGAGTAACCATGGCTGTTTTTAGTTTTTTTATTAATTTATGTTTTTAAAATTTAAAACACTTAATTTCTTATGTGTAAAATGATTTAGATAAAAATAAAACATTTATTTGCCACCTCAATTAATGAATGCCACGTCATTTAATGAATTTAAGATGTCACGTCAGCAGTTAACTATCAGCGTGGCGTCCGTTAACAAAAACTAACAGTAGAGACCAAAGTGAAACGAAAATGAAAGATGAGGGACCAAAATGGACCAAAAAAAAGATAAAAGGCCAAAGTGAAACCTAGAGCAAAGATAAAAGATCAAAAATAGTATTTAGCCTAAAGAATATTACAATATCCTCTACATTCTCTTCCACACACAAGAGATACTATTCAGTGTTTCCCGTGGGGTTGGGTTTAGGTAACTAAGGAAATTTTTAGTAACTTTTACTAAAAAATAATAACCAAGGGTATGGGAGTAATTTCCCTAAGAGAAACCTTCTGCTCCACAAAACTCCATAAAATTAATTCATTTTCAAACTAAAAACGAAAAACAGAACCCGCGAAACCCTTCTTCTCCGCCGTAACCAGAACCACCCAAAACCCTTCTCCGTCGTAACTCTTCTTCTCCGACCACCGTCGTCTGGTACGACCTTCCCCACCGAAAAACCAGTTCCATTTCTCGCGACTGTTCTTCTATCGCCGTTCTTCTTTCGCCATTTCTCGCGGCCGTTCTTCTGTCGCCGTTCTTCTTGCGCCATTTCTCGCGGTCGTTCTTCTCTTGTCATTCTTCTCTGGTACGACCTTCTTCATTTCTCACTGTTCTTCTGCATCAAGCTTAGGCTCTCGTAGGTTTCTGCATCTTCTGCTTCAAGCTCAAGCTCATTTCTCGCCGTTCTTCTCTGGTACGACATTCTTCTCTCTAGCTCTCATAGGTTTCGCAGTCACCGGAATCGTAATCACCAAGTTCTAGTAGGGGACCGATTTTTAATAATATATATGATAACGATTTGTTGTTGTTGCTGCACATTTCTGTTCTAGTGTTCATTTTGTGATTTATCTGTGTTCATTTGTGAAAGTATCTTACAATATGTGTTCTGAAGTTTTGCTGCATGTAACATTTTTGGTTTTGGGATTCCAGTAACCACAAATATGTATTCTGTGGTTGCTGTCCAGCAACCACAGAATTCATATTTGTGGTTACTAGATGTTTACTGAGATTTGTTTGATAAGCAATGATATTTGTTTGTTTTTTCGGGGTAAAGTATGTCCATGTGTTAATTGAGATTAAGTGTGTGTTAATTTTTGATTCCTCTTTTCAATTTTGATTCAGCTCAGCTTAGGCGAGGTAACTGTGTAATTTTAGTTTTCTTAGGGTTTTCCCCTTTGATTCTCAAGATACTATTTCTGATGAGCTTTCAACTTGTTCATATGGTGATTGATTATATGGAAGGAATTTTACTTTTAGAGGTATGTGTACTGGTTTATTAGATTTTGTATATTCAAAGGAAATCCTATTAATAGAGACATTAATTAATATTGCATATGTAAAATTGAACATTTGGCTTGTTGAGACACACATGGCTTTCTGAAATCTTGTTCCAATAATACTGCTTGTTGAATTCCTCTTATGACTTGGTCTCTGGCACCTATAATTTTCTATTGTATAGTTCTAGAATCTTGATCTCTAGCACTTACGATTATCATAACTTAGCAACAACTACGAGCCATTGAAACTTCATTGAGTTTCAAGCAGACCAGTGGTGATGTTAAAAGAGTCCAATGACATTAGTCTTTGATTAAATATTAAACTCGATAGTTTGAAATATATTTGCCAAGTAATTGATACACCGTGCAATTTTAAATGAGACTGCTCGTTGTGATTTATTTGCTTGCATGCCAAATATCTTTTGCTTATTTGAAATTGCTTATGATAGTTGCTCATGAGAGATGTCAAGAGACATGCTATCCAGCATTGTGTCTCTTTCTGCTGTTGGAAGTGCATGTGCATCTTATTAATGGTGGCTGTTGGTGTCTTTAATCGTGGTGGCAATGAAGTAGTGAATCCTTGAATGACTCAACTAACCTTTTGGTTTCTAGATTATGTGTGCTATTACACTTGCTATGAGCTGGTTTCTGGATTATGTGCTGCTGTTGTCAATGGTTCTGTGTGGGGACATCATTTTCTTTGCTTTCTTTTGGTTACATGTTTAGGTACTTATTGTGTTTGTTGTGTGAGCTGCTTTTGCATATGTTTAATTTTTGCTGCTCTTGTGGCCAGGTTTTGTGGTATTCTTGGGCATACTTATGCTCAATGTTTAGCTTCTTTCTATATTTATGTCCTCTTTCGATTTATCCAAATAAAATGAAAGATACCATAGAAAATGAATGATCGATATGTTTGATGTTAATTGGTGTTGCCTTTTTTCAATAACTAATCTGAAGGTACATGAAGTTAAGAGCCCGGTTGATCTGTTAAGAGCCATAGAAAATGACTAGTAAACATCTAGTAACCACAAATATGAATTATGTGGTTACTGTCCAATAACCACAGAATTCATATTTGTGGTTACTGGAATCCAACTAGTGTTTATTTGTATCATTGTCAAGAATTAATCTCTAATTGCTTTGAAGGTGTCTAATTTTTTGTCTCTCATACTGTTGATACGATGTGTAAGTTGATATGTGATTGTGGATATCTTGCTTAATTTTTTGGCTCTCAATTTTAATTTCAATCAATGTGCATGTTTTTTTAGATAAGTAAGGATGGTAAAGAGAGCACGAGAAGGAGCACGATACAGGCATTTGTGTAGACTACCAACGGTTTACACGTTCATGAATAACATTTCCGATAGCAAGAAAGATTTGTTAGCATTAACTGGGTTTGGTGCTTTTACGCTACTCTGCAATTGGATTAGGATTCCTGGGGGAGTTCGTCATGTGTTAAGGAAAATGGACGCAATTTCTAAACTTTCTGGATTTGGATCTGGCATAACATATGGTTATGCTCTAAGCCTAGAAATTAAATTAGAGAGTCCTATGTCACTCGTTCCTCTGGAAGCTAAAGAGTGTCCATTAGAAAAGGTTTGTTTTTATATCATAAACTACTAAATGAATGAGTGTTATAGCTATTGTCATTGTTCTTTATTTTTGGTTTTTGGATTCCAGTAACCACAAATATGAATTCTGTGGTTGCTGTCTAGTAACGACAGAATTCATATTTGTGGTTACTGGAATCCAACTAGTGTTTGTGCATATATGTGGTTTGTGACATATTTGAAAAACACAAAATGCTCACATTTCAATAACAACAGAATCACAACATCACCAAATGCTCACTAATCACAGAATGTTTTTGTTTATTTGATGTTGTAGGTCCCGGAGTACTTAGAATACTGTCAATACCAGCTTGAGGCATTCAAGAAATGCGTTAAAAAATTGAAGAAGAGAATTGATAATTATGATGATGAAGATGATGAAGGTGAAGAGAGTGATGATGATTATGAAGCGGAAGAAGAAGATGATGATAATGATGATGATGATGATGATGATGATGAAGAGAATGATGATGATGATGATGATGATGATGATGAAGAGGTTGATGATGGTGATGATGATACTATTCAAAAACGTGATGAAGAAACTGAAATGAGACGTGAAAAACGCTCAAAGATGAAGAATGATGGTAAAATTCCTAAGGTGCCTCATGCAAATGCGGAGGACAAACAACATAACAATAAGAATAGTACAAGTGGAAGCCAACAGATTTTGTGAAGAATTGAAAGCTAGGCTCTTGGAAAAAGGAGGGGGAATGCTAGAGGAAAAAAGAGGAAAGTGTAGGAAAACAATGTAATTTTATGTTATTAACCATTGCGCACTATTCTGTGGTTACTGGCCAGTAACCACAAATATTAAGTTTGTGGTTTTTGTTAGGATTATGCTACTTACCACGGTTAGGATTTATATGCTACTTACCACAGTTAGTATTGACCCGTACCACTTACCACGGTTAGGATTTATATGCTACTTTTGGATCAAAATCAACCATCAGTTTGAATTTGCTCTTGATTATAATTTGTTTGTTTAATTTTCATTATCATTCCTTTACATTTTATGTTCGTGATCTAAATTTCTTGTTTAAAAAAATGTCATTCTTCTTGTGGTTTTTGTTCTGGAATAGTCCCTTCTATTACAAAAATTATACTGATTTAATCAATCTTGTAACAAAAATTTAATGGTACAAAAAAGGAATCATATTAGTATAGTATTTGTAATTGTATTATAATGGATCCTTTCGGATGAAAAAAATGCTAGAGACAACATTGGTATTATACTACTAGACTTATGGCAAGTTGCAATTCTCTCAAATGTGGGCATCTTTGGTTGGCGATTGTTGTTTGATAAACTTCAAACCCGTGATAACCTTGTTTCTAGAGGGGTTCTTCACGGATCTCACGATACATGATGTCACTTTGTTTTGAGATGGAGGAAGCCTCGTTTCACCTCTTCTTTCGGTGCAAGATATCTAGCCATAGAAAATGACTAGTAAACATCTAGTAACCACAAATATGAAATTTGTGGTTAGTGGACAGCAACCACAGAATGCATATTTGTGGTTACTGGAATCAAAAAACCAAAAATAAAGAAGAAAATGCAGAAACATAATCTCAGTAGACCAAAAACAAAACAAAACCAAAACTATAGGTCATTTAAAAGAGTTTTGATATGAAGAAAACTCAAAGTCAAAGGAAAAATATGCACTATGGCACCTATCACAAGTTATTGCCATGATCAATTTGGATACTTTCTCAACAGCAGAGAAACAAGAATCATGAGAAGATGGGGGCAGAAGCAGAAACAACTATGGCGCTAGCAACGACGGACGGACGGGTGATGGCGGCACTGCTATCTTGCTCTCTAAATCTCAGACTGCTTCTGAATTTCAATCGCCTTCTTGCATTGCTGTTTCCAAATTAGATGTCTCTTCTCTGATTGAGACATAAACCTGATCTTGCTCTTGCATGGGTTTTGACGCACCTTTATCTTTTTACCTGGATATTCTACTTCATCTTCTTCAACTGTAACGTTCAGCAAACACTAACATATATAAGAATGACATCGTAAAAGTTAAGAGAAAATTATTTTATCTAAAAATAAACTTGAAAGAAATGGCAATTCAATGTGAAACAAGAACATAATCAAACACTAGTTGGATTCCAGTAACCACAAATATGAATTTTGTGGTTACTGGACAACAACCACAAAATACATATATGTGGTTACTGGAACAGAAGTGAAACAACAACCCTTCCACCAAGAAATTCTGTTGCTGGGAACCTGCATATGCTGAAATATTTTCTTTTTCCAGATAAATCTCTCATCAAATTTCCACCACAAATTGGACGGTGGCCAAAGAGAGAAGTTGCAGCAATTGAATCAACCATTTTCTTTACCTCTAACCCTAACTAAATTGAATCAAATTTTGATGGCAAAGAGCCTTCAAAGGTCAAATGAGTTAGTTACACAATAGAAGGAGCCAATTTCACTTAGAATAGAACTAACCAACGAAAGATTCAATATTGAATTTCAACCACGAATTCAGGGCACAAACTATTATCTGGAAAAGAACATCATCTTAGAAGCAAAACGACAAAGAGAAGCAGAGTTTTACGGAACAAAACTCTGGAGCTTACGGAAGAAAACGACAAAGATGTATACTGGCGGAACAAAACTTACGGAAGTGAAGACGTTGCCGAAACTTTGCGGTGGTGCGGCATGCGTGACAGAGAGAGGAAGAAAACACCGGTGCGCGACGGAGAGAGGAAAAAAACGCTGGTGCGGCATGGTGGTTGCCGTTGAAAGGATGGTGTGCGATGAAGAGAGTTGTGCGCGATACTATGGAGGGATAGAGGAATATGGGGTGTAAAATTACCTAGATACCCTCCTTAATTGATGGCCTTTGGATCAGATTTCACCCAAAAAATACAGATCTAATGACTGATACTAATTTAGTAATTAAAACTAAAGATTTCCTTGGTTACCTAAATCACTCTCTTTCCCGTGACTCATGAGACTCACTCATATTCAAATATTAAACTTTAATACCAAAAAATTATAGAATGATACCCACCGAAGTGTATTTTTCCTCACACTCATAAGATTTACTCAAAACTCTGTTTTTCCTTTTCACTCTCAAAAACTCTCACTTAAACTCTACGCAATCCTTCTTCAGCTCTACACCCCGTGTGAATAACTTTACCTACCATCAATTTTGTTTTAAAAAGTTAACATGCCTGAATAAATTAAAAATAAAAGTAAGAACACTTGCACTTTCACATTAACACGTGTTTTTTACCGTAAGGTTAACACGTATGGTTGAAGAGTATTTTTAGTAAATTTATTATTGATAAATTTTATGTGATATATAATATGCACGATATAGATACTATTGTGATTTTAATATCTATTGTTTTTATTTTATTATTTACTTGATTGAATCATTATTTAATACTCTCTCCGTTCCTAAACTTTGGTCCTTTTGGTCTTTCTTTTTTGTTCCAAAACTTTGGTTATTTTGAGATACCGATGTACAATTTACTTAATTTTTCCAAGTTTACCCTTTATCTTTAATTAATTGTCACTATTCACAATATTATCTCATTTGGATTTCCAAGTTAGTGGACTTCTTGAAGCCAATTAGAGTGTGACTTTATTGATTTATTGTTTTCTTTTCTCTTTCCAATAATTCCAAAAAAATAAAATACAAATTGGGTATTAATGCTACAAAGGGGCACTTCAGTAATTAGGTATTGCAAATTTATGATTTCTTAATTTGTGTGAAACACTCCAAAAGGACCAAAATTTAGGAACGGAGGGAGTATTTGATATTAAGTAAGTAACAATGCTTAACCATCAATGGAAGAAGTATCATGCTTAACAACCATTGATAGAAGCTAGAACATCAAGAGATCGTCATTACTGGTAATATAAAGTAAAAGAAAGAACGAGTTCTGGATCTTGTAATGCACGGAGAAACCTCAAAATAGTTGGAGATTCAAGATAAAAACGAAAAAGAAATGACTTATATTCAGGCAGTGGCGGCATTGGCGGACCTACCTATGTTTGAGGGGGTTCAAGTGAACCCCCTGAAAAAATATATTTTGCATCTACCGAAAAATATATTTTGCACCCAAGTTCTTAGTTTTGCACCAAAATTTCTAATTTTGCAACACTCTAATGTACCACACTCACACAATCACTCACACTCTTATATTTTATTTTAAAAAAGCTCATGTTCGAAATTTTGGGTGTGGCAAAAGCTCAGCTGGGAGGGGAGCACCACACAAGCAGGCAAAGCCGGGTATACCGATGGCCAGCCAGGTCCCCCGGACGAGAATAGTCACCGACAAAGCCGGTGAATACTACGCACCAGTAATAGGGTAACAAAAAAAGTCTATTTAATTTGAATTTGTTTTGTATTTTTTGAATATATTGATTTTTTAGTGCTATTTAATTTGTATTTAGGAACTTATTAGTGCTATTTAATTTGTGTTGGTCTAGTACAACACAAGTTGAACCTGATAAAGTATTCTTTTGAAGCTGACACTAGTTTTGCCGGTTGCAAAAGCAACTGCAGAAAGAGCTTTCTCTGCTATGAATATTGTGAAGAATAGGTTGCGTAACCGGATGGGGGATACATGGATGAACGTCGACTGTTTGGTGACATACATTGAGAGTGATGTATTCAATAAAATTGACCGAGCTTATTATTCAACGATTTCATAATATGAAATCACGTAGAGGACAATTATGAAATGTATAATTTATTTATTTAAATATATTATAGTTGTTTTTAATTATATTTTTAGAAAATTATGTATTTAAAAAATTTGACACCCCTGAACCCGGGGTTTTTGGCTATTTTACTCTCCCAATTTAGTAATTTTATATGATTTTTTATTGCACTAATTGTCCAAAAATTGTGGATTGTGCAATTTCAGTCATCCATTTTCTCTAAATCCAAGTTTTTGGGTATCAAAAAGTGCCAATAATTCGTAATTTTGAGGAACTAAAAGTTTTTATATTGCATTGATGTTTTGATATGGTAGCTTGCACATGTGTACATCTCTCTTATGTGTTTGCATGTATTAGGTTGAAGTATTTATTATTATTATTATTATTATTATTATTATGACATTTAGCTTTTTTGAAGAAATTATGACATTTTGCTAAAAAAGCGTTTGATAAATTTCTACATTAACTAAAGGGGAAAGGGAAAGTAAAGTGGTGAAATTCACTGATCAAATACAATTTTGCATTTGCTTCATTAATTTAAACCTACGAAACAAGAATCACAATGCAATATCACAATCCAAAATTTGTCAACATTTGATTATCTCTAATGGCAATTCAAACAAGAAGAGTCAGACAAACTAAAAAAGTAAAAGAAAAAGAACATAAACGATATATGAAACTCCTAAGACTATATCTATGTTTCA
Organism: Astragalus glycyphyllos; assembly: GCA_963573325.1. NCBI lineage: Eukaryota > Viridiplantae > Streptophyta > Magnoliopsida > Fabales > Fabaceae > Astragalus > Astragalus glycyphyllos. The sequence goes on along the minus strand of OY754308.1, from coordinate 57,540,741 downwards.
TCTAGATATACTCTGAAATGCCACCCAAAAAAAAGATAGTTAATTTACCCTCATAAACCAAAATCAATCTCTTTGATACCCAGCTGAAGTCAGAAATAACTCAACATCCCATCACAGTGCAATTCTGCACCAATTTTCCTGAATACCATCTCCCAAGCAAGTTCCATTGTGGTGCAGCTTCGTCTACTACCCAAGCATAAACTTCAATAAAACCATTGAAATTAAAGTTACACCCTGTAATGACAATCAGCTTATCTCCACATGCCTGAAACACCATTCCCCAACCATACATTGAGTTTGTTTGATTTGGAAGTCTTCCAATAGAGACCCATGTGTTACACTCTCTTTAACATACCTCTTTAATTCCATCATTGCAAGATCAGCAGCATACAACACATTATTCACAACAGCAATAAAAGGTGGTGACTCATACATCCCTTCATTTCGTATATGAAACATGTTTGGTATTTGGCGCCACTTTCTTGACTTTAAATCAAACTCCTCACAACATGATAGCTTTTTTTTCCTGTCAACTCCAATACCACCAATGACATAAAATTTCCCATCCATAAACACACAGAACACATTTTCCTTGGTGTGTTCAAATTCGGGAGAGTCTCCCATTTTCCTATATCTGAGTTATAAAGCTCGACAGCACTCGAGATTTTGCCACTCGGATGACTACCACCTGCACAAGTTTCTCTGTTATTGAATACAAATCGTATATAGAATACAATATTTTGTTGTTCAAAAAAAAATTACTACCTCCGATTATCCCAATTTCTCCAATGCTGGCCGAACCAAACAAGGATCTAGGAGTCTTCATTCTTTCACCTACTGACCATGAATTTGTGAGAAGGCTATATTTGTAAATTGCAGGAGCCCCTATTTCCCTTCCAAAAACAAGAACTTCTGTACCAACTGCCAATGACTCCTTATTTGAAAACCTAAAACATTCTCCACCAATTATGTTAGGCAATTGCATCCAACGACGACGATTTGGATCAAATGCCTTCCATTCAATGGTACTACAGAAGACATAAATCCAATGTTCAACTATCCCCATTTTCCTCCTTAATTGATATAGTTCTCCAGTTCGAACCAGTGATCGAAAATTTCGGTTCAATGTGGCAATTAAGCCATACTCAGACCTTGATAATCGAAGGAGACAATGGATTGAGATATCTCGACCAAGCTTGTGAATTAACGAGTTCGAGATGTCATTCATCTCCTTCTCCTCTTCTTTGAGATCATTTGAAAGAAGAGAAGGTTTTTCTTCTACTTGTAGTTCTAGTTGCCTCTTCGTGTAGTTGGAGTACATCATCAAGACCTAGAAAAGAAAAATGAATGTTTTTCAAAATCAAATACTCACATGTAGGAAGAAAATTGAGGGATTTTGGAATTCTGATAAACAAAATTCAATCCAAATGACAACATGCATATCTAAATTCAAGAACGACGATTGTGTCATATATTTTTTTTCCATAACAAATAAAAACACTTATAATTTATATTGGTATATCAGTTGCAATTAAGTTACTCTTTTTCTACGCCAATTTTTCTACTTGAAATTCGGTAACCAGACAAATGATGGTCATGTAGAAAACAAAAACTCAAAGAAGCAAAAATAGAACCAAATAAAACAAAGATAAGAGACTCGGCAAAATACCTTACGAATTTGAAAAGAGAAACTAGGAAGCTGAACTGTATCTACCAAAGAGTTACAACTTCACCATACACAACTACAGATTCTCTGTAAGTTGTGTTGTGTGTGAGAGAGATGCTCATGGTGTATATGTCAGTAGTAACGTTTATTTATAGTACAAAAGTCAATTATTTTTATGACATGTTCGTTACTGATTAGTAGTGTTTTTTTATTAATTTAGATGAAATGACAAATATGCACCACACATATACACTATCAAGGCTAACATCCAAGTTTAAATTCAGGAGCCGACGTTCTCATGTTGCTGAAATTTACAAGACAACTAACCGTGGGGTCCTTGCTAACTAATAGTGTAAAAAATCTTGATACGTCTTTTTTATCATATTCATAGCATTGCAAAGTACAAACGTGAAAAGGATGGGATTGCGTCTCTGAGTGCACTCAAAATGATAACAACCGTTTTATGCACGCTTTTCGAGCTTGTTGCATTGCATAGCAGTTTTTCTCTTTATTTTTTAGTGTTTATTTTATTTTTTCTGTCTTTCCTCAATTAATTTTCCTTCTTACCCACCTCAGCAGCAATGCTATCTTATTTATTATTCTTTGTCTTTGTCTTCACTTATTTACAATTTTGTTTTAAAAAAATTTCATTATTAGTACTATATTTCTCAAGTTTCAACCATTAATAAATATGAGTAAATGTGACGTTTGAAAACTGACGTTTTTATTATTAATTGAGCTAATAACATACTCTCTCTGGTCCACAATATAAGAGAAAAAATGTGAGTTTTGTTGGTCCACAATATAAGAAATAAACACAATTTTTAAGGTTTTTACCCCTATTTAAGTGTAGTTAAAAATGATGTCATTAATAAGGAGTGTAAATCAGCATTTAATGCAAAGGATAATCTTGGAAAGTAGATAAACTTTTAGCCTTATTAAATGATAATAGGTTGTTTCAATATCATTCTTTGGTTTGTGTAATGTTGTTTTTTTCTCTTATATTGTGAACCGGAGGGAGTATTTACTAATAGGAGTAACGTTTACCCCATTTCACATTAAATTCATTTTTGCTTTTAAATTTGTATTTAATGACGGAACTCATACATTAGTTTATCATGAATATTGTTATAATATTAATAATAATAATAATTTTAATTTGGTCAAAATAATAAAAATAATAATAATAATTCTTTCTAAGCAACCCAGGGGGTGTGGTTGAGCGGATGGGGCTCATCAGCGATTGGATTAGTCACTGCGTTCGGCGGTGGATACCCTCGTATAGACCAAAAAAAATCTTTCTAAGAATCTCTCACACTAAAATTTTTATTAACTACCAATATGGTGTAGTACAAATGCTAGATGTTTAGGCCATTTAATCATATATATGGTAAAAGGTTCTATCCATAGACCATAGCTAGTGCATTTGGAAAAGCACCCAGTGGGAGTGGTCTACCCTTTAAATGAAATTCAATACATAGGGATAACTTGGTTTTAAAAAAAAATTATTAACTATTTACAAGATGAAAATATTAAATAGATGGGAGAATTCCTTCAATATTGTAACCAACATGTTGGTCCAGTGACAGAAACTACCATGGGATACGGGGGTCGACGTAGTATTCTCAAGTTCGAAATTTGCTCCTAAACACATGGTGAGATTGATCTTTTGTTGAAAACATTGGGGCACTTCAAAGGTAACCGAAAGTTGTCCGAAACAAAGAAAGAATTCACTCTATATATGTATTAGAATTAGAAATTAATACTATATTTACTAATCCCTCTTTCTTATTTAATGCATGTGCTAATGTTTACAATTTACAAACTAAAATTAAAAAATATATATTAACATTCGAAGAATTTTCAAGTTTCCGTCAAAAACATCTTAAAAGAAAAGTTTCGGTCAACAATATTCCTAGTAAAAAAGGTTTGTAAATTTCAAGTTTTAAGAGGTACACATAGTTGAGTGAAAGAGACATTGTTGGTGAAAATATATGTGTATGGGGTTTGAACCCGGCTCACCCCTCTCCTCTAACTACTAACACACTAATTTCTAACCACTTTGCCTGTAAAAAAAAAGTTTTAACAGGTACACGTCAATTCTCTTCATATATTTACAATTTTTTTTATAGCATGATACATTTAAAAAATAAAAAAGCTAGGTTTTGTAGTTAAAACAAAAAACAGGTTTTACGTATGAACCAAAGAATGACAAAAATGACCTCCCCCCCCCCCCAAAATTATTTCTTATCGTAACTTTCGTATTTCCTATAGAAGAAGTGCTTCCGGGAGTTTATTTCTTTATGAGATGATAATTGCTAACTTACATATTGAAGAGACATAAGAGAATAAATGTTAACAAAATTTTAAGATTAAAGAATTCATAAAATACTAAGCTACATTTATACCCATCACATTAAATGTTACCAAGTAAAAATGTAAGTCTTTTTAGTCTAAATAAAAGCGTGTAGGTTGCTAGCATATACATTCATGTTTTCAAATGTGTGTAAGTTAATAAAATATATTTTAATTCAACAAATATACAGGTGCTACCGATATTTTAATGCACATAAAAATACTAATGAAATAAAAACAGAATGAATTTACTATAAATTTTCCAATTTTTTTAAAGCTCCTCCCTTGAATAAACATGTTATTATTTGTTACATAGTTAATATAAATTATTGCACAACTTATTTTACTATGATAGTAGACATTTTTTAGTTTGGCAAATTTTAATATTTCAAAAAAAAACTAAACTTTTTTTTTTGATGAAAATGCATACAAAATATTATTGTAGTAAAAAAGAAAATGAATTTCCTATAGAATATTTTAATAATACAATTTTTTCTAAGCTAAAAAATTTATATAATATATTGATTTAAATACATAATTTATCCCTGCAAATATTTGCTTTTTCAGGTTTTGTCCCTATAAAATAAAGAAATTGATCTTTGTTCTTATAAATATATCACATTTTTGCAAGAATTATGAAAATTCATGCTTTTGGCATGAAACTTTAGTCACTAACAAAACAACATGCCGCTTACAAGAATGTTGTTATGCTAAAGTGGGTATTTTTATACAAGTCTCATATCTAGTAGTGTGTAGAGAAGGAAGAAATAGAGAGTTATTATATTTTTGGTTTAAATATGTTTTTCGTCCCTGCAAATATAGCTGTTTTTCAAATAATTCCCTGCAAAATTATTATTTTTAAATATGTCCTTGTAAAATAATTTTTTTTAATTATACCCTTCTGTTAGTAAAATGTTACAAAAAAGATGATGTGTCTAACAGAATGCTGAGGTGTTTTTTTTTTCATTTCTAACTTTTTATTGGCATATGAGGTGGATGCCAACTCACTTTGTGCCTTCGTGTTCCTGCTTCCTCCCCCTCTCCTCTCTAAAACAAATCAGAAGCATGAAACTAAGAGGGAAAACAATAGAAATCACAAAGAGGATTGAAACTGTGAGAAATCCATAAAAGTGAAGCGATAATCAGCGACCCAAATAGTCAAAACCAACTAAAATCCGCAGCTTGGCAAAGCCCAAATCGAAGAAGTGCCCAGAAAGCCTAAAAAGAAAGCAACTTGAAGAAATCTTTACGAAATGGCCAACAATGGAGCAAATAATTCCAAAACCAAGTAAACGGGAAACAAGTATCAAACTAAAACAAAAAAAAAATCCATTGAATTTGATCATGAAGTTCAATTCATAACATAAATCTATCGCTGTTTACCTTGGATTTTGGTAAACACCGCTAGTTTGAAATTGCTTCTGCTTGCAGGATCAACTAGTAAATCCTAAGACCGTTTGTGTTTAAAGTTTTTCCAGAATTGCGCGTTTAAAAGTAAAAAGAAGAAGATAACCGTCGATTTCTCCGCGAAACCGTCGAATTACTCCAAATGAGGGAGGATAAAACAAAGAGAAAATTTGCATGAAACGTAAAGAAAAGGAAAATTAAAATTGCATTAATTTAAAGGGGTGGTGCACAAGATCATACATGCGTTTCTTGTACTCGTTTCTCAGTGCGTGTCGGTACTTTGAGCGTGGGAACTTGGTATGAGAGATTGTGACCCGTTTTTCTACGAGAAACTACTATTTATACAAATAGAAAATAACTGTACAAAGTTTTAAAAATGTAACTGCTACGTGCTCTTGGTAACGGTTACTTGATCCTACTTCGACATCAGCCTCCAACTCCTTCTTGTCGAAATATCTGTCTTCAGCTTCTTCGACTTAGCCAAATCTGAGGTCGAAATCTACTTGATGTAACTTGATAGCTTAATTCATTTCAGTGTCGAAATTGATACTTGTCTCTTGAAATACAAGGTCAAACTTTAAAAATAAATCAAACCTCGTTGACTGCATTTAATTTAGCCTGTCGAAATTACAGGCTAACAAATTGCCCCCTCAAAAATGTCTTTTTCGACAGGAGCTATGTGAATGGCAGAAAAGAGTATTTTTGAAAATCCTTCTTCAGTCGAAGTAATGACGAAAACACTTGGGTTTTACTACTTAGATTTGAGATAGATCTTCTAAGGAAATTTATTTTTCCTAGTAATGACTGCAGTTCTTTTTTGGTCGAAGGAGCTTTCGTCTTGTTTTGATTGATTTCAATGCCTTTTTATGTACAACGAAACCCAAAAAGTCATCTGCACGAACACAGAAGGCACATTTGATTGGATTCATTTTCAATCCATATTTTCTCATTCTTTCGAATGATTGTCGGAGATGGTCTATATGACCATTTCCTGAAGCAGATTTAATAACAATGTCATCTATGTAAACTTGCATAAATTTTTTCAATAAAATCATGAAACATAGAATTCATTGCCCTTTGGTACGTTGCCCCAGCATTTTTAAGGCCAAATGGCATTACAACCCATTCATAGACCCCCAATGCCTCTGGGCATCGAAATGCTGTTTTTGACGTATCTTCTTCAGCAATATATATTTGGTTATATCCAGAATAACCATCAAGCATGCTTAGGTATTCGTAACCTGCAGCTGAATCTACTAGCATTTTTGCCACTGGCATGGCATACTCATCTTTAGGTGTAGCATTATTTAAATCTCTAAAATCTATACACACCCTAAGTGTACCATTTTTCTTAATTACAGGCACTATATTAGCAAGCCCTTCGACATACCTGGCAGTTCTGATGAACTTGCTCTTCAGTAACCTTTCTATTTCTACCTTGATCTTTACCAAGATTTCTGGTGCAAATCTTCTTGGCGTCTACTTCACTGGCTTCTTTCCTGGTCGAATTGGTAGTCTGATTTCAACAACTTCTCGACTCAACCCTGGCATTTCATTGTAATCCCATGCAAAGCAGTCTTTGTACTCCTTCGGCAATTCAACAATCTGCGCCTTCAACTCTTGATCAATCTTAGCACTAATGTATGTTGGCCTTTTTATTGAGCCATCTCCCAAATCAATTTCATCTAAGGGATCTTGTGCTTGGATCTTTTTGGTTGAACCCATTGGATCTTTTTCAAAACCTAAAGGCTCGTCATCATAGACGCAATCAAGCCTCTGGTTTTCGACAATGTTGTCTTTATTTTTATCTTCAGCGGCTTCATCAACTAATTGTTGTTGTAAGTCAGGTTCTAAAACCGCTTTTTGCTTATTTTCGGCCACATAGGCCGTAATCCTATCCCATACAGTGGTATTATCCATAAATAACTATTTATGGTCCTTCCCACCCTATAGGCTTGACATAGCCTTGTGGGTAGTTGTCTTCGTCAATGACCTCTCTATCCCAAATAAATCCATAGTTGGGATCAAGAATCACTGAGATCCTCACATTATCTCTGCTTTCATAACCATGTTCAGAGGAAATGCATGGCGCAATGCTCGCCAGTTTCTTGTCGAAGGTTTTCTTGGTGATAGTATTCACTTCAGCCTTGAAATAACTTTGATCACCCTCAATGTTTTCAACTAGGCCATCTTCTCTCCAAATAATGAGCCTCTGGTGAACTGTCGAAGGAATTGCCCCCACAGCATGGATCCATTCCCTTCCCAACAGCATATTATAATTTGCCTTGGTTGAAATCACCATAAACATAGTTGGCCTTCTAATGCTTCCAACAGAAAGGTCAACTTCAATGGCTCCAAGAGAGTGGCCACTTTTACCTTCATAGTTGGTAAGGATTACGTTGTGTGTTTTCAGATACGTTTCACACTTCCCAATCCTCTTCAGCATATGTTGTGGCATCAGGTTCACAGCAGCACCACCATCAACCAAGATCTTGCTTACCCCAACATTGTTCACCTTTGCTTGGATATACAAAGGTTTGAGATGATTCCTCATCCCACAATCAGGTCTCTCAAAGACAGCGTGTTGTTCTTCCACACAACCATTCTTGAGGACATAGTAACAGATGGGTTTGTAAGTGGTTTCTTCGTCGAAATCCTCTTCGACGTCGTTTACTTCCGAAACCACGTCATACTCAATCAGGAGGATTGAGACTACACCACACAAGACGTCGAACTCTGACCCAGAATCAGCGAAATCTAAGCCTATTTCTTCATCTATGTTGAGACCCTCTTTGATCACTGAAAGTGGTGGAAATATCCTTTCAGTAGCTGGCTTTCTAGCCATTTCAAGAGACTTTTAAGGTGTTTGTTTGCATTTCTCTTTGTTGGAATTTTCCATCTTGCCTGCAGCAGCAGCTTTCTTCTGGCGTTGATATCTACGCTATTGAGTTCTCGTCATAGGGTTCTTCCCTTTGTAATTATTGTTATAGGCATACTTGTTAGATTCAGTTGCCTTATTTTGGTTAGTAGCACTAGTGCTGCCCCTGACCAATTTTGCCGGTTCTTGTTGATTTCCAACATCCTTTCCAGCATAATACACTGCGTAATACCCAGTGCTCTTTCCACCAGAATGCACCCTTTTCTCGACAGGTGACTTTGCTGGAGGAACATAAGTCCTAATCTGACCTTTCTGAGGATTCCTTGTCGAAGTAAACTTATATTGGATCCCTCTGTCATTGTAACTGAACTTTGGCCTTTTGTCGACCCATTTTCCTTTGCGTTTCAGTTGAGGCTTAAATCCTTCAAAACTCTTAGCAGAATATTTGTCGAAGACAACACTGCACCTTGGGCAAAGCATAACTTCAGTGTTATTGATCTTACAGCGATTGAGGAAGTCAATCAATTCCTCTTCAGCCCTTGGATACACTACCTTCATCTTCTCAGCATATTGGTGTTCAGTAACCATTTCGACACCTACCTTGTCGACAACTTCTTCTATTTTGGCATTTTCTGCAATAACCTGTGACCTCAACCACATTGAGATCAACTTCAACCAGCAATGCATCAGCTGTTGGCAAAGGATCAGTATCAATCTTCATTGGTGGCTTAGATTTGTCACCAAATTTCAGCCTTCCTTCGTTGATAGCATTTTGAACCAAATCCCTGAAAATGACACAACGGGAAGTGTTATGACCTAAGAAACCATGAAACTTACAAAAGCCTCTTTTCTGTCGTTGTTCTAATGGTGGAATCTTTAGGCCTTTAGGCATTAAGATTTGACCATCAGCCACAAGCAGATCAAATATTTCGTCACATTTAGATACATCATAAGTGTAAGTTTTTGCGACAAATTTATCATTCTTAGGTTCCACAAGATTTTTTCCATTAGAAGGTTTTAACAATTTGCAAGTATAAGGAGGTCCTGGTTTTAGTTCTGCAATGTTGACCTCTTCTTCGACATCTTCATAAGATATATCGTATTCTTGGTCACTGTCATTAGCTTCGACATAAGCAAGCTTTTCTTTTTTACTTTGGAATCTACCAGTTCTGGCTTTTTCGGCTTTGAGTCTTTCGACTTGTCAAACTCTATTAGCCAATTGTGCCATATCTCTTAAATGTAGTGTGTCTAGTTTCTTTCTTATAGTATAATCTAGACCACCAGCAGCCATTTCGACTAACTCATGCTCAGGCACTTGGGTAAAACACCTTGCTTTGAGTAGTCTAAATCTATTGAGATAATCATCAACAGATTCTGCCCCCTTGCGTCGAACGCTAGCTAGTTCTTTAAGACTAATTTTGCATTGGCCCATATAGAACTGCTCATGGAAGGCCTTTTCTAATTGATTCCAATTAAAAATTGAATTTGGAGGCAGTGTAGTGAACCATGTGAAGGCATTCTTAGTTAGAGAATTTGGAAAGTATTTCATCCTTAAATTCTCATTGTGTGCTAGATCGCCAGCCTCAGTCAAATAACGAGCCACGTGTTCGACGGTAGATTCACTGGTTTCTCCAGCGAACTTTGTGAACTTGGGAATTTTCCATCCCCTAGGCAGCTCTGTTTGTAAGGTGTATTCTGACAAGGGCGACACAAAATTAGGCCTATGTAAACCAAATTCAAGGCCATTCTGGGCTAAAATAGTTTCGACCATATTAGCCAGATTGTTTTGTGCTCCAAAATTGTTTTGTTGCACTTGTCTGACCACTTCGTCAGCATTTTGGTTTCTATTCACCAACACAACTTCAGGGATTGCCTCTATCTTCATAGGCTCTTCGACAATTTGTTGTTGTCCTTGGTTTCCCTGATTCATAGGTATTGGAATGTTAGGTCTTTCAACAGGTACTTCGACAGGCCTGACATTCTGAATTTGGGGAATTTGCTGGTGATGTATGGGTGGAGTACCAAAGAAATCAGCAATTCTTCCCATTTGTGTTGCCAACATTTGGTAACTGTTATTAGTGTTTTGTATCAGAGGATTAAACACAGTACCAATTTGTTGTGTTAACATATTGACCATATCATGATTGCTATCATCCATTTGTTGTCTTAATGCCAACAAAGATGTTGTAGTCAAATTAGTTTGGGCATTTCGACTATGGATGCCCTCCGTCGAACTATGAATAGGAGAATACCCTGTACTTGCATTTTCTGCAAATGTAGACGAATTTGTCTGAAGGCCTGCCATCAATGCTGTTGACATGCCATACGGTAAAGCCCTTCCACTCATAGTAAATGGCATATTTCCAATCATTGGATTTGCCATCAAAGGACTCATTGGTCCTACTATTGATGGCACAGAAGCCATTGTATTAACATTTGTTAATGCTGCAGTGGTCATCATTGACACAGGAGTAATTATGGGAGAAGTTATAGCGATTACTCCCATTGTTGTCGAAGAAGGCATAGCGACGGTTATGCCTGCGACATTTGCAGCGTTAACGTCACTAACTGACGCTTGTTCTTGTGTACTTTGTGCATTTGATGCAGAAGCATTACTTGTACTAGAGTGTGCCATCTCTGGAAGATATTTACCACTCCTTAATTGCATGTACAGACAAACACAAAGATTAAGAATTTAACGAAAAACTTTTAAAATTAGCACAAATGTCCCACTGGGCGTGCCAATTTGTTTACCTTGGATTTTGGTAAACACCGCTAGTTTGAAATTGCTTCTGCTTGCAGGATCAACTAGTAAATCCTAAGACCGTTTGTGTTTAAAGTTTTTCCAGAATTGCGCGTTTAAAAGTAAAAAGAAGAAGATAACCGTCGATTTCTCCGCGAAACCGTCGAATTACTCCAAATGAGGGAGGATAAAACAAAGAGAAAATTTGCATGAAACGTAAAGAAAAGGAAAATTAAAATTGCATTAATTTAAAGGGGTGGTGCACAAGATCATACATGCGTTCCTTGTACTCGTTTCTCAGTGCGTGTCGGTACTTTGAGCGTGGGAACTTGGTATGAGAGATTGTGACCCGTTTTTCCTATGAGAAACTACTATTTATACAAATAGAAAATAACTGTACAAAAGTTTAAAAAATGTAACTGCTACGTGCTCTTGGTAACGGTTACTTGATCCTACTTCGACATCAGCCTCCAACTCCTTCTTGTCGAAATATCTGTGTTTAGCTTCTTCGACTTAGCCAAATCTGAGGTCGAAATCTACTTGATGTAACTTGATAGCTTAATTCATTTCAGTGTCGAAATTGATACTTGTCTCTTGAAATACAAGGTCAAACTTTAAAAATAAATCAAACCTCGTTGACTGCATTTAATTTAGCCTGTCGAAATTACAGGCTAACAATCGCATAGCAAATTCATTCAAAATCCATATATTGCCTAAAAAGTTAAACTTGGTTAATAATTGGTACATAGCAGATCCAATCCATCAGTTTAAACATCACCAAACCATCCCACTTACAACTATTCCTTCCTCAATTTCTGGGTTCTGCATTCCTTCTGCCGTAAAGTTTGTTATCTGAATTGGAAAGTGAATCGGCGGCCATTTAACAACACATTTGGGAGAAATCGGGTTTCACGTTTTGGGAGAAATGGGGTTTCACGGTTTATGCCATTTAACCTCGATTCCTTGATTTTAATGGTGCTTCAGTCAAGCCGTCTCTGATTCTCCTAACCTTCAGTTTTAGGATTTGGGAGAAATGGGGTTTCATGTCAGCGAGAGCCGAGAGAGAGAGAACAGCGAGAGGGGGAGAGAGTAATTTTAGCAATTAATCTAGTCAGCAAATTTAAATAAAAGAAAAACAAAAAGTAATGACATGTAAACTCAAATAAGGCTTGGTCAATGGCAACATGTAACTCTGTTAGCCACATCAGCGGATGGCTAACAGAAACTTAACAGAAGGGCATATTTAAAACAAAAATATTTTGCAGGGACTTATTTAACAAAAATATTTTTGCAATGACTTATTTGAAAAACAGCTATATTTGCAGGGACAAAAAACATATTTAAACCTATATTTTTTTATCAAAATAGAGAGTTATTATATATGTGTAGCGACCGAAAAATCCGAAGGAGGGATCCTTCGAGGTCTCAGATGAAGCCGCCATCAAAGTTTAGGATTAAGGGGCAAACGTTGATAAATCCCCTATAAAGGTCTACGAACCAAATATGGGCTCGGGAGTCGGTTATGCGCGGGAAAGGTACTAGCACCCTACGACATCCTTCCTAAGGAAGGTTACCTTTTAACTAAATGTACAAACAAATGTTAATTTAAAATATATTCATTTTTACCCTTTTGCAAATCAAAATAAAAAGATTTAACAGTTAGTTGTTTTTTTTTGGTCATTTTCTTGAGAAATAAGGAAGAAATAAATTAGAAAAGAAACTTAAAAAATGGTTTTATTAGTGCAATTGACAGAGGTCGGCCGCCCTCTGCTCCTACGTATCTCCTGGTAGAGAATCAAATCACACGTAGTTCTTGGTAGAAAATATTTGTGTGTTGAGTGTTTTTTATTTATGAGAAATAATTTTGATGAGTAACCAAAGGGATGTTACGGGTGTAAATAAAAGGGGTGCAAGTTGGAAATTCTATTTCTTAGTAAACCGATTTCCGTTTTTTGTTTTTAAATAAAAGAAAAAATTTTAATTAAGAAAGAAAAAAAAGGGCGTGGATTAGAATGAATAAAGGATTAGAATAAAGTGAGCCTAGCCCATACATCACTAAGTGCAGAAACAAAACAATTAAGCTCAATTTGGGTCCAACATATCCTCCCTCAAACTGAATTTGTTCAGTGAACCAGTGTTGCATCAGAAGCAGATTCTGTTCATCACTTCGCGCTGCATCAAATTCAGTTTGATATGATGTTGTTCACACTCTGCACTCCTAGCATTCCCCTGAGTTTCTGAAAACTTTCAAACTTTAGAGGCTTTGTCATAATGTCTGCGACTTGATCCTGTGTGCAGCAATGCTGCAATTTAATTTCTTCCCTCTTAGCCAACTCATGCAGGAAGTGGAATCTAATATCTATATGCTTTCTCCTCCCATGTAAAATGGGATTCTTTGACAACTTTATGGTGGAGTTATTGTCACATAGTATCACAGTTTTCCCTACTTGAGAGTGTCCTAGTTTCTCCATGATTCTTCTAAGCCAAATGGCTTGACAGGCACATATAGCAGCAGCAACGAACTCTGCTTCAGTAGTAGACAGAGTTACAATGGGTTGCTTCTTGGAAGACCATGCAGTAGCTCCATTTCCTAGGATAAAAGCATATCCTGAAGTGCTTCTTTTGTCATCCATGTCACCTGCGAAATCACTGTCAGTATAACACAACAATTCATTCACTTCTGGCCTGGTGTACAGTATGCCCAAATCTACAGTTCCCTTTAGGTATCTCATCACTCTTTTTGCTGCTTGCATGTGTAACTCAGTAGGACATTCCATGAATCTGCTTATGAGAGCAACAGAGTAAATGATGTCTGGTCTTGTTGCTGTGAGGTACATTAGGCTACCCACAATTTGCTTGTAATAGGTTGCATCAACCTTAGCACCATCTCCTTGCTTTGTGAGTTTAAAGCCTGGCACAACAGGCACAGTTACAGGCTTGCAGTTGTTCATACCAAATCTGCTTAGCACTTCATTTGCATGTTTGGTTTGGCATATGAATATTCCTTGTGTATTCTATATTACTTCAACTCCTAAGAAGTACGTCATCTTACCAAGGTCAGTCATGGAGAATTCATTCATCATAGATTCCTTAAACTTACTCATCATGTTGCTGCAGTTTCCTGTGAATATCAAATCATCCACATACAAGCTAACTGCTAAGAAATTGTCACTGACCTTGCCTTTGACAAACAGAGTATACTCTGAGTCACATTTCTCAAATCCTTCCCTGTGGAAATATGCTTCAATACGACTGTACCAGGCTCTTGGAGCCTGTTTGAGTCCATACAGAGCTTTTTTGAGTTTGTACACCTTGTCCCTGACATCCTTCTGCTGATACCCCAGTGGTTGTTCTACATATACATTCTCCTTGATTTCCCCATGCAAGAAAGCACTCTTGACATCTAACTGGAATACTCCCCATCCTTCAGTTGCAGCAATGGCTAGCATGGTCCTAATCGTGTCCCATCTTGCTACTGGAGCATATACTTCAGTGTAATCTATGCCATACTCTTGAGCATAGCCTTTGGCAACTAGTCTTGCCTTGTGCTTATCCACTTCACCCTTCTCATTGTACTTGGTTTTGTAAATCCACTTCACACCAATTACTTTGGCATGTGCAGGCAGAGAGACAAGTTCCCAGGTGTCATTTTTAATAATTGCTTCCATTTCTTGGTCCATAGCAACTCTCCACTTAGTGTCTTTTACTGCATCTTCAAATGTGGTAGGATCTTCAGTATTTATAAATGCTGCTAGACTTTGTTCTTCATTTCCACACTCCATTGAGAAGTGTAAGTCTGTCTCATATGCATCCAAGTATGCAAATCTCCTTCTAATCCTCCCTTGCTCTTGTAACTGGTTTGTTTCATCATAATTGTTCACCTGGTTCTCAATTGTAGTGTCAGTGGTAATTGTTTCATTTTGTTCACTTGTGCTATTCTCTTCTATAGCAGTATCTCTCTCAGTCTCTTCATTTTCTTCATCAAGTTCTACCTCACTCAATTTTTCTTTGCCTTTCCAGTTCCATTTTTCTTCTTCATTAAAAATCGGGTTAAATATGTTTTTAGTCCCTACAAAATTTCACTATTTTGTTTTTAGTCCCTTTAAAATTTTTCATCGACTTTTAGTCCCTATAAAATTTCAAAATTTCGTTTTTAGCCCTATAAATGCCAACTAGTGTATATCCATTGAATTTTTGAGTGATGTTTTGCATACATGTTGAGGACATTATAAACATCTCTTCCAGAAAAACTTTGAATTTTTTAACAACGCATAAATTAATTCTAAAGTTTTTAATTGCAAAAGATTCGATAAACAAATTAAAGGAAATACTAACCTAGAAATCAAATTTTGAGTTTATTTTTTGTGAGGGAGATATTTTTAATATCTTTAACGTGTATGCAAAATATCATTCAAAAATTCTAAAGGTATACACGAGTTTACATTTTATAGGGACTTAAAACAAAATTGTGAAATTTTATAGGGACTTAAAACAAAATTGTGAAATTTTATAGGGACTAAAAGTTGACGAAATTTTTTATAGGGACTAAAAACAAAATAGTGAAATTTTGTAGGGACTAAAAACATATTTAACCCTTAAAAATCACATCTCTGCTAATAATGATTTTTTGAGTGCTGGATTGTACAATCTGTAAGCCTTTGATTCTTTACTAATGCCTAGCAACACACATTTAACACTTCTGTCATCAAGTTTTTTCCTCTGTGCTTCTGGTACATGCACATATCCCACACAACCAAAGATTCTGAAGAACTTGGCTGATGGTTTCTTGTCTGACCATGCTTCTTGAGGTGTTCTATCTTTGACAGCCACTGTTGGGGATCTATTTTGGAGAAATACACTCCAATTCACTACTTCTGGCCAAAATGTTTTTGGTACATCCTTGTCATTCAATATGCTTCCTACCATATTTAAAATGGTTCTGTTCTTCCTTTCTGAGACACCATTTTGCTGAGGACTGTATGCAGTTGTGAGTTGTCTTTTGACTCCACACTCTTCACAGTATTTGACAAACTCAGCTTATGTGAACTCCCCTCCCCTATCAGTCCTTAGACATGCAATTTTTTCTCCACTCTCTGTCTCAACAGAGGCTTTAAATTTCTTGAAGGTATCAAGTGCTTCAGACTTTGCAGATAGGAAATAAACCCATGTTTTCCTTGAGTAGTCGTCAATGAATGTGATTGTTATACCCTAATTTTGTCCGCCTAGGTCAAAACCCTAATTCTCAACAAAAATAAATAAATTAAGAAGTGTGGCGTATTTTGAAGAGTGTGAAGAACATTGTGCATGCATTTTTTTGAGTTTTTAGGGCAAAAGCGTATTTTGGTCATTTTCTAAAAATAGGATAATTTTTCATCAAAAATCATTGTGCAATTTTAGAGGAAACTATTTGAAGCAAGACACCCTTGGTCATATATTTTTTTGCGCATACATGCACGCAATTGCATAAAAATTCAAATTCAAAAAAGGCATCAAAAAGGAATATTCTACAAAATTTCAAGATGAGGTTTTTATGATATTTTTGGTCATGGTGATCTCATAAAATGGCATATTCCTAAGATTCCTAGTATGTGGCCTAAATTGGGTGTATTTTTGTACAATTATCCTAAGAAGAATAATCAAAAATGAAGGGATAATAGAATGGTCATATGATAGTACAATAGTACAAGATGACAACTTGCAAAACTTGGGCACCACTCTCCCTTGCTATTTCGAATTCACCCCCCTTCATTTCCCTCTCATTTTGCATTTTTTTTGTCCCTCATCATGTGTGTTTCAATCCTCACCCTCCATTCAAATTTTAAATGCAATCCTAGAGTGAGATGAGATGCACAATGACCTAAATGCCCCTAAACCTAATTGCACATTATATATACCCTCATATCCTCACCTCTCACGAGGTTTTGGCTCACAATTCACACTCAAAAACCTAGCCTCTCCTCTTCTCCCTTCTTGGCCGAATACACCTCCTCATTCCCTCACCTCATTTCTTCACTTTTTCACTTCAAATCAACATTCTAGTCCTAAATCCTTCATCATCCTTGCATTCTCTTCAAAGATCCATCTTCAAATCTCAAGAATCAAGCTCAAGATTGAAGATTAGAGGGTTGATTCAAGTGGTTTAGTGTTCATTCACCTTATTTCTTTTGCTATTCTAGCTTGGAGTTGAGGTATACTCTCAATCTTAACATCATCAAAATTTTAGCATAAAAAATGTAGATCATCAATCTATTTTTGCATATCAAGCATTTCTTTGCATTTTAGTGCTCTATTTTATGTTGAAATGTTGATATAATTGTTGTTGTTGAATGAGAGATGTGTTTCAAGCATTTTGACAAACACTTTGGGAGGTTTGGATGCTTGAAATGCATCTCTCTCTTTTGGAATAAATTGTGTGTTTGTGCTATTTTCATTTTGTGCTTGCATTTTCATGAATAAAATTGTGATTTGGGATTATGTTTCATTTCGCATATTGTAGAAAAATTAGAATTTGTGTGATCTTAGTGCATTCCTTTGCTTAATCATGTGAATCCCTGCCAAAAAGTTTGATCTATGTCATTTGCTTGCAGGATTTTGTTGCTTTCAAAGAATAAAATGAGGTTTTAGCTCTATGTTGGTGTCGCATTTCATGAGATAATTAGGGTTTGTGCTTGTTTTTGTTGCTTGCTTTAAAAATCATGGTTGTGTTGATGATTTGGTAAGAGGATTTAACACTTATGCACTTGTACATATCCCAAGTGTTAAAGATTACCTAAAGGGATTCAACACCTTAATTGTATATGCTTACGCTTGCATTGTTGATTGTTTTGCTTGCAACTTGTTAAAGTTTACACTTTGGTTCTTGATTTGGAAATTGATTTGAATTCTCTACTTCTTTTTCTTTTGGATGCCACGCCATCCCAACAAACTTTTGTGACCAATATCACCCTCCAATTCTCTTCCTCTCTTCTTCAAGTCATTTCTTTTTCCAAATTATTTTCCAAATTATAACTTTTCTTCAAATTTTTTTCTATAGCAATCAAATTTTTTCTAAGATCAACAATAAACCTCTTTGAAAACTCATAAGGAGGCAAGTCGGACGTACGGCCGGTGTTGTCTAGCGTCCTAAGATCGGAGCTGTACAGTTCAAACATCTTGGGATACTTATGAGAATCAAAACAAGTAATTAACAACTTGAACCCTTTTTTTAAAAAAAAATGAGTAAGGAATCGAGTCGGATGTACATCCGGTATTGGTTAGCGTCTTAGGGTTAGCGAGCTGTACAGTTCGGGCGAGCCTAAGATACTTGCTCAAATAAAAGTAATCAACCTCACAACAAATCCTTTTCTTCAAGTAATTCAAACCATTTTCAATAAGTAGGGGGCACGTCGTCTGTACAGGCGGGGTTGTCTTTGTTCTAGGTCTAGTGAACTGTACAGTTCAGGACCGAGAACCCCTACAATAAAAAAAAAACCAAAGTTCTCGACTAAGGAGAACTACGTAAGCTTTGAATTCTCCATTGCACCGGGAGATACGTAGGAGCGGGTCACATCCCGTCAAGCACACTTTTAAAAAATAATAAAAAGATTCTTCTTTTCCCCTGTTTTCAAAAACACTTTTCTCAAATAAAAAAAGAAGTAGAACGAATTGTTTCAAATCAACTCTGTCAAAACCGCACATCAAGTTAAAGGTTCCCTTTCGGTAGAAAGGAGGTGTGGGATGCTAATACCTTCCCCACTCCTAACCGACCCCCGAACCTACATCTCTAGTTCTCAAAGGACCACCCGCCTTAAAAAAATGACCCTTTTTCAATGTTTTGGTCCCTAAATAAAAAATGTTGATGGCGGCTTCACAAATTTTCACGTTGTACGATGAAAGGTCCAATCCGGATCTTTCGGGGTGCAACAGCTGGCAACTTCACTGGGGACTTTCTTTTTAAAAAAAAACGAGGGTCAGGCCTAATTAACTTGATGTGCGGTTTAATTGTTTGATTTGAATGTAATTGTTCTATTTCTCTCTTTTATTCTCCTTCTTTTTCTTCTCTCTTTCTGATATTTGAATGTTCTCTTGCATTCTCGTGTTGTTATGTTGCATTCATGTGCATTTGACTCTTCTTCTTCTATGTTCGCTTCTTGTTCCTTCTTCTCATTTCATCTTCTTTTGTTTATATGTTTAATATGATCATGCATTTCTCCAATCACCAAGTCCCCTTCTTCTTTGCTCCCTTTCTTCAAGGTAAGCTCATGCATCATTCCCCCAATTCTACTATGATCCCTTCTTCTTTGCTCCCTTTCTTCAAGGTAAGTTCATGCATTCCCCCGATTCTATTATGACCCCTCTTCTTGGCTCCCTTTCTTGAGGTAAGCAGTGCATATGATTGTTGTTGGAACCCTAGGTTAGTTTACTTGTTTGTATTGAAATGATATATGCTTGCAAAACCCTAGGGTAGACGACTCTTTGTATGGACTGTTTCTGGATTTTCTTTGAAGGTGGGGGGGGGGGGGGGGGGGGGGGGGGGGGGGGGGGGGGGGGTATGTTTGTCGTTGTGCTCCTACACACACGTTGCACTCTTTTTACCCTTATATTTCTTGGTGAGACAGCCCTATACCCGGGCTAGAGCATATCTTAGGCTAGAACGAAGTCATTAGTGGCTGCTCACTGGACGTACGTCTTGTTGGGTGGTTGCGAAGACTTCACCTAGAGTTTGCCTTTGTTTGATGATACCATCACTTGGACGTACGGCCCTGTGATCGGTGCTCTCAGATGAGGTCGTTGGCTCTAGGAACCTTATTTAGGGTCCTTCTTTTAGTGCTATCATTGAAGTGTGTACCCGTAGAAATAGCCATAGACCCTGTCTCTAAGGAACCTTGTAGGACACAAAGGAGCTGCATACCCCTGCATTTGAATAAAGATTTTTGCAAAAAAACCGAAAATTTTCAAAAAAAATGTATGTGAATTTCTAGCTTTTGAAAAACTGTCGTGTTGAAAATATTATTTTTTCTCATCATGCATTCATTCATACATTTTGCATGCATTCTCACCAGTGCCGGGGAAAATTGTAGATACCAAAAAAAAAGGAGAGAAAGAAAAATGGATCAGAATGTGAAAAGAACCCTCAAGTGGAATTTCAAGCAACAGGACGTCCAAAGCTTGGTTAGGTTCGGTAATCAGCTTCCCCCACGGCGAAAAGAGGCTTATCAGGGTACATATGGTAATCTCCTCGATTTGCTAGAGGTGAATGTTCAAACTGAGGCCCTCACTGCTTTGACCCAGTTCTTTGATCCCGAATACCGTTGCTTCACTTTCCAAGATTATCAGCTAGTCCCCACTTTAGAAGAATTTGAGAAGATCTTGGGCTTTCCTGCTGCGAATTGCAAGCCGTATTCTTATGTGGAGAGGTATTCATTAGCAAAGGCTTTGGCTGGCATTCTTCAGATTAAAGAGGAATTTTTGATTAAAAATGTGGAAGTCAAGGGTCAAAGGCAAGGTCTGTCAAGAAAATTCTTAGAAGCAGAAGCTGAGGCCCTACTTGCCAAGAAGGAGTGGAAAGTTTTCTCTGATGTGCTTGCCCTCCTTGTCTATGGAGTTGTCTTGTTCCCTTGTGTTGAGAATTTTGTTGATGCTGCAGCTATTGATGTGTTCCTTGCATTCAAAAAGCGGGAACAAAACCCCACCTCTGTTATTTTAGCTGATTTATACTATTCTCTTGTTGATCGTCACTCTAAGGGAGGAGGGATGGTTAGGTGTTGTTTGCCAGTTCTGTATCGGTGGTTCGCCTCACATGTGTTTAAAGGACACATTGAAAACAAAGGGAAAGATGAGTGGAAGTGGTTTATTGCTAACCTTAGAGGAGGTGATATCTCGTGGTGCACTCTGGCCCGGGATACACCAGAATTCATCTCCCAGCTCAACGGCTTTCCGAATGTTCCACTCATTGGCACTAGGGGATGTATCACCTACAACCCTGCTCTTGCGTTGAGGCAGTTGGGTTACCCAATGACAAGCCCACCATTGATGGAGTCTTTGGCTGGCTTTGTGTTACATGATAGAGGTTCCGGGGATTCGAGTTTGTTGAGAAGGATTGTTCGTGCTTGGAACAGGCCGGTAAAGAAAGGGCGTAATGAGTTGGGTCGCAGAGATACAAGTGTGGGGGAAGAGTCCCTTCAGTGGGTCCAGCTCCGGGCTCGAGCAGTTAAGCTCCCATTTAGAGGCTTTCCTCAGGTTGAAGTTGAGGTTCCTCCACCTGCTCCTATTCTTAATGAGGAGGTTGAGGGGCTCAAGGTTGCCTTATCTCAGTCCCAGCAAGAGAAGTCAGAATTGCAGGCCCAGTTGGAAAAGCTGCTCCAAGAGAAAAAGAGCTTAGAGCAAGAAAATGAATTCAAAGAGAAATGTCTTGCTGACTTCAAAGAGAGAATCGCTGCCAGTGACCAAAAGCTCATTGACATGCAGGGTGTTCTCAAAAGTGCTACAAGCGAAATCAGGGTGCGAAATCTGGATAGAAACAGAGCGCTGAATGATGCCCGTGCATGGAAGGTTCAGTTGAATGTCTCCAAGGAATTAGAGAGGACCTTGCGGGGCCAATTGAAGGAAGCAAAAGCACAGTTGAAGACTCTTACTACTGACTATGAGAGCAAGCTCAGAACTGAGGTGCAAGCAAGAAAGCTGGTGCGAGAGAGGCTTGAAGACTGTCAGGCGCTGCTTCAGGGGGAGCTCGGGAAATCTAGGGAATTGGAGGACCATGCGAGGCACCAGGGTGATTTGCTAGAGAGGTTCAGGGCTGAGATGTCCTACTTGATGGAAGAGCATCGAAGATTGGATGATCATTGCCGGCGCTTGCAAGAGAAGTATGCACTCTTGTCCAAGATGTGCTATGATACTGTTACAGGCCTTCCAAGGCGCCTCAGAGCTGCAGAGATTGCTGTGGATGTGTGCACTACTCCGGTAGAGGTCAGAAGATTCATCGAGTATGTCAGGGGTTTGATCTTGGAGATGAGGGGGCAGGCAGATCGTCCTTCCACTTCAAGAAAGAGGAAGAGGAACCAATGCAGGGACTTAGCTGTTGTTTGAAATTCTGGTTAATTGTTGCTTTGAGAACTCTTTATGATGTATTCCTGTTTTTACGTTATGAATAAATAAAAGGATTGTGTGTCTCAGTTCAAATAAAATTGTATGGTTCATTTCACATTCTCGATCCTTGTTGTTTACCCAAATAAAATATGTGATATCCCCGGCACAAAAAAAAAACGCATTTTGCATCGCATGCATACACATATACTTATGCATCCATTCATTTCATGCATCCATGCATCTATTCATTCGGGCTCTTACACAATAAATATTTAAACAAACAGAAAAGGCAAGCTGGTTCGCCATCACCGTTACTACACTCGTCTACAGGCAAGGCTCATGGCAGAGAATCAAGAAAGTCCAGACATTGAGATTGAGAGTTACCACTCGGGTCCGGATGATCCGGTTATAGAGATACTCAACCCCGAGCAGCTAGCTCAAGAAAACCGGGTTTTGAAGGATAAGGTAGGGACTATGGAGGCCCAGATGGTTGAAATGATGGGTATGCTGAGGAATCTGAAAGGTGGGGCCAGTGCTGAGGCCACCGCCGTTGTAAACCCTGATGGAGTTGTCACCTTCATTCCCCCTCCGAGGCCAGTTAATGCTGCAACTACTATTCCTCCTCCGGGAACGGGGATCCCTCATTTTGTCCACTCTCCAGGGGCAAACGGTCAGGGCCATCCATCTGTTCAGAGGTACCCGTGGGGAATGCCAGTCGGTTATACACCTCAAAATGTTGAATCCAATCCAGCTGGGGTAACAGGGCCAAGTCAGGCTGCTGTGGTCGTACCTGGTGGAGTTGTTGGTGGACCACAGGTCCACGCTCCTAATCATGATGCTGCGCTACAGAGAAATCCACTCAGTCCTACTCCTTGGATCACTACCAATCCTCAGAATGTTGCGTATCAAGTAGGAAGTCCCACTCAGTTTGGGGGAAATTATTATGGCATGAGTAGTCATCCTCAGGGGCATGTGTTTGAAAACTCTCAGCCCAGAGACCAGTATCGTGTGCTTGAAGAACGGTTAAGGGCTGTGGAAGGTACAGGTGTTAGAGTCAAGGATGCCCGTGATTAGTGTCTCGTTCCAGATATAGTCCTTCCTCCAAAGTTTAAGGCACCTGATTTTGACAAGTACCGGGGTGCTGGTTGTCCATCAAGTCATATAACCATGTATTGCCGAAAAATGGCTGCGCATGCTAGTGATGATAAGCTGTTGATCCACTGCTTTCAGAATAGTTTAGCTGGGGCATCCTTAGACTGGTACATGCAGTTACAGTCTTCCGACATCCATAGTTGGAAGGACCTCTCAGAAGCCTTTTTGAAACAGTACCAGTACAATATGGATATGGCTCCAGATCGATCTCAATTACAGCACATGGGCAAAGGAGATAAAGAATCTTTTAAAGAATACGCCCAACGGTGGAGAAGTACAGCTGCACAAGTAAAGCCATCACTAACAGAGAAAGAGATGGTATACATGTTCATGGAAACTCTTCCGGCAATCTACTACGACAGACTGATAGGGAGTGTCTCGTCAAATTTCTCAGATATGGTAGTTATTGGGGAAAGGCTTGAAAACGGTTTGCGTAGCGGGAAGATCGCCAACCACTTTGGTAGTTTAGGTAGTTCAGGCAGTTCATGTGGACAAAGAAAGCCCTCTTCTCATTTCCCTAAAAAGAAAGAGGGAGAGACCAATGTAATTTCCGGAGGAAATCCATCTTTCAGTACTCCACCGCAGACGGTACCATTCTCGGCACCAGTGCAACCTCAACGAGCCAATGATGGTTATAAAGCCCAGAACTACCAGTATAAGAAGCGCGTCAGTTTTGATCCAATCCCGATGACTTACACGGAGCTGTTCAATCATCTGGTCTCCAAAAACCTAATCAACACTCGCTCGATGAAGCCTCTCCAGCCTCCTTTCCCTAGGAGCTATAATGCCAATGCTACTTGTAGTTTTCATGAGGGTGGAATCGGTCACACAGTGGAGGACTGCAAAGCTTTTAAGCACGTAGTTCAGGACTTAATCGACGCTAATTGGATTTCTTTCAAACAGAACAGTCCAAGTATAACTACAAATCCACTGCCAGGACATGGGAATCCGTCGACCAATGCAATAGAAGATTCTACTGGACAGGTGATAAGGGAGGTTGAAAAAATTAAAACTCCCTTGGATGCCATTCACGCTGAATTGTGTCGATTTGAGGTCATTGAGAAAGGATGTTGTCAGGAGAATGGGTGTGCTGACTCCCTGTGTAAAGGGGTCTGTGAAGTTTTTAAGCAGACTTTGCAAGACTTGATGGACCGCCGTGTAGTTCAGGTAGTTACTTTTGAAACAGAGGAAAGCGTGATGACCCTTCAGTTTAATAATAGCAGAGAAGTCAGAAGGCCAATTGAGATTTTATATGATTACAATCCGAGGCAAGTTCAAGCCAAAGCTCAGCCCATAGTCATTGAGGTCCCTGCTCTCTTTCCATATGAGAAAGATAGTGATGTGCCCTGGAAATATAGTACTTTGCCTCCAGTGGAGAGTTCTCCAAGTGCATCTGCTGTCACCAATATATCAGGAGTGGGTAGAATGACGAGAAGCGGCCGTATGTATGCTCCGGAAACTCTTCGGGTTGAAACGTCTAAAGATGCTGAGGACAGGTTTAGAAAAGGAAAAGAGAAAGTATCAGAGGATACCCAGGGCAAGAAAGTAACAGAACAGGAAGCCAGTGAGTTCTTAAGGATTGTCAGACAAAGTGATTATCAAATTGTTGATCAGTTGAAACAAACTCCAGCCAAGATCTCTATGCTGTCGTTACTGCTCAGTTCAGAAGCTCATCGGACTGCCCTGATGAAAGTACTCAATGAAGCCCATGTCGCTGAAGATATCTCTGTGTGTCAGTTTGATGGGATTGTAGGAAACATCGTGGCTGCCAATCATTTGACTTTTGCTGACGATGAGTTACCCCCAGGAGGAAGAAAACACAACCAGGCTCTGCATATCTCCGTCAAATGCGGAGACTATGTGTTGGCTCGGGTTTTGATTGATAATGGGTCCTCACTAAATGTCATACCGAAGTCCACCATGGACAAAATGGATGTGGACTGCTCTTATATGAAGCCTAGTTCGACCCTGGTGAGAGCGTTTGACGGGTCGAAGAAGGAAGTGCTAGGGGAAGTGGAGTTCCCAATTCAGATTGGGCCGGAGACCTTTTATGTGAATTTCCAGATCATGGACATCACTTCATCATATAGCTTCCTGTTGGGGAGACCGTGGATTCACATGGCGGGAGCTATTCCCTCTTCCCTACACCAGAGGGTCAAGTTTGTGGTAGATGACAAGATTGTTGTTGTGTTTGGTGAAGAAGAAATGTTAGACAACAAGCCATCCCCATTCCGTTATGTGGAAGCCGCTGAGGAATCTCTGGAGACCTCCTTTCAGTCCCTTGAAATTGCTAATGCTGTATTCGGAGGGAGCAAACTTCCGTCACCAGGGTCAAAATTGTCAAGGAACGAGGAAATGGTCGCCAAGATCATGATAGAACAAGGATACAAGGTGGGATGTGGTTTAGGCAAGACTGGTCAGGGGATTCTTGCGCCTATTCAACTGACCAGGGAGATGTTGAGCCCACATTGATATTCTGGTGGACAGTACAGCCCAACACTCTTTATTCTCCTTCATGGACGGATACTCAGGATACAATCAGATAAAGATGGCTCCGGAAGATATGGAGAAAACAACCTTCATAACTCTCTGGGGAACCTTTTGCTATAAGGTGATGCCTTTCGGACTCAAAAACGCCGGTGCGACGTATCAGAGGGCCATGGTGACATTGTTCCACGACATGATGCACAAGGAAATCGAGGTGTATGTGGATGATATGATTGCTAAATCCAAGACTGATGAAGAGCATATTGTGAATCTGCAAAAACTCTTTGAACGTCTAAGGAAGTTCAAACTCAGATTAAACCCAGCTAAATGCACCTTCGGTGTAAGATCCGGAAAGCTACTGGGGTTCATCGTCAGTCAGAAAGGGATAGAAGTTGATCCAGATAAAGTCAAAGCAATCATCGAAATGCCAGTACCAAAGACTGAAAGGGAGGTCCGTGGTTTTCTTGGGAGACTGAATTACATCTCAAGGTTCATATCCCAACTGACAGCCACTTGCGAGCCTCTCTTTAAGCTGTTGTGCAAGAACCAAGAATCCAAATGGAACGATGATTGTCAGAGAGCCTTCGAGAGAATTAAAGAGTATCTTCAGAATCCACCAATTCTGATGCCACCGGTGTCCGGAAGACCGCTGATCTTGTACCTAACCGTGTTAGACAATTCGATGGGGTGTGTGCTGGGGCAGCATGATGAGTCAGGCAAGAAAGAACATGCTATTTATTACCTGAGCAAGAAATTTACTGACTGCGAGACAAGATACACAATGCTGGAGAAGACTTGTTGTGCTTTGGCTTGGGCTGCTCATCGTTTAAGGCAGTACATGCTGAGCCATACAACTTGGTTGGTGTCTAAAATGGATCCGATCAAGTACATTTTTGAGAAACCAGCTCTCGCAGGACGGATTGCCCGTTGGCAGATGTTATTGTCAGAATATGATATCCTGTACGTCACGCAGAAGGCAGTCAAGGGCAGCGCACTTGCTGAGTATTTAGCTTGTCAGCCTATCCCAGAATACCAATCGATGCAGTATGATTTTCCCGATGAAGACATCATGGCACTATTCGACGAGGGGAAGTCCCAAGAAGATGAAAGATGGAGGATGATATTTGATGGTGCATCCAACATGTGGGGGCATGGGGCCGGAGCTGTGTTAATCTCTCCAGACAATCGCTTCATTCCGGTCACTGCAAGACTGAGCTTTTATGTTACAAATAACATTGCGGAATATGAAGCATGCATCCTGGGTATTCAGGCAGCCCTTGAATGGAAGGTCAAAAGGCTTGATGTGTATGGTGATTCAGCCTTGGTTATTCATCAGGTGCGAGGTGATTGGGAGACCAGAGATCCCAAATTGATTCCCTATTGTGATTATGTTCAAGAATTGATGGAGTCCTTTGAGGAAGTCACTTTCCAGCATATCCCTCGAAGCGAAAACCAGTTGGCCGATGCTTTGGCAACCTTGTCGTCAATGTTCAACATCAGCTGTGACAAGAGTTTAGCTCACCTCAGAATCCAGCATAGGGATCTACCAGCACATCATTACTGCACTGCAATAGATGAAGAGCCTGATGACAAGCCGTGGTACCATGATATTAAGCAGTACATCACCACCAGGGAATACCCTCCTGGGGCATCAGAAAATGACAAGAGAACGCTCAGAAGGCTGTCGAGGAATTTCTTCCTGAATGGTGAAGTTCTCTACAAGAGAAATTATGACATGGTTCTCCTAAGGTGTGTTGCGAAAGAGGAGGCCGAAAAGATTATGAAAGAGGTCCATGAAGGCTCATTCGGGGTTCATTCCAGTGGACACACCATGGCCAGAAAAATCTTAAGAGCCGGCTATTATTGGCTGCAAATGGAATCTGACTGTTACAGCTTTGTAAGAAAGTGTCACAAATGCCAAATCTA
Organism: Astragalus glycyphyllos; assembly: GCA_963573325.1. Taxonomy (NCBI): domain Eukaryota; kingdom Viridiplantae; phylum Streptophyta; class Magnoliopsida; order Fabales; family Fabaceae; genus Astragalus; species Astragalus glycyphyllos. The sequence goes on along the minus strand of OY754308.1, from coordinate 57,513,063 downwards.
TGCCGATCATATCCATGTACCACCTGCTTCATTAAACGTTCTGACTGCTTCTTGGCCATTCTCAATGTGGGGGATGGATGTCATCGGTCCTATCGAGCCAAAAGCATCAAACGGGCATCGCTTCATCCTTGTCGCCATTGACTATTTCACCAAGTGGGTTGAAGCTGCCTCATACTCAAGCATCACTAGCTCTGTGGTTGCAAAGTTTGTAAAGAAAGATCTGGTTTGTCGTTACGGCCTTCCAAACAGGATCATTACCGATAACGGCAGCAACCTGAACAACAAGATGATGAAAGATCTGTGCACAGAATTCAAAATCCAGCATCATAATTCTTCCCCCTATCGACCCAAGATGAATGGGGCAGTCGAAGCGGCCAACAAGAATATCAAGAGAATAGTTCAAAAGATGGTGGTAACCTACAAAGATTGGCATGAGTTGCTTCCTTTTGCTTTTCACGGATACCGCATTTCAGTGCGTACCTCAACTGGGGCAACCCCTTTTTCTCTAGTATATGGGTCAGAAGCAGCCCTCCCTATTGAGGTTGAAATACCCTCCCTGCGGGTATTGATGGAAACCAAGTTGGAAGAAGCTGAATGGGTACAAGCTCGTCTGGATCAGTTAAATCTCATTGAGGAAAAAAGAATTGCAGCTTTGTGTCATGGACAGCTGTATCAACAGAGGATGAGGACGGCTTTCGACAAGAAATTTCGCCCTCGAGAGTTCAACGAGGGAGATCTTATGCTCAAAAAGATATTGCCCATTCAGAGCGATCCCCGAGGAAAATGGACTCCCACTTATGATGGACCTTATGTGGTCAAGAAAGCCTTCTCTGGAGGAGCACTAATACTCACCAACATGGACGGTGAAGAACTCAAAAACCCAGTCAATTCAGATTCGGTGAAGAAGTATTATACCTGAAAGAAATAGACGAAAAAAGAGAAAGATAAGCCAAGTAAGAATTAGCTCGCTAGGTTGAAAATCCGAAAGGGCGGCCTAGGCAAAATCAGAGCGACCCGGTGGATTGAAAACCCGCAAAGGGCGATCCAGGCAAAAATTAGGGTCAGAAAACTTGGGCATGAAGATAAACAAGGGCATACAGCACTCCTGAAGGTTTGGATAGAGGGGTGATCAAGGTCAAGGACATAAATGTTTGGCATTGTTCCACAGAGACGGACATTTAGAAACTAGCTCTTCTCTCTCTTTCGTGTCTTTTTGCAGTTTAAATTTTCAAATGTATTGAACAGTCGGCGTAACTTTCTGTACGACCGGTTTCCACATCAATAAAGTTCAATTTTTCTCATATCAGTTTGCTTTTCTATTTTCTGCTCAAAATAAACATTTTATGATGATGGTAATACTGAATTGTAAAACATGTGCATAAATCCTAGAGCATTGCAATCATTGCGAAATCCCCAAAAGTCACGGGAAGGAAGTGATTTCTCAAAAACAAATTAATGTTGCAAGGAAAATAATTGCGCCCATCAAACACTTCAGATGGCAAATCATAAAGCAAACCTGCACCCGGCACGTGCGCCGCAGCAACTCTAATAAGTTCCCCAGTCTTGTGCCATGAGTGTCACGGGTCGGTCGAACCAGCAAAGAGAAAATAAGTCAAAAAAAAAAGGAAAATTCTGGTTTCTCTAAGTAGACAAAATTGGTATAATTTCTGAATTTTTTATTTCTATTTTGCCTCGGAATATGTTTCGGCCAATTCATATTCCTTGTTAAAATCCAAATAAAGAGGGGCAGCTGTTATACCCTAATTTTTTCCGCCTAGGTCAAAACCCTAATTCTCAACAAAAATAAATAAATTAAGAAGTGTGGCATATTTTGAAGAGTGTGAAGAACATTGTGCATGCATTTTTTTTGAGTTTTTAGGGCAAAAGGGTATTTTAGTCATTTTCTAAAAATAGGATAATTTTTCATCAAAAATCATTGTGCAATTTTAGAGGAAACTATTTGAAGCAAGGCACCCTTGGTCATATATTTTTTTGCGCATACATGCACGCAATTGCATAAAAATTCAAATTCAAAAAAGGCATCAAAAAGGAATATTCTACAAAAATTTCAAGATGAGGTTTTTATGATATTTTTGGTCATGGTGATCTCATAAAATGGCATATTCCTAAGATTCCTAGTATGTGGCCTAAATTGGGTGTATTTTTGTACAATTATCCTAAGAAGAATAATCAAAAATGAAGGGATAATAGAATGGTCATATGATAGTACAATAGTACAAGATGACAACTTGCAAAACTTGGGCACCACTCTCCCTTGCTATTTCGAATTCACCCCCCTTCATTTCCCTCTCATTTTGCATTTTTTTTGTCCCTCATCATGTGTGTTTCAATCCTCACCCTCCATTCAAATTTTAAATGCAATCCTAGAGTGAGATGAGATGCACAATGACCTAAATGCCCCTAAACCTAATTGCACATTATATATACCCTCATATCCTCACCTCTCACGAGGTTTTGGCTCATAATTCACACTCAAAAACCTAGCCTCTCCTCTTCTCCCTTCTTGGCCGAATACACCTCCTCATTCCCTCACCTCATTTCTTCACTTTTTCACTTCAAATCAACATTCTAGTCCTAAATCCTTCATCATCCTTGCATTCTCTTCAAAGATCCATCTTCAAATCTCAAGAATCAAGCTCAAGATTGAAGATTAGAGGGTTGATTCAAGTGGTTTAGTGTTCATTCACCTTATTTCTTTTGCTATTCTAGCTTGGAGTTGAGGTATACTCTCAATCTTAACATCATCAAAATTTTAGCATAAAAAATGTAGATCATCAATCTATTTTTGCATATCAAGCATTTCTTTGCATTTTAGTGCTCTATTTTATGTTGAAATGTTGATATAATTGTTGTTGTTGAATGAGAGATGTGTTTCAAGCATTTTGACAAACACTTTGGGAGGTTTGGATGCTTGAAATGCATCTCTCTCTTTTGGAATAAATTGTGTGTTTGTGCTATTTTCATTTTGTGCTTGCATTTTCATGAATAAAATTGTGATTTGGGATTATGTTTCATTTCGCATATTGTAGAAAAATTAGAATTTGTGTGATCTTAGTGCATTCCTTTGCTTAATCATGTGAATCCTTGCCAAAAAGTTTGATCTATGTCATTTGCTTGCAGGATTTTGTTGCTTTCAAAGAATAAAATGAGGTTTTAGCTCTATGTTGGTGTCGCATTTCATGAGATAATTAGGGTTTGTGCTTGTTTATGTTGCTTGCTTTGAAAATCATGTTTGTGTTGATGATTTGGTAAGATGATTTAACACTTATGCACTTGTACATATCCCAAGTGTTAAAGATTACCTAAAGGGATTCAACACCTTAATTGTATATGCTTACGCTTGCATTGTTGATTGTTTTGCTTGCAACTTGTTAAAGTTTACACTTTGGTTCTTGATTTGGAAATTGATTTGAATTCTCTACTTCTTTTTCTTTTGGATGCCACGCCATCCCAACAAACTTTTGTGATCAATATCACCCTCCAATTCTCTTCCTCTCTTCTTCAAGTCATTTCTTTTTCCAAATTATTTTCCAAATTAAAACTTTTCTTCAAATTGTTTTTCTATAGCAATCAAATTTTTTCTAAGATCAACAATAAACCTCTTTGAAAACTCATAAGGAGGCAAGTCGGACGTACGGCCGGTGTTGTCTAGCGTCCTAAGATCGGAGCTGTACAGTTCAAATATCTTGGGATACTTATGAGAATCAAAACAAGTAATTAGCAACTTGAACCCTTTTTTTAAAAAAAATAAGTAAGGAATCGAGTCGGATGTACATCCGGTATTGGTTAGCGTCTTAGGGTTAGCGAGCTGTACAGTTCGGGCGAGCCTAAGATACTTGCTCAAATAAAAGTAATCAACCTCACAACAAATCCTTTTCTTCAAGTAATTCAAACCATTTTCAATAAGTAGGGGGCACGTCGTCTGTACAGGCGGGGTTGTCTTTGTTCTAGGTCTAGTGAACTGTACAGTTCAGGACCGAGAACCCCTACAATAAAAAAAAAAAACCAAAGTTCTCGACTAAGGAGAACTACGTCAGCTTTGAATTCTCCATTGCACCGGGAGATACGTAGGAGCGGGTCACATCCCGTCAAGCACACTTTTAAAAAATAATAAAAAGATTCTTCTTTTCCACCGTTTTCAAAAACACTTTTCTCAAATAAAAAAAGAAGTAGAACGAATTGTTTCAAATCAACTCTGTCAAAACCGCACATCAAGTTAAAGGTTCCCTTTCGGTAGAAAGGAGGTGTGGGATGCTAATACCTTCCCCACACCTAACCGACCCCCGAACCTACATCTCTAGTTCTCAAAGGACCACCCGCCTTAAAAAATGGACCCTTTTTCAATGTTTTGGTCCCTATGGCGGCTTCACAAATTTTCACGTTGTACGATGCAAGGTCCAATCCGGATCTTTCGGGGTGCAACAGTGATGAAGTATCTCTTTCTACTATTTGACTCAGGTGTTAGAGGTCCACAGATGTCAGAGTGGACTAATTCAAGCTTCCTAGTAGCTCTCCATGCTGTACTCTTGGGAAAGCTTTCTCTGTGATGCTTACCAATCACACAACTATCACATACTTTGTTTTCATCACTTAGCAGAGGCAAGTCTTTTACCATTTCTTTCTGTGCAAGGAGCTTCAAGCCACTCATACCTAGGTGACCATATTTGCAATGCCATAGCTTAGGTATGTCTTCACATTCTGCCTTGTAACAACTAGTACCAATCATTAATGCAGACACAGGAAACACTTTCTTTTTAGTCATATTAGATCTCATTATCAGTCTCTTTCTTTTATGGTATACCTCACATACATTGTCTTCAAAATAGACTCCCAATCCCTTCTCTTGCAACTGTCCAACACTCAACAAGTTGCTAGACAATTCTGGTATATATAAGACATCAGTTATGACTTGAATCATTCCTCTAACTTTGATTTTAATATTGCCCTTCCCTGCAGCCATTATAGTGGAACCATTTCCTAGCCTTACAGATACTCTAAAGGATTCATCTAGGCTACAAAACCATTCTTTAACACCAGTCATGTGATTACTACAACCAGAATCTAAAAACCACAGCCATACCTTTTCTGTGGGAATGTTCTTCAGATCAGTAGTGGCCATCAAGAGTAATTCTTCATCATCCTCGCATTCTGCATAGTTGGCATTCTCCTCCCAACTTGGACATTCATTCTGATAATGTCCATATTTTTTACACTTGTAACATTGAATTGAATCTTTATTCATATTTCTTCCCCTGCCTCGTCCACCTCTGGTATTTCTGCCTCTTCCTCTGAAGCCACCTCTAGATGCAACGGTAGCCTTCAATGCTTGTTCTTCCTCTCCCTTGTATTCGGTCATCAATTGTTCATGAACCAGCAGGCTTGCTTGCAATTCATCAACAGAAAGATCAGTGCCATTGGCTTCCATAATCGCACACCCAACATATTGAAACTTCTTTGGCATAGATCGCAAGATCTTTTCTACCACCGTCGTCTCGTCCACTTTGTTCTCACCACTCGCTTTCATCTTGTTAACCACTGCTAACGTTCTTACGATGTATTCATTCACGCTTTCCTCTTCTTTCATTCCCAGCAATTCGAATTCTCTTTGCAAGGCTTGCAATTGCGCTTTCTTGACTTTCGTCGTTCCTTGGTACTTTTTCTTCATTGATTCCCAAATTTCCTTACCGGTGTCCTTGTTCATGATCGTTTCGATGATTCCACGATCTATCGCCTGAAAAAGGTAGTTTTTGACCTTAAGGTCCTTCAGTTTGGCTTCGTCGATCCATTTGATCTGTTCTTGTGAAGCTCCAGTAGGAAGCGTTGGGATTCCAGTTTCTATGAGACTCCAGTATTCCTTGGAGCGCAGAAGATTCTCCATGAGCATCGCCCAGTGCTCGTAATGCCCGTCGAACTTGGGAATCGCCGGTTGCACGAAATTCTTTTCCTCCGCCGTTGTTCCCGTCGTCATTGGTCGTGAATGAAGGTTTCAGTTCTTCCGTTCTCTGTAACTAACTGCGGTTATTGTGAGAGTTCTGTTTTGGATTCAGTTACCAAGCTCTGGCTACCAATTGTTAAACCAGAATCGTGATATTGAGCAATGAATCCATTGATTTCATAATTGTGTACAAATCAGTTTATATACTCTTGCATTTTGTTCACTGCAAGAGCTTAAAGTCTAAACAAACAAACTTAACTAAAAAAGCAGAAATAAAGTGAGCCTGGCCCATACATCACTAAGAGCAGAAACAAAACAATTAAGCCCATTTTGGGTCCAACACATATATAGGTAATAAGGAGTCCCAGACCATCTAAGAGTTGATCCTTGATGTGGTAGTTAACCTTGTGCATTGTCTATTTTTCAAGTTCAAAAGACTCTTGCTTGAAGGGGGTGTGTTAGATTAGAATAATAAAAAAGCAAAGAGAATATTAGAGGTGGTGGATTAGATTATTGTGGTGTCTTGAAAGTGTTCTTTTTGTCCTGATGGGATGCACACACGAGTACACACACCCTCTTGTGTGTTTTTATATTCCATTGAAATATCCACTATACTTTTTTATTATTCTGATATCTCGCTAAAAAGTGTTTGATAAATTTCTACATTAATTAAAGGGCAAAGGGAAAGTAAAGTGGTGAAATTAAGTAAGATCAAATACAATCTCGCATTTGCTTCATTAGTTTAAACTTACGAAAACAAGCATCACAATCATATATATATATGCCAACATTTGATTATGACAATTCAAACAAAAAGACTCGGATCTGCTAAAAAAGGAAAAAAAAACATAAATGATAGATATATGAAACTCCTAAGACTATATCTATATGTGGTTTCATATAGATATACTCTGAAATGAAGGGTGGGTCCTAGAAAAGTGAACGGCGCTGCTCCTCGTCTGCCGCCGCTGCGCGTCCTTCGCCGTTCTGCCGTCGCCTCCTTCGCCGTCGCTGACTGGTGATCTGGTATCCGGTGAACGCGATGGGAGCTGCTCCCGAAATATGACCGTTGCTTGCCTTCTGTCAGCCGCCGTGGAGGCTCGCCGGTGGTCTTCATCTTTGATTCGCGCTGCATCTCGGTGTTTGTTGGTGATTAATGGTTGGTGAAGCTTCTGGAATGCGTTCCTCTTCACAGAGCTGTGTTGGTGAATCTTCTGGAAATCTCTGGTTCTGGAAATCTCTGCTTTCCTTCCTTCCCCATTATTCTCTCATCTGATTGTAGTCCTCGCTAGGTATCAGATTAGGGATTAGGAAGTTAGGGTTCGTTGGGTTTTTGATTTGTGGGTTGTTGAAAATCGTTTTGTCTTGGTTTTCTTCCGATTGCGTTTACTGGTATTCTGGTTTTCTGTTTGTGTGGTTGCTGGCTGCTGCTGCAGACTCTCTGGTGTGTTGTTTTTCTCGGCGGAGTGGTTGTTGTTGCCGTCGTCATGGGGGTTGATGCTGATATTGTCTGCCCCTGGCGTTGCGTTGCATCCTCACCGGTCAAGGAAACCATTCATTCACCTCCAGCGAATCAAGCTCAAAGAAAAACCTTTGCTCAGGCTCTTCACAATAGCATCGACATCCCTGTTAGTCAGCTCCCTAAGCCTTGCTACAAGGGTGATGCCCTCTCCATTAAAATCTCTGAATCCGAATATCTTCTTGGTATCGAGGGTAGTAAAAACAATTTACATGGTCGATTGATCCTTTCAAGGGGTGACAAACCTATCCAATCTGATTCCCTTCGCTCCAAACTCGCCAATCTTTGGAAACCGATTGGACCTTGGAAGATGATACCTCTTGGTAGAGGCTTCTTTGAGTTTAGCTTCTCTTCGGCAGAGGACTTGCGCAGTGTGTGGAGCGTTGGCAGTTGGAACATCCAACCAGGTATCCTTCGGTTGTCTCAATGGGTTCCGGATTTTAATCCTGCTAAGCAAAAGTCTACTCATTCGCAGTGCTGGATTCGCTTTCATGAGCTACCTCTTGAATATTGGCGCTCTCGTATTCTTTTCGAGATTGCTTCTGGGTTGGGCACTCCGATATTTATTGATGAAAACACTAGGCTCAAGACTTTTGGCCATTTTACTAGGGTGTTGATCGATATCGATCTTTCTGAAAATTTACATGATTCTATCATGGTTGAAAGGGATTTGCTTTTTTCATCGGAATAGAATATGAGAAGCTTCCCTTTTTCTGTTCTCATTGTCAAGCCATCGGGCATTCCCTGTCTCATTGCAAACATAGCAAGCCGCCTAGTGGTCCTCTGATAAATAATGGGGCTCATTCGTCCAAGACTCCTCTAGATCGAGCTGCTCCTATTAAAACAAAGTCTGTTTATGTCCCTAAAGTTACCAAAATTGTGGAGAAGGACATTGTCGATAAGGACAATGAAGCCACTGGTGTTGCTTTGGTGCCTCAAAGTGCCGAGTTTCCCCCGGATGAGGTTCTTGACGGTAGTCTCCCTCATTCTATTGATCCGGTTCTTCGAAAACGAACCCCGGAAGAAATTGCCATCTTAAACGGAAACATCGCTCTACAAGGCAATTCCGGTAACAGTGAATGTGAAGGGATTCCTGCCTCCCCTATTATGCATGCTTTTGCCTCTGAGGATGTGGTTCCTGACTCCATCTCTTCCACTGTGGTCCCCAACTCGCAAGTAACGAGCCCTCGTGCCTTGTTTCAGGGTGAACCTGAGTTGGAACATAGTGTGACTCTTGTTAATGATGTGGTCTCTAAAGATGTCACAATTGTTGGTAAGTTTTGGGAGGAAGCGGCTAACGTTGAAAATAACTTAGGTGTTCCTATCTCTCAAGGAGCGGAAGAAGAATTCACACAAGTCCTATCAAAGTCTCAAAAGCGTAAGCTCAATAAAAAGAAGCGCCTCATTGTGTGTCCAGCTAAGTATCTCACTCAGAGCAATGAGGTCTTTCCCTCCTTTTAATTAATGAAATTAATTTATTGGAATGCTAGAGGCCTAGGTAATGTAGATACTAGGCTTGTTTTGAAAAAATTCTGCACTAGATACAAATCGGATTTGTTGTTTCTTGCAGAACCGTTAGTGTCTTTTAACTCTATTCCTGCTTATTCCTGCTGTTTTTTCTATGAATGCTTCTGGTGCTCCAGGTCCGGATGGCTTTGGTGGTATTTTCTATCAAAAATACTGGCACATCATTGGCCAGGATGTCTTTAACTCAGTTACTCATTTTTTTTAAGAAAGGTTGGTTGTTACCTCACTTAAATTCTAATATCATTGCTCTTATCCCTAAGTTTTCTGGTGCAGATCAAATTGAAAACTATAGGCCTATTGTTCTTGCTAATTTCCAATTTAAAATTATCACAAAAGTGTTGGCTGACAAGTTAGCTTTTATTGCTCCTAAAATTATTTCGGAGCAGCAACGCGGGTTTATTAAAGATCGTCATATCAAGGATTGTATTTGCAGTGCCTCTGAAGCCGTTAATATGCTTGACATTAAATCTTATGGTGGAAATGTTGCATTAAAACTTGACATTAGAAAGGCTTTTGACACTCTTGACTGGAATTTTTTAATCAAAGTTTTGCAGGCTTTTGGTTTTAACTCCACCTTTTGTGATTGGATAAAAGTGATTTTGGCGTCTGCTTATTTGTCTTTCTTTGTTAATGGTCATCTAGTGGGGTTTTTTTCCTATAAAAGGGGTGTGAGACAAGGTGACCCTCTCTCCCCCCTCCTCTTTTGCATTGCAGAGGATGTTCTTAGCAGGGGTATCACTCACTTGAGCAATTCGGGAGCTCTCCGTTCTATGGCTAGTCCGAGAGGGTTTCAAACTCCTACTCATGTTCTCTATGCAGATGATATTTTGGTCTTTTGCAGTGGTCACTAAAAGAGTATTACTAGCTTGATGTCTCTTCTCACCCAGTATGGTGAAGCCTCAGGTCAGCTTCTTGGCCTTGAGAAGTGTAGATTCTACTCTGGGGCTGTCATTGCGGGTAGGTGTGCTTCGCTGAAGTCTTTTCTTGGGTTCCCTCATGGGACTCTGCCCTTTAATTATCTTGGGGTCCCTATCTTCAAAGGGCGTCCTAAAGCTTTCTACCTTAGACCTATTGCTGACAGAATTAAATCTAAGTTGTCTGCTTAGAAAGGGTCTCTTCTTTCCATTACGAGGAGAGTTCAACTGGTGAAATCTGTTATCCAAGGCATGCTCACTTATAGCTTCAACATTTATGCTTGACCAGTTTCGCTTTTGAAAATTTTGGATACCTGGATAAAAAGCTTCATTTGGTCAGGAAATGCAGATTTGAAACAGCTAACGACAGTTGCTTGGTCCAAAGTTTGTTCTCCAGCTCAGGAAGGGGGTCTTGGGGTGCGCTCTCTGCGTGCTATTAATGAATCTGCCATGACTAAGCTTACTTTTGACATGCTCTCATCTAGGGGGCAATGGGCTAATTTCATTAGAGCCAGGTTTTATAAGAGGAACATTTCAGTTTCTTATCACATAAGGTCTTCTCTGTGGCCTGCCCTTCGTGCCAATATCTCCACAGTTATTTCTAACTCTACTTGGAATATTGGTGATGGTTCCTAGGTTTATTTTTGGACTGACAAATGGCTTTCTAACTCGATTGCGTTGGTTTTAAGTTTTCCTTTGCAGGTTCAGAAATTGTTGACTTCGAAGGCCAGTGATTATATCATTGACTCCAACTAGCATCTCCCTGCGGAGCTTCAACTTTGGTACCCATCCATTTATCAAGAAATTATCAGTCTCCCTATTCCTCGTTTTGCAGTAGAAGATACTTTAGCTTGGGATCATTCTTCTTCAGGATTGCTTTCTTCTAAAGACGCTTATGCGTTTCTTCATCCTAGATCTGTGGTTGTCTCTTGGGCTAAGTAGATTTGGCACCCGTCCATTCCTCCTTCAAAATCGTTTATTTCCTGGAGAGCTGCCCAAGACCACATGCCTACGGATGAGAGCCTTAAAAAGCGTGGTGGCACGATGGTATCCATGTGCTGCCACTGTGGTAAGAGTGAGGAATCTACTAGTCATCTGTTTCTTAGTTGTCCTTTTGCCCAAAAAATTTAGCTCTGGCTTCATCCGTGCTTAATGGTTCTTGGAGTGATCAAGTTTCAGATGTCTCTCTTTCGGGTTCCTCCTCGCATGGCAACATGTACAACACTGTGGCTGAGCTCTCCATTTTAAAATCTTTCCGTCTCACAGGCAACCCTAGGAGAGCTCAGTAGATTATTCAAGTTGATTGGAAAGCCCCTCTCTGTGGTTGGCTCAAATGTAACACTGATGGTTATTCTAAAGGCTTTGCTGGGGCTTCTTCCTGTGGTGGAATTTTTCGCGACTACAGAGCCTCTATTGTTGGTTGTTTTGCGTCTTTTATGGGAAATGGCACTGCCCTTGATTCCGAGCTTTTGACTGCCATGATTGCTATTGAGACTGCTTATGCTAAGGGCTGGCGCAAAATCTGGCTCGAATGTGATTCCTCTTTTGTTGTTGCTGCTTTTAAGAACTCTGCCATTGTCCCCTGGAGGTTGAGAAATCGTTGGGGCAACACCCTTAGGCTTTGTTCGAATATGAACTTTATGGTTGTCTCTCATATTTTTAGAGAAGGAAATAGTTGCGCTGATAAATTAGCTGCTTTTGGTCTAGTTAGTAGAGCTTATACTTAGTGGACTTTGCCGCCAAGCTTCATCTTAGATGATTTTGTTCGCAATAGGCAGGGTCTTCCTTTTTTCAGATTTCGATGACTTATCCTTGGTTGTCTTCATCTTTCTTGTAAAGTTATTTAATTGGTTTGTTTATTTTCCTGACAAGGGTTTCAGCATAGTCCCCCATTGGTCCTGCTTGTACTATTTTTTTATTATTTAAGATAGAGTGCTCTTTTTCCTTCTGATGATTTATCCCTAAGAAGGGTTTGCATCAGAAGGTTTTACCAAGACTCTTTATTCAAAAAAAAAGAAAGAAGATATACTTTGAAATGCCACCCAGAAAAGATGGTTAATTTACCCTCATAAGCCAAAACCAATCTCTTTGATTCCACATCAGGATCCCATCACAGTGCAATTGTACACAAATTTTGTAATCCTTTTTCACTTAAATGAGCTAGTCTCTTATGCCATGAATTTGGCAAAGCGTCACACTCGATTGCATTCAAGCCATCTCCGATCAACTTGACTTGAGTTTTGTATAATGTTGACTACATCCTTGCTATGAAAAGTATCAACGATCCTTTAGTAAGGTTCCATTTTCCATCACCAAAGTTGTTGCGAAATCCGGCTAACTTAAGAGCATATAGATAAGTTAGATTTAAACACAGATCCAACACACGACACATTTCCTTCAATGTCAGTGTGCAACCAGTATTTGGTACACGCATCACCTATTCCAACAATATGTGCACGACTGCTGTTGCCCATCTTTTCTTTGCCAAAGTCTCTGCTCTGTACTCTCTCTGGACTCATTTATAAACAAAAAAATACTTATTTTTTGACTCAAATATAACCAAATGTCAACTAACTCAACTTCATTAAATGCTTTTATTCTACAAACACTCTTATTTAATTATACTTCTACTACTAAGTGTCTTGCACATAGAGCCGACAAAGTGGGCCGAGCTAGCCCGAAAAATATAAGACTTGGGCCGAAAGAATTGAGCCCATTCACTCGGGCTTTTTAGTCCAGCCCTAAAAAGCTCGAGCCCGTGTTGAGCTAGCCTGCAGGCCCGTGCACTAAATAAAAATAGTTTTTTTGTTATCCAAAGCCCAAAATTAGTAGCCAAATTTAAAGACCCAAACTCAAGTACAGCAGTGCACCACGTCTCAATTCTCACTCTCAGCAACATCTCTCTCTAATCTGTATCTGCTCGCATTCCAAACAGAATGCAAGTTTATTTTTTGTATCTAACATATGGTCATTGGTTTTATATCCTCGTTAGCTATTTTATTCTTCACTATCTTGACATTAAGCATTTACTTTTTGACTTTGAGTATTTGATTTAATGCTACTGTATCTTTTGACACTGAAAGCAAAGTGATGCTTCATTGTCTTTTACATTTGTGCTTGCACTTGGTGAGCATTTGGGAATTTTCCCAAGTCTTCTCTACATTTTGTGCTCACAGACTGTGAAATTGTTGAGCAAGAAAAATAGAATCTTGCATTTTTCTTTCATTAAAAATGTTTTTTAATTAGTGTTGCGTATAACGTGGGCCAGTCCGAAAAGCCCGTAGCCTGCATAGGGCTGGGCTTGGTCTATAAAGTGTGAGCCCAAATTTCAATTCGGGCTTTTTAGCCCAACTCATAAAAGCCTGAGCCCGATATGGGCCGGCCTGATGAGAGTCAGGTAGACCGTTTTGCCACCTCTACTTGCACATTCCCAAGAAAATAAGGGTATATTAGTAAAATTAGTTTATTTTTGTATGAAATCTAGAGTATTAAATGAATAGAATATAACTAATTAACTTTCTTAATCTGTGAGAGGTTAGTTTTTTTTTTGCTTATAAATGAGTCTGAAGTACTACATCAAGAGTTCTTTGTTAGAGGTGACATGATAGGATCTACCGGAGTCAATGACCCATTAAACACATGAATCTGCAACATGACACAGTTATTTGTCAACAAAGAGCAACACCACTTTCCCATCAATTACAAGGGCTGTGATATTTTCATCTTCATCTAGTCTTCATTCCTTCGTTCCTTCTTTACACTGTTTTTCCAAGCTTTGAAATTCCTTTTGATGTGACCATCTTTGCCACAATGGTAACACTCAAACTTTCTCTGTGGTTGATTGTGATTTTTCTTTAAATTTATTAGGTCCTCTTCTGATCTTACTCCTCCCCCATTCTTTGTTACAAAGGCTTTAGTTTAGAGCTATTTGATCCCTTTTCTTGTTTCTTCATTGAACATACTATATTTTAGGCTAAAATACACCAGAGGTCCTTTAAGTTATTTAATTGTAACAAACTGGTCCTTTAAGTTTTTTCCATACCACTTAAGTCCTTTATGTTATTTAATTGTAACAAGTTAGTCCTTTAAGCTTTTTTGTACCACTTAGGTCCTTTAAGTTATGTAATTTTTACAACTTATGGCTAAAAAATGTAAGTTATTTGGGCTTAAAAGTTACAATTAAATAACTTAAAGGACTAACTTGTTAGAATTATATAACTTAAATGACCTAAATGGTACAAAAAAAACTTAAAGGATCAACTTGTTACAATTGAATAACTTAAAGGACCTAAGTGGTACAAAAAAAAACTTAAAGGACCAACTTGTTACAATTAAATAACTTAAAGGACCTAATTTAGCCTATATTTTACTTGGTACAAAGTCAATTTTGTTTTAAAAAGTTAACATGCCTGAATAAATTAAAAATAAAAGTAAAAACACTTGCACTTTCACATTAACACGTTTTTTTTTACCGTAAGGTTAACACATATGGTTGAAGAGTATTTTTAGTAAATTTATTATTGATAAATTTTATGTGATATATAATATGCACAATATAGATACTATTATGATTTTAATATCTATTGTTTTTATTTATTATTTACGTGATTGAATCATTATTTAATATATGATATTAAGTAACAATGCTTAACTGTCAATGGAGAAGTATCGTGCTTAACACCCATTGATAGAAGCTAGAAAATCAAGAGATCGTCATCACTGGTAATAGAAAGTAAAAGAAAGAGCGAGTTCTGGATCTTGTAAGGCATGGAGAAACCTCAAAATAGTTGGAGATTCAAGATAAAAACGAAAAAGAAATGACTCATATTTAGATACATGGTTAGGACAAAAATCCGATAAGATGATCAATCAGCACAATCAGTTTGTGATCAAGTAAAAGTAATTAGAATGGTCAAATGGAAAACATTATTGAAAATGCCAATGAGAGCGAAATTAAGAAGAAAATAAAACAAATTAAAAGAAAGAGAGAATGATATGAAAACAATGATCAAGAACAAAGATCATATGGAAAAGAACATAAAAAAATATGCAAAAAAAATGAGACCTTTTGATTTTCTTGGAAAATAAAATTAAAACTACTAAAGAAAAAAAGGAAGAAGAAGCACAATATTGGAAACCGAAAAGAAAAATGATGAAAAAAAAATGAACAAAATAATAGAAGGAATATGGAAGCAACGAAATTCATGGAAGATAAGAGAGAAAAATTTAAAAGACTCTCGTATTGTGGTGTCTTGAAGTTCTTTTTGTTTGCCAAGAGTGATATGTGCTTATACTATGAGTAGTTTGTCAAACCCTAAGTTGTATTAAAAGATATAAGCCCAATTCTTTCAGGGCCGTTTTCTTCCTCTTTTATATTGTATTGATGTTTTGATAGGGTAGCTTGCACATGTGTACACCTCTCTTATGTGTTTGTATTGGGTTGAAGTATTTCTTATACTTCTTTGTTATTAATGACATTTAGCTTTTTTGAAGCAATTATGACATTTTGCTAAAAAAGCGTTTGCTAAATTTCTACATTAACTAAAGGGGGAAAGAGAAAGTAAAGTGGTGAAATTCACTGATCAAATACAGTTTTGCATTTGCTTCATTAATTTAAACATACGAAACAGGCATCACAATCCAAAATATGCCAACATTTGATTATCCCTAATGGCAATTCAAACAAGAAGAACGAAACAGGCATCACAATGCAATATCACAATCCAAAATTTGTCAACATTTGATTATCCGGTCCTAATGGCAATTCAGACAAGAAGAGTCAGACAAATTAAAAAAGTAAAAGAAAAAGAACATAAACGATATATGAAACTCCTAAGACTATATCTATGTTTCATCTAGATATACTCTGAAATGCCACCCAAAAAAAAGATAGTTAATTTACCCTCATAAACCAAAATCAATCTCTTTGATACCCAGCTGAAGTCAGAAATAACTCAACATCCCATCACAGTGCAATTCTGCACCAATTTTCCTGAATACCATCTCCCAAGCAAGTTCCATTGTGGTGCAGCTTCGTCTACTACCCAAGCATAAACTTCAATAAAACCATTGAAATTAAAGTTACACCCTGTAATGACAATCAGCTTATCTCCACATGCCTGAAACACCATTCCCCAACCATACATTGAGTTTGTTTGATTTGGAAGTCTTCCAATAGAGACCCATGTGTTACTCTCTTTAACATACCTCTTTAATTCCATCATTGCAAGATCAGCAGCATACAACACATTATTCACAACAGCAATAAAAGGTGGTGACTCATACATCCCTTCATTTCGTATATGAAACATGTTTGGTATTTGGCGCCACTTTCTTGACTTTAAATCAAACTCCTCACAACATGATAGCTTTTTTTTCCTGTCAACTCCAATACCACCAATGACATAAAATTTCCCATCCATAAACACACAAGAACACATTTTCCTTGGTGTGTTCAAATTCGGGAGAGTCTCCCATTTTCCTATATCTGAGTTATAAAGCTCGACAGCACTCGAGATTTTGCCACTCGGATGACTACCACCTGCACAAGTTTCTCTGTTATTGAATACAAATCGTATATAGAATACAATATTTTGTTGTTCAAAAAAAAATTACTACCTGCGATTATCCCAATTTCTCCAATGCTGGCCGAACCAAACAAGGATCTAGGAGTCTTCATTCTTTCACCTACTGACCATGTATTTGTGAGAAGGCTATATTTGTAAATTGCAGGAGCCCCTATTTCCCTTCCAAAAACAAGAACTTGTGTACCAACTGCCAATGACTCCTTATTTGAAAACCTAAAACATTCTCCACCAATTATGTTAGGCAATTGCATCCAACGACGACGATTTGGATCAAATGCCTTCCATTCAATGGTACTACAGGAGACGTAAATCCAATGTTCAACTATCCCCATTTTCCTCCTTAATTGATATAGTTCTCCAGTTCGAACCAGTGATCGAAAATTTCGGTTCAATGTGGCAATTAAGCCATACTCAGACCTTGATAATCGAAGGAGACAATGGATTGAGATATCTCGACCAAGCTTGTGAAATAATGAGTTCGAGATGTCATTCATCTCCTTCTCCTCTTCTTTGAGATCATTTGAAAGAAGAGAAGGTTTTTCTTCTACTTGTAGTTCTAGGTGTCTCTCCGTGTAGTTGGAGTACTCCATCAAGACCTAGAAAAGAAAAATGAATGTTTTTCAAAATCAAATACTCACATGTAGGAAGAAAATTGAGGGATTTTGGAATTCTGATAAACAAAATTCAATCCAAATTACAACATGCATATATAAATTCAAGGACGACGATTGTGTCATATATTTTTTTCCATAACAAATAAAAACACTTATAATTTATATTGGTATATCAGTCCCAATTAAGTTACTCTTTTTCTACGCAAATTTTTCTACTTGAAACTCGATAACTAGCCAAATGATGGTCATGTTGAAAACAAAAACTCAAAGAAGCAAAAATAAAACCAAATAAAACAAAGATAAGAGACTCGGCAAAATACCTTACGGATTTGAAAAGAGAAACTAGGAAGCTGAACTGTATCTACCAAAGAGTTACAACTTCACCATACACAACTACAGATTCTCTGTAAGTTGTGTTGTGTGTAAGAGAGATGCTCATGGTGTATATGTCCGTAGCAACGTTTATTTATAGTACAAAAGTCAATAATTTTTATGACATGTCCGTTACTGATTAGTAGTGTTTTTTTATTAATTTAGATGAAATGACAAATATGCACCACACATATACACTATCAAGGCTAACATCCAAGTTTAAATTCAGGAGCCGACGTTCTCATGTTGCTGAAATTTGCAAGACAACTAACCGTGGGGTCTTTGCTAACTAAAAGTGTAAAAAATCTTGATACGTCTTTTTTAATCATATTCATAGCACTGCAAAGTACAAACATGAAAAGGATGGGATTGCGTCTCTGAGTGCACTCAAAATGATAACAACCGTTTTATGCACGCTTTTCGAGATTGTTGCATTGCATAGCAGTTTTTCTCTCTATTTTTTAGTGTTTGTTTTATTTTTTCTCTCTTTCCTCAATTAATTTTCCTTCTTACCCACCTCAGCAGCAATGCTATCTTATTTATTATTCTTTGTCTTTGTCTTCCCTTATTTACAATTTTGTTTTAAAAAAATTTCATTATTAGTACTATATTTCTCAAGTTTCAACCATTAATAAATATGAGTAAATGTGACGTTTGAAAACTGACATTTTTAATATTAATTGAGCTAATAACATACTCCCTCTGGTCCACAATATAAGAGAAAAAATGCGAGTTTTGTTGGTCCACAATATAAGAAATAAACACAATTTTAAAGGTTTTTACCCCTATTTAAGTGTAGTTAAAAATGATGTCATTAATAAGGAGTGTAAATCAGCATTTAATGCAAAGGATAATCTTGGAAAGTAGATAAACTTTTAGCCTTATTAAATGATAATAGGTTGTTTCAATATCATTCTTTGGTTTGTGTAATTTTGTATTTTTCTCTTATATTGTGGACCGGAGGGAGTATTTACTAATAGGAGTAACGTTTACCCCATTTCACATTAAATTCGTTTTTGCTTTTGAATCTGTATTTAATGACTGAACTCATATGTAAGTTTTTGGTCAAAATAGTAATAATAATAATAATAATTTTAATTTGGACAAAATAGTAATAATAGTAATAATAATTTAATAATAATTCTTTTTAAGCAATCTCTCACACTAAAATTTTTATTAACTACCAATATGGTGTACGTAGGACAAATGGTAGATGTTTGGGCCATTTAATCATATAAATGGTAAAAGGTTCTGTCCATAGCCAGTCCGTTTGGAAAAGCACCCTTTAAAAGAAATTCAATACATAGGGATAACTTGGTTTAAAAAAAAATTATTAACTATTTACAAGATGAAAATATTAAATAGATGGGAGAATTCATTCACCAACACGTTGGTCCAGTGACAGAAACTACCATGGGATACGGGGGTCGACGTAGTGTTCTCAAGTTCGAAATTTGCTCCTAAACACTCGGTGAGATTGGACTTTTGTTGAAAGGATTGGGGAACTTCGAAGGTAACCAAAAGTTGTCCGAAACAAATAAAGAATTCACTCTATGTATTAGAAATTAATAATATATTTACTAATCCCTCTTTCTTATTTAATGCATGTGCTAATGTTTACAATTTACAAACTAAAATTAAAAAAAAAAATATCAACATTCGAAGAACTTTCAAGTTTCGGTCAAAAACATCTTAAAAGAAAAGTTTCGGTCAACAATATTCCTAGTAAAAAAGGTTTGTAAATTTCAAGTTAACAGCATCATACATTTAAATTATTTTTTTAACAATTTTAACAATTTTTTTGAAGCAGCAGTGTTCTTTCCCGATCCCATTTTTAAAAGTTTTAACAATTTTTTTTAGGCAAAAATACAATAGGGGTCCTTTAAGTTATTTTTTTGTAACAAGTTGGTCCTTTATGTTTTTTTCGTAACAATTTAGTCCTTTAAGTTAGTTAACGGTTTTACCGTTACCCTTTTTTTAAACTTCCGTCTAACACCGTTAAAAAATGCTTATTTGGCAGTTAAGTGATGATGTGTCAAAAATGAAATAATCCATGTCATTTTTATTTAATTTTTTTATTAAAAAGAAAGGGTTCTAATTGTTCATCATCTTGCTTGCATTCTTCATATGCTAAAACCCAAAAATTCAAACCCAGAAACCCAAAACACCAACCACCCCCTTCTTTCTTCTTCTTCCTTCTTCTTCCTCCAGCTTCTGAGTATTGTTCGGAAAAAAAATCACACACAGAAATGAACACAAGTTTTTGAGCAAGTGAAGTACAGATGCATAAAGCAATTTATGTTGAAAAATGGGTCTAGATGAGTAAGAAGGAAGAAATGGGTTTACTGGGAAAAAAATGGGTTTGCTGGATTGTGTGCTGGAATGAGTTTGCTGGAAAAAAATACGACAGATATGAAGAAATGGGTTTGCTGGAAAAATAATGAAGATGAGTTTGAGAAAAAATTGAAAATATGACAGATCTGAGAGTCCTTGAGAGTCCATATATGTTAACTATGAGACTACTTGTGATTAATTAAATTAAAAATCAATCTTCAAAACCCACTTTCTTCCAAATATATAGCATTCCTAACACTGCGCAAATCTTTGCCTTTGAGAGTCCTTCTAATCCCTTCATGAACCAAAAGAAAGCTCGTCCTTGACACCATTGAAGAAGACGAAGATGGTAAGTTTTTGGAAAGGGATTTTCATTTTTCTTATTTTTAATACAAACTCATTAAAATTAATGATTCCTCAAGTCTGTTTTGTCACTTAGGATTATGTTACCGCCACATCAGATCTGTTACTGCCATATCACCATTTTTGTGACGGAAAATTGAAAAAGGATTAACGGTGTAAACGTTTTTAAGACTTAAAGGACTAAGTTGTTACAAAAAAAATATAAATGACCAACTTGTTAAAAAAAAAAAAACTTAAAGAACCCGTAGTGTATTTTTGCCTTTTTTTTTTATGGCACATACAATTTTAACAATTTTTCATTTACATTATGGCACATACAATCACAGATCCCATTTAAAAAAGTTTTAACAATTTTTTTTACAGCATCATACATTTAAAAAATAAAAAAGCTAGGTTTTCTAGTTAAAACAAAAGACAGGTTTTACGTGTGAACCAACGAATGACAAAAAATGATCCCCCCAAAAAATTATTTCTTATCGTAACTTTCGTATTTCATATAGAAGAAGTGCTTCATATTGGTTTTCTTTGGTACTATAAATTTATTTCTTTTTTCTTTTTACGAAAGAGTTTATTTCTTTATGAGATGATAATTGCTAACTTACATATTGAAGAGAGATAAGAGAATAAATGTTAACAAAATTTTACTAAGATTAAAGAATTCATAAAATACTAAGCTACATTTATACCCATCGCATTAATTGTTACTAAGTAAAAATGTAAGTCTTTTTGGGCTAAATAAAAGCGTGTAGGTTGCTAACATATACATTCATGTTTTCAAATGTGTGTAATTAAGTTAGCAAATAAAAGATATTTTAATTAAACAAATATACAGGTGCTAGCGATAACACTTTTTATGGATGAAAAATAAAAGTGTCCATAATGCACATAAAAATACTAATGAAATAAAAACAGAATGAATTTATTATAAATTTTCCAATTTTTTTTAAAGCTCCTCCCTTGAATAAACATGTTATTATTTGTTACATAGTTAAGATAAATTATTCCAAAACTTATTTTACTATGATAAGTAGACATTTTTTAGTTTGGCAAATTTTAATATTTCAAAAAAATAACTAAACTAGTATATCACATTTTTGCAAGAATTAAGAAAATTCATGCTTTTGGCATGAAACTTTAGTCACTAACAAAACAACATGCCGCTTACAAGAATGTTGTTATGCCAAAGTGGGTATTTATATACAAGTCTCATATCTAGTAGTGTGTGGAGAAGGAAGAAATAGAGAGTTATTATATATGAATATGAAGAGTTAATTAATTTGAGTTTTTCTTCACCACAACAATTCTAGTTTTTTGGGTGTATTGGGGCTTGCGTAGTTGTGTGTCTTTGAGATGGTTGGCAATTTTTTTGGTGCAAAATTGTGTGAGAGGATTTGCAATTTTCTCCCTCTAAAAAGTGTTAGTTGAGTAATAAAATATTATATTGTTAGGTCGTGGATCATATGTAGGTAATAAGGAGTCCCAGACCATCTAAGAGTTGATCCTTGATGTGGTAGGTAACCTTGTGCATTGTCTACTTTTCAAGTTCAAAACACTCTTGCTTGAAGGGAGTGTGTTAGATTAGAATAATAAAAAAGTATAGAGAATATTAGAGGTGGTGGGTTAGATTATTGTGATGTCTTGAAAGTGTTATTTTTGTCCTGAAGGGGTGCACACACATGAGTACACCCTCTTGTGTGTTTTTATATTCCATTGAAATATCCACTATACTTTTTTATTATTCTTTTTTTTTGTCGAGACCAGGTATCCACTACCAAATACAGTTTTGTTTTTGATAAGCAAGTCAAATACAGTATTTGATATCTCGTTAAAAAGTGTTTGATAAATTTCTACAATAATTAAAGGGGCAAAGGGAAAGTTTTTTTTTTTGATAAGCAATGTTAGTGGGGGTGGGGGAAATGTTAGTTTCCGAGTATTGAACCCGGGGCCTCCTTCTTGCACTCTTTTGGTGCACTCCTTCGGTATTCTTTAGCTCGCCAACTGAGCTACCTACTTGGGATAGTGGTAAGATCAAATACAATCTTGCATTTGCTTCATTAATTTAAACTTGCGAAAATAAGCATCACAATCTAATATAAATGCCAACATTTGATTATGGCAATTCAAACAAAAAGACTCGGACAAACTAAAAAAGGAAAAAAAGAAAAGAAAAGAAAAAACATAAATGAATTAGGAGTTTCATATATCTTTCATGCATCTCGAGCTCGTTAATTCACGATCCGGTTCGAACTAGTGATCGAAAATTTCGGTTCAATGTGGCAATTAAGCCATAGTTAGACTTTGATAATCAAAGAAGACAATGGATTGAGATGTCTCGACCAAGATCGTGAATTAACGAGCTCGAGATGTCATTCCTCTACTTGTCATGTTCTTTGAGATCATCTAAAAGATGAGGAGAAAGATTTTCTTCTACATCAAGTTCCAGTTGCCTCTTCTTGTAGTTGGAGTGCTCCATCAAGACCTAGTAAAAATGAATGTTTTTTCGAAATCAAATACTCACATAAAGGAAGAAAAATGAGGAAGTTTGGAGTTCTGATAAACAAAATTCAATCAAAATGACAACATGCATATGCAAATTCAAGGACACCGATATTTTGTCATTTTTTCCCAATAAAAAGTAAAAACACTCATAACTTGCATTGATATATCAGTCCCATTTAATTAAGTTACCCTTTTCCTACGCCAATTTTTTTGCTTCAAACTGCAAAACCAGACAAATGATGACGATGTTGAAAACAAAAACTCAAAGAAGAAAAAACATAACTGATAACTCTATTTTATATAGAGTTATTTATATGTTCTATGACTTAAATCAATGTGAGTTTCTAAGTAATATTGTTGCTAAAGTAGTTAATATGTAGTTGTTTACAGTAAAAGAGGGTTAGGAACTGATTTGTAATCATTTGGCACTTTTGGTGCCCCATGTTGTATTTTATGTGTTTGTTCAATTGCTGCAGCAATCATTGCACCTGCAATAGGTGAAGCAACCATTGCACCTGCAATACAGGAAACAGAAGTCTTGAAGAAATCAGATACATTTCACCTGCAATGCTGCAACAACTATTACACATGCATTCTGCCAGAAGACAATGCACCTACAATAAGCAGATTCACTGAAGACAGAAGCATTACACCTGCATCCATTGCACCTGCAATATGCCCAGATGACAGTGCACCAGCAATTTACTGAAAATAGAAGCATTGCACCAGCAATATGCTGATGTCATGGATGACATCATAATCAAGTTGCTATGCAAGTGGCCCAAGTTGAAACTGCTCCACCTTCCCATTTACCTTTTTAGCTTATAACTTTTACTTTATAGGGACACTTGTCCATACACCATTGGACCTCTTCCCTTTAATAAAGTAAACATCAAATCAAATCTTTTTGGGATACAAGTGACCAACTTCAGCTCCAAGCAAACCCCTCAACGAAGGAAAGCTCATCCAAGAGGCCTATAAATACCTCACATTCTCCTCATTTGAAGAGGTACCAAAATATACCAAGAGAAATACCAAGTTAGAGAGTTAGTATCATTTTACACTTCATAAGTGTGAAGGAGGGAGAGAAAGTGACAACTTCTCTTTCTACTTCTACACAAATTCGTATTGCTGTTTGGTTGCGGGTGCATCAAGCAGTTTTGAGGCATTGCAGGTGCATTGCTATGCAGATTTTGCAAGGGAACTTCAACCGTGTAATTCTTTCTTTATTTTATTCCCTTTGTATTATCAAACATATGAACATGGTTATCTCTGTTTGTATATGCTTAGTAATGTCTAGCATAAGCTAACTTCTCTAGTTGGGATATGCTTTAACTTTGTAATGATCTTTTGATTAAGTTATTATGTTATATATTGATGTTTGCATTTTAGTTCTTGCATGATAACTCTTTCATATTCATCTTTAGAATTGGCCAACTAAAAGTGAATGTAAATTATAAATTCAGACATGGTTTATAATTGGAACTCAAGAACTAATATGGATAAGTGTTTTAATAATAGGAAACTTTGTTAAAACCATGTTAGAATTAGACATAAGCTAGCATAGTCCATAGGGTGATTCTGTAAGGTTTAAAAAGACAAGGGTGAACTTATTTAGGGCTTAGACATAAGACTTGTAATGAAATCCTGAAGATAGTTGCAGACATGCACAATTCATTTTATTACAGCACCCATTGCAGGTGCAATCATTGCAGCTGCATCCTTGCAGATGCAATAATTGCACGTGCATCCATTGCAGGTGCAATGGTTGCATGAACATCATATGTAACATAATGCTATCAAAAGTGATTTACTTAGTAAAGAGCATTCCAACTATCCTTCTCACTTGGTTATACAATATCTTTACTTAGCTTATTTTATTTTATGTTTCTCACACACACTCTAATTTTATTTGTTATTTTATTACTTGTTTCTCACTAGTTTAACTACCATTTTAAGCTTTAGAAATTAATCCAATCCCTGTGGGTTCGACACTCTACTTCTACTTTATTACTTGTTGCGACTGTGTATACTTGCACATCCCTTTCTGCACAACAATAACCAAATAAAACAAAGATAAGAGACTGGGCAAAATAACTTACGGATTTGGAAAAGAGAATCTTGGAAGCTGAACTCTATCTACCAAAGAGTTACAACTTCACCACACTCAACTATAGATTCTCTCTGAGTTGTGTTGTGTGAGAGAGCCGCTCATGGTTATGTGTCAATAGTAAAGTTTATTTATGTTGTCAAACAGTGGGGTACTTGCCTACTAATAGTGTAAAAAATATCGATACGTTTTTGTATTCATTTTCGTAGCAATGAAAAGTAGAAAGATGAAACGGATGGGATTGCGGCTATGAATACGCTCAAACCGATAACAACTGTTTCATGCACGTTTTTCGAGCTTGTTGCATTGCATAACGGTTTTCTCTCTATTTTTTACTGTTTGTTTTGTTTTTTCTCTCTTTCCTCAATTAATTTCTCTTCTTACCCACCTCAGCTGCAAAGCTATCTTATTTACATTCTTTGTCTTTTTCTTCACTTATTTATGTTTTAAAAATATTTTGTTACTACCCTGACTCTAGTGAGCCCCCGAAGCCCAACTCACCTAATTTTTTTTGTAACAAAAAAAAATTCCTTTCTCCAAGTTTCAACCATTAATAAATATGAGTAATTAACTATGGAGTTTTAAAACGGGTGCTTTTAATATTAATCAAACAAACATTTACTAATAGGAGTAAATTTACCCATTTCACATTAAATTCAATTTTGCTTTTAAATCAATATTTAATGATTGAATTCATATCTTAGGCTTCCCACTAATAAAACAATAATAATATTCCTTCAATCCCAAAATATAAGTCCCTTTTAACGATTTTACCAGAATTAAGAAAATTGATTTAGTTGATTAATCTCATTAACTATGTCTATTATTTATACCAATTAATTTATTATTTTTTCGTTTGGTTGTTTTGCTATCTTCCTTGGGTTTTTGTCTAGTCCCCCCTTAGTATCTTTTTGTCTTCGTTTTTTTTAATAGATTCAATTTTCTTTGGTTAAAAAATGTCTATTATTTATACTTCCTTTCCTATTTTACCTTATATTCCTCTCTCCTCTAATTAATTACTTATGTATTCCAAGAGTTGTAATTCCTCTCCTCTAGCTAATTAATGTTTTATTGATTACTTAAAGAATTAATTAGGGGTATTTTAGTCAAGAAATACCTAATGCAGCAGACAACTTAGAAAGTGGACTTACATTTTGGGACAAATAAAATTCTCAAAAGGGACTTATATTTTAGGAGTAGTAATTCTTTCTAACCAATCTCTCACACTAATTTTTTATTAACTAACAACGTGGTGTAATACAAGTGGTAGATACTTGGGCTCCTTATATGGTGGTGTGTCAGGAAAAGTACCCGGTGGGAGTGGTCAACCCTTTAAATGAATCTCAGTCCGTCCAAGAATTAATTGTGCGTAGAGATATCTTCACTTACCAAAAAAAAAATTATTGACTATTTACAAGATAGTTGGGAGAATTCATTCAATAACGTAACTGTCCACGTAGTGCTCTGATACTCCTAAGCACGATGTGAGACTAGTCTTTTGTTGAAAGCATTTGGACACTTCGTGGGTAGTTGGTAGTTGTCCCAAACAAAGAAAGAATTCATTCGATGTATAAATTAATAATGTGTATATATATATATATATTTACTACTTCTCTGTTCCAAAATGGTTGTACTTTTAAAAACTGAATGTATATACTTTTCCAAATTTTTCATATATACCGTTTTATATTTAATGTGTCATTCAAAGTCCCAAGATATGAAGTATATATAGAAATTTAAAAATAATAAATGTTTCAGAAGGAGGGTATTGTGGTACTTAGTTTATATTGTAAAGCTGATATAATTAATATTAGTAGATTTTTTTAATCCATTGTACCAAAAAAAGATTTTTTTTAATTCCAAAAATGTACAGGTGATAGCAATAACACTATTTATGGATGAAAAATAAAAGTATCCATAATGCACAGAAAAATACTAATGAACTAATAAAAGAATGAAATTACTATAAATTTCCCATTTTTTTTTCGAAATTAAAGCTCCCTTGAATAAACACGTTATTATTTTTCACATTGTTAAGATAAATTATTGCAAAAATTATTTTACAATGATAATTAAACAATTGTAAGAGCTTACAATTATAAATTATTTATTGATCAATAAAATTTTCCCCTTTCTCAATTTTAAAAAAAAGATAAGTAGACATTTTTTACTTTGACAAATTTTACTACTCCCTCCGGACTCGATTTTATAGAACAAAAATGTGGTGCACAAGAATTAAGGAGGATAGTTAAATTAGTCACTTTTTACAATATTACCTTCAAGAAAAATTGATTGAAGGATGCCTGAGTTGAAAGTTAAGTAAGAGTAACTATTAAAATGTCCTATCAACTAAGGGTATTTTTTTTATTAGTAAATTAGAAGAGATAAAAAGTAGAGAAAGTTACTTATATTTTGGAACAAAATAAATGACTTTTTTGTTGCTTAAAAAGAGTCCGGAGGGAGTATGTTATTAGTTTAGTTTTTATAAATAAAAAACTAAACTAATCATTAATGCCAAAGAATAATGCATACAAAATATTATTGTATTTTAAAAAAAAATCCTATAGAATATTTAAAACGTACAATTTTTCTAAGCTAAAAATTTATATTTTAAAAGTACAAGTTTTCTAAGATAAAAAGTATATTTTATCCCTGAAAATATTTGCTTTTTCAGGTTTTGTCCCTATAAAATAAAGAAATTGATTTTTGTTCTTATAAATATATCACATTTTGCTTTTAGTCCTTGTTAATTTGATTTAGTCCCTACAAAGTTTGCTTACATTGGAATCGATACCTCTAATATATAAAACATTTTTTTAATCCTTTGTGAGTCTACTTTCTTCTCCTCCCATGTGACAAATCTTTGTGAAAATTCTAAAGCATGTTTTTAGGGCTAGTCTTGGGTAATTCTTTGATATTCATAACATTCACCTAAATGATCTGGCTGGCATAAAAATATAAGTGTGTATTTGTTGTTGCTTCTTGGGTTCACACACACACACCTACTTAAGACAGGTTTTTTGGTGTTAAATTAGTACTTGTAAGGAAGATTGAAAAGAAGCTAGTAATTTGGTTCTCTTGGTGAAATTCATCGGATGCGAGGTTACTGGAGAAGTGTCTAAACTGGGGTATCCAGAAAACTTAGGAGTATTATACAAGGAAAAAAAGAAACAAAAAAGTTCTCTTTATTCAATAAAAAATGCATAAATAAATTCTTGAATGCCAGGCATATAAAGACACTCCTTTGAGACCCGATTTGGTGAATGGAGGACCCAAGCAAAAGTTTCTAGGGAACTGACTTTCTAAGCTGACATTGGTATCTAACTTGATGTTCTGATCAAGGTAATCAAAACCGAACCGGACATTGAACCGGAAGAGGTAGCGGTTCAGAGGTTCTTGGGTTCAACCGGTTGAATCGGGGGTTGAACCGGAATTAATTAAATAGATTATTTAATATATTTTTTACAATATATAAAGGATAAAAAACAAAAAAGAATCATAATATGACATAATAAAACTATAATATGCAACAATCATAGATAATTAGATACTATAATGTAAATACTCTCATAGTAATATTAGTGTACACATTTGTTTTTAATTATTTATTTATTTATTACATCAATTTAATTATAAAAAATGATAAAAAATATCTCATATACCAAAAATCAACATCATTTATCATTTTTTTTCCAAAAATCAACTTGGTATACCATTTTTTAAGGAAAATAAACCAAATCCGGTTTTCTGCACGGTTCTCCGGTTTTTGGCCGGTTTCCTGTCCGGTTCTCGGTTTTCAGCCGGTTATCCGGTTCAATTCCCGGTTTTCACCCCAGGCGGTTCTGGGGTTCATTTGGACCAGATAGGGGTCCGGTTCCCGGTTCAACCGGTTGAACCGGCCGGTCCGGTTTTGACAACCTTGGTTCTGATACTTTGAACTTGTCTTTCACAAAAAGCCCAATTGGTAAGTCTCAAAAAAATGAATAAATATTGTTGTATACCACCAGTTCACTTTATGTTTTTGTGTGAATTTGATAAATTTTCAAGATTGGCCAAGTGAATTGAAATGTTTTGCATGAGCACAAGCGAAGATTTAAGCATGAGGAAGTTTGATAAGTCTATTTTAAGTGTTATTTTAGCAAAAGAGAAGAATTTGAGCTTCAAGAGTATAGTGGTAAAGTCCCAAGGCCAAAGAATGCAAAAAAGAACAAAAAGCATCAAAGAAAAACAATTTTTGGGGTGATCAAACAGAAAGTAACACCGATCAGTGTTAAACCATCACGACTAGTGTTGGGGGTCAAAGGAAAAGCAGTTGAAGAAACACATGATTTCATTACGGCCAGTGTTAAATCATTACGGGCCGTAATGATTCATCAGATTCCAAAAATCGTTACATTTCATTTTTAATTACTTGTAATTGTAATTGGTCTTAATTCTGATGTTTCTTAGCATCGATGGTCCTAGGCCTATATATAGCACGAAATTCTTAGCTCACCATATACCATCATTCCATTTTGTAAAACATTTCTCAAATTTATCTTTTATATAATTTCCTTTTCTTCTTTAAATTCTTGTACTTTTATTTTCTGCACTTTACAATTTAGCTCTTTTATTTTTTGCACTTTATTTTTCTGCAATTTCCATTCTCGTCATTTACCACTATTTCTTTACATTCATGTCATTTAGAGTTTCAGTCATTTATATTCATGCCTTTTTTATGCAATCGTCTACTATGATCATGAGTGAGTAGAATCGTAGTCTTGGGTTATTGGGAGTAATCCAATAATAGGACCTAGTAATTGGTGTGCGAAAAAGTGTGTAAGTATACACAGTCACAAACAAGTAGTATAAAAGATCGAACCCACAGGGATTGAATTAATTCTTGTAGCTCAAAGTATATAAATTAGTGCAAGCTATCCTACTCACAATTTTGGATGATGGTGTTAAGAAAACAGAATGTAAATATGCAAGAAAATATAGAGGAAATCAGTTGAGAATAATAGTTGAGATGTCTTCACCAAATAAGTTACTTTCAAGAGTTATGTGCTTTTAAGTGGTGCAGATGCAATGAGTGCAGCTGCATCAGTATGTGCTTTTCAGCTACTTTCTTCAGAGCTTCGTTACAAGCTTCCTATGTCTAGGCATGCTAAATAAGTTCACTCCTGCCTTTGAAGTACCCACTGAATCACCCTAAGGACTATGTTATCCTATGTCTAGGACTTAACATGGAATTAACAAAGATTTCTTTATTAAACAAGTTAACAAAGACTTTATTAAAACATTCACCCTTATTAGTTCTTGATTTCTAGTTATAAACCATGTCTGTGAATATAACTCTACTTATTCTAAGCGATCAACCTTAAAATAATATGGATGTAGTATAACACAAGAACCAAAATGCATACACCATGTAAAAACACAATAACTTTCTCAAAAGATCCTTATAAGGTTAGAACATCTCAACCTAAGAAGTTTAGCTCATAATAGGCATTGCAAGACAAAGACAGATTGAATAAAACATGTTGATATAATGGAAATTACAAGAGAACACAATACGATAGAGATTACACAAATTGAAGTACTCTTGCATAAGTTTGCCAAGCAATGCAGATGCACTGATTCCCTGCACCTAATTAACTCTATGAAGAAGTAAAGGGAGAAGTCGTCAATTCCTTCCTTGCCTTCTTACAACTACCAATTACTTAGAACTATCTAAAGAAAAGTGAAATATATGCTATCTAAGATTATGGATATCTCTCTTCTCCAAGTGAAGAATGAAGGTCTTAATTTATATAGGCTTTGAGCTTTCCTTCAAGTGGGGGTTTGCTTAGAGATTAAGTTAACCTTGAGGGGTTAACCATGGTTACTTTTCAGAATTTGATAAAACAATTTGAGTCCAACACTCAACCTCAAAGAGAGGTCCAATTATGGATGGCCAAGTGTCCTATGTGAATGGCTCCTCATGATGATCTTTATATTGTAGGCGCCCTACATTTTGCAAGTTGGCATGTGCCTCCATGTGACTTGTGACTAAGCATGATGTCATAGAGGTGCTTAAGCATTGGTATGAATTGAGGTGCTTCCATTGTTGGGTAATCTGTCTTTGGTGCAGATGCACCAAGTGAAGTTGCAATGTGGTCATCTGGTACAGCTGCATCTAGTGCAGATGCACTGCTGTTTTCCGGTGCAGATGCATTGACTGCAGATGCACGGAACAAACACATCAAACATACCAATATATATGCACAATGCTAAATCATGAGTATAAACCTAGAATGTTGTTTATTTTATTCATATAACTATATTGAACACATAATTTACCTGATTTTAAAAAATTATTTAGGTTTAGATGCATAAATAACTCTATATAAAATAGAGTTATCAGTAATTCCCAAGACTATTCTCCACTTGAATTGTTTTATATTTCAATCTAATTTCATTTTCCTTCAAATATTATTTTAAACATCAAACAAAGAACCGAAAGGTGAAGTATTGATGTTGGAACTAATAAATTAGACAATGGAATCAAAACACGAAAATAGTTTTGAAACCCTTGAGATATTAAAAAGTTGTATAAACCATGAAAATAGGCTTGATTGTTCGTTCAATACACGCTCTTGTACTCGGAAAGGAGACATTAGATATATTCACTACCTTGTCTTTGAAATATAATACTCTTGAAACTTAGAGAATAGAGGAGGGATTATGTGATTCATTCTATCATTGAGATGAAACCACAAGCTTGGGACATTTTTTTCTGAATATAAAATAAACAATATTCTGTTCCACAATATAATCATTTCTTTTAGCTAATCACCATAGTGAGAAGAAATTGGTAATCAATACTAAGTCTCTGTGGGATCGATATTTTTACTACGCGATAGAACTGTGCACTTGCGGCCTATCAAGTTTTTGGCGCCGATGCCGGGGACTTATGATATTGATATTGATTTTCTTTCGCTAGCTATTCCATTAGACTAAAAATTTCTTTTTCTTTTTATTATGAATAAGCATGAATTTACATTCTGCAAGGAGGAATGAAAATTCTTTGAGTTATCTTTGCTAGCACCACCACCTTGCTTGCAAGGGATATACAAAGATGCATTTACGATTTCTAAGGAGGAATGAGAATCTTTTGAGTCATCTTTGCCACCACTTGCTTGCAAGGAATTTTGAAAATACAACATTAAATAGAAATTGAGAAAAATATTGTTGTTGAGATCATAGATCAAAATATTGTTGCAAGATGATTCACAAGAGATATACCATGAAAGTGAGAACGATAGGAAACTGAAATTTCTCCCTCGGATAAGTATGTTGGTTTAAATGCATGTGTGGATTTTACAATGTTGTGCCCTTTATCTTTCTTTTCACTTTCCTTTGTGAAAATAACATTTGATCTGGGAAGAAGTGAGAATAAGATCTTATTGCTTTCACAATTTCCATTTTATAAGCCAAAGGATCTAGAAATATGCTTTCATTCTTCATGTGTCACTTGGTTTTTATGCTTCAAGCAATGAGACCCAGGTATAAGTCTATAAGGGGCAATGGTCAAGCTAATGACCATAAAGGATTGCTGCGTGGGAGGCAACCCACCCTCCAAAACCCCATTTTACCCACTATTCACAAAAACCCTAAATTTCACCAAAAACCCTAAAGCTCATAATCCTCCATATCCAAAGCTTCAAACCTTCATCAATGTCACCCAAGAAAGCAAAGACCACTAATGCTTCGACATCTAAAGCTGGACAAAGAAGAAGAAGGGTTGCTTCTCAACAAAACCGTCACGAGATTGACTTCAAGGATGAAAAACAAAGGGAAAGGTATGGAAAGTTAGTGCAAAGAAAGATACTCCCAGCAAGGTATGTGGATACTCTCACCATTAAAACACTAGGAATAGAAAACAATGTCAATTAATTATTTTCTAATGTTGGATGGGAGATGTTCCTGTCTTTGAAGTGCTACATATGAAAAAATTACTCTAGAATTTTTGAGTTCTTTGGAATTTCTGGAGGATAAATCTAATTTTGAGAACCCAGATCATAAGCTCACGTTCATGTTGTTCAATATTGATCATGAATTACCCCTGAACAATTTTTGTGAAGCATATGGTCTTGAGAATGATGGAGAGTTTTATATATCTAACCCGGCCAGAACTCATATTAATGCAAAGGCCAATTGGCAATATATATAGAGAAGTACCAGCTGAAGAAGAACTTGAGCAAGAGCAGGAAAATGGTGAACCCTCACAATTCACACACCAACAGTTTGTACCAGTGGTTGAGGATCAACCTTCTTACTCTTCGAATATGCCTTATTGGCAAGAGTGGTGTACAAGAGTTGAAGGGGAGCAAACAAGGCAAGGGGCAAAATTGCAGCTTTTGAGGGAAGAGCAGACCCGTCAAGGCCAAGTGCTAGATAAGTTGGGTACTGTGATGTGAGCTTTGTACACTCAATACAATGCTCCACCACCTCCTGACCAGCCCATGCGAGCTTTCTTTACTCTCTCTTGTGTTTTTAATTTCCTAACATTGAGGACAATGTCTAGTCCAAGCATGAGGGGTATCTTGCCCTTTTTATTGTTTTTCTGCTTTTGTTTTGATTTTATTGCGTTTGATTAGCTTGTTTTGAATCTATTTTGAGTAATTATCATCTCCCCTTGTGTTACAACTCTTTGTAAATTTCCTGAAAGCATGTTTTAAAAGGTTTCTTTTGAAAAAATATTTGAGTTTCATTGCATTCATCTAGGTGGACTGATTGGTATAAATAGTATATAAGTGGATTTATGTTGCTTCTTCTTGGGTTCACACACGCACGCGCGCGCACACACGCACACACACACACACTCACACACACACACACACACACACACTTGAGACGAGTTTTTTGTGTTAGTACTATTAAGGAAGATTGGAAAGAAACTAGTGATCTGGTTCTCTTGGTAACATTCATAGGGTGCGAGATTACTGAAGAAAAATGTCTGAGCTAGGGTATCAAGAAAAAATATAGAAAAAGAAAAGAAAATGAAAGAAAAATAAAATTAGTAAATAGAGCAAAAAGAGTTGACCACTTTAGTTCAGATTGAACGGTTAAAAAATTAGACAAAGTGGTTGGCCTACATGTGAAATCAAAGAAACAAAATGCTTGAATGCTCAGCGTATAAAGACCCTCCTTTGAGACTCGGCCTAGTGAGTGGAGGACCCAAGCTTAAGAATGCTAGGAAACTGGTTTTCTACGCTGACATTGATATCTTTTCTGATGTGCTGATACCTCAAACTTGTCTCGCAATTCACAAAAAGGGCAATTAGTAAGTCTCAAACCAATGAATAAGTTCTGAAAATTACCACCAGTTCACTCAAGGTTTTTGTATGAATTTAAAAAAAATTCAAGATTGGCTTAGTGGTTTTCAATGTTTTGTTTGAGGACAAGTAAATATTCAAGTATGGAGGAGTTTGATAAGTCCAATTTAGATGTTATTTTAATATATTTTTAAGTAGTTTATTTGGTAATTTAGTACTCTTTTAGGGCTATTTTATTACCTTTATTTCATTTTGATTTTATAGGACAAGTCATGAGCAAAAGAGAAGAATTTGAGCTTTCAAGAGTATAATGGTAAAGTCCCAAGACTAAAGAATGCAAAAAGGAACAAAAAGCATCAAATAAAAGCATTATAGCCAGTGGCGGATCCAGGACCCCGGGGTCGGGGGTGTCAAAATTTTTAAATATACAATTTGCTAAAATTTTATCCATTTGATGACCTTGTTCAAACACACTATTAATACTAATTAGAATTAAGCGAATACTAATTGGAAACTAATACACACTATTAACTTAACTATTTTTTTCTTGAAAAGTTTTCTAAAACAAGCTAAAAAACTAAACAAAGAGCAAAATAGCTTGTTGTTCAAACATTGATCATATTAATGAAATTCCAGCTTTATATTATATACTAATATTTTCAACAGAATGTTGGTATTTAAAAAGGCCATTGTCAACGACATGAAGCTTCGTATATGCTTCATCCTATCGTACTGGTAGAGAACATATTTTAAAATTAAAAATAAAAGTCACAAGGAAGAAATTAAGCAATTAAACAATTAGGGTTTCCAATTTCCCCAATTCAGAAATTAAACAATTAGGGTTTTCAATTTTCCCCAAATAAAAAATTAAACAATTAGGATTGTCAATCAAAGAATCAAACAATCACTTCAGTAGATTAGACTAGAAAAGAGAAGAAATCTAACTAGTTTTAGTGTTTTTGAGAGTTCATTGGAAAAGAGAAAGTTGTTGTTGTGAGAGAAGAACAAAGAAGTCGTGAGACTGAGTGAGAGAGAAAACAGAGAAGCCAGGTCTGTGAGAGAGAGAGAGAGAACTGAGAAGCCACCGCCCACCGTGAGAAGAGATCGAAGTTGAGTGAGAGAGCTAGTAGAGAACGTGAGAGTCTGAGAGAGCTCGTAGAGAACGTGAGAGTCTGAGAGAGAGTTGTGTGTGCGTGAAACAGTGGCTATGTTGTGTTTTGGGCAAATTAAATTTGGGTCTTTGGTGCAAATGGGTGCAAAATTTAGGCTATCGGCGCAATTTAAAATATTCAGGTATGTCAAAAAAATATTTCTATAGGGTGGTAAGCAAAAAAAAAAATATTGGGGGTTCAACTGAACCCCCTCAACTGTATGTGGCTCCGCCACTGATTACAACTAGTGTTGGGAATCAAAGAAAAAGTAGTTGAAGAAATGCATGATTTCATTACAACCAGTGTTAATTCATTACGTGTCGTAATGATTCATTAGATTCCAAAAGCTGTTACAATTCCATCTTTATAGCTTGTAATGTGACTTAATTGATTTATGTCTTTTCTTAGCCTATATATAAAGCACGAATTTCTGAGTGCTTAGAGGCATCTTCGGCTATTGCAAAACACTACTCAAAGTTTATTCTTAAGATTTGTGCAATTTATATTCTCCATTTTAAGTTCTTGCTCTCTATATTCTTGCACTTTACTATTCTATTCTTACAATTCTGCATTTTAATTTCTGCAATTATTCACTTTCATTTACATTTCTAAGTCATTTACATTCAGCAATTTATAATTCCGCAATTTTTAATTTTGTCGTTTACAATTCATGTCTTGAGTGAGTAGACTCATTTTAGTCTTGAGATTGTGAGACTAATCCAATGATAAATGTGGGTAAATAGTAATTTACCCAATATGATATGAATTAAAAAAATAACCATTTTTTTGTGTGTGTGGAATCTACTATATCTTTGTCAATTAAAATATGTTTGTGTTTTTTCACCACATGCGTTTGAATGAATGTAAGTGATATTGTGCAAGTTACACATATTTTTTCAAAAGTAATCTTAGGCTCACTAGTTGAACCCAATGGAGAGTGGAGACCATACGTAAAGTTTCCTGTCAACTAGTGCCTTTACCCGTCTGTTGCATGAGGCAAGCGCTTGAGTTAATACACATATAGATAAGATTATTAACTTGTAGAAGTTGGAGGATGTAAAAACCTATCGAATAAATTAAATGCTAAAATCAATAAAATAAGAACATAAGGTGTAAAATAGGAAATTGAGACATAAATGAAAGGGCCGAAACATAATCCACATATAGTCATCCAAAATTGTGAGTTGCACGTGATACTGTCACAAAATTGTTTTTTTTCTTCATGAAATCGGTTATTGATCAACGAACTTTGAGTATTTGAACAGTTAAAACTTTTTTCCGAACACTAAAGTATCTAAAACATGCTGCTCTGCATCACACTTTATGTATTTTGTCACAATTTTTTTAATTTGTTTCACCAAACAGGTTATTCATGAACAAACTTTGCGTATTTGGAGTATTACTTTTTTTATGAACGCTAAAGTATCCCAAAAACGCCGCTTACCATTGCACTTTACATATTTTGTTATAGAATTATTATTTTTCATCAACCTGGTTATTAAGGAACGAACTACACGTATTTGAACATCTAATTTTGTTTCCAATATCTAAAATACCTAAAAATACACTACTAAATACCATTAAAAAAAAGAGGGAGTTTTGGCGAAAGCACAGTTAATAGGCTCTTAGGATTTATGTGTGTGTGTACACACACTCAAATTTATCAATGATGAAATTTTTATAAAATTTTATATGTTAATCTCGACAATATGATGCAATTAATATTTATCTAAAAAAAGTTAAAAATCAAAAACTCGAAACCAATTCTAACAAACTAAAACCAATTGGGGTGCATTCGTATTTGGTAATGTAGGCCTTTTTCTTGATACATGAGACTTAATTAGGCCCTATTTTACCCATGTAAAAATTATTCTTTTAGGCCTCAAGCAAGGGTTTGGATCGCCTTATGGGCCGGTTTGACCGTATATATGTACATAAATTAAACTTTTTTTGTTACCGTATTATTGGTGTGCAGTTTCTACTGCTTTTGTCGGTGACTAATATACGCTGGGGAATTTGGCCATACCCGACTTTGTTGGTCTGCGTGGTTCTCCCCTCCGAACAGAGTTTTTACCACACCCAAGATTGAACCCAAGACCTTGGAGTGAGATCCGAGCCCAGTTACTACTGGACCAACTCTTGGTGGTAATTAAACTTTTTTTAGTACAAACCGAGTATCCTCTGTGCGCAATTATAGATACTAATCACTCGAGTCGGTAGGACCAAAATGGGTGGCAAAGATTTATAAATAATAAAAATATTTATAAACATTTCTTGATATTTATTGTTGGCATGTCGCGTGTTTTTCTTTTGTGTTTTTTTACCCCCTCCTTAAACCCCATACCCCCATAATCCAATTTAACCCACAAATATCCCTTTCTTTTTTACCAAAATCTGACCCCACAATTTTTTGAGCTTTTCGGAATTATCTCATTTTACGGTAATTCCTGAATTTTTACTCACAATTTTTTTGGAAATACTGTATTTTCGGAACAGTAATTTGGCTTCCGGAACTATCAAAATTTACGTAATTCAGGATTTTTTTTTCCAATTACCCTGTTTCCGGAATTAACTTGTTTTCAGAATTACCCTATTTATGGAAGGTAAAATGTGTTCTAGAACTACCATATTTCCGGAATTACCCTATTTCTCAATTACATTGTTTCTAAATTTATCTCATTTTAGAATAATTCCAGAATTCCCATAAAACTAGCGTTTCGAAATTAACATTTTTGACGTATTTCCGGATTTTTTTTAATCAGGGGCAATATCGTTCGTTGTCAAATTGGGGGCTATGGGGGTAAAAAAAACCCATTTATTTTTTGGTGAATTGGCATGTAACATTGAAGACCATCAAAACTTCCCTCTCCGCACATGATAAAAAATATGCCCTTCTCTGTATTTCCCAAATAATGATTTACATGCGTAAAAAACTAAAAATAATATCAAGGTGTTCTTCTCTGGAAACGCGGGAGAAGAACATGTTGCTGAGAGAACCACGAGACACAATGCATTTGGAATTCGACATATTGCATGTCGAAAATTAAGCAGGATTGATAAACTATTTTCCTTGTTGGGTCATCAACAAAAGGGGTTGATCGTTTCCTTTGATGGGAAATTGCTTTGGAAATCGTTCCAAGGTTGATGATCCTCCCAGTTATCCACCCAGTCCTGGTACATTTTTTCAATCGTCACCATCCTTATTGTTGTTATAATTATTCATGTATATTTTTCAACCCATGTGATCATACGCATGCATTTTCAATTTTATTTAATTCATCATATTCTATAAGGTGTTTGAAGAAATGACAAAATGAAATTAACAGATACTTCAAAAATTTCTAGAAGAACAACCAATTTGTTAGTTCATTCGGGTCCAACAGGGCATGCACATAGTGATGGAGGTAAACCTGAGATTCTTCCCACTCCAAGATCTGAAGGGGATATACTTTCCTCACCACATTTAAAACCCTTCACATTTGATGATCTTAAGACTGCCACTAGCGAATTCT
The DNA here is from genome assembly GCA_963573325.1 of Astragalus glycyphyllos. Classification (NCBI taxonomy): domain Eukaryota; kingdom Viridiplantae; phylum Streptophyta; class Magnoliopsida; order Fabales; family Fabaceae; genus Astragalus; species Astragalus glycyphyllos. Next base: position 57,474,306 of record OY754308.1, on the reverse strand, counting down.
GTCCTGATAGCCTAATTGGACAAGGGGGATTTGGTTATGTTTATAAAGGATGGATTGATAAAATGGTTGTAGCTGTTAAGAAGCTTAAGCCTGAAGGTTTTCAAGGACATAAGGAGTGGCTGGTTGGTTGCTTCCATAACCATTTCCATTAATTCATTTCTATTGCTTATATTATTATTATTATTATTATTATTATTTTTATTAATTGGATTCTCTATTTACAGTCTGAGCTCAATTATCTTGGCCAACTTCATCACCCAAATCTTGTCAAACTTATTGGATACTGTCTGGATGGGGATAACAGGCTTCTAGTGTATGAGTACATGCCCAATGGAAGTTTGGAGCATCATCTATTTCGCAGTATGTTACTACCTTTTATATGTTTCATGGGAATTTGGATTAGGTGTAGTTGGAATTTGTGTGCAGTCGTGTTGCCGGCAAGTTTGGAGTCATCCGATTAAGATCGGACAGATCATAATTTAAGAACAGTTTTGAATTTTTGTTTAATATAAAATATAAAATTCCGAATTTGAAATCTGGATTGTCTGGTGTTGATCAGACGGCCCCTAGTTTGTTGACTGAAAGTTGGGCACTGTTCCATTGAGAATAATCTAGTACAAACAGGCATTACTATTTTGCAAATTAAGGAATCAAATATGAATGGTATGGCATAATTTTTTTATGCTCTGCAACTGAATTGTGCATTGATTAAAAATGGAACTGTACTAATTGCAGAGGGCACAATACTTCCTTGGGCAACAAGAATGAAAGTTGCCATTGGTGCTGCTCGAGGTCTCACATTTCTGCATGATTCTAACCAACAAATCATATACCGCGATTTCAAGGCTTCTAATATTTTATTAGATGAGGTATGTTTCTGAAACATTATTATTGTATTGCCATGTTACTTTTGGAATTTGGGGGAAATGCTTGGAAACAATGTATGTGTTGGATCAATTCTAGACATTGGAAATAAAATGCATTCCAGAGTTTAATGGATCAATTCACATTGGATTTGCTGATTGAAAGTGATCATTTTAATTTTAAATCTACTAATGCAGGACTTTAATGCAAGACTCTCAGACTTTGGATTGGCGAAAGCAGGTCCCACTGGCGATCGTTCTCATGTTTCCACTCAGGTCCTAGGCACTCAAGGGTATGCTGCTCCTGAATATATTGCTACAGGTTTGATTTTTACTTCAATATTCATTTGTGGTTCATAAAAAACTTCTCTTTATCAGCATCCTCATTTTCAATGCTTTCAGTTAAGTAGTTTTTTCTGTCACATTGTTGATCAGGCCGGCTGACTACACGGTGCGATGTCTATAGCTTCGGAGTGGTGCTATTGGAACTACTATCGGGGCGCCATGCGGTTGATAAAACCAAATCTGGAGTGGAACATAATTTGGTTGATTGGGCAAAGCCTTATTTGGGTAATAGAAGGAAGTTGTTTCGGATAATGGATACAAGGTTAGAAGGACAATACCCTCAGAGAGCAGCTGGTTCAGCTGCAGCTCTTGCATTACAATGTATTAGTGAGGCCAAAGTTAGACCACAAATGTCTGACGTTTTGGCTAAGTTGGAAAAATTACCAACCACTAGACATTCAGCTAGCCCATCTAGAGTAGAGGTTAAGTCCACCTCATCAAGTCCCTTGAGAGATAGGGTTTAAACTCTAAATCCCTTTGTCTGTTTATAGTATATAATTTTTGAAATGTGGACTGTGGAAATGAAATGTCAGTTAACTTTTTCATTTCAAGCCATGTCAACAGATTAGAACAATTGTTCACTTTATCAAGTGTCTTTCGGTACTCGGGTGAGTGGCTAATATTGTGTTTTTTAATGATTCTTCACCCTTAATATCACATTAATTCCACCCATAAAAACACATTAATTTCAATATTTTGTCAAAAACAAAAAATTGATGTTTGCTGTAAATATATGTTTTTTCCCTATAAATATGATATTTTTTAAGTTTAGTCTTTGTAATTTTTCCCCCTTTTTCGATCTTGTTGTAGTTCCTACAAAATTTGTTTATGTTGGAGTTGGTCCTGCAATATGTGTATAATATTTACTTTAGTCTTTTAAGTTGCTCATATTAGAGGGACTGAAATTAAACATTTCAGGGACCGATTTTAGTATAATCAAATTTTATAGTGACTAAAACAAAATAATAAGGACAAAAACAAAATGTGGTATATTTGTAATGACGAAAAATTTATTTTTATTTTTATAGGGATTAAACTTGAAAAATATCATATTTACATAGACAAAATATTTATTTAAACCTAAATGTTTTAGTATAATGATAAATTCAATGGTTTGACTATAAATTTTGTTTTGTTTGGTGCAAAGGTGTCTTGCAATACGGCTTAGAGACCAGTCCTATTACTAAACTTGGTAATTACCTATAAGGCAAAATCACTCCTTGGATCTTTTAACTTATTTAAAGTTTTAAATTGGTCATTTATCTTTCTTTCCCGAGTGTCCTTTATGTTTCAAATTATTTACATTGTCACGTTTTATATACGTTTTGTTACCTTCCGTTAACAAACAAATGTGGTTTTTTCATACATAATTTAGTCGTCTACACGTGTTCATTTTCGTCACTAGTATGACATGATGGTGCATATTCATCTTCTTCCTCTTCCTTCAACAAAGCTCTCAATTTAGAGTCATTAGAACAATCATATCCGGATATCTTCACTTCGCAGCAATCTATGTTCCTTGCACTTCATGTTCTACTCTTATATAGGCCGTGAGGATCTAGTTAGAGGGGTTTGACTCTAACTTGCCATGTTGCCTTGTGGGGGATATGGAAATTGAGAAACGAGTGTATTTTTCCAGGTTTAAGCAAATTGTTTTGTTATTGTGGAATTTATCAAGATAGTATCTTGGAGATTATTTTTAAATCTGCCTAAGGTGTCAAATATACCTTAGGCTTATTTGCAACCTCTTTTTTGTATAAAAGAAGGTGATAGCAGACATGGCTAGAGAACTATTCAGGGATGCTATTCCCATTACATCGAAATATATAGTCTAAAACTAAATTGAAGAGGGTGTGGAACATCTAGAAAGCTTCAAGAGAAAAATCTTCGTGATGATCCAAATTAACAATCAAAAATTCGCGCCACTGTTTTTCTCTCTATAAATATGATAGGTCATTACTTTCCAGTCAGGACGAGAAGAAAGTGGACTACTTCTGTAAGAAGAGACTAGAGAGCACAATTAGTGTAAGAAATTAAGAATAAATAGAGCTAATTAAAAATAGTTGCAGTTGCTTATAAAAAAAAGTTACAAGTTAATTAGCTTAGTTATGATCACTATATAAAGTGTAACCTATACTCATTGTAGTCATATCTCTTTTCATTCAATTAATTACAAAATTCAATCTTTCTCTTCTCTCTTTGTTGGGCTCAATGCATGGTATAGAGTCATGACATCCACCTTGAAGAGATGATGCTAATTTCATTTTTTTCCCTTTCTTTTATTCTTTTGATTTATTGATATAAAATTCATCTTTTATATCTTTATTCCCTTTCTTTTATTCTACGGGTGGTTAAGCTTTGTTAGCCTTATTTGGCATTTGATAGTCTCGTAGCGATTTGAGTTCTTGATTTAATTAGAGTAAGCGTCGTCGATATGCTGGAAGATAATCAAAAGAGCCTAAGAGTCGGTCAAAGAATTTTAGAAGTTATGCAACCTAATTGTCACCATTTTCTTCATTAATTTTTCATGTTTAGCCAATGCAATTCGACTAGTATTTTCTTGTAATTTTCATTACTAAATTTTATTTGTATTTTCTTTACCTTGAATTGTATTGCTCATTTCAAGGTGGGGGCTGTTAGATTAAACTGATGTTAGTTAAAAGTAGTTGTAGTTTGTTAGATTAGTAAAAAGTTAGGTAGCTTGGTTAGTTTCACTACATAAAGTGTATCCTACTTTAACTGTAGTCATATATATTTTCATTCAATAAATTATAATATTCAATCTTTTTCTCATCCTTCTCAACAATTATACTAAATTCTTTTTGCACAACTCTACAAATTGACTGGGGAGTCAACTTCAACAAATGAGAGATTGGATATCCCAAACAGGTAGCTCGATTAGTGAGCTAAGGGATATCGAATGAGTGCAAGTAGGAGATTCGTACAATTCAACTCAAACTTTTTTGTTCAATTATATGGAGGATGTAAAGTAAGAATAAAATAAGATCGGATTTCGAATGGGAACAAATGTATTAAGTTTGTTCATTTTTTTTGTGGTCACTTTTAGACTTAGATTTTACTAAGTGATGATTCACAACTAAAGAAATCATCATTTATTAGCCTTACCAATGGAATGAATCAAACGAAAACCATATTGAGCAGTGTTTTTCAAATTATTCATAGCAATTTTTTTTTTCAACCTACAAAACTAACTCATCATCATTATTTTATTGGTATAAAGGATCGATGAAGCACAAAGCCATTTTGGACTTTCTTAAGTTTGTAAGAAGCCTATCGTGTATGACTAACCACATAAATGCTCTCTCTCTGGAGCATGAATCTTCCACGCTTTCTTCCAAGCCTATCAGGTCACTTACCTTCAAGTTGGTAAGGTCTTGAGGAATAACATCAACAAAATGACCAAGTTTACACCCAGGTTGAATCCAAGAATTTAGAAAATTCGTGTTTGTTTCTTGGCAAACCTTCTAACAAACAATTTAGTAAATGGTCAATTGATGAAAACAAGTTAACAATTGTTGAATATTCACCTATTTTAAATCAATGTTTCAGATTTCATATTAGTTAAAAGGGTAAGATGATCAAGTCTTCTACTCACCCTAAGATAAATTAATTTTTTAAAAATTCATTAACATTTTTATGTGCATTTTTTTCTTGCATCAATAAATAATTTAAATGCTATGGCCAAATTTCTTTTCATTTTAAGTTAAGATATTTCATCTAAATGGCCTAGTTTAGCTGGTACTCAAGTTTAATCCTCGATGATTTAACAACTTGGAATCGACTTTATTTACATTCGGACAGACCTCCAAAATATGAAGGTCAATATGATAAATACATTTATTTCATCATAAATACATTAAAAAATTATGTTAATGTATAATTAAATATGTTTACAATATATTTATCTCAACTTTGTAAATTAAAAAATATATAAGGTTTAAATATATGTTTCATCGCTCCAAAATATGAACTTTTTAGGTTTAGATCTTAAAAAGTAAAAAATTATTTTCCGTCCTTGCAAATATATATATATATATATATATATATATATATATATATATATATTATCGCATTTTACTTTTAGTCCCTTCGCTCAATTTTTTTTGCTTTATACCATGCAAAAAAGTTTCATTGAAATTGGTCCCTTGTAATATGTAAAATATTTGATTTTACTCTCTTCAATATGAGTCAAAATGGATTAAAATAAGTATTTTACATATTAGAGGTATTGATTCCAATATAAGTAAATTAGTAGGGACTAAATCAAAATAACAAAGACAAAAAGCAAAATATGATATACTTACAAGAACAAAAGTCAATTTCTTATTTTATAGGGACAAAACCTGAAAATCAAATATTTGCAGGGATAAAGAATATTTTTAAATCAATATATAATATAAATTTTTTAGCTTAGAATAATTGTATTTTTAAAACATTCTATAGAAAATTCGTGTTAACTACAATAATATTTTGTATGCATTATTCTCTGGCATCATTTAAAAACTAAACTAATAACATAGTAAAATTAATCAAACTAAGGAGCCCAAATCTTACCTTTAACCATATGATTAAGAGCCCAAATTCTATCATTTTGTACGAGTCCGGATCAATTTACTACATAAATTGAGAGTTCCAGTTATGTCAATATGAGCCGTACATATCAGCTAAATAGAAATAAAGTGTCCAGATTTATGTTTCATATATTTTTAATTAAACTTAAATTTTAAAAACGGTGGAAATCACAAATAAACTTTTCAGTTAATTAAACTCAATTCATATAAATGTTATATTTGGAAAAATTTGCTAAATTGTACATTGGATTTCTAAAAGAACCATTATTTTGAAACAAAAAATAATAGGCCAAAAGTACCAAACATTAGGAATGGAGTGAGTAGTAGTAATGTAATATGTCTTAAACAAAGTTGTAAATAAGTGAAGACAAAGACAAATAATGTTAAATAAGACAACATTGCTCAGGTGGGTATGAAGGAAAATTAATTGATGAAAGAGGAAAAAAAAAACAAAAACAAACATTAAAAAATAGAGAGGAAAAACTGCTATGTATTGAAACAAACTCGAAACACGTGCATGAAACGATTGTTATTAGTTTGAGTGCACTCAGCCGCAATCCCATGCTTTTCATGTTTTTACTTTGCATTGGTATGAATATGAAGAAAAAACGTATCAAGATTTTTTAGATTATTAAGTAGCAAGTACCCCATTGTTAGTTGTCTTGTAAATTTCGGCAACATGAAGATGTCGGCTCCTAGATTCGAACTTGAATGTTAGCCGTAATAGTGTGGTTGTGTTGTGTATATTTGTCATTTTGTCTAACTTAACAAAAAAGAAAATACTACTAATTAGTAACTGACATGTGCTTATAAAAAAAGTAACGGACATGTCATAAAAATAATTGACTTTTGTACTATAAATGAACGTTACTACACATATACCATGAGCATCTGTCTAACACACAACACAACTGAGAGAATCTATAGTTGAGTGTGATGAAGTTGTAACTCTTTCGTACATAGACTTCAGCTTCCAAGTTCCCGTTTTCCAAATTCGTAAACTATTTTGCCCAATCTCGTATCGTTGTTTTTGGTTTTGTTTTTCCTTCTTTCAGTTGTTGTTTTCAACACGGCCATCATTTTTCTGGATTTGCAGTTTCTTGCAGAAAAATTGGTGTAGAAATTAAAAGGGTAACTTAATTGGGACTGATATACCAATGCAATTTAAAAGTGTTTTTAATTTTTGGGGAAAGAAAAATATGACAAGATATTATCATCCTTGAATTTGGATATGCATGTTGTCGTATTGATTGAACTTTGTTTATCAGAACTCCAAAGTGCCTCAATTTTCTACCTTCATGTGAGTATTTGATTTAGGAAAAACATCCATTTTTTTCTAGGTCTTGATGGAGCACTCCAACTGCAAGAAGAGGCAACTGGAACTAGAAGTAGAGGAAAATCATTCTCCTCTTCTTTAAGATGATCTCAAAGAAGAGGAGAAGGAGATGAATGACATCTTGAGCTCGTTAATTCGCGAGCTTGGTCGAGACATCTCAATCCATTGTCTCCTTTGATTGTCAAGGTCTGACTATGGCTTAATTGCCACATTGAACCAAAATTTTCGATCACTGGTTCGAACCGGAGAACTATATCAGTTAAGGAGGAAAATGGGAATAGTTGAACATTGGATTTACCTCTCTTGTACACCATTGAATGGGAGGCATTTGATCCAAACCACAGTCGTTGGATCCAATTGCCTAACATAATTTGTAGAGAATGTTTTAGGTTAACAGATAAGGAGTCATTGGCAGTTGGTACAGAGGTTCTTGTTTTTGGAAGGAAAATAGAGGCTCTTGCAATTTACAAATATAGCCTTCTCACAAATGCATGGTCAGTAGGCGAAGGAATGAACACTCCCAAAAGCTTGTTTGGTTCTGCCAGCATCAGAGCAATTGGGATATTAGCATGTAGTAATTTTGTTTTTACTCTTTTGAACAACAAAAATATGTATTATATGTACAATATGTATTCATAAACACAAAAACCTGTGCAGGTGGTAGTGATCCGACTGACAACATCTCGAGTGCTGTCGAGCTTTATAAATCAGATACAGGAAAGTGGTGTTAGAATAAGGAATTAATAGATGATAAGTTGTGATAAGTGAGTGTACTTATCACATTAATTGTAATAAGTGCTGATAAGGTTGTGAGTGTATCAGGGAGTTAGTTTGTTTTATTGTTTGATTGCTTAACAGAAACTGTAACAACTCTCTCCATCATGTATATAACTGATACCAGAGCTCGTAAGGGCCTGGAATCTCGAAGAACCCTAGAAATCGTGCGAAAATTCCCAAATGGCTGAGAAAGAAATCACGTATCTTCAACCTTCGATCCCAAAGTTCGATGGACATTTGATAACTCTATTTTATATAGAGTTATTTATACAACTAAACCTAAATAATTGTTGAAATCAAGTATAAATTAAGTAAATATCATAGAAAGAAATTAGATAAACAACATTAAAGGATAAAGCAAGTGGTCATTCACAATATTAAGCATGATGTCTAGATGTTGGTATGTTTGATATGTTTGTTGAGTGTTTTCAGATAAGACACCTACATTGGAAGAACACAATACACAAAGTAAAGATCTCATCCAAATCATCCAGTGCACCTGCACTGCATACACCTGCACTTGATGCAGCTGCATTGCATGCAGCTGCACCATTCTGCGAATGGTAGAAAAAGGCCAACACCGGAAGCACCTCAGACCAAAAGAAGACAAAGGCACATCCAATTGACATTATAGCTGATCCACAATCACATGGGGCACATGGAAACTTTATAAAGGAGGCGCCCACAATGGATGACCACTTGAAGAAATCATTTCAATGAACCATATGGCAAGCTCTAATTGGACCACTCTTGATATTTGAGTATGAAACTCAAATTGCTTTTTCAAAGGCTGAAAAGTAACCATGGTTTGGTTAACTCAAATCAGCAAGCAAACCCTCACTTGAAGGAAAGCTCAAAGCCTATATAAAGACCTTCATTCTTCACTTGGAAAACAATCTCAAATCTAATATCTCATATATCTTATAATCCTTTTTATGTTCTTTTTAGTTTAGTTTTTCTTAGTTTCAAAGTTTCATTTTCTTTGTAGTTTAAATTAGTTGTTAGTTTGTAAGAAGGTGAGGAAGGAATTGACGACTTCTCCCTTCACTTCTTCATAGAGTTAGCTAGTGTAAGGAATCAGTGCACTTGCACTGCTTGGCAAACTTATGCAAGAGTTCTTCAATTTGTGTAATCTCTACCCTATTGTTTTCTCTTATAATTTCCTTTACTTCAACATGTTTTATTTCATCTCTATTTGCCTTGCAATGCCTATGATGAGCTAAATCTCTTTAGTTGAGATGTTCTAACCATATAATGATCTTTTGAGAAAGTTATTGTGTTTTTATATGGTGTATGCATTTTGGTTCTTGTGTTATACTACATCCATCTTATTTTAAGGTTGATCACTTAGAATAAGTAGAGTTATATTCACAGACATGGTTTATAACTAGAAATCAAGAACTAATAAGGGTGAGTGTTTAATAAAGCCTTTGTTAACTTGTTTAATAAAGAAAGCTTGTTAATTCCTTGTTAAGTCCTAGACATAGGATAACATAGTCCTTACATCAAAGTGTAGAGAACTTAAGATACAAGAGTGTACTTATTTAAGCAACTTGGATCATCTGTAAGGGGGCGAGAGAGGCACTGACAACCCTACTCTTTACCGCAAAAAAACAGGATCATATAGAGCTTATAACGAAACTCTCAAGAAAGTAGCTGAAAGGCACATACTGATGCAGCTGCACTCAGTGCATCTGCACCACATAAAAGCACATAACTCTTGAAAGTGACTTATTAGGTGAAGACATCTCAACTATCATTCTCAAACTGATTTCCTCTACATTTATTGCATAGTTACATTCTGTTTTCTTTTCAACTCCATCCAAAACTGTGAGTAGTGTAGCTGCACTAATTTATATCTTCTTAAGCATATAAGAGTTAATCCAATCCCTGTGGGTTCGATCTTTTTATACTACTTGTTTGTGACTGTGTATACTTGCACACGTTTTTCACACACCAACATTACAAACACTGGGCCATGCTAATGGAAAACTTGATGCGATCCAAGGAGTACTGGACGCTTATTGAAGATGGAATCTTCGTTCCTCCCGAAAACGCAAGCGCAGAATTGATCAAGAAGGGCGAGGAAAGTAAATTGAAGAACCTCAAGGCTAAAAACTATTTGTTTCAAGCCATAGATTGAACAATCACGGAGACAATTTTGGATAAAGATAGTGCAAAGGGGATTTGGGAGGCATTGAAGCAGAAATACCAGGGATCAGCCAAAGTGAGACGAGCGCAATTGAATGTGGCCAGAAAGGAATTCGAAATGCTGAATATGAAAGAAGAAGAGACGATCAACGAATACTTTGCAAGAACCTTAGCAATTGTAAATCGCATGAAGATAGGTGGCGAAAAGATGGAACCAGTCGTGATCGTTGAAAAGATTCTGAGGTCATTGACCCCAAGATTCAATTATGTGACATGCGCCATCATTCAAGCTCACGACGTCACGAATCTATCCGTTGATGCGCTTCAAGGAAGCCTAATTGTTGAGGAACAGAAAATGAAAGATCAAAGAGAAGAGGAATAAGCATTAAAAGTTGTCAATGGTGGAAGATTTGGCAATAGAGGAAGAGGACGTGGTTCTGCATGAGGAAGCCGTGGCAGAGGAAGAGGGCAATTCAATAAAGAAACAATTGAGTGCTATCACTGCAAGAAATTGGGACACTATCGCTATGAGTGCCCTAACTGGGAGAATAAAGCAAATTATGCAGAAGATGAGCAAGAGGAAGAAGTTTTGTTAATGGCATATACTGAGGAATCACAGAATTGCAGACTCCATGTGTGGTTCTTGGACTCTGGTTGCAGCAACCACATGTGTGGATACAAAGAGTGGTTCTTGGACTTAAATGAAGATATAAGGGTATCTGTAACTCTTGGGAACGGTACAAAACTCATGACAAAAGGGAAGGGAAGCATAAAGTTTGAAGTAGATGGAATAACACAAATCGTAACTGATGTGTACTACATCCCTGGACTTAGCAGCAACTTGCTGAGCATTGGACAACTTCGAGAGAAGTCTGGTCTTGCAGTAGTGTTTAAGAACAATATGTGCAAGGTGTATCATGATGACAGAGGACTAATTTTACAGTCAAAAATGCAGTCTAACAGGATGTTCAAAGTTACTGCCAAGATGATTGTGACATCATGTTTCAAAGCCTCAACAGAAGAGACCACTCATCTGTGGCATTGCAGATTTGGACACATAGGATACAAAGCCCTCCAGATGCTATCTGACAAAGGAATGGTGACTGGTCTTCCTAGCATACAACATCCAACAAAGCTGTGCAGTGACTGCTTGAAAGGAAAACAGCATAGAGAGCCATTCCCACAACAAAATTCATGGAGAGCAGAAGCAAAGCTAGAATTAGTGCATGCTGATATCTGTGGTCCTATCTCTCCTCACTCACATAGCAAGAAAAGGTATTTCTTGACATTTATAGATGACTTTACTAGAAAAATTTGGGTGTTCTTTCTAAGTGAAAAGTCTGCTGCCTTAGAAAGTTTTAAGAAATTTAAAAATGAAGTAGAAAAGCAATCTGGCTGCATGATTAAGTGCCTCAACTGATAGAGGTGGTGAATTCACCTAAAAAGATTTTGAAAAATTCTGTAGTGATAATGGAATTCAAAGGCAGCTAACTGCTGCCTACACACCACAACAAAATGGTGTGGCTGAAAGGAAAAATAGAAGCATCTTAAATATGGTTAGAAGCATGCTGTCAGAGAAAAGCTTACCTAAAGAATTTTGGCCTGATGCTGTCAATTGGTCCATTTATGTTCAAAACAAATCACCTACCACTGCACTTAAAGATGTAACACCAGAAGAATTGTGGCAAGGAATCAAGCCTGCAATACACTACTTCAGAGTATTTGGTTGTGTGGCATATGCACATGTTCCTAAACAGCAGAGAAAGAAGCTTGATGACAGAAGTATCAAGTGCATTCACTTGGGGATAAGTGAAGGTTCCAAAGCTTACAAGTTATATGATCCCAAGAGCAAGAAAGTGATAGTCAGCAGAGATGTACAGTTTGTTGAAGAAGAAAAGTGGGATTGGGATGAATTATCACATAAGAAGGAGATACCTCTAATTGATGAGGGAGAAGTCACTGAAGCAGAGATCCCTGGAGAGCAAAATCCAGAACCAATCACAGAGAATCACAGTGATGATGGAGAGAGTGCTCAGAACAATGTTGAAAATGAAAGAAGCAATCAGGAAAGGACACTTGACAGTAATACTGGTGAAGAAGCAGAGTCATCTGAGCAAGGGAGGGTCAGGAAACTACCATCTTATTGATAACTCTATTTTATATAGAGTTATTTACGTTTCTAAATCTAAATTATTGTAAGAAACACAGTAATTAAATAGTGTTAAATAAAGATTCACAATAGAAATCAGCATTTGTGAATATGGAACTCATCATCATTGATTATCATGATTTGTGGTATTTTATGTGTTTGTTCAAATGCTGCAGCAATCATTGCACCTGCAATAGGTCAAGCAACCATTGCACCTGCAATACAGGAAACAGAAGTTCAAATAGAGAGAAGACACGTTGCACCTACAATGATGCCAACAACCATTGCACCTGCAATGACCACAACACAGAATGCTCCTACACTATGATGATGACGTCAGCATGTCAAGTTGCAAGTGCAAGTTGTGCAAGTGGATGGTTACAGCGTCAAGTTCAGACCCCTTGGACAACAAGTTGTAACTTTTTAAGTACTCTTGTCCACACCTCATTGGACCACTCTTCATAGTTGGTGGGACTTCTAATCATGCTTTTTGAAGGCAAGTGGAAAAGTAACCATAGTTCAGCTTGGTGACCAAGGCAAACTCACTTCATGGAGCCTATAAATACATTCCCTCTTCTCCATTCAAAAAAGACATCTTAGAATATCACTAGTTATCATATTCTCTCCATCTCCATAATTTAGTAGATAGTTTTATTTTATTTTTAAGTTAGAGGTACTCAACAAAGCCTGAAAGAAGGAAAGAAAGTGACAACTTCTTCCTTCTCTTCTCGTGAAGTTTTTGTTGGTGTTTTTCATTGTTGAGAGGTGTTCTCCTCAACATAAGCTAGGTAGAAAATGCAAAGGATCTTCATGTGTGTAATTCCTATCTCATCTCATTTCCTTTGTATTTTCCTTCTTAAAAACATGTCTCATTCTGTTTATATGTGCCTAATTATGTTAAGTATGAACTAAACTCTTTATGGTTGGAATACCTTAACTTTGTAATGAAACTTTGATTAGTTATTATGTTATATTGATGTTCTTGCAATTTAGTTCTTGTGCTATAATTCTTTCAAACTTATTTTAAGATTGATCACTTAGAATAAGTAGAATCATAAATACAGAAATGGTTTGTGATTTGAACTCAAGAACTAATATGGATAAGTGTTTTAATAAGAGGAAACTTTGTTAAAACCATGCTAAGACTTAGACATAAGATAGCATAGTCCATAGGGTGAATCTGTAAGGGTTTAAAAGACAAGGGTGAACTTATTTAGTGCTTAGACATAAGACTTATAACGAAACCCTGAAGATAGTTGCAGAAATGCACAAGTCATTTTATACAGCATCCATTGCAGGAGCAATGATTGCATGAGCATCATATGTAACATAATGCTTTCAAAGTGAATTTACTTAGAAAAGAGTATTTCAACCATCTCTCTCAATTGAAACACAACATCTTTTACTTGCTTTAATTTACATTCTGTTTGCATACACCATCCTCATATCAACTTAATTTTATTTTACTTTCCTTTTATCACTAGCATTACTATTATTTTAAACTCTTTAAAAATTAATCCAATCCCTGTGGGTACGATCTCTACTTATCAGTATATTACTTGTTTAGACTGTGTATACATTAACATCCTTTTCACACAAGTTAGTTAGCTTAGTTAGGATCAATATATATAAAGTGTGTACCCTACACTCATTGTAGTCGCATCTCTTTTCATTCAACTAACTACAATATTTAATCTTTCTCTACTCTCTTTGTTGGGCTCAACCATGCTTATTAGCATGGTATTAAAATCATGGCATCCACCTTGAAGAGATAATCCTAATTACATCTTTTTTATTTTTGCCTTTCTTTTATTCTTTTGATTTATTGATGCGTAAAACAACTCGTTTATAAGGCAAAAACCGAAAGCAGAACTAAAGCCAAAAAGAAAGTTAGAAGTCCATTATGTGACAAAATGTCTTATATTGCATTACACGTGAAGAACTTCATGACAAGCCCATTTAGCTAGTTGAGAATTTATAAAGCATTTCATGGTTGTATGTCTGCCCAGGACGCACAATCTGAGATGGGAAGTTAGGGTGATTAACAGAATCAGGAAAACCTTGTGTCTCCAAGGCAATGCCAGCATATTTATGGTATGTGGCTCCCTTCTTACCCTTGGTATCACCCAACATTCCACTAGTATAGTATTGCACACCAACTTGATTTGACCATAGCTCCATTTTCCTTCCAGAGACAGGATCTATAACCACAGCTACCTTAGACAAGTGCTTTTGGTTACCTTTGTCCAACACATAGTTAATGTCATATAGACCAGGAAGCTTATCAATATGAGTTCCAACTTTCTTTGGTTTAAGGAAATCAAATGGGGTTCCCTTCACAGATTGGAATTTGCCTGTAGGGATGAGTTTGTCATCCACTGGTGTGATCTTTGAGCCAAATATCTGAACAATGTGAGACAAAATGTCACCACTGTCGTGGCCCCTTAGGTTCCAGTATGTATGTTGTGCTAGATTCACTGGTGTAGCTTTGTTTATTGGCTTGGCAATCATTTTCACGCTTAGTTGGTTTGGTCCAGCGAAGCTGTATGTCACACTGACCTCAAGTTTTCCAGGGAAACCTATAACATTTCATCTCCATAAGAAAATATACAAAATATGCATGTGTTAACTTAAGAGAGAGTTACGTTGTTAAATTCCAACTACGTACGTACCTTGTTCATTATCAGAACTGTTATACTCAAAGGTTATATGACTATCTTTGCGGTGAGATTTTACTTTCCATACAACATCAGTGAACCCCTTAGTACCACCTGATATGTATATTTCAGATCACCATTTGTGCAGATTTTCAGAGCTAAATACTATTTCATCAATAAAAAAGAAAAACCATTAGGTAGTAAAAAAAAAAAGAACATATACCGTGGAGTGTGTTGCCATGATCATTAGCTGGCAATTTATAGGTTTTGCCATCCAAAGTGAACTTAGCTCCTCCAATCCTATTTGCCACACGCCCAACAAGGGAACCAAAGTAAACTGTATCATTCTGCAACAAATTTCAAAGAAACCTTTATTTTTATTTTTCATTTTGTCAAATAAAACAATAAAAAAGATGAATTGATCTTACTTTGTACGATTTAATGGAATCGTAGCCAAGAACAACGTCAGCCAACTTCCCTGTAAAAGTTAAAACAGAATATTGAATGTTATTGTGGGAGAGAAGGGACAAAGGAATATCAGAATGGGGAGCAAAAACTGTACCGTGTTTATCAGGTACTAAAAAAGAGACAATTGTAGCACCATAGTTTGTAAGATTAAGCTTAAAGTTTCCTTTCTCGAGTTCATAAAATCCAATCTTCTTATTTCCACGTGCCTGAGAGAGGACTAAGAGCCCCAAGAAAAAACAAAAGCATAGGGAAATCTTTGCCATCTTTATTCTATTTGATGGTAGATTTCTGGATATATGACCTCAAACCATCAAAATATATAGTAGGAAAATTAGACCAAAATAGCATCCCGATTATTAAGGATAAAATCTTCATTTAAATGTATAGTTTATAAAAATAGTAAATTTTTTCTTGTCAAAAAAAAAAATAGTAAATTTTTTCCAAAATAAGCTTTTCGTTATCCAGTTAATGAATGGATAAACATGAAATGGATAATCTGTCGTCAAATCAAACCACAAAGATTGACTGGGTACTGTATTTCACACGCACGCACATTTGGTTTGATTTTTACTTCAATTTTCACTTGTGTGGTTCATAAAAAAAAAACGTGTCTTTAATTATCAGCATCCTCATTTTCAATACTTTTAGTAATTATGTGATTGTCTTTCAATGTTTTTTTTATAAGCAAAAAAATTATACTAAAGGGGTGCAAGCGGGCACCCCAATACATATATAATGGGGCTCATTAAAACTTTTATGAGCCAAAACCCCATGGAAAAAGACCCAAAGCGGAAAAAGAGTACACTAGGAAGAATGAGACAAAAAGTCAGTTATACGGAATTCATACAAACAAAAAGATTATCCCACCAATCAAAGATCTTAAGGTTGGATTTGCGACCTTCTATGCTTATAAACCAAAGTCCATGATATAGAATTAACATGGTTAATAACAAGCACCTGCAAAAAAAAAAACTTGACCTCTAAATAGAATATGAATATGATGTAACCATATACTCCAAATGACAACCATTCATATCATATACTTCAGTTTACACGCCTTCTTCGATTCCAGAAATGCTCGACACCTACTAGAGTATCTGAAATCTTCATGGCCAACCATTTCTGAATAGTAGTCCAAACTAACCCAGAACACCAGACAAGAAAAAAAGAAAAGGGGAAATCGACTCATCCTGCTCAAAACAAAAGGGGCAACATGCCTCATGAGACTCATTGATAATGCTCTTAAAAAAAAGAGAATCATGGATTGGGAGTTTCTCCAACAACAACCTCCAACCAAAAACTCTCACCTTGGTGGGAGTAGATAGTTGCCAAAGATCACCAAGAGCACTATGGATATCACTATCAAATCTGTCCTGTTGCATTAAATTCAACAACATATAACATGATTTAACAAAAATATTTTACATATTAGAGGTACTGATTCCAATATAAGCAAACTTTGTAGGGACTAAATCAAAATAACACAGACTAAAAGTAAAATATGTTATAATTAAAAGAACAAAAATCAATTTCTTATTTTGTAGGGACAAAACCTGAAAAAGCAAATATTTGAATGGATAAATTATATCTTTAAATCAATATATTATATAAATTTTTTTGCTTAGAAAAAATTGTATTTTTAAATATTCTATAGGAATTCATTGTCTTTTAGCTGCAATAATATTTTGTATGCATTATGCATTATTCTATGGCATCACTAAAAAACTAAACTAATAACATAGTAAAATTTGTCAAACTAAAAAATTTCTACTGATAAGTGCATTTTAATGCACTCCTTATAGCTTTGCATTTGGTGTTTTTAATTGTTCTTTGTTCCTAATATTTAAGTTTTAGCATGTTTCTAGACTTTGGGTCTTATTTAAGTAATATAGTAATTTCTTGATTAATTATCGTTTTTATTGCATATTGACCCCTTTATACTCTGCAGGCCATAACTTTGGCTGTGGTTATCCAATTGAGGCGTGCGAGCATGCGTTGGAAAGCTAAGGAACAAAGCTACAAATCTCCTGTTGAGCTCAAAACCAATTTTGTAACACCCCAATTTTCGTGCGTTGTGGTTCTTTTAATATATATGTGCTTCTTTTATGAATTATGTTGGTTTGATAAAATTAGATTATTTTAATTTATTTTGTGTTTGAATTATTAAAATTAGTTGAAGTCACATTTAAATGTATTTTTATAAGCTATAAGCTATTGGTAATATATAATTTTTATTTTATATTTATTTTAATATTATAAATATTATTATTATTATTTTAGATATAAGTTATTTTAGGCTATTGAAGTGTTAAAATAATAGTTGTAGTGAAATTGGATTTTTTTAAAAACGAATTAAAATAGAATTTGGGCTTTTTACTCACATACTACCCCCTTGTTTTGATTCGTGCACCCCTGTCACTAACTCAGCCCATGCGCGTGATCCATGTCCACGACCCGACCCGCGAACTCCTTCTTCCTCAGCAACAACCGTTTCACGCAGAAACGAGAAAACCCCAATGGCTCCTTCCTGCAATTTCGTTTTTCATCTATAAGCCACGGCTACGGCTGAAATTTCACCCTCCCACACGAAAATGGCCTCTGATCATGAATATGACCTCTGTTTCTTCAATCGTGATCGCATTTTTAGTCTACCATTATAGACCAAACGAAGCACTACCGTGAGTTTCCCCTCCTCCTCGCGTTTTCCTCTCCCTGTTCGCGATAGGAAACACCTTCAACCACACATGTTTTGCGTACTTTTTGGGATTACACCCTTTTGGAGAAGCATGACTATTGTGCGAGAGCGGACGAAGCCCACAATGACATTTAATCTGATTACGCTAGAAGGAAAAGACAGCAGATATAATTGATATATTGGCCAAGGTGAGTACTCCCTCGTTTGGGGTACCCTGTGACCCCGACTTATGTTGTTATGTTATGTGTTATGTGAAATCATTGTAAGAGCAATGATATGATTTTGTGTCGTGATGTGAGTCTAGATAAGCGTTCATTGTAGGAGCAATGAAACAAATTGTTTAACATAAGTATGAGTAGATGTGTGGTTTGATGATGTGTAGTTGAAATTACATATAATTTTAAGTGATGTATTTGTGACCTTGCTATGTTTAGAAACGTGCTAAATTTGCTGGTGTTGTTGATGTTGATGTTGATGTTGTTGTTGTTGTCGTTGATGTTGTGATTGTTGCTGCTGTTGGTATTGTTACTGTGGTGGTTGTTGTTGTTGTTGTTACTGTTGTTGTTGTTGCTGCTGCTGTTACCGTTGTTGTTGTTGTTGTTGTTGTTGTTGTTGTTGTTTTTGCTACTGTTGCTGCTACTGTTGTTGTTATTGCTGCTGTTACTGTTGATGTTGCTGTTGTTACTGTTGTTGTTGTTGTTGTTGTTGTTGCTATTGTTGTCATTGTTGTTGCTATCGAGGTTGCATTTTCGGTGTTGTCGTCGTTGTTGTCTCGGTTCTCATTGAAGTCAACATCGATGTTGTTGTTGTCTTCGTTGTTGTTAGTAGGGCATTATCGGGCATGGTATCTCGGTCCTGCGTTGTTGTTGTTGTTAGGGCATTATCGGGCAAGGTATCCCATTTGGGCATGGTAACCCGGTCCTCATATTCCTGTTGTCGTTGGTAGTAGGGCATTATCAGGCAAGGTATCCCGTTCGAGCATGGTATCTCAGTCCTGCGGTCCTTGTTGTTAGTAGGGCATTATCGGGCTAGGTATCCCGTTCGAGCATGGTATCTCGGTCCTGCGTTTTTTTGTTGTTGTTGCTAGTACGGCATTATCGGGCAAGGTATCCCGTTCGAGCTTGGTGCCTCGGTCCTATTGTTGTCATTGTTGTTGTTAGTAGGGCGTTATCGGGCAAGGTATCCCGTTCGGGCATGGTATCCCGGTCCTGCCGTTGTTATTGTTGTTGTTGATGTTATTATTGTTGTTGTTGTTGTCGATGTTGCTGGTAGCCTGTTGAGTCTGACCGTTGAGCTTGGTTTGTTCATGCGTCCGTATGAAATGAAATAATTTGTTGTTGCTGAAGAACTTGATTTGGTGGTTGCTGTACTAATTATTTTGTTGCTGTGTCTGCTGATTGTGCATGTTGTATGACTAGTTCCTTTTTCATGACTGCCTGTTAGTTGTCGGGTGCGTGTGTGTTGGGAACGCTCACTGATATTTTTATCTCACCCTTTCCATTCAAATTTTTTTACAGTTAACCAGCAAGGAGAATTGAAGAGACATTATTAATATTTTGTATTAAAGCAGTTGATGTGTAATTTATAAACATAATTAGATTGATGTAAAGTTAATTTGTATAGAGGGATAACTATACTGTTGTATTCATAAGAAAGTAGAAAGTGATCACTCTATTAGTTTAGTACCGTTTGATGTTTTAAAGTCGATAATAATGTTTTTAATTGTTTCCTCAAAATTTTCCGCAATCACGTTTTTACTATAAAAATAGCTATAATGAATCAAGGTGTTACACATTTCGGAAGTATTGAAGGCCAAAACTGCGAAATACTGGAGCAGTTTAATGTAAAACGGGTTTACGGGCCAATTTACTATTTTTATTGGGCTTTTATCCTAGAACCCAGTTAGTGGATTAGGTTTTTCGTTTGTCTTATAAACTTGGCTGACCACCAGCCATTTTCCTCTCTCTTACGCATTATTCACACTTTACAAAACTCTTGTGCTCTAGCCTCCATGGAAGCCTAAACTCCTAAGTTGATTCATTGGTGAAAGACAGCCGTTTACGGATTTTGAGGTTCGGTATCTAATGTTTTAATACAATTTCGTTTTTAATTTCCTTAATTCCATCTCTATCAATTTCAAATTTAGTTTTGAATGTATGCAATCTTCTCAGTTCGCTTTTCTGCTTAGTAATCGTTCTGTCTTTATTGCAAAACGCGTTTCAGTTGTGTATGACACTTGTTTGTATGCAATTCTGTTTCGTTATCTTTAATTATTCGAATTACTTGATTGCTTAGATTAATTGATTCGGGTAGAAATTGATAGAGGGATTGATTAGAATTCTGTTATGATATTGGTTGCGTTTGAAACGGCCCATGTCTGCTCCCGTGATCAATTGAACCCGTAGTTTCGACGCTTGCTCAAAATGGTGTGAATTCATATAAACTAATTAGCGCTTGTTTAGTTAGTCTATGTCAATTGCAAATTTGAAATTAAATGAATTGTTGTTTTTAGAACCTGTGATAAATCCAAGACGCGCACTTGGAAACCGGTGAATCAATTGTCTCTTTAATTTGACAAAACCTCCAATAGAAATCGTTTCCTTCATAAACAAACCCCCATTGTTTTATTGATAATTTTGTTCCTGATTCTGGTTATCTTAGTATTAGAGGTCCTTGTGAGACGACCAAGGTTTCTCACCTTGTACTACATTTTAAAACCATTTTTTATTATTTTGACCCGCGTACGACCGCTGATCAAATTGCGCCGTTGCCGAGGACCTCTAATTAAGGATTTCCAACTTCAGGATTCCACTAACAATACTGTTGCACCCTAATTTTGTCCGACATTTTGTTTTAATTCCTTTTTAAATAAAAGAGCTAGAATCATATCACAATCTCTAGGCGACAAAAATCATATGGAGTTATCACTTTGAAAGTCTTGTACATACCTTTTAAGGGGGATGAGATACCAACGAATATAGAAGAATCCAATTCAATAGAAAAGGCACCTGAAGGAACACCTGCTAGTGGTGGTTTGCTTGTAATTATCATCCATGAAGTCGAAGACGTTGAAGGAGAACACCATACTAATCCATATGTACACCTCATATTTAAAGGAGAGAAAAACCAAGCATGTAAAGAAAAATAGAAATCCAAGATGGGGTTAAAGGTTTCAATTTATGTTGGAAGAACCCCCCACTCATGATAGGCTTCATGTTGAAGTTCAAAGTGCCTCCTCAAAGTTTACAAATTGAGAACAAGAAGATAAAAATACCCAAAATTCCAGCTACTTTAAGTGGGAAATATCTCTCTCCTCAGACCTTGTTTCGACGATCCGATCATTGAAAGTGAAGATATATGTTTCACGAACTAGCTGTCCAAAAATGAAGGCGATCCAACGGTTAACGAATCCGGAATCGCACATTTAAGGTGACATGTTTGAAAAAAACGGGAATTGCTTTCTCTAAATGAGAATTGTGTTCTCTATCTTGTTTTTGTCCCACACTGCTTAGGAGAAGCAAGAGCCATCTAACATTTGGCTATAAAAGAGGTTGACATGCGAAGACTAGAAAAAAAAAGATTTGGCGGGCTAAGTGATCTTTTGGGCTAAGCCTTTGCGGTCCATTTCACTAAGAGCCTGTCATTGATTATGTTGCCACGCTTTGATTGAGTTGACTTTTCGGTTCCCAAAGCGGTTTTCTTTGCAACAGACGGTTTTAGTGGGTCAAAATGAACCAGATGGGAGCCCGGTTCGCGGTTGACCTGGACAGACCTATCGGCCCACTTCGACATTCGTCGTGTTAAGGTTAGTTTTGTATTTAATTTTTTTATATACATATTTATTTTTTTATTTATATATGTATATGTATGTATGTATGTATGTATATAGTTAGTTATTTATTTTTTAGTCTACTCTTTATTAATTTTGTTTTGTCATTTTTTTAATGCACAAATTATTTTCTTTGTCAAAATTCCAAAAAAAAAAACCTTTTCTTCTAAAATGAATAGGGGATTAAGTCAAATATACATTCGGGGTAGTCAGCGTTTTAGGATGAATGAGTCGTACGACTCAATAGTCCTATAGAGCCCCTATAAAAAATAATAAATCAATAAATACACCTCTTTTCCAAAATAGGGGACTAAGTCGAATGTACATTCGGGTTAGTCAGCATTCTAGGATGAATGAGTCGTACGGCTCAGGAGTCCTAAAATCCCTATGCCAATAAAATCAAACCACCACACATCAAGCTTTTTTTCAAACTTCAAAAAACTCCAAAATAGGGGACTAAGTCAAATGTACATTCGGGTTAGTCAGCGTTCTAGGATGAATGAGTTGTACGGCTCAGGAGTCCTAAAATCCCTATTCCAATAAAATCAAACCACCACACATCAAACTATTTTTTCGAACTTCAAAAAACTCCATTTTCAGAAAATAGGGGACTAAGTCGAATGTACATTCGGGGTAGTCATTGTTTTAGGATGAATGAGTTGCACAACTCAGTAGTCTTAAAATCCCTATACTAAAAAACACCATCCAACAAACTTTTTCTACCCAAGAACTACGTAGCTTTGATTTCTCCATCGCACCTGGAGATACGTAGGAGCAGGGGCCTACTCTTGTCAAGCACAAAAAACTAAAAAAAAATCTTTTTTTCTTCGTCTTTTCTCATTCAAATAAAAAGGGTAAAAATAAACGTAAAATACAATTGATTAGAAGGCAACCTTCTTTAGGAAGGATGTCGTGGGGTGCTAATACCTTCCCCACACATAACGGACTCCCGAACTCAAATCTGGTCTCAATGACCTTATCCAAACTAAAGCAATTTTCCAATATTTGCCCTTAAACTAAAATTTGGTGGCGGCTTCATTCATGAACCTTTGAGGAATCCTTTCTCGGATTTTTCGGTCGCTACAATACTAATCTTTTAGTTTCTGTTCTTGTTTCCAGGTCTTATTTTAGGTAGTAGGTGCTGAGATTGCCGATTCGTAGGAATTGTAGGCGAAAAAAAACCGTTTTTGGGCGATCTCGTCAGAATTTTCCGAAACCACAGCTGAAAATTCGGAAAAAAATCAAGGATCAGCTGAATATTCCCTTAGTATTCTACTACGGGAAAACGGGCTGAAAAATTGCAAATTCCTTCGTTTTCTATTTTTAAATATTTTTATTAATTTTTCATATCTCCGAAAAAATCCAAAAAAGTTTGCATATCTGTCTTTTGATTTTATTAGATTTTTAGTAGTGATTTGAATTTTTTTTTAGAGTAGATTTGATTCGTTTTCTATTTTCTGCATCTATTTTAAGACTAGGACTTAATTGGTATTTCTAGAATTATTGTATTTTCTTACCTCTTGTTGCATATGGTGCATGACCAGGTATAATACTACTAATTTGCATCCCTCTTACCCTGAAATTGAGAGAACATTACATCGTAGACTTAGGGAGCATATAGAGAATAGTGGTAGTGATAGTGATAGCATCTTTAGCCATAATCTCTTCGAACTTGATTCTGTCAACATGGCTGGTAGAACCCTTAGGGAACTTGCTGCACCTGATGTTACTTACAATGCTCTATGTATTAATTATCCCGATGTTGATGTTCCTTTTGAATTGAAATCTGGTTTAATACACTTGTTGCCAAAGTTTAATGGTCTTGCAAGTGAGGATCCTCACAAACATCTCAAGGAGTTCCACATTGTGTGCTCAACCACGAAACCCCAAGGAATTCCAGAGGAACACATTAAGCTTAGGGCCTTCCCCTTCTCACTCCAAGATGCAGCCAAAGATTGGTTGTATTACCTCCAACCAGATTCTGTTGAAAATTGGAATGACTTGAAAAAGTTGTTCCTAGAGAAGTTCTTTCCTGAATCCAGAGCTGCTTCAATCAGAAAAGAAATATGTGGTATCAGGCACAACTCCACTGAGTCTTTACCTGAATATTGGGAGAGATTTAAGAAATTGTGTGCAAGCTGCCCTCATCATCAAATCTCTGATCAGCTACTCATCCAGTATTTCTACGAGGGTTTATTGCCCATGGACAGAAATATTATGGATGCTGCTAGTGGAGGTGCACTTGTAGACAAGACCCCAACAAATGCAAGAGCTTTAATAGAGAATATGTCCATTAACTCCCAACAATTCACAACTAGAAGCAATTCTGCAGTTCTAGCAAGGGGAGTAAATGAGATACAGGCTACTG
This sequence comes from Astragalus glycyphyllos, assembly GCA_963573325.1. Taxonomy (NCBI): domain Eukaryota; kingdom Viridiplantae; phylum Streptophyta; class Magnoliopsida; order Fabales; family Fabaceae; genus Astragalus; species Astragalus glycyphyllos. The sequence goes on along the minus strand of OY754308.1, from coordinate 57,450,076 downwards.
ACAATAAGAGCTTAGAAAACAGGTTGGATGAACTCACAGTTTTGGTAAAAAATTTGGCAACAGGTCAGACAGCAAGGGTTTGTGGTATTTGCACCTCGAAAGAGCACCCCACAGATTCTTGTCCTACGTTGCAAGAAGATTCTAATGTTGATACCCCTCAAGCATATGCAGCTAATATATTTAACCCTCATGCTAATGTTGATTTGTCTTCTAACAGGTACCATCCAAGCTGGAGGAATCATCCGAACCTTAGATGGGGAAATCAAACTGCACAACAACAGCCCAGGCAGCAAGCTAATCCACCACAAGGTGTTGTCAGGCCTGAACCTTCATTAGAGGATCTAGTTAAGCAGATGGTTGCCCAAAATCTCCAGTTCCAACAGAGAAAGGATTCCTCAATTCAGAATTTGCAGACACAAGTGGGACAGCTGGCTACCACAATTAATCAGCTGGCTACCACAATACTGCTCGACACCTACTAGAGTATCTGAAATCTTCATGCCCGACCATTTCTGAAGAGCAGTCCAAACTAACCCAGAACACCGGACAAGAAAAAAAGATGGTAAATCGACTCATCCTGCTCAAAACAAAAGGGGCAACATGCCTCATGAGACTCATTGATAATGCTCTTAGAAAAAAAAGAATCACGGATTGGGAGTTTCTCCAACAACAACCTCCAACCAAAAACTCTCACCTTGGTGGGTGTAGATAGTTGCCATAGATCACCAAGAGCACTATGGATATCACTATCAAATCTGTCCTGTTGCATTAAATTCAACAACAACATATAACATGATTTAACAAAAACATTTTACATATTAGAGGTACTGATTCCAATATAAGCAAACTTTGTAGGGACTAAATCAAAATAACACAGACTAAAAGTAAAATATGTTATAATTAAAAGAACAAAAATCAATTTCTTATTTTGTAGGGACAAAACCTGAAAAAGCAAATATTTGAACGGATAAATTATATATTTAAATCAATATATTATATAAATTTTTTTTGCTAAGAAAAAATTGTATTTTTAAATATTCTATAGGAATTCATTGTCTTTTTAACTGCAATAATATTTTGTATGCATTATGCATTATTCTCTGGCATCACTAAAAAACTAAACTAATAACATAGTAAAATTTGTCAAACTAAAAAATGTCTACTTATCATAGTAAAACTAGCGGTATACCCGTGCATACGCACGGGTACAGTCGTATTCTTTATATATATTGACTAAGTCAGAAAATAATTAGCCCGAATATATAAAAATAAATCGACAAAAAATTATTTAACTTGTTTTTATATATCAGGGACAATTATTTGTCCTTTTTTTAAGTATTAGTGAAAAAAAAATTCACTTGCTTTTTTTAATATTTATCGGTAGTTTAATATTGTTAGTTCCCATAGACATATACTTGTCACAGGTGTGTTTGTTGACATTTTTGTTATTGACTAATTTTAGTAGTTTGAGTAGATTAAAAAAAATAGTAGACCACAATTTTTTTCTCTCCCCTTTCTTTTTTTTTTGATAAGCAAATGTTAGTGGGGGTGGGGGAATGTTAGTTTCCGGGGTTTGAACCCTGGACCTCCTTCTTGCAACTTTGCAACTCCTTCATGTCCCTTAGTTCGCCAACTGAGCTACCTTCCTGGGACTCTGTCCCTTTTCTTTGTTTTGACACACCTTTATTCTTTTTTTCTCTTTCTCTTTCTCTCTTTTTTCTTTTTTCTTCTCTCTCTTTCTTCACAAGTCTCTTTTTATTATTTCTTCTCTCTCCCTTTTTCCGACACTTTTCAGCTTTTTTCTGTTTAGTTTTTTTCTAAGTTGCCATATTACCCCTCAAATGATGTTTGGATAAATTTTTTAGTAATGGGTATTTAAGTAAGTTTGGTAGTAGTTAGTTTGCTTATAATAGATAGATTATAAGTTTGGCAATAATTTTTCTTATCATAGTAATACTGAATGAATTCTCCTGTCTATTTAATATCTTTTCTTCTAAATAGTTAAAAACTTTTTTTTTGGTAAACCTATAGTTATCTCTATGTGCAACTGTATAGATTAATCCTCCGAAATATTGATATTCATTTAAGGTGTTGAGCACTCACCGGCGGACCTACGTAGGAGTGAGGGGGTTCAAGTGAACCCCCTGAAAAAATAAAATTAGCACCGATACTCTAGGAAAAAATGTTTTTGCATCCCCTGAAAAATATATTTTGCACCTAAGTTCTTAGTTTTGCACCAAAGTTCCTAATTTTGCATCTCTAATGCACCACACTCTTATATTTTATTTTAAAAAAGTTTCTCTACCTCTTTATCTCCTTGGATCTATTCTTTTTCTTATTATCCTAATTTTGAATCTGTTAGTACCATTTAATTGATAATTTGTGTTAGTGCTATTTAATCAATTTGTATTTTGTGTTAGTGCTATTTAATTAATTTGTAATTTGTATTTTGGGTGTGGTAAAAACTCAGTTGGGAGGGGAGCACTGCACAGACGGGCAAAGCCGGGTATACCAATGGCTAGTCAGGTCCCCTAGACTAGAATAGTCACCGACAAAGCCGGCGGATACTGCGCACGAGTAATACGGTAACAAAAAAGTCTATTTAATTTGAATTTGTTTTGTATTTTTTGAATATATTGATTTTTTAGTGCTATTTAATTTGTTTTAGGAACTTATTAGTGCTATTTAATTTGTGTTGGTCTAGTGCAGCACAAGTTGAACCTGATAAACTCTTCTTTTGAAGCTGACACTAGTTTTGCCTGTTGCAACAGCAACGGTAGAAAGAGCTTTCTCTGCTATGAATATTGTGAAGTATAGGCTGCGTAACCGGACGGAGATACATGGATGAACCACTGTTTGGTGACATACATTGAGAGTGATGTATTCAATAAAAGTGACTGAGCTTATTATTCAACGATTTCAGAATATGAAATCACGTAGAGGACAATTATGAAATGTATAATTCATTTATTTAAATATTTTATAATTGTTTTTAATTATATTTTTAGCAAATTGTGTATTTAAAAAATTTGACACCCCTGAACTCGGGGTCCTGGGTCCGCCACTGTGACCACTTCCACCAGGTGCTTTCACTACAAAAAAATACGTTATTAGCGAGGGACATTAGCGAAGGAAACATGGTCCCTCGCAAAATTTGGCTTTAGCAACGGAATCTGCGACAGAATAGGATCTGTTGTTTTTGTCTGGAATTAGCAACGAAATTTAAGGTAATAGCGACTACTTTTTCGTTTCTAATTGCTTGGAGGGAAAATCAAGGACGTTTAGTGATAGAATACATAGTCCCTCGCAAATCAAGGACGTTTAGTGACAGAATACATAGTCCCTCGCAAATTAAAGTGACTGTTTGAATTTTTTGGAAAACGTGCAACCATTAGCGACGGACTGGCCGTTGCTAAATCCTTTGCAAATTTTTAATTTTTTCCCCCAAATCTGTTTACCTTAACAGCACACGCACTTCTTCTTTCCCACTCACAACACCCTGACACTCTTCTCTCCTCTTCCTCTACTCTCCTACGACCACCATGCCACCACCACACAACCACCATAACCTGCGGCCTACTCTCCCTCACCTACAAACCCTAACCCACAACCCCACAACCACCACCACCACCACCACACAACCACCGTCACCTACGACTTCTGTTGCGTTAAAAACACACTCAGAGCAAGTGTACTCTTTCGCAGAAGTAGTATAAAAGAATATCGTATCCACAGGGATTAATTAACAAGTACCAAACTAGTCCATATTATATATTGTTTAGACGAACAATAATTTGGACGTTGTAGAAACAAAATAAAAAGAAATAAAATAACAAGAATTAAAATGCAAGAATATAATCAATGGAGAGAAGTCTAGGGTCGCGGTTTCACTTGCAAGATTCGATTCCCCTATGTCTAATTCTACCTGAATTCCCTAATTTTATATAATTACCAATTCCTTTACTAAAGCTACTAATCCGTTTGGTCATTCGCGATTAATATTCTTTTTCCTAAATTAACCTAAGTTTGGTCATGCTAGAATTTAAATTCAAGAAAAGCATAAAGTCAAAAAGGTTGAATGATTGGAAGACTAAATTAAAGTTTGGTCCTGCATTAATTATTGCCCCAATTATCCTATAGGTCCACCAACTAATTGCAGTGATCAACTAATTGATTATGAACATGAAAAGGGTAGCTAATCCTAATTATGTAATAAAAACAATAGGATAATATTAATTAAAGTAAAAATAGGAATTCAAATAAGAAACTAGAACATAAAAGTCTCTAAACTTGCAGAATCCACCTAAGACCCTAGAAGAGGATTTAGGTATCCATAATAAAGAACAATAAAAGAAAAATAAGGTTCATGAATTACAGAAATAAGAATAACCCGGAAATAGAGAAAGTCTTAATCTTTGTCTTCAATCTCATTCTTTTACTCCAAAGCTCTTTCACGGTGTCAAGAACGCTGTCGAAAAGCTCTTCTCTCCCTCCGCAGCGTTTGTGTAACTATCGTTTGTTTATGTGGTGTGTGGCTTTTTTTCCATTCACAAGTGAAGCCCTCCTTTTATATTAGTTCTTTTTCTTTCTCTTCAAGCTAGGGATCAAGTCAAGATTCTTTCTTCTTTTAACAGCAGGATATCTCAATCCCTAAATATTAGGATCTAGATCCTTCCTAAATATGTGTTGCTTGCTATCCACTCCATGTCTCTTTCTTTCTCTCCAAGTCACATGTGCATCACTTTTAATTGAAATCTTCAAAAGGATCTTCTTCTTTTTATTACTGTGGGCCTTCTTGCATTCATGGGCTTGGGCATGCTTTCTTTTATTCTGACATTTCTTCTAATTTCAGCCCACATTTATATTATTTTTCTTTTTCTATCTTCCTGCAAATATAGAGTAATTTAAGTCAGTTATTTATTTAATCAGTAATAACTACTCTAAAAACAACTCAAAATATCTCTAATAAATGCACTAAATTAGAGTTTATCAACTTCCACCATCACCTACGACCTCCACTCTCTCTTAACCCCAATTTCTTTCCTCTCTCCACCTTCCACCACACCACCACCACCACCAAGAACCGTACACAACCACCATCGGAGCTTTCTTCTTGTAGGTTTTGATTTTCAATTTTTTATGATATTGTTTTAATTTTAATTTTTTTATTGAATTTGTTTTAATTTATTTTTTTCTTGAAATTGACATTGGTTAGGATTGAAATTTGGTGTGTGAAGTCTCACAACCGCACCGGAGTGCACACCGTCACCGAACCACCGCACCAGACCTCAATCTCACAACAGTTAGTTTTTAAAATAAATTTGTTGTTGTTGTGTGTTAGAATTGAGTGTTGTTGTGAATTATGAGTTATAATTGAGTGTTAGGATTAAGTGTTGTTGTAAAATGTGAGTTTAATTGAGTGTGAAATGTAAGTTAGAATTTGTTGTTGTTGTCAAAATAAACTTGTTTTGTTTTTGAGCTGCATAGAGCCACCCATGTGAGGAAAGACACTAGCGAGTATGTTGATGATCGCTCCAGGATAACTCAGGTAAATATACAACCTTATTTATATAATATAATGATGCTTTGTTCACTACAAGAAAAACACGTATTTCCGGTGGATTTTTTCCGTCGGTACATTACCGCCGGATTTTTGGCATTACCGACGGATTTTTTCCGCTGGAAAATTTACGGCCGAAAAAATAGTATTATCGGCGGATTTTTTTCCGTCCGTACATTTTCGGCAGATCTTGGAAATTTCAGGCGGATTATTTTTTTACACAAATCCGCCGGTAATGTTAAAAATTCCACCGGAAATGTTACCGGCTATTTACCGGTGGATTTTTTTAAAAAAAAATTACAAAAATCCGCCAGAAATTTTACCGGCGGATTTTTAAAAAAAAAATTAATTCTTTTTTAGTAAATGTGCCGGAAAATTTTGGAGGAAAAAATTCCGCCTATAAAAAAAACTTTCTCTTACACTCCTCTCATTTAACTCTTTCTTTCCTTCTCATTCTCTTCTACATTTTCTCTATCTTATCTTTTTTCTTCTTTCTCATACTCTCTAATCTCCATAAATTTCTCTAGTTATCTCTCTTCTATAATTCTCCTTTCTTCTTCATTCTTACTCCTTTATTCTTCTTCATTCTCATTCATTCTCACTCCTTCATTCTTATTTCTTCATACTTCTTCATTCTTATTCTCTCCCATATTATTTCTTCTCATATTCTCTTTCATTCCTTCCTACTTCAACATTCTCATTCATTTATTTCTTTTCATTCTCTTCTATATCATTTTTTATCATATTCTACTTCATTTTCGTTTTTACTTACTTTTTATTAAAATACATATTAAATTTTAAAATTCGGAATTTTTTTTTTAAAAATCCGCCTATAATGTAAATTTCTGGCGGATTTTTCAAAAAAAATTATATTTTTTTTCAAAAAAAAAATTTAAAAATCTGCCAGAAACGACCATTACCGACGGAAAAATCCATTTTCGGCCGTAGGAAAAAATAAAATGCATTTTTGTCGGATTTTTCCAGCGGCTTTTTCAACGGATTTTCGGCCAGTATGTTTTCGGCGGATTTTTCGGCGCTAAAAATTCGTCGAAAATTATCGGCGCAAAATCTGCTGAAAACCATTTACTGCGAGCTGTCTACCGACACCAAAAACCTGCCAAAAATATTCAAATTTTCGGCGGATTTCAGTCTTTTCCGACAGATTTTTCCCGCCAAAAAATCTCATTTTTCTTGTGGTGCTTAAAATGGAGCGCTAATTATGCTATGTTCTGTGGTTATGCAAAACAGGAGCAAATTAATGAGATCATGACTCAGCTGACTCAGGGGATCTGGGACCCTGCGTCACTTGGTCAACTTAGTCCTGAGATAAGAGATCTGGCAAACAAAAATTGGGAAAAAATAGTTGGTTGATCTAAGGGTCGTCTATATGGTACGAGGCCATTGGCTTCTACTATGGGCCAGCCTGGGGCCGGGAGCAGCAGAGGAAGCAGTCGACCATCTCCTACTTATTCAACTGTGGAGACATGGCAGCTTAGGCAGGAGCTGCACTCTACTCAACAGGAGCTGCGGGATACTCGAGAGGAGGTCAGTAGATGGAGGGCAAACTATGCGAAGGTGCTCTGTAGGCAGCAGCTGATGTATAAGTATTTCAAGAATATGGTGCTAGATGAGGAGCAAGATGAGGAGAAAGCTCAGCAGTCGGGGGAGTCTGAGGAGTCTGATGGCGACAACTTTTAGGACTTGTTTTATCAGTTTGACATTTCAGTACTTTGTTATTCGGATTTTATTTTATTTTGATTCGGATTTTATGTTGAATCGGATTTTGTGTTGATTTGGATTTATGTTATGTTGATTCGAATTTTAATTTAAATTGTTTTAGCTATTTTAAATTTTATTATTTATTAATAAAATAAATAGGTATAAATTCAGGTTTATCAAAAAAATTAAATCAGTTGAGAATTAGCGAGGGAATTAGCGAGAGAATTAGTGAGGGAATTAGCGAGGAAAATTGGACGTGTGGCTGTCAAAATTTGGCCACGTGTTTCTGACTATTAGCGACGGTTTGGCTCCCTCGCTAATTAGCGAGGGAAATATCCCTCGCTAATAAGCGAGGGATCCGATTTCCCTCGCTAATAAGGAGGGAATTAGTAAGGGACCTGGTCCCTCGCTAATTCTCTTGCAAATGACTATTAGCGAAGGATTTTGGTCATTTTACGAGGGAATTTTCCCTCGCTAATTACCAATTTTTTTGTAGTGTTTTCCAAAGGCACTGGCCATGGATTGAACCTTTAACCATATGATTGAGGAGCCCAAATTCTACCACTTTGTACAACCCCATGTTGGTAGTAAATAAAAATTTAGTGGAAAGAATCACTATTATTATTGCTTTATCCATGGGAAGCATAAGATATGAGTTCACTCATTAATTATTGATTTAAAAGCCAAATTGAATTTAATGTGAAATGGGGTAAACTTTACTTCTATTAGTTAGTAAATATATTTGCTCAATTAATATTAAAAACACCGTTTTTGAAACTCCATAGTTACTCATTTTCATTAATGGTTGAAATTTGGAGAAAAGAGTCTTGGAAAAATTAATTTATATTCTGGGACTCTAAAATCTCAATTAATATAAATGGTATATTCGGAAAAAATTTGTTGAATTGTTGTTAGCCCGTAATTTCGACAGGCTTCATTTAAAATAGTCAACAGGGTTTGACTTATACTTTGACATAGATCAGAGGATTTCGACGAAGATCATGTTCAGGGCAGATTCGACAAGCTTCCAGAAAAACAAAAACAGGAAAGAGGAAAATGGACACAAGCTTCGACAGATAGAAGACTAAGTAGTTATGCACTGAAAAGCTAGCAGTTGGTCGAAAAGAGGAGCAGTTACCAACATTTTTATAACTGTGTTTGAGGGCAGTTTCTGCTCCTCCCACTAAGTATAAATAGTAGTTGCTGAGAAGAAACAAGGGTCACAAAAACTCATATTTTACTTCTCACGCTCTAACTTCCGCATTCAAGAGAAAAACGAGTCAGAGAAACAATGTATGAATTTGTGTACCATTTCCTTTAACTTTAATGCAATTTTAATTTGTTTATCTTTCGTTTTACTTGTTTTTATCGTTCAAGTTCTTCTTCTCTGAAGTACTCTGATAACTTCGCGCGAAGGAATCAGTTATTTCTTTCCTCTTTTTCTGGTTAAAACGCGAGACAATTCAAGAACATCATAATAAACTATAAACTCTAAGTACAAATGGTGTTAGGATTCACTGGTTGATCCTGCAAGTTAACCAAATTGGAGACCAGCGGTGTTTACCAAAATCCCAGGTAAACAAATTGGCACGCCCGGTGGGACATTTGTGTCAAGTATTAGAGTATTAGTTTAATATAATCCTTTGAAGTTAACTGTGCATGCGCTTAAGAAGTGGTAAATCTCTGTCAGAGATGACACGTTCTAGTGCAAGTTTTTCAAATGCACAAAGTGGGCCTGAAAATGTGTCTACCAATGATGCTAATCCAGTAACCACCATGGGAGTAACTGCTCCGTTGCCTTCGACAGGCATGGCTGCTGTGATATCGTCTGTGCCTAACACTTTATCAACAATGGCCACCACAGTGACCACACAGCCTATTGAAATGGTATCTATGCCACAAACGATGGGAATGTCTAGCCCTTATATGATTAGTGGGCACATGCCATTTAGCATGCCCATGGTTGGTCGAAATTTCCCTTATGGCATGCCAACTGCCACGATGGTAGGTTTACAAGCGAACTCATCAACATATGCAGATAATGTGCATACTTCCCCAGAGGGCATTTATGGTTGAAATGCCCAACCCTCATTAACCACAGCATCTTTGTTGGCTTTGAGACAACAAATAGATGATGCTAATCATGATATGGTTAATATGTTAACCCAGCAAATTGGTACAGTATTCAATCCTTTGATACGTGACACCAATATTAGTTACCAAGCATTGGCAAATCAAATGGGTCGAATTGCTGATTTCTTTGGTACCCCCAGAGTACAAAATCAGCCAATGCCCCAAGCCCAACCGGTGAGGCCTGTCGAAATCCCTTTAGAAAGGCCTAAAATTGAATTGCCTAGAAATCAGGGGCAAACACAAGTTGTCGAACAACCCATACAAAGGTTGATCGAAAATGCACCTGATGTAGTGTTGGTAAATAGAAATCAAAATGCTGACGAAGTAGTCAGACAAGTACAACAAAATAATTTCGGAGCACAAAATAACATAGCTAATCTTGTCGAAACAATTTTATCCCAAAATGGCCTTAACTTAGGTATGCATAGGCCAAATTTTGTTTCTCCTTTGTCTGAATATGTTTTACAAAGTGAATTGCCAAGGGGTTGGAAAATCCCTAAGTTCACTAAATTTGCTGGGGAAACCAGTGAATCCACTGTCGAACATATTGCTCGTTATTTAACTGAGGCTGGAGATTTAGCCCACAATGAGAATTTAAGAATAAAATTCTTCCCTAGTTCTCTAACAAAGAATGCTTTCACTTGGTTCACTACTTTACCCCCACATTCCATGTTTAATTGGAACCAATTAGAGAAAGCTTTCCATGAGCAATTCTACATGGGGCAATGTAAAATTAGTCTCAAACACTACAAGAAAAACTGGATTTTCCGGCGACCAAAATCCGCTGGAAATGACCAAAATCCGCCGAAAATGTGGACTTTCCGGCGGATTTTTGGCGCCGGAAAAACCCTCGTCGCAAACAGTTTCCGGCGGATTTTTGGTAATTTCCGGCGGATTTTAATTTTAATTTTTTTTTTTTGGAAAATCCGCCGGAAACTACCAAAAATCCGCCGGAATTTTTTTTTTTTTTTAAAAAAAATTTCCGGCGGATTTTTGGTATTTTCCGGCGGATTTTTTATTTTTATTTTTTTTAATATCCGAAATTTTTTTTAATTTTTTTTGAATTTATAACTTAATATGTGTTTTAAATAAAAGTCAAAAATCTTGTCAAAAAAAAAATAATAAAAGTCAAAAAACGAAAGTAAAATCATATGTTGAATGGTATTGTTGAAAAAGGAAAGAATAAAAGAGAATATGAGAAGAAATGATATATGAGAGAATAAGAATGAGGAATTATGAAGAAATAAGAATAAAATAGTGAGATGAAGAAGGAATAAGAATAAAGAAGTGAGAATGAAGAAGAAAGGAGAATTATAGAAGAGAGATATGTAGAGAAATTTTTGAAGATTAGAGAGTATGAGAAAGAAGAAAAAAGATAAGATAGAGAAAATGTAGAAGAGAATAAGAAGGAAAGAAAGAGATAAATGAGAGAATGAGATGAGTGTAGGAGAAAGTTGTATTTATAGACGAATTTTCTTCCCTCTAAATTTTTCCGGCGGATTTTTAAAATTTCCGGCGGATTTTTTTCCCTCCAAAATTTTCCGGCGGATTTTTTGAAATTTCCGGCGGATTTTTGAAAAAAAAAAATAAAAATAATTTGGAAAATCCGCCGGAAAGTCCAAAAAATCCGCCGGAAATGACAAAAAATCCGCCGGAAATTTCCGGCGGATTTTTGGTAATTTCCGGCGGATTTTTGAAAAAAAAAAAAAAAATTTGGAAAATCCGCCGGAAAGTCCAAAAAATCCGCCGGAAAATACCAAAAATCCGCCGGAAATTTCCGGCGGATTTTTGGTATTTTCCGGCGGATTTTTGCAAAAAAAAAAAAATTATAAATCCGCCGGAAATGACAAAAAATCCGCCGGAAAGTTTCCGACGGATTTATATCCGCCGGAAAGTCCAAAAAATCCGCCGGAAACTACCGTGGGATCAAATCCGCTGGAAATCTATCAAATCCGCCGGAAAGTTTCCGACGGATTTATATCCGCCGGAAAGTTTTCGACAGTAAATCCACTATTTCTTGTAGTGAAAGAATTGGCCAGTGTTCGACACAAAGTGGCTGAATCTGTGGATGATTATCTCAATAGGTTTAGACTTCTCAAAGCAAGGTGCTTCACTCAAGTGCCTGAACATGAGCTAGTCGAAATGGCCGCTGGTGGCTTAGATTATTCCATCAGAAAAAAGCTAGACACTCAACATTTGAGAGATATGGCTCAATTGGCTGATAGAGTTAGGCAAGTCGAAAGTTTGAAAGCTGAGAAATCTAGAACTAATAGGTTTCATAATAAAAAAGACAAAGTTGCCTATGTCGAAATTAAAGATGAAGAACAAGAATTCGACATTTCCTATGAGGAGGTCGAAGAAAAGGTCAATGTTGCTGAGTTAAAACCTGGACCTCCATATACTTGTAAATTGCTAAAACCTTCAAATGGTAAAAATCCTGTCGAACCTAAAAACGACAAATTCGTTGCAAAAACATATACTTTTGATGTTACTAAATGCGACGAAATATTTGACTTGTTAGTTAAGGATGGTCAAATTTTGGTTCCGAAGGGACTTAAAACACCACCATTAGAACAAAAGCAAAAAAGAGGTTTTTGCAAATACCATAATTTTTTGGGTCATAATACTTCTCGTTGTGTTCTTTTCAGGGATTTGGTGCAAAAGGCACTCAATGAAGGAAGGCTGAAATTTGGTGATAAACCAAGGGCACCAATGAAGATTGACGCTGATCCTTTGCCTGATGCTGAGGCAATGTATACTGAAGTGAGCATCAACATGGTCGAAGCCTCTGAAATTGTGCCTGGTAAGGCTAATATGAAGAGAACTACCATAAGTTCAAAGATGGATGTCGAAATGGTCACTGAAGGCCAAGAAGATGACAAAGTGAAAGCAGTGTATCCAAAAGCTGAAGAGGAATTGGTTGATTTCCTCAATCGTTGCAAGCTAAGCAACTCAGAAGTGATGTTGTGCCCAAGGTGCAGTGCTGTTTTTGACAAGGAGGCTGCGAAAGAATTGGAAGAGTTCAAGCCTCAAATGAAGCGCAAAGGTAAATGGGTGGATAAAAGGCCCAAGTTTGATTTTGCTGATAGGAGAATTCCCTACATGGTTACTTCGACCAAAACTCCTGGAAGAGGAAAGCTGAGTACTTATGTTCCTCCTTCTGGTACTCCTGTCGAAAAGTGGATACATTCTGGTGGGAGAAGCAAAGCCATATACCACACAGGGGACAATGCTATCCATCGAGTTAGACCACCTAAGCTGGTCGAAGGTAACACAAGTGGTGTGAACCAGAACAAGGCAATTGAAATCAAGAAGTATGCCTATAGTAACAACTACAAAGGGAAGAATCCTATGACAAGAACTCAATGGCGAAGGTTTCAACGCCAAAAGAAGGCTGATGCTATTGCTGCAGGTAAAGCAACAACCTCAAATAAAGGGAAGGGTAAAGAGGTAATCTTACCTTCGACTGAAGTGGTTAGGAAACCAGCCACTGAGAGAATTTTCCCTCCTCTTTCTGAAATTAAAAAGGCTTCAAAAAATAAGACCTTAATTTAGAAGAGGAGTTAGATTCTTCCTTTGCTGATTCTGGGTCAGAGTTTGACGTGCTATGTGGGGTCATCTCAATTTTACCAATTGAGTATGATGTGGTTTCTGAGGTTAATGATGTCGAAGAAAATTTCGACGAGGAAACTACATATAAACCCATATGCTACTATGTGTTGAAGAATGGCTGCATCGAAGAGCAACATGCTTTCTTTGAAAGGCCAGATCGTGGCATGATGAATCACCTCAAGCCACTGTTCATTCAAGCCAAGGTCAACAATGTGGGGATTAACAAGGTCCTTGTTGATAGTGCTGCTGCTGTGAATTTGATGCCTCAACATTTGCTAAGAAGAATTGGCAAATGTGACACTGATTTGAGGCCACATAATGTGGTTCTCACTAATTATGAAGGCAAAACTGGCCATTCACTTGGGGCCATTGAAGTCGAATTAGCAGTAGGTAGTGTTCAAAGGCCAACTTTGTTTTTGGTAGTACCCTCCAAGGCAAACTACAACTTGCTGCTTGGAAGAGAATGGATACATGGAGTGGGGGCAATCCCTTCGACTGTGCACCAAAGGCTCATTATTTGGAGAAAAGATGGGTTGGTTGAAAACATTGAAGGTGACCAAAGTTATTTCAAGGCTGAAGTGAATACGATCACCAAGAAGACCTTCGACAAGCAGTTGGCAAATATCCCTCCATGCTCTTCTTCCAATGCTGGGTTCATTGAGCAAGACAATGTCTTCTCCTCTGTTAGTCTTCACCCAAATTATGGTTTCGTTTGGGAAAGGGAAATCATTGATGAGGAGAATAGACCAAGAGGCTTTGTTAAGCCTACTGGCTGGGATAGACTTTGAAATGATTATAAAGCCCAATGCATGGGAAAGAATTACGGCCTATGTGGCCGAAAACAAAGAAAAAGCTATTCTAGAAGCTGAGTTACATCAAATGGTTGCTTTAGCCACAGAAGATAATAACAAAGAAATCATGGTCGAAACACAGAGACTTGATGGTGTCTATGATGATGAACCATTAGGATTTGAGAAAGATCCAATGGGTTCGACCAAGAAAATACAGGCACAAGATCCCTTAGAAGAAATTGATTTGGGAGATGGTTCAACAAGAAGACCAACATATATTAGTACAAAGATCAACAAAGATTTCAGAGTGCAGATTGTCAAATTGCTAAAGGAATACAAAGATTGCTTCGCTTGGGATTACAATGAGATGCCAGGGCTGAAAAGAGAGGTGGTTGAGTTGAAGTTACCTATTCGACCAGAGAAGAAGCCTGTGAAGCAAACACCAAGAATATTTGCACCAGAAATCATGTCGAAGATCAAAGCGGAAATCGAAAGGCTATTGAAAAGCAAGTTCATCAGAACAGCCAGGTATGTTGATTGGCTTGCTAATATAGTTCCTGTAATTAAGAAAAATGGTACACTTAGAGTTTGCATAGATTTTAGAGATCTAAATAATGCTACTCCCAAAGATCAATACCCAATGCATGTGGCAGAAATGTTGGTTGATTCAGCGGCTGGTTATGAATATTTAAGCATGCTTGATGGATATTCTGGTTATAACCAAAATTTTATTGCTGAAGAAGACATTTCAAAAACTGCATTTCGATGCCCAGGGGCATTAGGTGTTTATGAATGGGTAGTGATGCCATTTGGTTTAAAAAATGCTGGTGCTACATATCAAAGAGCTATGAACACTATGTTCCATGATTTTATAGAAAATTTTATGCAAGTCTATATAGATGACATAGTTGTTAAGTCTTCATCAGAAATTGGTCATTTAGATCATCTACGACTATCATTCGAAAGAATGAGAAAATATGGATTGAAAATGAATCCACTCAAATGTGCCTTTTGTGTAAGTGCAGGTGATTTCTTGGGCTTTGTTGTGCACAAAAAAGGCATTGAAATAAATCAAAACAAGACGAAAGCTATCATGGAAACACAACCTCCTTCAACAAAGAAAGAATTACAGTCATTATTAGGAAAGGTCAATTTCCTTAGAAGATTTATATCAAATCGAAGTGGCAAGACTCAAATATTCTCGCCATTACTTCGACTGAAGAAGGACGATGTTTTCGACGAGATCAAGACATATCTGATGAACCCTCCTATTTTATTGCCTCCTATTAGAAACAAGACAATGAAATTGTATATAGCAACATCAGAATTGTCAATAGGTAGCATGTTAGCAGAAGAGGATGAAAATGGTGTAGAAAGGGCCATATATTACCTCGGTAGGGTTTTAAATGATTCTGAAACTAGATATCACCCTATTGAAAAATTGTGTTTATGCTTGTATTTCTCTTGTACTAAGTTAAAGCAATATATTAAGTCTGTTGATGTGTATGTTTATTCCCACTTTGATATTATTAAACATATCCTGTCGAAACCAATCCTACATAGTAGAATAGGCAAATGGGCTTTAGCTTTATCTGAGTATTCATTAACATTCCAACCTTTAAAGGCTATCAAAGGCCAAGTCGTTGCGGATTTCATTGCTGATCATTCAATAGTTGAATCAGAAATTAACTTTGTGCACCTTCGACCTTGGAAATTGTACTTCGATGGCTCCAGCCATAAAAATGGGTCTGGTGTTGGGATGTTAATCATTTCACCTAAAGGGATTCCAACTAAATACAAGTATAAAATTAAAGAAAGTTGCTCCAATAATGAGGCTGAATATGAAGCCTTAGTAGCAGGACTTGAAATTCTGTTAAACTTGGGGGCAAAACAGGTCGAAATTAGAGGTGATTCTGAATTAGTAGTCAAATAATTAACGAAAGAATACAAGTGCATTAAGGAAAATTTGATTACTTACTTTATTGCTGCCAGTACTTTATTGAAACAATTCGACAGCGTTGATATTCAACATGTGCCTCGTATTGCAAATCAAGAGGCCAATGATCTGGCACAAATAGCTTCTGGTTATAAAGTTTCTAAAGAAAAATTAACAGAGCTAATCGAAATTAAAAACAAGTTAATTTCGACAGTAATAACACAAGAAACCTTGTCAGGGAAAAAATTGGAGGAGGCAGAGAACTACTCTTTAGTCTTAAGTCAATTACCTCCAAGTGAAAGTGAAAATTTTATTGAAAATTTTAATGATGAAGTTTCCGACAAAGGTTATTGTGATAATGTGTTTGAAGTTTTTGCCATTGACAGTATGTCAAATGATGATTGGCGAAGACAAATTGTTAACTACTTGGAAAATCCAACAGGGATAACCGATAGAAAAACCAAGTATAGAGCTTTAAGTTATGTGATCATGGGCAATGAGTTGTTTAAGAAAACCCCTGAAGGAGTTTTACTCAAGTGTCTTAGTGAAAATGAGGCATACTTGGCAATATCTAATACTCACAGTGGAACTTATGGAGCTCACCAAGTAGGCCATAAAATGAAATGGCTCTTATTTCGACAAGGTGTCTATTGGCCGACTATGTTAAAAGATTGCATAGAGTTTGCCAAAGGATGCCAAGAATGTCAAAAGCATGCAGGAATACAACATGTACCTGCAAATGAATTGCATTCTATTGTAAAACCTTGGCCATTCAAGGGATGGGCTTTGGATATAATTGGTGAAATTAAACCAAATTCGTCGAAAGGCCATCGTTTCATATTAGTAGGAATAGATTATTTCACTAAATGGGTGGAAGCTGTTCCTTTAAACAATGTTAATCAAGAAGCAGTGATTAATTTTATTTAAAACCATATATTATATAGATTTGGTGTGCCTGAAACTATCACCACAGATCAAGGTTCAGTTTTTATTGGTCAGAAAATGGTCGAATTTGCTGCTGAAAATGGTTATAAATTGTTAAGTTCGACACCATATTATGCTCAGGCAAATGGTCAAGTTGAAGCAGCCAATAAAATTATTGTTAGTTTGATTAAAAAACATGTTGGGAAAAAACCCAAGAATTGGCATAGGACACTTAACCAAATTTTATGGGCATGTCGAACATCTCCCAAAGAGTCAATCAATAGTACTCCTTTTAAACTTGGTCTCCAATCAACTAGTATTCAAAGACAATTTGAAATCCCATCTGATCATTATTGGAATATGATGTTAGATGAATTAGTCGATTTAGATGAAGATAGGCTAAGTGCATTAGATATGCTCACAAGACAAAAAGAAAGAGTGGCTAAGGCCTATAACAAAAGAGTCAAATTGAAAACTTTCGACGTGGGAGATTTAGTTTGGAAAGTTATCTTACCTATGGATAGAAAAGATAGAGTCCTTGGTAAATGGTCCCCAAGTTGGGAAGGACCATTCAAAATTTTACAAGTCTATTCAAACGGCACATATGAAGTCGAAGAGATTGGCGCTGATGAAAGAATTTTGCGTATAAATGGAAAATACTTGAAAAAATATAAACCAACATTGCAAGAAGTTAAAATAACGCTGGAATAAAGATAAAGAAAGCGTAAGTACGTGGCATTCAAAAGAAATTGTGATTGCCATATGAGCATTGTCAGAATTACAAGCAAAACGTAAATCATTATCAAAATGGTTAAAGTATTACGACAGGAAAATGAATCTATATTATTACAAAATGACTTTTGATTTCAAATCATTGAACAAAGCTTTAGCTTTGGAGATCTTCCTGTTGAGGAAATTGCCATCTTTGGTTAGCTTTTCGACAGTGGCATTGCAGCGTTCAAGTTCTTCTAAGTGTTTAAGGCAATTGGTGGCTTCTTGGTCAATCTGGTCCTTAATTTTTTCTGCAGGAGTCAAAGACCCTAAAAGGGTTCCTTTCTTCTCTTCCAATGCTTGAATTTTCGACTGCAATCTGGCTATACTCTCTTGATGTGTCTTGATCTCAGCATTGCAATCCTCGATAGCCTTTATCTCAGCTTCTGACTTGGTCTTCAAGGAGGCAAAGCTAGCATGAGTGGCATCAACAAGTGCTGCCACTTCTGCCTTGCGTTTCGACTCAAGCTCTAGAAGATCGTCATGATCCCTCTTTTTCTGTATATCTTGAGCAAGTTGTTCGAAAAGAGGCTGGACAGCTAAAACAAAGTCACTAACAGATTCATCAAGGACTCCATCAACATCAAGTTCAGCCAATTTGTGGAGTAAATCCTTAATCTGAAAAGCAGAACGTGGAAGGCCACGTGGTACACCAATAAAGGAATAACGCCAACAACATTTAACAGTGATGACGTCAGGTAGGTGAGATATTCCGATCAAGTGTAAAACCT
Organism: Astragalus glycyphyllos; assembly: GCA_963573325.1. NCBI lineage: Eukaryota > Viridiplantae > Streptophyta > Magnoliopsida > Fabales > Fabaceae > Astragalus > Astragalus glycyphyllos. The sequence goes on along the minus strand of OY754308.1, from coordinate 57,431,899 downwards.
ATTTCGACATCGAATTCAAAAATGTTCTTTTTCTTCCTTTGCCTTAAGCTCAGTCGAAAAAGACATTTTTGGGGGGCAATTGTTAGCCTGTAATTTCGACAGGCTTCATTTAAAATAGTCAATAGGGTTTGACTTCTTTGACATAGATCAGAGGATTTCGACAAAGATCATGTTCAGGGAAGATTCGACAAGCTTCCAGAAAAACAAAAACAAGAAAGAGGAAAATGGACACAAGCTTCGACAGACAGAAGACTAAGTAGTTATGCGCTGAAAAGCTAGTAGTTGGTCGAAAAGAGGAGCAGTTACCAACATTTTTATAACTGTTTTTTAGGGCAGTTTCTACTCCTCCCACTAAGTATAAATAGTAGTTTCTGAGAAGAAACAAGGGTCACAAAAACTCATATTTTACTTCTCATGCTCTAACTTCCGCATTCAAGAGAAAAACGAGTCAGAGAAACAATGTATGAATTTGTGCACCATTTCCTTTAACTTTAATGCAATTTTAATTTTTTTTTCTTTCGTTTTACTTGTTTTTATCGTTCAAGTTCTTCTTCTGTGAAGTACTCTGATAACTTCGCGCGAAGGAATCAGTTATTTCTTTCCTCTTTTTCTGGTTAAAACGCGAGACAATTCAAGAACATCATAATAAACTATAAACTCTAAGCACAAATGGTCTTAAGATTCACTGGTTGATCCTGCAAGTTAACCAAATTGGAGACCAGCGGTGTTTACCAAAATCCCAGGTAAACAATTGTACATTGGGTTTTTAAAAGTACCATTATTTTGAAACAAAAATATTTGGCTAAAAGTACCAAACATTAGGAACGGAGTGAGTAGTAGTAATGAAATATTTTTTAGGCTTAATTGCACTTTTGGTCCTCCTATTTTACTAAATGTACAGTTTTGATCCCCTTATTTTTATTTGGGCAATTTTGGTCCCCCTATTTTATTAAATGCGCAATTTTGATCCCCCTGCTTATTTTTGTGTAATTTTGGTAGGAATATGATTAAAAAAACGTATCAAGAATTTTTAGACTATTAGTTAGCAAGTGCCCCACTGTTAATTGTCCTGTAAATTTCAACAACATGAGGATGCCGGCTCCTAGATTCGAACTTGAATGTTATTCGTAATAGTGTGTATGTGTGGTGTATATTTGTCATTTCGTCTAACTTAACAAAAAAAGAAAATACTACAAATTAGTAACGGACTTGTCATAAAAATAATTGACTTTTGTACTATAAATGAACGTTATTACACATACACCATGAGCGCAGCTCTCTCACACACAACGCAACTTAGAGAATATGTGGTGAAGTTGTAACTCTTTGGTAGATAGAGTTCAACTTCCAAGTTTCACTTTTCCAAATTCGTAAGCAATTTTGCCCAATCTCTCATATTTGTTTTTGCTTCTTTCGGTTTTTGTTTTCTACATGGCCATCATTTTTCTGGTTTTGCAGTTTCGAGTAGAAAAATTGGTGTAGATATTAAAAGGGTAACTTAATTGGGACTGATACATCGATGCAAATTATAAGTGTTTTTAGTTGTTTTGGAAAGAAAAATATAACAAAATATAGTCGCCCCTGAATTTGGATATGCATGTTGTCATTTATATTGAATTTTGTTTATCAGAACTCCATAATTCCTCAATTTTCTTTCTTCATGTGAGTATTTGATTTTGAAAAACATTCATTTTTTCTAGGCTTTGATGGAGCACTCCAATTGCATGAAAATTCAACTGAAACTAGAAGTTGAAGAAAATCCTTCTCCTATTCTTTCAGATGATCTCAGAGAAGAGGTGAAGGAGATGGTTTACGAGCTTGGTCGAGACATCTCAATCCATTGTCTCCTTCATTTGTCAATGACATACTATGGCTTAATTGCCACATTGAACTGAAATTTTCGATCAATGGTGCAAACCGGAGAACTATATCAATTAAGGAGGAAAATGGAATAGTTGAACATTGGATTTACCTTTCTTGTACTACCATTGAATGGAAGGCATTTGATCCAAACAATTGTTGTTGGATGCAATTGGAGTGCTCCATCAAGGCCTAGAAAAAGGGGAGACTCTCGAGTGCTATCAAGGTTTATAACTGAGATTCAGGAAAGTGGGAGACTCTTCCAAATTTGATCGCCCCAAGGAAAGTGCGTTCTAGTCTGTTTATGGATGGGAAATTCTATGTCATTGGTGGGATTATTGGAGTTGACAAGAAAAAGAATCTAACATGTGGTGAGGATTTTTATTTGAAGACAAGGAAGTGGCGTTAAATACCAGACATGTTTCATGCATGTACAAAATGGAGGGATGTATGAGTCACCGCCTTTGATTGTTGTTGTGAATAATGTGTTGTATGTTGTTGATCATGCAACGGAGGAATTAAAGAGCTGTGTTAAAGAGAGTAACACATGGGTCACTATTGGAAGATCAAACAAACTCAATGTGTGGTTGGGGAATGCACTAGTGCAGATTTGACATTTAGTATCGGTTGTTTTGCACATTTAGTATCGGTTGTGGAACCGATACTAAATCGACCGATACTAAATGTCCGATCATTTAGTATCGGTTTTTTACCCGATACTAAATGTACTACTAAGGTACTGTTAGGGTACATTTAGTATCGGTTGTACATAAACACCCGATACTATATGTATTACTAAGGTACATTTAGTATCGGTGTTTCTGTACAACCGATACTAAATGTATTACTAAGGTACATTTAGTATCGGTGTTTCTGTATAACCGATACTAAATGTATTACTAAGGTACATTTAGTATCGGTTATACAGAAACACTGATACTAAATGTACCTAAGTAAGTACATTTAGTATCGTTTTTTCTATATAACCGATACTATATGTATTACTAAGGTACATTTAGTATCGGTGTTTCTGTATAACCGATACTATATGTATTACTAAGGTACATTTAGTATCGGTTATACAGAAACACTGATACTAAATGTACCTAAGTAAGTACATTTAGTATCGTTTTTTCTGTATAACCGATACTAAATGTATTAATATTTTTTAATATTTTTTTTGTTTTTATCCATACCGACATATTATTAACCTGTTATATACAAAATTATTTCCAAACAACAACACATAATAAATTCATAAAAATTCTTTCAAATTCCATTGGAATTAATATCTTACAATACAATTCATGAAACTTAAGATTTCTACAAGTTTCTTACACAAAATTCAACAAAATGTTTCTAAAACACAAATGTCAAACTAAGGTAAGGTAAGGTCCTAAGATGAACTACTTCCTTTGATTTATCATCTTCTATTCGATTCCTTTTTACTCTCTTGCCTCTACCAGAACTCTGAAAAAACATGCAAATCAACAAATCAAACATCAATCTCTGTCTTGCATATTAATTAGTCTAAGAAATATGAAGAAAAGAAAATCTAAGAAGAAGAAGATTCACCTTAGATTGGGCTTCTCCTTGGAGCTGCAAGAAAGACAATCAAGATTAATTAATAATTAATAATAGAACCTGAAAAGTTTAGAATAAACAATAATCACTGCATAGGTTTATTGAATTAAACAGATTTAAGAGCAACAAGAACAAAAACAACAGCAACAACAACAACCCTTGTTTCTTTTTCTTGTTCTTGTACTAATTAATATTATTGTGGAAGAATAATAAAGCATGTGTAGTATCTTTGTTTCAACAACAACAAATATGGACAATTACCAAGGTGATTTAACTGACATACTCAGTGCTAGTTCTACTGCTAATAGTGGTGGAGGAACATCAGCATCTGATCATCAACAACCTGCAGCAGCTTCTTTACAACAACATCATCATGAAAAGCATCATCATCAATGAAATAATCATCATCATAATCACTTTTCTTCTTCTGATAATCACTTTTCGTCTTTAAGAGATCCTTTCTTACAAGAACTTGATTTACCTACACCTACACCTTCTTACATCACAACTAGTACTACTAATACTATTATCTCTACTGGTTTGGACAACAATTACCTGCAGCAGCTACTAGTTCTTCTACAAGTAGGCCTTACTATAGGGTACAACCACTTGGTGGCCGATGTAGAATCCCCTTTCACAACTCTAATAACAACATAATATAAATTAGTTATAACATTTCAACCCGAAGTTAAAATACTACAATCTAAACGATGATAAACAATCAAAAACTTACTTGCCAAACATTTCTTTGATTGCTTTGCTTGGTTGGCGACATAAGGAACACATCCAGACCACAGTATTTTGGAATTTTTGCCATCATAAGCAAGGGATGGAGGCACTCACCACTGCATTGGAATTTTTGCCATCATATTACCAGAAGGAAAGGGGTCCATTTTGGACACCTCATTTTCAGCCAATCCCACCCTGGAACCCTTTGCACCACCCACTGATTGTGAAGAAGATTCTGCATAATCACCATTGAAATCAAATCAACTGAAAAGCTATCACAATAAATAATTACCTATTTGAGGACCACCAGTTAAAGGAAGACGTGAGCACTTCAATGCTTCAATATCAAGACCATGTTGGTTGATGACAGTCCCCATCGCCCCTATAACATACAGCACTAAGTCAGAATAAACAGTGATATGCATGAAACCAGAAACTGGATCACAGTACCACAGAGAAAATTAAGCCTGCAAAATGAGCCTGGTCATTGTCAATGCTTTGAGAATTACGTTTAACATCCATTTGCAAAGTCAATCAAATAAAGGTATTCCCTGAAAGAAGCCATCAGCTTCGAGGATATTAATCAAGCTAAACAACACGAAGTAACCAAAATTCAACATTTTGTTAGCTTGGAAGGAGGCTCCAGAACCAAATAAACATTCATCATCATTCACCAACTGACACACAATGCAATTCAACAAACTATTCCATTGATTAGGGATGCATTTGGAATGAGCTGTTTCAGGTTTATTTTATGACAAGCACCTGACTGAGTGCTAGGGAGTCCATATAAAAATAACTTTGCATATAAGAGTAACTTCTAACATGTTCATAACATTTTTTCAGCTTATTCCAATAGGCTCCCCAAAATAGTTTCTGAAAACGGCTTATAGCTTGTATAAAAAGTTTAACCACATTCTCTCTTTAATTATAGATATAACTTATACATAAGTGCTTTATGAAGCTATTTATCCAAACGCATTTCCCATCAACCCATGGCAGTGCTAGTTAATATCATTAGTCTTAACTGCGGTGAAAAGAGAATTTCGGATGTAACTTTGTGTCCTTATCAAGACAAACAGTATTAGATTCTCAATTTTATTATCTTAGCTCACTCCAAAAGTCCCTAGGGCTAGACATTGAATTCCTATATATGAATAAGTTTGAGTGCCATGCTGCAGACATCTTACCTTGATATCACTTGATACGGCATTGAATGTTCCTTCCCACTTGATTTCATATGTTGTAGTATCTGAAACACTCACCAAATTAATTGCAAGATGTAAAAGAATAATTGCAGAATTTCATTTAAGGGAAAACAACACACACCACATAGAGTTTAGTAGCCAACTTGGCTGGGTCATCTTTAGAATCCTGAATAAGTTTATGCAGAAACTTGGCAGCCTCCAACTCAACATTCTGTGAAGATGCCTCTCATTTGAACTGCACAATGATAGCAAACTAAGAGAACAAATTCACAATGATATAAAGTCAGGACCAACTAGAATTTTCAGGATAGTCAAGTTGTACTTTTAAGCAAACTAAGAGAACCAATTCACAATGATAGCAGGACCAAACTCTACACAAAGGCATAACAAAATTCCAATCCCAAACCAAAAAAAGCGAAAACATGAAATTAAGTGAACGCATGAAACAGGAAGCGAATGTTTCAGTATCTGAGAATATATTTTCATTGGGGAAAGAAAGATACAGCTCCCAACTTTCTACCTTATGACTTGTACCCTGGCAAAAAGTTTTCAGAACCAAGTAATTACTATTTATCCCAAAATGCATCATCAAATAGATAGATTAACCCTATTTTCCCTTTCTCATTCCAAAACAAAACCCCAAAAGGAAAAATCTGGCCCTTTTACGAATATCCTAAAAGCACACACAACATTGATTAACACTGCAAAACACAAAAAATATTCTAAAACCTTCGTGAATGTTAGCAAAATATGTCACTAACAGACCTTACAATACATCCATAAATCCTTCAATTTATGTGAAATCAAGTGAAAACTAATTAACTGTTGAAAGAATAGACTTTTCTGACTTTCTCAATTTAAAACAAAAAACAAAATCTGTGATACTTAGGGTTTGAATTCAGATTTCATGCTATGATACTTAGGGTTTCAAGCAAAAGAAAACGAAGCATCAATTTTTGAAGACGCAAACAAGAAGAACGAAAACGAAAATATTGATTTCAGAGATGCTTACTGCTTTGAAGATGAAAACGATGCTCCTTTGAAGATTTCTCAGAAGACGAAAATGATGCCTACAGCAATGAAGACGCAAACGAAGATGTGCTTAGGGACGAGGGTTTCAGAACCTGTAATCCAACACTCAATATTATTAGGGTTCATCTGATATCAACAAATTAGAAGAAATTAACAGAGGGTTATTGAAGCTCTACCTTCGATTAACCTGCAGAGAGTGCCAAAGTCTCGTTACACAGGGACTTTGCGTCTGAGAGCTTCACGAGACTTTGTAATCAAAGGGAAAGGAAGAGAATGAAAATGAAAACAAAGGGAGAGGAAGAGAATGAAAACGAAAACAAAAACAAAAACAAAGGGAAAGGAAAAGAACCAATGCCAAGATGCTTACCATTTGAAGATTCTGAACAAACTGAGCTTGAAGATTCTGAACGAATCAGTGAACGAACTGGCGATGGAGGACAGCGACGGTGACGGGGAGAAAGGGCGGCGACGGCGACGGTGACGTGGAGGGAGGATGGCGACGGCGACGGCAGATGCTAGGGTGAACGCGTGAAGGGGAGTGAGAGTTGAGGACGAAGAAATGAGATCGTGAGAGACTGAGAGTTGAGAACGAAAGAATGAGATCGTGAGAGACTGAGAATGCGTGAAATTTGGAAATAAAATGGGACCTTTAGCATCGGTTGTTTAAACAACCGATGCAAAAAGTACATGAGTCATACAATTAGCTCTGACTCAGGTACTTTAAGCATCGGTTGTTTAAACAACCGATGCTAAAGGTGCGCGGGAAAAATGAAAACTTGCCCTTAATTGCAAAATTGCCACCGCGTCCACATTTAGCATCGGCTGTTCAAACAACCGATGCTAAATGATGCTTTCTAAAGTCATTTTTCCACTAGTGATGGCATTCCGAGCATCTGGAGATAAGTCAATTGTTATTACTGATTGTAATTTTAATTTCAATGGGTTCATATTTAAAGTTTTTGCTTGGGTAGTAAATGAAGTTGCACCACAATGGAACTTGCTTGGGAGAATGTATTCGGGAATATATGTGTACAATTGCACTGTGATGGGATGCTGAGTTGTTTGTTTCCGATTTCAATTGGATGGAATCAAAAAGATTGGTTTTGGCTTATGAGAGTAAATCAACCATCTTTTTGGGTGCATTTCACAGTATATCTTCTATGTAGAACCATACCTAGATATACTCTTGGCTGTTTCATTTATCATTTATGTTCTCTTTTATTTCTTTTCCTTTTTTAGTTGTTTCGAGTCTTTTTGTTTGAATTTCCATTAGGTATAATAATAATGTAGACATTTATCAAGCAATGCCATAATAATATAGTATAAGAGATGCTTCAACCCAATATATATCCACAAGAGAGGTGTATATGACGTGCAAGCTACCCATTAGGGCGCAACATCAATCCAATCGAAAAGGGGTGGAAAACATCCTGAAATGAACTAGGCTAACATCTTTTAAAAATAATTTAGGGAGTTGACAAGCCACTAATAGTATAAACGAAGACCACTCTTCGAAAAAAATCACTTTCAAGACACCAGTGTAATCTAATCCACGACCTCTACTAAATCAATTGTCTGACTAAAAGTCATACGATAGAGGTGAGCAAAACCCGGTCCGGTCCGCTGGCCCGCCCTATCCCGATGTCATCGGGCCGGGTCTGGCCCAAAAAAATAAGACACTAAAACATTTGGGACTGTCCAATACAATAACCCGGTGTCGGGCCACGATTGGCTCGGGTTACCCCTCAGGCCATCCGGCCCGTCCCAATAATAGTCACTCAATTACAACTCAACCTCCCCAAATCGCCCGCTTACCGTGCAAACTTTTGTAAAACCTTAGATACTAGTTGAGTAACTTTATTATAGCTCTAATCTAACAAGGCCCTACCCCTTCAAGCAAGAGGCTTCTGAACTTGAAAAAGTAGACAACACACAAGGTTAGCTACCACGTTAAGGATTAACTCTCCTATAAAGCCTAGCTTGTTAGGGAGATAAGGCTCGTAAATAAATTTCTTATTTTTCGTCGCAAATTCCTTCGCTAAAATGGTTAGTGGCGGATTTTTGATGGTTTAGCGACGGATTTTCCTCTCTCTAATTTTGATTTTTCTAGTAGTGAGCAAAAATATAGTATAAATATATGATACGTGTATTAAAGAACATAAAAACATATATGCGGAATAATTCTTATCACTCAAAGAAGGCCAAAGACAGCTACCAACACTAGCTAGTATACAATATAACAAGAGACACAGAGATGAGAGAACCAGAACAGGGCTCCAAAAACAGGAGCATCAAAACCGCCGTTTACGCAAAAGCATCTGGCACACCTCATCTAGGGCAAGAAAACCACACAATAATACTCTTATTCCATAAAATGCATTCCAACATCTCTGATAATTATATTCATGCGCATCTTCTAAGAACCTTCCATAATATTTTTTGCACTGATATTATCCCAATGATTATCAAGGCAACAGTAACTTATTATTATAGTGGTAGCTGGGACTCAGTGTTATATAGTTCGTAGCTGGGACTCGGTGTTACTTATGTTCATCGTAGATTTTGACCAATATTTTATAACTTTAGATTGTTTCAACAAATTTTTTTAACCATAGAAAATTGAATTTATTAAAAAAAAAAACCAGCCAAGGCAAGAGAGAGACTAGAGACAAAGCAGTAAAAGGGAAACATACACTAAAGACTACCTAAAACAAAACAGCCAAACAAAAGATAAGAATTCCAAAAAAACGGCTGAATAACAAAACCAGATCAAAAGGAGTCAGAGACCGAATTTGCTTTTGAACGAATATTGTATCCACCGACTAATTTCTTTTTTTGCCTTAATTTCTTCTTTTGACTCTTGGACACAACCAGTTCAGAGTAATCATATCGCGCAGTTGATCCAAGTGAATCGGAAGCCACGGGATCACCAACATCGTCTGACGACTCACCCCAAAGCTTAATTTCTTAAAATTTTCATGTCAGATTCAACTACCGGATTCGATGTAGCAACTGATTCTGAGGCAGCAAGGACAGCCTCATCGCCGGGCACATCCCCCCAATTCTTCCCTAAAAAGCTGAGTCGTGGGAGATTTTAATAACATTTAAAATAATTTTTTTAATAATTTTATATCTTTTAGTTTCTTTTTACAATTATATCTTTTAGTTTAAATATTATTATGGTGATATTGAAATTCAACACTCACATATATAAACATATTTTTTAACAAGTTAGTTGAAAATAGTTGTAGTTACGCTACAAGAAAATCAGTTATTAGCGAGGGAAAAACGGTCCCTCGCAAAAACCTGATTTAGCGACGGATTTGAAGGGATTTACGACGGAATTTGAATCTGTCGCAAAAACCTGCCATTAGCGACGAAAATGAAGGCATTAGCGACGAAAATTTCCGTCGCTAATTGTTTGGAGGGAAAATTCAGTCAAATTCACGCGAATCAAGGAAATTAGCGACGGAAATGAAATTCCCTCGCAAACTAAAGGGAAATTAGGGACGGAAATGCAATTCCCTCGCAAACTAAAGTGCAATTAGCAACGGAAATGCAATTCCCTCGCAATTTTTTTTTACTTTTTTTTACTTAAATCTGTTTGCATTCTTCTTTCTCACTCACTCTTCTTTCTCATTCACTCTTCTCTCCTCCCCTTCCCTTCCTCTTCCTCTAATCTCCACCACCACACAACCACCACCACCACCATCACCACCACACAACCAACCTACTCTCCCCTTCCTCTTTCTCTACTATCTACTCTCCCCTTCCTCTTCCTCTACTCTCTCTCTCACCTACAAACTCTAACCCACCACCACACAACCACCACCACCACCACACAACAACCACCACCCATGACACCACCACCACCACCGGAGCTCCTTTTCCTCTCCTCTCTCTCTCTCTCTCTCTCTCTTGATTTCCCCTTTCCCTCTTCTTCTCTCCACCTTCTTCCACCACACCACCACCACCCATGACCACCACCACCACCACCACCACCTACAAATTTATTTCCTTTTTCTCGCCACCTTGCACACAACCACCACCACAACCACAAAATTAACAATATAAAATATAAATAAATAATAAATAAAAACTGCCCAAATAATAAATATAATATATAAATAAATAATAAATAAAAACTGCCCAAATTTGAAAAACTGCACAAATTTTGAGGCAGTCATTAGCGAGGGAAATTTCCCTCGCTAATTAGCGAGGGAATTAGCGAGGGATTCAAATTCCCTCGCTAATCCCATTAGCGAGGAGGGATTTAGCGAGGGAACTGGTCCCTCGCTAATTCCCTCGCAAATGACCATTAGCGAGGGATTTTGGTCATTTTGCGAGGGAAATTTCCCTCGCTAATGACTGATTTTTTTGGAGTGTTAGTTAGATTAGTTACAAGTTAGTTAGCTTAGTTAGGATCAATATATATAAAGTGTGTACCCTACACTCATTGTAGTCGCATCTCTTTTCATTCAATTAACTACAATATTTAATCTTTCTCTACTCTCTTTGTTGGGCTCAACCATGCTTATTAGCATGGTATTAAAATCATGGCATCCACCTTGAAGAGATAATCCTAATTACATCTTTTTTATTTTTGCCTTTCTTTTATTCTTTTGATTTATTGATGCGTAAAACAACTCGTTTATAAGGCAAAAACCGAAAGCAGAACTAAAGCCAAAAAGAAAGTTAGAAGTCCATTATGTGACAAAATGTCTTATATTGCATTACACGTGAAGAACTTCATGACAAGCCCATTTAGCTAGTTGAGAATTTATAAAGCATTTCATGGTTGTATGTCTGCCCAGGACGCACAATCTGAGATGGGAAGTTAGGGTGATTAACAGAATCAGGAAAACCTTGTGTCTCCAAGGCAATGCCAGCATATTTATGGTATGTGGCTCCCTTCTTACCCTTGGTATCACCCAACATTCCACTAGTATAGTATTGCACACCAACTTGATTTGACCATAGCTCCATTTTCCTTCCAGAGACAGGATCTATAACCACAGCTACCTTAGACAAGTGCTTTTGGTTACCTTTGTCCAACACATAGTTAATGTCATATAGACCAGGAAGCTTATCAATATGAGTTCCAACTTTCTTTGGTTTAAGGAAATCAAATGGGGTTCCCTTCACAGATTGGAATTTGCCTGTAGGGATGAGTTTGTCATCCACTGGTGTGATCTTTGAGCCAAATATCTGAACAATGTGAGACAAAATGTCACCACTGTCGTGGCCCCTTAGGTTCCAGTATGTATGTTGTGCTAGATTCACTGGTGTAGCTTTGTTTATTGGCTTGGCAATCATTTTCACGCTTAGTTGGTTTGGTCCAGCGAAGCTGTATGTCACACTGACCTCAAGTTTTCCAGGGAAACCTATAACATTTCATCTCCATAAGAAAATATACAAAATATGCATGTGTTAACTTAAGAGAGAGTTACGTTGTTAAATTCCAACTACGTACGTACCTTGTTCATTATCAGAACTGTTATACTCAAAGGTTATATGACTATCTTTGCGGTGAGATTTTACTTTCCATACAACATCAGTGAACCCCTTAGTACCACCTGATATGTATATTTCAGATCACCATTTGTGCAGATTTTCAGAGCTAAATACTATTTCATCAATAAAAAAGAAAAACCATTAGGTAGTAAAAAAAAAAAGAACATATACCGTGGAGTGTGTTGCCATGATCATTAGCTGGCAATTTATAGGTTTTGCCATCCAAAGTGAACTTAGCTCCTCCAATCCTATTTGCCACACGCCCAACAAGGGAACCAAAGTAAACTGTATCATTCTGCAACAAATTTCAAAGAAACCTTTATTTTTATTTTTCATTTTGTCAAATAAAACAATAAAAAAGATGAATTGATCTTACTTTGTACGATTTAATGGAATCGTAGCCAAGAACAACGTCAGCCAACTTCCCTGTAAAAGTTAAAACAGAATATTGAATGTTATTGTGGGAGAGAAGGGACAAAGGAATATCAGAATGGGGAGCAAAAACTGTACCGTGTTTATCAGGTACTAAAAAAGAGACAATTGTAGCACCATAGTTTGTAAGATTAAGCTTAAAGTTTCCTTTCTCGAGTTCATAAAATCCAATCTTCTTATTTCCACGTGCCTGAGAGAGGACTAAGAGCCCCAAGAAAAAACAAAAGCATAGGGAAATCTTTGCCATCTTTATTCTATTTGATGGTAGATTTCTGGATATATGACCTCAAACCATCAAAATATATAGTAGGAAAATTAGACCAAAATAGCATCCCGATTATTAAGGATAAAATCTTCATTTAAATGTATAGTTTATAAAGATAGTAAATTTTTTCCAAAATAAGCTTTTCGTTATCCAGTTAATGAATGGATAAACATGAAATGGATAATCTGTCGTCAAATCAAACCACAAAGATTGACTGGGTACAGTATTTCACACGCACGCACATTTGGTTTGATTTTTACTTCAATTTTCACTTGTGTGGTTCATAAAAAAAATGTGTCTTTAATTATCAGCATCCTCATTTTCAATACTTTTAGTAATTATGTGATTGTCTTTCAATGTTTTTTTTATAAGCAAAAAAATTATATTAAAGGGGTGCAAGCGGGCACCCCAATACATATATAATGGGGCTCATTAAAACTTTTATGGACCAAAACCACATGGAAAAAAACCCAAAGCGGAAAAAGAGTACCCCAAGAAGAATGAGACAAAAAGTCAGTTATACCCAATTCATACAAACAAAAAGATTATCCCACCAATCAAAGATCTTAAGGTTGGATTTGCGACCTTCTATGCTTATAAACAAAAGTCCATGATATAGAATTAACATGGTTAATAACAAGCACCTGCAAAAAAAAAAACTTGACCTCTAAATAGAATATGAATATGATGTAACCATATACTCCAAATGACAACCATTCATATCATATACTTCAGTTTACACGCCTTCTTCGATTCCAGAAATGCTCGACACCTACTAGAGTATCTGAAATCTTCATGGCCAACCATTTCTGAATAGTAGTCCAAACTAACCCAGAACACCAGACAAGAAAAAAAGAAAAAGGGAAATCGACTCATCCTGCTCAAAACAAAAGGGGCAACATGCCTCATGAGACTCATTGATAATGCTCTTAGAAAAAAGAGAATCATGGATTGGGAGTTTCTCCAACAACAACCTCCAACCAAAAACTCTCACCTTGGTGGGAGTAGGTAGTTGCCATAGATAACCAAGAGCACTATGGATATCACTATCAAATCTGTCCTGTTGCATTAAATTCAACAACATATAACATGATTTAACAAAAATATTTTACATATTAGAGGTACTGATTCCAATATAAGCTAACTTTGTCGGGACTAAATCAAAATAACACAAACTAAAAGTAAAATATGTTATAATTAAAAGAACAAAAATCAATTTCTTATTTTGCAGGGACAAAACCTGAAAAAGCAAATATTTGAACGGATAAATTATATATTTATATCAATATATTATATAACTTTTTTTGCTTAGAAAAAATTGTATTTTTAAATATTCTATAGGAATTCATTGTCTGTTTAACTGCAATAATATTTTGTATGCATTATGCATTATTCTCTGGCATCACTAGAAAACTAAACTAATAACATAGTAAAATTTGTCAAACTAAAAAATGTCTACTTATCATAGTAAAACTAGCGGTATACCCGTGCGTATAATTTGTCAAACTTAAAAATGTCTACTTATCATAGTAAAACTAGCGGTATACCCGTGCATACGCACGGGCACTGTCGTATTCTTTATATATATATTGACTAAGTCAGAAATTAATTAGCCCGAATATATAAAAATAAATCGACAAAAAATTATTTAACTTGTTTTTATATATCAGGGACAATTATTTGTCCTTTTTTTAAGTATTAGTGGAAAAAAATTCACTTGCTTTTTTTAATATTTATCAGTAGTTTAATATTGTTAGTTCCCATAGACAAATACTTGTCACAGGTGTGTTTGTTGACATTTTTGTTATTGACTAATTTTAATAGTTTGAGTAGATTAAAAAAAATAGTAGACCACAATTTTTTTCTCTCCCTTTTCTTTGTTCTGACACACCTTTATTCTTTGTTTTCTCTTTCTCTCTCTTTTCTTTTTTCTTCTCTCTCTTTCTACACAAGTCTCTTTTTATTTTTTCTTCTCTCTCCCTTTTTCCGATCCTTTTCAGCTTTTTTCTGTTTAATTTTTTTCTAAGTTGCCATATTACCCCTCAAATGATGTTTGGATGAATTTTTTAGTAATGGGTATTTAAGTAAGTTTGGTAGTGGTTAGTTTGCTTATAATAGATAGATTTTTTTCTAAGTTGCCATATTACCCCTCAAATGATGTTTGGATAAATTTTTTAGTAATGGGTATTTAAGTAAGTTTGGTAGTGGTTTGTTTGCTTATAATAGATAGATTATAAGTTTGGCAATAATTTTTCTTATCATAGTAATACTGAATGAATTCTCCTATCTATTTAATATCTTTTCTTCTAAATAGTTAATAACTTTTTTTTTGGTAAACCTATAGTTATCTCTATGTGCAACTGTATAGATTAATCCTCCGAAATATTGATATTCATTTAAGGTGTTGAGCACTCACCGGCGGACCTACGTATGAATGAGGGGGTTCAAGTGAACCCCCTGAAAAAATAAAATTAGCACCGATACTCTAGGAAAAAATGTTTTTGCATCCCCTGAAAAATATATTTTGCACCTAAGTTCTTAGTTTTGCACCAAAGTTCCTAATTTTGCATCTCTAATGCACCACACTCTTATATTTTATTTTAAAAAAGTTTCTCTACCTCTCTATCTCCTTGGATCTGTTCTTTTTCGTATTATCCTAATTTTGAATCTGTTAGTACTATTTAATTGATAATTTGTGTTAGTGCTATTTAATCAATTTGTATTTTGTGTTAGTGCTATTTAATTAATTTGTAATTTGTATTTTGGGTGTGGTAAAAACTCAGTTGGGAGGGGAGCACCACACAGACGGGCAAAGCCGAGTATACCAATGGCCAGTCAGGTCCCCTAGACTAGAATAGTCACCGATAAAGCCGGTGGATACTGCGCACTAGTAATACGGTAACAAAAAAGTCTATTTAATTTGAATTTGTTTTGTATTTTTTGAATATATTGATTTTTTAGTGCTATTTAATTTGTTTTAGGAACTTATTAGTGCTATTTAATTTGTGTTGGTCTAGTGCAGCACAAGTTGAACCTGATAAACTCTTCTTTTGAAGCTGACACTAGTTTTGCCTGTTGCAACAGCAACGGTAGAAAGAGCTTTCTCTGCTATGAATATTGTGAAGTATAACCGGATGGGGATACATGGATGAACGATTGTTTGGTGACATACATTGAGAGTGATGTATTCAATAAAAGTGTCTGAGCTTATTATTCAACGATTTCAGAATATGAAATCACGTAGAGGACAATTATGAAATGTATAATTCATTTATTTAAATATTTTATAATTGTTTTTAATTATATTTTTAGCAAATTGTGTATTTAAAAATTTTGACACCCCTGAACTCGGGGTCCTAGGTCCGCCACTGTGAGCACTTCCACCAGGTGCTTTCACTACAAAAAAATACGTTATTAGCGAGGGACATTAGCGAAGGAAACATGGTCCCTCGCAAAAACTGGCTTTAACAACGGAATCTGCGACAGAATAGGATCGGTTGTTTTTGTCAGGAATTAGCTACGAAATTTAAGGTAATAGCGACGGCTTTTCCGTTGCTGATTGTTTGGAGGGAAAATCAAGGACGTTTAGTGATAGAATACATAGTCCCTCGCAAATCAAGGACGTTTAGTGACAGAATACATAGTCCCTCGCAAATTAAAGTGACTGTTTGAATATTTTGGAAAACGTGTAACCATTAGCGACGGACTGGCCGTCGTTAAATTCCTTGCAAATTTTTAATTTTTTCCCCCAAATATGTTTATCTTAACAGCTCACGCACCTTGTCTTTCCCACTCACAACACCCTGACACTCTTTTCTCCTCTTCCTCTACTCTCCTACGACCACCATGCCACCACCACACAACCACCATCACCTGCGGCCTACTCTCCTCTTCCTCTACTCTCCCTCACCTACAAACCCTAACCCACAACCTCCACCACCACAACCACCACACAACCACCATCACCTACGACTTCTGTTGCGTTAAAAACACACTCAGAGCAAGTGTACTCTTTCGCAGAAGTAGTATAAAAGAATATCGTATCCACAGGGATTAATTAACAAGTACCAAACTAGTCCAGATTATATATTGTTTAGACGAACAATAATTTGGATGTTGTAGAAACAAAATAAAAAGAAATAAAATAACAAGAATTAAAATGCAAGAATATAATCAATGGAGAGAAGTCTAGGGTCGCGGTTTCACTTGCAAGATTCGATTCCCCTATGTCTAATTCTACCTGAATTCCCTAATTTTATTTAATTACCAATCCCTTTACTAAAGCTACTAATCCGTTTGGTCATTCGCAATTAATATTCTTTTTCCTAAATTAACCCTAGTTTGGTCATGCTAGAATTTAAATTCAAGAAAAGCATAAAGTACAAAAAGGTTGAATGATTGGAAGACTAAATTAAAGTTTGGTCATGCATTAATTATTACCCCAATTATCCTATAGGTCCACCAACTAATTGCAGTACAGTCGCTGATCAACTAATTGATTATGAACATGAAAAGGGTAGCTAATCCTAATTATGTAATAAAAACAATAGGATAATATTAAT
The DNA here is from genome assembly GCA_963573325.1 of Astragalus glycyphyllos. Classification (NCBI taxonomy): domain Eukaryota; kingdom Viridiplantae; phylum Streptophyta; class Magnoliopsida; order Fabales; family Fabaceae; genus Astragalus; species Astragalus glycyphyllos. Next base: position 57,414,713 of record OY754308.1, on the reverse strand, counting down.
TAAAGTAAAAATAGGAATTCAAATAAGAAACTAGAACATAAAATTCTCTAAACTTGCAAGATCCACCTAAGACCCTAGAAGAGGATTTAGGTATCCATAATAAAGAACAATAAAAGAAAAATAAGGTTCATGAATTACAGAAATAAGAATAACCCGGAAATAGAGAAAGTCTTAATCTTTGTCTTCAATCTCATTCTTTTACTCCAAAGTTCTTTCACGGTGTCAAGAACGGTGTCGAAAAGCTCTTCTCTCCCTCCGCAGTGTTTGTGTAACTATCGTTTGTTTATGTGGTGTGTGGCTTTTTTTCCATTCACAAATGAAGCCCTCCTTTTATATTAGTTCTTTTTCTTTCTCTTCAAGCCAGCTAGGGATCAAGTCAAGATTCTTTCTTCTTTTAACTGCAGGATATCTCAATCCCTAAATATTAGGATTTAGATCCTTCCTAAATATGTGTTGCTTGCTATCCACTCCATGCCTCTTTCTTTCTCTCCAAGTCACATGTGCATCACTTTTAATTGAAATCTCCAAGAGGATCTTCTTCTTTTTATTACTGTGGGCCTTCTTGCATTAATGGGCTTGGGCTTGGGCTTGCTTTCTTTTATTCTGACATTTCTTCTAATTTCAGCCCACATTTATATTATTTTTCTTTTTCTACCTTCATGCAAATATAGAGTAATTTAAGTCAGTTATTTATTTAATCAGTAATAATTACTCTAAAACCAACTCAAAATATCTCTAATAAATGCACTAAATTAGAGTTTATCAACTTCCACCATCACCTACGACCTCCACTCTCTCTTAACCCCAATTTCTTTCCTCTCTCCACCTTCCACCACACCACCACCACCCCCAAGAACCGTACACAACCACCACCGGAGCTTTCTTCTGGTAGGTTTTGATTTTCAATTTTTTATGATATTGTTTTAATTTTAATTTTTTTATTGAATTTGTTTTAACTTATTTTTTTCTTGAAATTGAAATTGGTTAGGATTGAAATTTGGTGTGTTAAGTCTCACAACCGCACCGGAGTGCACACCGTCACCGAACCACCGCACCAGACCTCAATCTCACAACGGTTAGTTTTTAAAATAAATTTGTTGTTGTTGTGTGTTAGAATTGAGTGTTGTTGTGAATTATGAGTTATAATTGAGTGTTAGGATTAAGTGTTGTTGTAAAATGTGAGTTAAATTGAGTGTGAAATGTAAGTTAGAATTTATTGTTGTTGTCAAAATAAACTTGTTTTGTTTTTGAGCTGCAAAGAGCCACCCATGTGAGGAAAGACACTAGCGAGTATGTTGATGATCGCTCCAGGATAACTCAGGTAAATATACAACTTTATTTATATAATATAATGATGCTTTGTTCACTACAAGAAAAACACGTATTTCCGACGGATTTTTTCCGTCGGTACATTACCGACGGATTTTTGGCATTACCGACGGATTTTCTCCACTGGAAAATTTACGGCGGAAAAAACAGTATTATCGGCGGATTTTTTTCCGTCCGTACATTTTCGGCAAATTGTTGAAATTTCAGGCGGATTATTTTTTTACACAAATCCACCGGAAATGTTACCGGCTATTTACCGACGGATATTTTAAAAAAAAATTAAAAAAACCCGCCAGAAATGTTATCGAGAGGAGACATGGCAGCTTAGGCAGGAGCTGCGGGATACTCGAGAGGAGGTCAATAGATGGAGGGAAAACTATGCGAAGGTGCTCTGTAGGCAGGAGCTGATGAATAAGTATTTCAAGAATATGGTGCTAGATGAGGAGCAAGATGAGGAGAAAGCTCAGTAGTCGGGGGAGTCTGAGGAGTCTGATGGCGACAACTTTTAGGATTTGTTTGATCAGTTTGACATTTCAGTACTTTGTTATTCGGATTTTATTTTATTTTGATTCGGATTTTATGTTGAATCGGATTTTGTGTTGATTCGGATTTATGTTATGTTGATTCGAATTTTAATTTAAATTGTTTTAGCTATTTTAAATTTTATTATTTATTAATAAAATAAATAGGTATAAAATCAGGTTTATCAAAAAAATTAAATCAGTTGAGAATTAGCGAGGGAATTAGGGAAAGAATTAGTGAGGTAATTAGCGAGGAAAATTGGACGCGTGGCTGTCAAAATTTGGCCACGTGTTTCTGACTATTAGCGACGGTTTGGCTCCCTCGCTAGTTAGCGAGGGAAATATCCCTCGCTAATAAGCGAGGGATCCGATTTCCCTCGCTAATAAGGAGGGAATTAGTAAGGGATCTGGTCCCTCGCTAATTCCCTTGCAAATGACTATTAGTGAAGGATTTTGGTCATTTTACGAGGGAATTTTCCTTCGCTAATTACCAATTTTTTTGTAGTGTTTTTCAAATGCACTGGCCATGGATTGAACCTTTAACCATATGATTGAGGAGCCCAAATTCTACCACTTTGTACAACCCCATGTTGGTAGTAAATAAAAATTTAGTGGAAAGAATCACTATTATTATTGCTTTATCCATGGGAAGCATAAGATATGAGTTCACTCATTAATTATTGATTTAAAAGCAAAATTGAATTTAATGTGAAATGGGGTAAACTTTACTTCTATTAGTTAGTAATGAAATAATTGGCTAAAAGTACCAAACATTAAGAACGGAGTGAGTAGTAGTAATGAAATATTTTTTAGGCTTAAATGCACTTTTGGTCCTCCTATTTTACTAAATGTACAGTTTTGATCCCCTTATTTTTATTTGGGCAATTTTGGTCCCCCTATTTTATTAAATACGCAATTTTGATCCCCCTGTTTATTTTTGTGTAATTTTGGTCCCCCTATTTTACTAAATGCGCAATTTTGATCCCCCTATATGAGAAAATGATTTAATTATTTAAACTAAATAAATTATTTTTATATTTCATATTTTAATATAAAATTTAAAATAAATAAAGTATATTTAGATTTTATATTTTAAATAGTTAAATACTTATTAAAAAATAGAAAATTATTTAACTATCAAACAAATAAGCTATTTTTATATTTTATATTTTAAATAGTTAAATATTTATTTAAAAATAGAAAATCATTAATTTTTTTTAAAATAAACTATTTTTCTATTTTTTTTAAAAATAAACTATCATTAAAATAATTAAATTATTTTCTATTTCTTAAGGTATAAAATATAAAAGTAGTTTATTTTTTTTTAAATTATATATTAATATATAGAATATAAAAATAATTTATTTATTTTAAATAATTAAATCATTTTCTATAGTTGGGGATCAAAATTGCGTAGTTAGTAAAATAAGGGGACTCAAATTGCACAAAAATAAATAGGGGAATCAAAATTGCGCATTTGGTAAAATAGGGGGACAAAATTGCCCAAAAAAATAATAGGGGGATCAAAATTGCACATTTAGTAAAATAGGGGGACCAAAAGTGCATTTAAGCCTATTTTCTAACCAAAACTGTAAATAAGTGAAGACAAAGACAAAAAATGTTACATAAGACAGCATTGCTGCTGAGGTGGGTATGAAGGAAAATTAATTGAGGAGAGAGAAAGAGAAAAAACAAAACAAACAGTAAAAAATAGAGAGGAAAACTGTTACGTAGTGCAACAAACTCGAAACACATGCATCAAACAATTGTTATCATTTTGAGTGCACTCAGCCGCAATCTCATGCATTTCATGTTTGTACTTTGCATTGGTATATGATTAAAAAAACGTATCAAGAATTTTTAGACTATTAGTTAGCAAGTGCCCCACTGTTAATTGTCCTGTAAATTTCAACAACATGAGGATGTCGGCTCCTAGATTCGAACTTGAATGTTATTCGTAATAGTGTGTATGTGTGGTGTATATTTGTCATTTCGTCCATCTTAACAAAAAAAGAAAATACAACAAATTAGTAACGGAGTTGTCATAAAAATAATTGACTTTTGTACTATAAATGAACGTTATTACACATACACCTTGAGCGCAACTCTCTCACACACAACCCAACTTAGAAAATCTGTGGTGAAGTTGTAACTCTTTGGTAGATAGAGTTCAACTTCCAAGTTTCACTTTTCCAAATTCGTAAGCAATTTTGCCCAATTTCTCATATTTGTTTTTGCTTCTTTCGGTTTTTGTTTTCTACATGGCCATCATTTTTCTGGTTTTGCAGTTTCAAGTAGAAAAATTGGTGTAGATATTAAAAGGGTAACTTAATTGGGACTGATACATCAATGCAAATTATAAGTGTTTTTAGTTGTTCTGGAAAGAAAACTATAACAAAATATAGTCGCACTTGAATTTGGATATGCATGTTGTCATTTATATTGAATTTTGTTTATCAAAACTCCATAATTCCTCAATTTTCTTCCTTCATATGAGTATTTGATTTTGAAAAACATTCATTTTTTCTAGGTCTTGATGGAGCACTCCAATTGCTTGAAAATTCAACTGAAACTAGAAGTTGAAGAAAATCCTTCTCCTATTCTTTCAGATGATCTCAGAGAAGAGGTGAAGGAGATGGTTTACGAGCTTGGTCGAGACATCTCAATCCATTGTCTCCTTCATTTGTCAATGACATACTATGGCTTAATTATATTTTTTTTCAAAAAAAAAATTTAAAAATCTGCCAGAAACGACCATTACCGACGGAAAAGTCCATTTTCGGCCGTAGGAAAAAATAAAATGCGTTTTTGGCGGATTTTTCCAGTGACTTTTTTGACGGATTTTCGGCCAGTATGTTTCCGGCGGATTTTTCGGCGCCAAAAATCCGCCGAAAATTATCGGCACAAAATCCGCTGAAAACCATTTACTGCGAGCTGTCTACCGACACCAAAAACCTGCCAAAAAATATCCAAATTTTCGGTGGATTTCAGTCTTTTCCGGCAGATTATGCCCGCCAAAAAATCCCATTTTACTTGTAGTGCTTAAAATGGAGCGCTAATTATGCTATGTTCTGTGGTTATGCAAAATAGGAGCAAATTAATGAGATCATGACTCAGCTGACTCAGGGGATCTGGGACCCTGCGTCACTTGGTCAACTTAGTCCTGAGATAAGAGATCTGGCAAACAAAAATTGGGAAAAAATAGTTGGTTGATCTAAGGGTCGTCTATATGGTACGAGGCCATTGGCTTCTACTATGGGCCAGCCTGGGGCCGGGAGCAGCAGAGGAAGCAGTCGACCATCTCCTACTTATTCAACTGTGGAGACATGGCAGCTTAGGCAGGAGTTGCACTCTACTCAACAGGAGCTGCGGGATACTCGAGAGGAGGTCAGTAGATGGAGGGAAAACTATGCAAAGGTGCTCTGTAGGCAGCAGCTGATGTATAAGTATTTCAAGAATATGGTGCTAGACGAGGAGCAAGATGAGGAGAAAGCTCAGCAGTCGGGGGAGTCTGAGGAGTCTGATGGCGACAACTTTTAAGATTTGTTTTATCAGTTTGACATTTCAGTACTTTGTTATTCAGATTTTATTTTATTTTGATTCGGATTTTATGTTGAATCGGATTTTGTGTTGATTCGGATTTATGTTATGTTGATTCGAATTTTAATTTAAATTGTTTTAGCTATTTTAAATTTTATTATTTATTAATAAAATAAATAGGTATAAAATCAGGTTTATCAAAAAAATTAAATCAGTTGAGAATTAGCGAGGGAATTAGCGAGAGAAGTAGTGAGGGAATTAGCAAGGAAAATTGGACGTGTGGCTGTCAAAATTTGGCCACGTGTTTCTGACTATTAGCGACGGTTTGGCTCCCTCGCTAATTAGCGAGGGAAATATCCCTCGCTAATAAGCGGGGGATCCGATTTCCCTCGGTAATAAGGAGGTAATTAGTAAGGGCTCTGGTCCCTCGCTAATTCCCATGCAAATGACTATTAGCGAAGGATTTTGGTCATTTTACGAGGGAATTTTCCCTCGCTAATTACCAATTTTTTTGGAGTGTTTTCCAAACGCACTGGCCATGGATTGAACCTTTAACCATATGATTGAGGAGCCCAAATTCTACCACTTTGTACAACCCCATGTTGGTAGTAAATAAAAATTTAGTGGAAAGAATCACTATTATTATTGCTTTATCCATGGGAAGCATAAGATATGAGTTCACTCATTAATTATTGATTTAAATGCAAAATTGAATTTAATGTGAAATGGGGTAAACTTTACTTCTATTAGTTAGTAAATATATTTGCTCAATTAATATTAAAAACACCGTTTTTGAAACTCCATAGTTACTCATTTTTATTAATGGTTGAAATTTGGAGAAAAGAGTCTTGGAAAAATTAATTTATATTCTGGGACTCTAAAATCTCAATTAATATAAATGGTATATTCGGAAAAAATTTGTTGAATTGTACATTGGGTTTTTAAAAGTACCATTATTTTGAAACAAAAATAATTGGCTAAAAGTACCAAACATTAGGAACGGAGTGAGTAGTAGTAATGAAATATTTTTTAGGCTTAAATGCACTTTTGGTCCTCCTATTTTACTAAATGTACAGTTTTGATCCCCTTATTTTTATTTGGGCAATTTTGGTCCCCCTATTTTATTAAATGCGCAATTTTGATCCCGCTGTTTATTTTTGTGTAATTTTGGTCCCCCTATTTTACTAAATGCACAATTTTGATCCCCCTATTTGAGAAAATGATTTAATTATTTAAACTAAATAAATTATTTTTATATTTCATATTTTAATATATAATTTAAAATAAATAAAGTATATTTAGATTTTATATTTTAAATAGTTAAATATTTATTTTAAAAATAGAAAATTATATAACTATCTAAAACAAATAAGCTATTTTTATATTTTATAATTTATATTTTAAATAGTTAAGCATTTATTTTAAAAATAGAAAATCATTAATTTTTTTAAAAATAAACTATTTTTCTATTTTTTAAAAATAAACTATTATTAAAATAATTAAATTATTTTCTACTTCTTAAGGTATAAAATATAAAAGTAGTTTATTTTTTAAAAGTATATATTAATATATAGAATATAAAAATAATTTATTTATTTTAAATAATTAAATCATTTTCTATAGTTGGGATCAAAATTGCATAGTTAGTAAAATAAGGGGACTCAAATTGCACAAAAATAAATAGGGAAATCAAAATTGCGCATTTGGTAAAATAGGGGGACCAAAATTGCCCAAAAATAATAGGGGGATCAAAATTGCACATTTAGTAAAATTGGGGGACCAAAAGTGCATTTAAGCCTATTTTCTAACCAAAACTGTAAATAAGTGAAGACAAAGACAAAAAATGTTACATAAGACAGCATTGCTGCTAAGGTGGGTATGAAGGAAAATTAATTGAGGACAGAGAGAAAAAACAAAACAAACAGTAAAAAATAGAGAGGAAAACTGCTACGTAGTGCAACAAACTCGAAACACATGCATCAAACAATTGTTATCAGTTTGAGTGCACTCAGCCGCAATCTCGTGCTTTTCATGTTTGTACTTTGCATTGGTATATGATTAAAAAAACGTATCAAGAATTTTTAGACTATTAGTTAGCAAGTGCCCCACTGTTAATTGTCCTGTAAATTTCAACTACATGAGGATGTCGGCTCCTAGATTCGAACTTGAATGTTATTCGTAATAGTGTGTATGTGTGGTGTATATTTGTCATTTCGTCTAACTTAACAAAAAAAGAAAATACTACAAATTAGTAACGGACTTGTCATAAAAATAATTGACTTTTGTACTATAAATGAACGTTATTACACATACACCATGAGCGCAGCTCTCTCACACACAACCCAACTTAGAGAATATGTGGTGAAGTTGTAACTCTTTGGTAGATAGAGTTCAACTTCCAAGTTTCACTTGTCCAAATTCGTAAGCAATTTTGCCCAATCTCTCATATTTGTTTTTGCTTCTTTCGGTTTTTGTTTTCTATATGGCCATCATTTTTCTGGTTTTGCAGTTTCAAGTAGAAAAATTGGTGTAGATATTAAAAGGGTAACTTAATTGGGACTGATACATCAATGCAAATTATAAGTGTTTTTAGTTGTTTTGGAAAGAAAAATATAACAAAATATAGTCGCCCTTGAATTTGGATATGCATGTTGTCATTTATATTGAATTTTGTTTATCAGAACTCCATACTTCCTCAATTTTCTTCCTTCATGTGAGTATTTGATTTTGAAAAACATTCATTTTTTCTAGGCCTTGATGGAGCACTCCAATTGCATGAAAATTCAACTGAAACTAGAAGTTGAAGAAAATCCTTCTCCTATTCTTTCAGATGATCTTAGAGAAGAGGTGAAGGAGATGGTTTACGAGCTTGGTCGAGACATCTCAATCCATTGTCTCCTTCATTTGTCAATGACATACTATGGCTTAATTGCCACATTGACCTGAAATTTTCGATCATTGGTGCAAACCAGAGAACTATATCAATTAAGGAGGAAAATGGAATAGTTGAACATTGGATTTACCTTTCTTGTACTACCATTGAATGGAAAGCATTTGATCCAAACAATTGTTGTTGGATGCAATTGGAGTGCTCCATCAAGGCCTAGAAAAAGGGGAGACTCTGGAGTGCTATCAAGGTTTATAACTGAGATTCAGGAAAGTGGGAGACTCTTCCAAATTTGATCGCACCAAGGAAAATGCGTTCTAGTCTGTTTATGGATGGGAAATTCATTGGTGGGATTATTGGAGTTGACAAGAAAAAGAATCTAACATGTGGTGAGGATTTTTATTTGAAGACAAGGAAGTGGCGTTAAATACCAGACATGTTTCATGCATGTACAAAATGGAGGGATGTATGAGTCACCGCCTTTGATTGTTGTTGTGAATAATGTGTTGTATGTTGTTGATCATGCAACGGAGGAATTAAAGAGCTGTGTTAAAGAGAGTAACACATGGGTCACTATTGGAAGATCAAACAAACTCAATGTGTGGTTGGGGAATGGCATTCCGAGCATCTGGAGATAAGTCAATTGTTATTACTGATTGTAATTTTAATTTCAATGGGTTCATTAAAGTTTATGCTTGGGTAGTAAATGAAGTTGCACCACAATGGAACTTGCTTGGGAGAATGTATTCGGGAATATATGTGTACAATTGCACTGTGATGGGATGCTGAGTTGTTTGTTTCCGATTTCAATTGGATGGAATCAAAAAGATTGGTTTTGGCTTATAAGAGTAAATCAACCATCTTTTTGGGTGCATTTCACAGTATATCTATATAGAACCATACCTAGATATACTCTTGGCTGTTTCATTTATCATTTATGTTCTCTTTTATTTCTTTTCCTTTTTTAGTTGGTTCGAGTCTTTTTGTTTGAATTTCCATTAGGTATAATAAAATGTTGGCATATATATTAGATTGTGATGCCCGATTTCATAAGTTTAAACTAATGAAGCAAACGCCAAATTTGCATTTGATCCTATTAACTTCACCACTTTACTTTTCCTTTCCCCCTTTAATTAATGTAGACATTTATCAAGCAATGCCATAATAATAAAGTAGTATAAGAGATGCTTCAACCCAATATATATCCACAAGAGAGGTGTATATGACGTGCAAGCTACCCATTAGGGCGCAACATCAATCCAATCGAAAAGGGGTGGAAAACATCCTGAAAGGAACTAGGCTAACATCTTTTAAAAATAATTTAGGGAGTTGACAAGCCACTAATAGTATAAACGAAGACCACTCTTCGAAAAAAAATCACTTTCAAGACACCAGTGTAATCTAATCCACGACCTCTACTAAATCAATTGCCTGACTAAAAGTCATACGATAGAGGTGAGCAAAACACGGTTCGGCCCGCTGGCCCGCCCTATCCCGATGTCATCGGGCTGGGTCTGGCCCAAAAAAATAAGACACTAAGACATTTGGGACTGTCCAATACATTAACCCGGTGTCGGGCCACGATTGGCTCGGGTTACCCCTCGGGCCATCCGGCCCGTCCCAATAATAGTCACTCAATTACAACTCAACCTCCCCAAATCGCCCGCTTACCGTGCAAACTTTTGTAAAACCTTAGATACTAGTTGAATAACTTTATTATAGCTCTAATCTTACAAGGCCCTACCCCTTCAAGCAAGAGGCTTCTGAACTTGAAAAAGTAGACAACACACGAGGTTAGCTACCACGTTAAGGATTAACTCTCCTATAAAGCCTAGCTTGTTAGGGAGATAAGGCTCGTAAATAAATTTCTTATTTTTCGTCGCAAATTCCATCGCTAAAATGGTTAGTGGCGGATTTTTGATGGTTTAGCGACGGATTTTCCTCTCTAATTTTGATTTTTCTAGTAGTGAGCAAAAATATAGTATAAATATATGATACGTGTATTAAAGAACATAAAAACATATATGCGGAATAATTCTTATCACTCAAAGAAGGCCAAAGACAGCTACCAACACTAGCTAGTATACAATATAACAAGAGACACAGAGATGAGAGAACCAGAACAGGGCTCCAAAAACAGGAGCATCAAAACCGCCGTGTACGCAAAAGCATCTGGCACACCTCATCTACGGCAAGAAAACCATACAATAATACTCTTATTCCATAAAATGCATTCCAACATCTCTGATAAATATATTCATGCGCATCTTCTAAGAACCTTCCATAACATTTTTTGCCTATATTATCCCAAAGGTTATCAAGGCAACAGTAACTTATTATTATAGTGGTGGCTGGGACTCAGTGTTACTTACGTATAGTTCGTAGCTGGGACTCGGTGTTACTTATGTAGATCGTAGATTTTGACCAATATTTTATAACTTTAGATTGTTTCAACTTAGAATTTTTTTTTAACCATAGAAAATTGAATTTATTAAAAAAAAACCAGCCAAGGCAAGAGAGAGACTAGAGACAAAGCAGTAAAAGGGAAACATACACTAAAGACTACCTAAAACAAACCAGCCAAACAAAAGATAAGAATACAAATAAAACGGCTGAACAACAAAACCAGATCAAAAGGAGTCAGAGACCGAATTTGCTTTTGAATGAGTATTGTATCCAACGATCAATTTCTTTTTTTGCCTTAATTTCTTCTTTTGACTCTTGGACACAACTAGTACAGAGTAATCATATCGCGCAGTTGATCCAAGGGAATCGGAAGCCACGGGATCACCAACATCGTCTGACGACTCACCCCAAAGCTTAATTTCCTAAAATTTTCATGTCTGATTCAACTACCGGATTCGATGTAGCAACTGATTCTAAGGCAGCAAGGACAGCCTCATCGCCGGGCACATCCCCCCAATTCTTCCCTAAAAAGCCGAGTCGTGGGAGATTTTAGTAACATTTAAAATAATTTTTTTAATAATTTTATATCTTTTAGTTTCTTTTTACAATTATATCTTTTAGTTTAAATATTATTATGATGATATTGAAATTCAACATTCACATATATAAACATATTTTTTAACAAGTTAGTTGAAAATAGTTGTAGTTACAAGAAAATCAGTTATTAGCGAGGGAAAAAGGTCCCTCGCAAAAACCTGATTTAGCGACGGATTTGAAGGGATTTGCGACGGAATTTGAATTTGTCGCAAAAACCTGCCATTAGCGACGGAAATGAAGGCATTAGCGACGAAAATTTTCGTCGCTAATTGTTTGGAGGGAAAATTCAGTCAAATTCACGCGAATCAAGGAAATTAGCGACGGAAATGAATTTCCCTCGCAAACTAAAGGGAAATTAGCGACGGAAATGCAATTCCCACGCAAACTAAAGTGCAATTAGCGACGGAAATGCAATTCCCTCGCAAAATTTTTTTACTTTTTTTTTACTTAAATCTGTTTGCACTCTTCTTTCTCACTCACTCGATCTTCTTTCTCACTCACTCTTCTCTCCTCTTCACCCTTCCTCTTCCCTGCCTCATCCTCTAATCTCCACCACCACACAACCACCACCACCATCACCACCACACAACCAACCTACTCTTCCCTTCCTCTTCCTCTACTATCTACTCTCCCCTTCCTCTTCCTCTACTCTCTCTCTCACCTACAAACTCTAACCCACCACCACACAACCACCACCACCACCACACAACAACCAGCACCCATGACACCACCACCACCACCGGAGCTCCTCTTCCTCTCTCTCTCTCTCTCTCTCTCTCTTGATTTCCCCTTTCCCTCTTCTTCTCTCCACCACCACCACCCACCACCACCACATAACCACCACCACCACCCACCACCACCACCTACAAATTTATTTTCTTTTTCTCTCCACCTTCCACACAACCACCACCACAACCACAAAATTAACAATATAATATATAAATAAATAATAAATAAAAACTGCCCAAATAATAAATATAATAATAAATATAATATATAAATAAATAATAAATAAAAACTGCCCAAATTTGAAAAACTGCACAAATTTTGAGGCAGTCATTAGCGAGGGAAATTTCCCTCGCTAATTAGCGAGGGATTCAAATTCCCTCGCTAATAATTAGCGAGGAGGGATTTAGCGAGGGAACTGGTCCCTCGCAAATGACCATTAGCGAGGGATTTTGGTCATTTTGCGAGGGAAATTTCCCTCGCTAATGACTGTTTTATTTGTAGTGTTAGTTAGATTAGTTAGGATCAATATATATAAAGTGTGTACCCTACACTCATTGTAGTCGCATCTCTTTTCATTCAATTAACTACAATATTTAATCTTTCTCTACTCTCTTTGTTGGGCTCAACCATGCTTATTAGCATGGTATTAAAATCATAGCATGGTATACCTTAACTTTGTAATGAAACTTTGATTAGTTATTATGTTATATTGATGTTCTTGCAATTTAGTTCTTGTGCTATAATTCTTTCAAACTTATTTTAAGATTGATCACTTAGAATAAGTAGGATCATAAATACAGAAATGGTTTGTGATTTGAACTCAATAACTAATATGGATAAGTGTTTTAATAAGAGGAAACTTTGTTAAAACCATGCTAAGACTTAGACATAAGATAGCATAGTCCATAGGGTGAATCTGTAAGGGTTTAAAAGACAAGGGTGAACTTATTTAGTGCTTAGACATAAGACTTATAACGAAACCCTGAAGATAGTTGCAGAAATGCACAAGTCATTTTATACAGCATCCATTGCAGGAGCAATGATTGCATGAGCATCATATGTAACATAATGCTTTCAAAGTGAATTTACTTAGAAAAGAGCATTTCAACCATCTCTCTCAATTGAAACACAACATCTTTTACTTGCTTTAATTTACATTCTGTTTGCATACACCATCCTCATATCAACTTAATTTTATTTTACTTTCCTTTTATCACTAGCATTACTATTATTTTAAACTCTTTAAAAATTAATCCAATCCCTGTGGGTACGATCTCTACTTATCAGTATATTACTTGTTTAGACTGTGTATACATTAACATCCTTTTCACACAAGTTAGTTAGCTTAGTTAGGATCAATATATATAAAGTGTGTACCCTACACTCATTGTAGTCGCATCTCTTTTCATTCAATTAACTACAATATTTAATCTTTCTCTACTCTCTTTGTTGGGCTCAACCATGCTTATTAGCATGGTATTAAAATCATGGCATCCACCTTGAAGAGATAATCCTAATTACATCTTTTTTATTTTTGCCTTTCTTTTATTCTTTTGATTTATTGATGCGTAAAACAACTCGTTTATAAGGCAAAAACCGAAAGCAGAACTAAAGCCAAAAAGAAAGTTAGAAGTCCATTATGTGACAAAATGTCTTATATTGCATTACACGTGAAGAACTTCATGACAAGCCCATTTAGCTAGTTGAGAATTTATAAAGCATTTCATGGTTGTATGTCTGCCCAGGACGCACAATCTGAGATGGGAAGTTAGGGTGATTAACAGAATCAGGAAAACCTTGTGTCTCCAAGGCAATGCCAGCATATTTATGGTATGTGGCTCCCTTCTTACCCTTGGTATCACCCAACATTCCACTAGTATAGTATTGCACACCAACTTGATTTGACCATAGCTCCATTTTCCTTCCAGAGACAGGATCTATAACCACAGCTACCTTAGACAAGTGCTTTTGGTTACCTTTGTCCAACACATAGTTAATGTCATATAGACCAGGAAGCTTATCAATATGAGTTCCAACTTTCTTTGGTTTAAGGAAATCAAATGGGGTTCCCTTCACAGATTGGAATTTGCCTGTAGGGATGAGTTTGTCATCCACTGGTGTGATCTTTGAGCCAAATATCTGAACAATGTGAGACAAAATGTCACCACTGTCGTGGCCCCTTAGGTTCCAGTATGTATGTTGTGCTAGATTCACTGGTGTAGCTTTGTTTATTGGCTTGGCAATCATTTTCACGCTTAGTTGGTTTGGTCCAGCGAAGCTGTATGTCACACTGACCTCAAGTTTTCCAGGGAAACCTATAACATTTCATCTCCATAAGAAAATATACAAAATATGCATGTGTTAACTTAAGAGAGAGTTACGTTGTTAAATTCCAACTACGTACGTACCTTGTTCATTATCAGAACTGTTATACTCAAAGGTTATATGACTATCTTTGCGGTGAGATTTTACTTTCCATACAACATCAGTGAACCCCTTAGTACCACCTGATATGTATATTTCAGATCACCATTTGTGCAGATTTTCAGAGCTAAATACTATTTCATCAATAAAAAAGAAAAACCATTAGGTAGTAAAAAAAAAAAGAACATATACCGTGGAGTGTGTTGCCATGATCATTAGCTGGCAATTTATAGGTTTTGCCATCCAAAGTGAACTTAGCTCCTCCAATCCTATTTGCCACACGCCCAACAAGGGAACCAAAGTAAACTGTATCATTCTGCAACAAATTTCAAAGAAACCTTTATTTTTATTTTTCATTTTGTCAAATAAAACAATAAAAAAGATGAATTGATCTTACTTTGTACGATTTAATGGAATCGTAGCCAAGAACAACGTCAGCCAACTTCCCTGTAAAAGTTAAAACAGAATATTGAATGTTATTGTGGGAGAGAAGGGACAAAGGAATATCAGAATGGGGAGCAAAAACTGTACCGTGTTTATCAGGTACTAAAAAAGAGACAATTGTAGCACCATAGTTTGTAAGATTAAGCTTAAAGTTTCCTTTCTCGAGTTCATAAAATCCAATCTTCTTATTTCCACGTGCCTGAGAGAGGACTAAGAGCCCCAAGAAAAAACAAAAGCATAGGGAAATCTTTGCCATCTTTATTCTATTTGATGGTAGATTTCTGGATATATGACCTCAAACCATCAAAATATATAGTAGGAAAATTAGACCAAAATAGCATCCCGATTATTAAGGATAAAATCTTCATTTAAATGTATAGTTTATACATTTAAATGTATAGTTTATAAAAATAGTAAATTTGTCAAAAAAAAAAAAATAGTAAATTTTTTCTTGTCAAAAAAAAAAAAATAGTAAATTTTTTCCAAAATAAGCTTTTCGTTATCCAGTTAATGAATGGATAAACATGAAATGGATAATCTGTCGTCAAATCAAACCACAAAGATTGACTGGGTACTGTATTTCACACGCACGCACATTTGGTTTGATTTTTACTTCAATTTTCACTTGTGTGGTTCATAAAAAAAAAATGTGTCTTTAATTATCAGCATCCTCATTTTCAATACTTTTAGTAATTATGTGATTGTCTTTCAATGTTTTTTTTATAAGCAAAAAAATTATACTAAAGGGGTGCAAGCGGGCACCCCAATACATATATAATGGGGCTCATTAAAACTTTTATGAGCCAAAACTCCATGGAAAAAGACCCAAAGCGGAAAAAGAGTACACCAGGAAGAATGAGACAAAAAGTCAGTTATACGGAATTCATACAAACAAAAAGATTATCCCACCAATCAAAGATCTTAAGGTTGGATTTGCGACCTTCTATGCTTATAAACCAAAGTCCATGATATAGAATTAACATGGTTAATAACAAGCACCTGCAAAAAAAAAAACTTGACCTCTAAATAGAATATGAATATGATGTAACCATATACTCCAAATGACAACCATTCATATCATATACTTCAGTTTACACGCCTTCTTCGATTCCAGAAATGCTCGACACCTACTAGAGTATCTGAAATCTTCATGGCCAATCATTTCTGAATAGTAGTCCAAACTAACCCAGAACACCAGACAAGAAAAAAAGAAAAGGGGAAATCGACTCATCCTGCTCAAAACAAAAGGGGCAACATGCCTCATGAGACTCATTGATAATGCTCTTAGAAAAAAGAGAATCATGGATTGGGAGTTTCTCCAACAACAACCTCCAACCAAAAACTCTCACCTTGGTGGGAGTAGATAGTTGCCAAAGATCACCAAGAGCACTATGGATATCACTATCAAATCTGTCCTGTTGCATTAAATTCAACAACATACAACATGATTTAACAAAAATATTTTACATATTAGAGGTACTGATTCCAATATAAGCAAACTTTGTAGGGACTAAATCAAAATAACACAGACTAAAAGTAAAATATGTTATAATTAAAAGAACAAAAATCAATTTCTTATTTTGTAGGGACAAAACCTGAAAAAGCAAATATTTGAACGGATAAATTATATATTTAAATCAATATATTATATAAATTTTTTTGCTTAGAAAAAATTGTATTTTTAAATATTCTATAGGAATTCATTGTCTTTTAGCTGCAATAATATTTTGTATGCATTATGCATTATTCTATGGCATCACTAAAAAACTAAACGAATAACATAGTAAAATTTGTCAAACTAAAAAATTTCTACTGATAAGTGCTTTTTAATGCACTCCTTATAGCTTTGCATTTGGTGTTTTTAATTGTTCTTTGTTCCTAATATTTAAGTCTTAGCATGTTTCTAGACTTTGGGTCTTATTTAAGGAATATAGTAATTTCTTGATTAATTCTCGTTTTTATTGCATATTGACCCCTTTATACTCTGCAGGCCATAACTTTGGCTGTGGTTATCCAATTGAGGCGTGCGAGCATGCGTTGGAAAGCTAAGGAACAAAGCTACAAATCTCCTGTTGAGCTCAAAACCCATTTTGTAACACCCTGATTTTTCGTGCGTTGTGGTTCTTTTAATATGTGCTTCTTTTGATAAAATTAGATTATTTTAATTTATTTTGTGTTTGAATTATTAAAATTAGTTGAAGTCACATTTACATGTATTTTTATAAGCTATAAGCTATTGGTAATATATAATTTTTATTTTATATTTATTTTAATATTATAAATATTATTATTATTTTAGATATAAGTTATTTTAGGCTATTGAAGTGTTAAAATAATAGTTGTAATGAAATTGGATTTTTTTAAAAACGAATTAAAATAGAATTTAGGCTTTTGATTCGTGCACCCCCTGTCACTAACTCAGCCCATGCGCGTGACCCATGTCCACGGCCCGACCCGTGAACTCCTTCTTCCTCAGCAACAACCGTTTCATGCAGAAACGAGAAAACCCCAATGGCTCCTTCCTTCAATTTCGTTTTTCATCTATAAGCCACTGCTACGGCTGAAATTTCACCCTCCCACACGAAAATGGCCTCTGATCATGAATATGACCTCTATTTCTTCAATCTTGATCGCGTTTTTAGTCTACCATCACTACAACAGATTTGGGGATGGGCAGCGCTTCTGAGCGCTGCTAAATTTGGCGCTGGCGATTCCTCCCCAAAAATGGGCAGCGTTTGAGAAGCGCTGCTCATTAATAGCCATAGGCAGCGTTTGAAGGGAGAAGCGCTGCTCATTCACCTAGAGCGTTTAGCAATGGGCAGCGTTTGGTAAGGGGAAGCGCTGCCCATTGCTAAACTGATAAATCCACATCACATGCTTGTTTTTAATGCTAAAAAGGGTGTTTTACATGAAGATTTTAATGAACAACAGTCAAGTTTGAGAAGAGTTTGTGAATTTGTGAAATCGGGTTTTTGCGCAGTTGTTATGCCGGTTTTCTTTATGTTTATGTGCTCAGGAACTTGATCAAATTGAAGAACAGGTTACGCAAGCAAGAAGTAAAGTTTGGAGCGACTTAGAGCATGTTTACATTGGCAGCACCGGGTGGTTTCAGTTTGCAATAAACCTTCACCAGTGGGAGTTACTCTTTTCTGTTGCGCGTACGCGCAAAGCACGCGCAAGCATCCAGTAGCTGTGGCGCGTATGTTGCGCGTACGCGCAAAGCACGCGCTAACACCCAGTAGCAGTTGCGCGAAAGTTGCGCGCAAGCGCAAAGCACGCGCAAGAGTCCAGAATTTTACATAGGATTTTGCGCGTATCTTGCGCGTATCTTGCGCGTACGCGTGTCCGAACAGCTCCTAATGCGCGAATTGTATAAATAGCGACTCGGAACTCGGAAAAAGGACTTTTCGACACGCTTAGAAACCCTAGAATTTAGAGGCACTCATTCCATCTCATCTCTATTGAAGATTCAAGGCTTGGGAACAAGATTTGGTCATTCAAATGAGTCCATCTTCTTCATTGAATTGTAATTTCTATTTTCCCTTTTTTTCTACCATGTGTAGCTAAGTCCCTTGTTGTTAGGGATGAATGAATATTGATGAAACCCTATTGTAACTGGTTTAGATTTACTTTTATGTCATAATCTTTCTCACTTTGTGTATTGAATCTCTATTCTTAATGCTTTTTATGGTTTGACCACTCATAGAATGATTTATGGTTCACTTATGGAATGGAAATTTTGTTCTTGAATGCTTGAGATTGAATACCTTCAACTCTTAGTTTAGGAATACTCTTTGAGTAGTTGTATATTGCAAACCCCTTGATTTAATGCTTGTTGTTAATTAGAATCACTTAAGGAATTAGGGCTTTTAGTTATCAACAAAGGATTAGTTGCCTAAGGGATTAGGAATTAGTTAATATTGTGGGTTTGATAGCAAAGTTAAAGAGAGAGTATCTTTTATTATAAATCAGTTGCAATATTGTGAAATCAATAGGAGTTCATCCCTAACATCTTTTACAATCTTAACTTTTCAAAGCGTTCTTCGGTTTCTATTATCAAAAATTCAAAAACATTTTATTTTGTTCATTTTATAGTTCGGTTACTCGACTTTACCAATCAATCCCTAGTTTATTTTCGTTCGTAGTTGTTGTTAGCGTTTATTGGTAATTGCATTCGATCCTTGAGGACGATATTCGGTTCTTACTGATTTTATTACTTGCTACGAGTCGGTACACTTGCCGAAATATTAACAAGTTTTTGGCGCCGTTGCCGGGGATTGAAATTACAATTACCAGTAAATTCGAAGGCAACTGCTAATTCGAACCCGTACATACCTTAATTTATTTTAGTTTTATTTTTCCTTTATTTTTTTTATTTTTATTACACATTTTGCTTTGACACTTGTCTGAGTTTCGTCCTTTTTAGTGCATGCGTGGAATAGTAGATCCTAAAGACTTACTCTTCAATCCAGAGATTGAGAAAACTGCTAGAGCTAATCGAAAGCAAACCAAGTTAAGGAAGGAAAGAGAGCGAAGAGCAACAATCGAAGACTCTTCTGTGCAACCAACTTTGACTCAACTCATGGGAGACAATCCACCACCACCCCCAAGGCGCACTCTAGGCGACTTTGGGAGAAGAAATCAAGGCGTCCAAGCCTACACCTTCCAACCTGTGGGAGCTGTAGCATTTGAGATCAAGTCTTCTATTCTTACTGCCTTGAAATTAGAGCAATTTGCTGGGTCAGATGCTGAAGACCCCAACCAACACTTTGTTGCACCCCGAAAAATCCTTTGGAGGGATTTCTCTTCGCACAACATGAATTGGAGTCGCCACCAATATTTTTTTAGAGGTAAAACATTGAAAAAAACCTTTCTTGAAAGACAATGGTCCTTGGAACCACGAGATTTGAGTTCGGGGGTCGGTTATGCATGGGGAAGGTACGAGCACCCCACACATCCTTTCTACTGAAAGGGAACCTCGATTTGACGTGTGATTTAAAAGGTTGATTTAAGAAATGCTTTGTTTTTATCTCTCTTTATCTCTCATTACTTTATGGAAAAACTTAAGGAAAATTTAATCTTTTGCGCTTGACGGGAGGGCACCGTGCCTACGTATCCCGGGGAGGGAATCAAAGCAATGTAGTTCTTGTTTTCGAAAATGGTTTTGTTTTTAGAAATTGCCTTGTTTTGGAAAAGGATTTGTTTTTTTGAAAAGAAAATGGTTTTCATTTGTCGTGCTTGACGGGAATGTGACCCGCTCCTACGTATCTCCCAGTGCGATGGAGAATTCAAAGCTTACGTAGTTCTCGGTTGTCGAGAAAAGGTTTTTATTTTTTAGTTGTTTAATTGTGAAAATTGAATGTTCGCAGTGATCAAACAACAAAGGTTTCGAGTGATCACCACTAGCATCCCATTATTGACGATCGTGCAAGCAAAGGCTTCGCATTATCCTCAACAAAGTTTTTAATTTGTGAAATGAGAGTTCTTTTGAAAAATGAGTGTTCATGATAATCAATTGAGCAAAGACTCCAAGTGATCACCACTAGCACCCCATTGTTGACAATCGTGCAAGCAAAGGCTTCGCATTATCCTCAACAAAGTTTGATTTGTGAAAAATAGTTTGAAATTGTTTTGAGAAGAAGTGAAGTTGTTTATCAATGATTATGTAAATGCAAAAAAAATGTTTTGAAGTTGGAACGTTACTAACGAGTAACAAGTTGTTCTTTGTATGCAACATGGTTTTGAAGTTTTGGGGAGTTACTAACGAGTAACAATTGGTGGAAATCAAAACAAGCAAATTGTGAACACCAATTCAACATTTTAATGCACTACAAGCACATAAACAAGTATATCAAGCATTGAGTACCAAGCTTCAATTCAAGAATGCATGAATATGCAAAATGCATGTGCATCAAGGTTAAATGAACCTATCCTTTGCCGATTGAGAAATGGAAAGTGCATCAAGACTCCAAGTAGTCTCTCCTTTGCAATTTATTAAGACAATGCAATGGTGCATCAAGGCTCTAAGTGGCCTATCCTTTGCCAAAACTTCACAAGCTTCAAGCAACAATTTACATTAAACTCAAAGAGCAAAGAAAGCATGATTAAACTTGAGGATGCATCAAGGTCATTGGAGACCAATCATGTGCGCAAATTCAATGGTTTATAGACCCCTTTTTGCTCACATTTCACAAGCACATCAAATGGGAATTGAATTTTTAAATGCTTACAAGCATAGGCATCAAGGTTGAAGTAACCTATCTCTTGCCAACTTAGCATAACCCAAGATCATTTGTGGATCATAAATGAACCAAAACCCAAATTCATTTTTCTCAAATCACAAATTTCACAATTAACAACATAGGTTTGAATATTTGCAAGACCAAAAGTGACCAAAAGAGGGCATTAACAAGTCATTTTTGTAACCAAAATTGATTAATCAAGTTAGAAAACTAGCATTTGCATTTTCAAACAAGAATTGCACAAAGAAAATTGAATCATCTTAGGCAATCCTCATCACTTAAAGTGAAGTACACTAGGCACAAGTGAGAGTCCTCTTGCCAATCCTCAACATAGAATAACTTTGCAAACAAGTTACTAACAAGCAAACCAAAGTTTACAATCAAAGCACAAGGTTGTGTTGAATCATCTTAGGCAATCCTCAACACTTAAAGTAAAGTGCACAAAGACACAAGTGTGAGTCCTCTTGCCAATCATCAACATAACAATGACTTGCAAGCAAGATACCATCTATTAACATCAAAATAACTTGAGAAAACGTTTTTGATCACAATTGCAAACCCATTTCACAAGAAAATTAACAAACCCTAATTCTAATCATGATTTGCGAAGCATCACATCATTTTATTCAACAAAAATGCAAGATCATAGTGAAAACAACATAAATCACAATTTATTCAAGGGTGAGAAGCATCTCAAGCACCCAAACCTCCCACAGTGTTTGTCAAAATGCTTGAGACACCTCTCACCAACAACAATCAACAATATAACAACACTAAAATGCATGAATATGGTAGGATGCAAGATTAGAAACATGATATCTACATTTTGATGCAAAAAAGTTGAAGATGATGCTAGGTTTTAAGAAGTTTACCTCAAATCCAAGCTAAGGAATGACTAATATGAAGAACAAGACCACAAATCAACTTGAATCTTCACCAAACTTCAATGAAACCCACGAAATGCTTGCTTAAAAATGCCCTTTGATGATGCAAGCTTGAATTAAATTAGGAGAGAAGGAAGATATATGAAGTAGGAATGGAAATGAGGTGAGAAAATGGTGATTTGGTGAAGGAGAAGTGAAGAATTGATGGAGGAAGAAGGTAGTATAATTTCGGCCAAGAGAGGGAATTAGGAGAGGGAGTTGTGTGCTAGGGTTGTGTGAGTGAAAATGAGGCCAAAAGCCTTTTTTTGTGAGGTGAGGTTAATAGGGTATATATAGAAAGCAATTAGGTTTAAGGGTAGTTAGGTCATTGTGCACTAGTTGTGCTCTAGGATTTGATTTTAATTTTGAATCAAAGGCTAGGATTGAGGCTCACATGGATTGAGGACATTGAGAAAACACAAAATGAGAGAATAGAGAGGGGGTGGCGCATAAACATTGGGAGGGGTCCTTGGTGACCAAGTTTTGCAAGTTGTCATCTTGTACCATTGTACTATTATATGACCATTCCATTATCCCTTCATTTTTGATTATTCTTCTTAGGATAATTGTACAAAAATACACCCAATTTAGGCCACATACAAGGTATCTTGAGGAATATGCCATTTTATGAGATCACCATGACCAAAAATATCATAAAAACCTCATCTTGAAATTTTTGTAGAATATTCCTTTTTGATGCCTTTTTTGAATTTGAATTTTGTGCACAATGTATGCATGCATGCGCATTCATACATACATGACCAAAAATGTTTTGCCTCAAATAAATTTCTCTAAAATTGCACAATGATTCTTGATGAGAAATTATCTTATTTTTGACAATGACCAAAATACCCTTTTGCCCTAAAAACCTTGTTTTTTAACGACAAATGCATTTCCACTCTAACAATGAATTTAAAAGCCCTAGAATGACTTTTAAAACCCAAAAATGCATGCACAATGCTCTTCACTCTTCAAAATAAAACCACACTTCTCAATTTATTTATTTTTGCGGAAAATTAGGGTTTTAAACCTAGGCGGACAAAATTAGGGTATGACAGCTGCCCCTCTTTATTTGGATTTTACCAAGGAATATGAATTGGCCGAAACCTATTCTGAGGCAAAATAGAAATAAAGAATTCAGAAATAATACTAATTTTGTCTACTTAGAGAAACCCGAATTTTCCTTTTCTTTTTTCTCTTCTTTTTTTTTGATCTCTCTTCTTTTGAGAGAGAGAGTCAACACTTGTCGCGTCGACGAGAAAGCAGTAAATTGCGTAAAGCAGTAAATGGGAAGTGCCGTAAATTGGGGAATTCGGAGGTTGCCTAAAACCTTTTAACGGACTCTCGTCGAGTCCGAGCTCTGGGGGTGGCCTTTTCGAGCGGCCGATCAATATCAGGTCCGGAACTGATATGATCAATGGATCTACGCTATGCCTTAGGTTGACACAATTAATCCGATGGACTTAACGAAGTCTGTAGGATCTGCCGCGCGCTTGTACGCGACGTTGTGATCTGTGGAAGGAGTTCACTAACTCTGTGGGAGTTTACTAACTCTGTGCTGATGGAGTTCACTAACTCGGTGTCATGATGATTTTCTGAAAATGAGATTTCGGGGACCCATTGGTCCAAAGTAACTGACTTTTTTTGAAAATTTTGGGGACTAACGAGTCCAAAGCAACTGAGTTTCTTTTTGAAAATTGGGAAGCTTTGAATGATGCATGGAATGCAGGCTTTTGATGCTGGGATGCACATGGATGCAATGATATGTTTTTAATTTTCTTTTAGCATAGGGACTTTAGGATTCTTGAGTGATCAATTCAAGCGTCCTATCGTGACGACTATGACTATTTATTAAGAATGCCTCTTTTTGTTTTGAAAACTGATTTGATGTTTGATGTGATGATGATAAATGCTATGGAATGTCTGTGTTCTTTTGCTTTTATTGTGATGAATGTGGATGATGCGAATGTAATGCTTTGAATAACATGAAATGCCTACATGCATGAGGAGGATGAATGATTGGAGTATTTAAACATTTTTGTAAACATTTTTATGATGATGAGACGCGAGACTTTGAATGCAAGGAATTGAGATGGCTATGGACCATTCTTTGGAAAAACTAGATTTGATTCAAACTCTGGTGTTCTCAAGGTTTTTATTAACAAGCTCACTTATTTTCCTTTCCATTTCCATGATGACTGAACTTTAAACACCACATGATCAATTTGTATTGACTAGTAAGTATGCATAAGAGTGCAGATGTGGACGAGTGAGTCAGTTAACTTGGGATTGGTTTAGGACAGTGAGTTGAGAGACTGCCCCGACAGGAATTTATGGATGTGAATGACTTTAGGGAGAACTCTGCTCATTTGAGCGGGAGTGAACAGTTATGGAAATGCCCCACTTTAGAATGACAATTTCAAATGGGTTCTTTGAGTGGGTTTGTGAAAGGGGATGAAGTTATGGTACTGGTTATGAACTGAGGGTGGTATATGAATGGGATGGACAATGAACAAACTTTCCCAAGACCAGGGTGGATGGGTGGTGAAGAGAATGCCCCAACTTTTGGATCTGAGTGGTGTTCTCAGTGCAAATCTTTGGTTCTCTATGAATGTCTTGACTTTTGGCATGAAAGAAGCCTCACTTGGTGATCACTAAACCTTGTTTTAATCTTTGGTGCAAATCTTTTCCTTTGGGCCTGAGACATGAGGACCATCTAGGGTAATAGCAATGCCAGAGCCGCGCATAAGTTTGCTTTCCATTTGAAGTGATTGTGCCCGCGTTTGTTTTTTTGCCAATTCATTTATTTGAGGGATCCCCTCTTTTCTGTGATTTTCAGAAATTTCGCAATGATTGTAATGCTTTTTGACTCATGCACAGGTTTCACAATTCAGTATCATCAATCATAAAAACATTTATTTTAAAACAAAGAGACAGAATAAGTGAAGATAAAAGACACGAAAAGCAAACACATGGAAGAAAAAGTTGAATTCTTATTGTTATGGAAACTGGACGTGCAGAAGGTCACGCCAATTGAAAGTACATTGAAAAATTTTTAAACTGGAAAAATACAAGAAAAAAGGGGAAGCAGATCTTGTGTTTTTTCTTTTGAAGTAACGATGCCAATCGTCCATACTCATGACCTTGATCACCCCTTTATCCAAACTTTTGGGAGTGCTGATTGCCTTTTTCATTTCAAGTCCAAGTTTTCTGACCCTAATTTTTGCCTGGATCGCCCTTTGCGGGTTTTCAATCCACCGGGTCGCTCTGGTTTTGCCTAGGCCGCCCTTTGCGGGTTTTCAACCTAGCAAGTTGATTCTTACTTGGCTCATCTTTCTCTTTTTTCATTTATTTCTTTAGGCATACTCCTTTCTGACTGTATCTGAATTTACTGGAAACTGGGGTTTTCTTTTCTTGCATCCCATTTTGCGAGAATTAAAGGCCCCTCCGGAGAATAAGTTCTTCGTCTTCATGATACTGGGTTCATCTCCATGGGAATCCCTTTGGAGGTTCATGATCTTTTTGAGCATTGAGTCTTCTTTGAAATTGTTGAAGATGAACTTTCTTCGGTTTGAGCTTTCTCTTATTCTTCTTCTGACATAAGACAAATGTACTTTGGTTTGATAAGGCTCAATGAAAGTATTACTTCCATCATATGGGGTTTGCCCCTGTTAGAGTGTAAAACGAAGCCTGATTTCCATGAAGGTCATCATCGTCCTTGATATCCTTTGTTGATTGTCTCTAACTGCCCCATTTTTAGGGTGGCGTAGGGAGGGATCATGATGCTTGACCTGGAGTCTTCATACTGTCATTTGTGACTACCTTAGCTTGGAAAGTTGCGCAACAGACCGAACTTTGGTAATTACAGACTTTGTTATAATGGCAAGTGTCTTATGTCATAAGGGTGATTTACACAAACTTGTTGATTCATTGCTCTTTATCATGGCGTCAATCCTCTCCTTTGCTCAAATTGATCATGTCACTTGATTCCTCATGAGGACGGACCACTTTGTTCTCTTATTCTTGCACAACAGCTTGATTGCAAATCTGATGGTGGAGTCTGAGGAAGGACTGAGGGTTTGTGGAGGGCGGGATGATGAGGTCGAGGTAGTGTTTGCGGTTTTATGAAAGGAGAGATGTATAGGAATGATGAAGTGTTTGAAGGTTTATGGAAGAAAGGGTGGTCATACACAACAAGGTGTAGGAAGGTTCATTGAGACAAGGATCTCTTACGCTTTATGGTCAAATGTATCAGCTCACAACTTATATTTCTTTCGTCTCTTTTTCCCTTGTTTTTTCATTTTTGGGATTTTCATTTTTTGAATCTGTTCTTTTTTGTTTCATTTTTTCTATTTTGTTTTTTGCTTTTGAGTTGAGTGAGCTGATAAAAGTGATACACTATTTTTGGATATTTGAAGTGATCCTTGTCTGGGGTGATTGGAGAGATAATGGCAATGAAACCCCTGCAGCGGTTGGAGGATGCTTGATTGGGTTCTGGTATTAACTGGGGTGACAGGAGGTTCAGAGGGAGGAGCAAATGAGATGGGTTGATTTTGTAGAAGGGCCACTGGTAGTGAGGAAGGTGGCGATGGCAGGCATTTGGTTATGAAATTTTTTTTGTGATGGGGTACTTGTAATGGGAAATGGGAAAGTTGGTTGATCTGAGGAAGGGAAAGGGTTTGGTCGCGAAAGAGGTTCGTTTGTAACATTTGTTTGGTTTCCTCAGCATTGCTCCACTTTGCTTGAACTTGTGCTTTGACTTCATTGCCCAACCTAGTTGTGGCATCATGAATTTCTACAGCCTTAGCTAATTCTTCACTTATTAACTCCGAAGAAACATCCCAGTTGTCTTCAGCCTCTCTCTCAGTTTGGTTAATCGGGTAATCAGAGTCACAATATGAACCATTGGCGTCGTTGTTTTCAAAGATTATTTTCATTTATTATTATTTTTGATCCGCGTTGGGAGGAATTGAAAAGCAAATAACAGACACATGACAAAATGAAAGAAAGAAAT
This sequence comes from Astragalus glycyphyllos, assembly GCA_963573325.1. Lineage (NCBI taxonomy): Eukaryota > Viridiplantae > Streptophyta > Magnoliopsida > Fabales > Fabaceae > Astragalus > Astragalus glycyphyllos. The sequence continues at coordinate 57,387,657 of OY754308.1, read as the reverse complement.
TTTATTGAGGAATTCAAAATAACATTTTATTGATGATGATACTAAAAGGAAACATGTGTGCCTTTATTGAAATATCCTAAGGCCTTGGGCAGCGCCAAAGGATTGCATTACAGAAAATTATTTTGAGCTGAAAAACTACATGAAAATCAACAATCACTCATAAATGCTATGAAATGCATGACAAAGACACAAATGTTTTGATGATGCCGCTTTCACCACTTCAACCCTCTTCAACAACTGCTATCCTTGCTTAATAGTCCACAGACCCTGAGAACTTGATCCTTCCCCCATTCTCAAAAGTTAACTGCTTGGAATCAATGAAGCCTTGAACCAAACTTTTCAAAAGATAGCAATTTTCAGCAGAATGCCCAATTGCCCCAGCATGGAGCTCGCAAGTGGCTTCTGGATTGTACCCGCTTGGGAATGGAGGTTGACTGATCTCATCTTGCGAGGAGTGATCCATCCATGACTGATTAGATAGCTGCATAGGTCGGCGTATGACACGGGGATGGGGCGGGATCAAACTTGGATGGAGAATGATGATAAGGGAAGGAAACTGACAGACTCAAACAAGAGACACTGCACATGGCATGCACGCCCACTAGAAGAATGCTTCGTAGAGAGTTAACATTGGTTAAAACATGATGGAAATTTTTTTTTGATGAACTGTTTCAGTCTTTTATCATGGAATGGATGAGATGCAATGCCTTTTTTGAAGAAAATGCAAATGAACTGTTGATTTGAAAAACTGAGTGCCTTGGAACATCTTGAGTTTGCAAATAAGTAAGGGTAAACTTTTTCAACAGATTATTTTGCAAAAGCATCTCGTCTCTCATCACAACTTTTTTATTTGGTTTATGCAATGTATGAATGAACAAATCATGATAAGCAAATGCATGAAAAATGACCACTTGAAAAGTGTAATTATTCTAAAGGAGATTTTTTTGTTTGTTTTTGATGCAAGATGAAATACGAAACTCCAATGCATTTTTGGATGATGCAAGATGCAAGAATGATATCTTTTCAAAATGATTTTTATTCTTTAGAGGCACGGCAGGATCTGAAATACCAATGCCCCTTTTTTGCGAAAATGATGACGTGAGGCAACCAATTGTCGTTACTCTGAGTAACTTGCATGAAACATTGAGTGGATCCTGACTCAATACTTCACGTAATATACTGAAATGTTTCGACATTTGGTTGACTCCACTTATTCACTTTATTTGAAAACAAACTGCGCCTGATTGGGTCAAAGTGCCCCGATATCGTAGAGTATCATCTCAAATTTGTAGTGCACAAACAAATTTGAGATATTACCCTTCATCATTCAAAGATGCACTTCTACCCATGGAACGATTGCATAAGGAGTTTCTCTTATTTCATTTCATTTTTTTTGGAAAATGATTTAGAAAATGATTTTAAAAATGATTTGAAGATGTAAGTGATTTATTGAAAAAAAAAAATTTAGAAAAAGGTGCTTTATTTGGGGAAAAGGTTTTTAGAAAAAGGCGCTTTTTGAATTGAAAACGGTTTTGCCTTTTGATTCCATTCCGTTTCTTACACACCTATGACAAGACTTTGTGTTACGTTGCGATCTCCGACAAACAACTTTAATGCATGGAGGATGCAAAGAATGGAGGTTTTTTTTCAAAATTTTTGTTAGATGCGAATGCAATGATGATGATGCAAAATGACGCAGATGTGATGATTATGACCTTTTATTTACATAGAAAAGAGAGAAGAAAATGATGTTTATTGGTGGCGGTTCAAAACATTTTTGAAAATACCCGCTATATGCCACCTCATATAGGTGTTTATGAGGGAAAAAGGAAATTACTTTCTACATTTTTGGTAAAAGAGTTTCGAAAGAGGATGCCCAAGCTAATGCAACACACAATTTGCGTGCCCCCGTGTCCTACAAATGGGTAAAGATCGTAGGCTCTAAAGTCAACGACAAGGGTAATCCTCCCATGTGGGTTCTGGTCACTGCCTCACAATGGCAACCAAGAGCTAAAGTCTCTCTCATGAATACACCCACAATCGTAGAGAGCTACCGATTGTGAGGTATCATGAAGAAAGCGCACTCTTGGGCGAAAATTTCATGAGAGCCAAACAGACAACGGTCTACGAATGGCAGTCACTACTCATTTCCACTCTCCTAGGGTTCTTTGCAGACCTTAGGTTTTAGGCCCCACTCAATGCTCACAAATATAAGGTGTGCAGTGTGTGATGAGGGCACAACACCTAAAAATCTACCCAAACCCCACCTGCAAAGGGAAACCAAAACAGTCCAGACGATATCAAGCAACAGCATGTCGTCTACCCTAGGGTTCAATATCATTTCAACATAAGTATACTAACCTAGGGTTCCAACAACAATCGCAAGCATTGCTTACCTTAAGAAAGGGAGCCTAGAGGAGGGGACATAATAGGATTAAGGGAAATGCATGAGCTTACCTCAAGAAAGGGAGCAAAGAAGAGGGGAACATGCTAGGATTGGGGAAATGTATGAGACAAGCATATAAACGACGAAAGTAAGAGGAGAAGAAGAAGAAACTACTCTTATTTTACTCAAGAAGCAAATATAGAAGAGGAAGAAGGCTAACACACAATGCACGCAAGCACAACATCACAAGAATGCACACGACAATTCTAAGAATAATGCAAGCATGTTTTTAAAGGCAAAGGAAAGAAAGAAGAAAAAGAAAGGAGGAGAGATATAACAAAGCATTCAAATCAACGAAATAAATCACATGTCGAATCGATTGGCTCGACCCACTAAAGAAAGGTCCCCAGCGGAGTCGCCAGCTGTTGCACCCCGAAAAATCCTTTGGAGGGATTTCTCTTCGCACAACATGAATTGGTGTCGCCACCAATATTTTTTTAGAGGTAAAACATTGAAAAAAAACCTTTCTTGAAAGACAATGGTCCTTGGAACCACGAGATTTGAGTTCGGGGGTCGGTTATGCATGGGGAAGGTACGAGCACCCCACACATCCTTTCTACTGAAAGGGAACCTCGATTTGACGTGTGATTTAAAAGGTTGATTTAAGAAATGCTTTGTTTTTATCTCTCTTTATCTCTCCTTACTTTATGGAAAAACTTAAGGAAAATTTAATCTTTTGCGCTTGACGGGAGGGCACCGTGCCTACGTATCCCGGGGAGGGAATCAAAGCAACGTAGTTCTTGTTTTCGAAAATGGTTTTGTTTTTAGAAATTGCCTTGTTTTGGAAAAGGATTTGTTTTTTTGAAAAGAAAATGGTTTTCATTTGTCGTGCTTGACGGGAATGTGACCCGCTCCTACGTATCTCCCAGTGCGATGGAGAATTCAAAGCTTACGTAGTTCTCGGTTGTCGAGAAAAGGTTTTTATTTTTTAGTTGTTTAATTGTGAAAATTGAATGTTCGCAGTGATCAAACAACAAAGGTTTCGAGTGATCACCACTAGCATCCCATTATTGACGATCGTGCAAGCAAAGGCTTCGCATTATCCTCAACAAAGTTTTTAATTTGTGAAATGAGAGTTCTTTTGAAAAATGAGTGTTCATGATAATCAATTGAGCAAAGACTCCAAGTGATCACCACTAGCACCCCATTGTTGACAATCGTGCAAGCAAAGGCTTCGCATTATCCTCAACAAAGTTTGATTTGTGAAAAATAGTTTGAAATTGTTTTGAGAAGAAGTGAAGTTGTTTATCAATGATTATGTAAATGCAAAAAAAATGTTTTGAAGTTGGAACGTTACTAACGAGTAACAAGTTGTTCTTTGTATGCAACATGGTTTTGAAGTTTTGGGGAGTTACTAACGAGTAACAATTGGTGGAAATCAAAACAAGCAAATTGTGAACACCAATTCAACATTTTAATGCACTACAAGCACATAAACAAGTATATCAAGCATTGAGTACCAAGCTTCAATTCAAGAATGCATGAATATGCAAAATGCATGTGCATCAAGGTTAAATGAACCTATCCTTTGCCGATTGAGAAATGGAAAGTGCATCAAGACTCCAAGTAGTCTCTCCTTTGCAATTTATTAAGACAATGCAATGGTGCATCAAGGCTCTAAGTGGCCTATCCTTTGCCAAAACTTCACAAGCTTCAAGCAACAATTTACATTAAACTCAAAGAGCAAAGAAAGCATGATTAAACTTGAGGATGCATCAAGGTCATTGGAGACCAATCATGTGCGCAAATTCAATGGTTTATAGACCCCTTTTTGCTCACATTTCACAAGCACATCAAATGGGAATTGAATTTTTAAATGCTTACAAGCATAGGCATCAAGGTTGAAGTAACCTATCTCTTGCCAACTTAGCATAACCCAAGATCATTTGTGGATCATAAATGAACCAAAACCCAAATTCATTTTTCTCAAATCACAAATTTCACAATTAACAACATAGGTTTGAATATTTGCAAGACCAAAAGTGACCAAAAGAGGGCATTAACAAGTCATTTTTGTAACCAAAATTGATTAATCAAGTTAGAAAACTAGCATTTGCATTTTCAAACAAGAATTGCACAAAGAAAATTGAATCATCTTAGGCAATCCTCATCACTTAAAGTGAAGTACACTAGGCACAAGTGAGAGTCCTCTTGCCAATCCTCAACATAGAATAACTTTGCAAACAAGTTACTAACAAGCAAACCAAAGTTTACAATCAAAGCACAAGGTTGTGTTGAATCATCTTAGGCAATCCTCAACACTTAAAGTAAAGTGCACAAAGACACAAGTGTGAGTCCTCTTGCCAATCATCAACATAACAATGACTTGCAAGCAAGATACCATCTATTAACATCAAAATAACTTGAGAAAACGTTTTTGATCACAATTGCAAACCCATTTCACAAGAAAATTAACAAACCCTAATTCTAATCATGATTTGCGAAGCATCACATCATTTTATTCAACAAAAATGCAAGATCATAGTGAAAACAACATAAATCACAATTTATTCAAGGGTGAGAAGCATCTCAAGCACCCAAACCTCCCACAGTGTTTGTCAAAATGCTTGAGACACCTCTCACCAACAACAATCAACAAATCAACAATATAACAACACTAAAATGCATGAATATGGTAGGATGCAAGATTAGAAACATGATATCTACATTTTGATGCAAAAAAGTTGAAGATGATGCTAGGTTTTAAGAAGTTTACCTCAAATCCAAGCTAAGGAATGACTAATATGAAGAACAAGACCACAAATCAACTTGAATCTTCACCAAACTTCAATGAAACCCACGAAATGCTTGCTTAAAAATGCCCTTTGATGATGCAAGCTTGAATTAAATTAGGAGAGAAGGAAGATATATGAAGTAGGAATGGAAATGAGGTGAGAAAATGGTGATTTGGTGAAGGAGAAGTGAAGAATTGATGGAGGAAGAAGGTAGTATAATTTCGGCCAAGAGAGGGAATTAGGAGAGGGAGTTGTGTGCTAGGGTTGTGTGAGTGAAAATGAGGCCAAAAGCCTTTTTTTGTGAGGTGAGGTTAATAGGGTATATATAGAAAGCAATTAGGTTTAAGGGTAGTTAGGTCATTGTGCACTAGTTGTGCTCTAGGATTTGATTTTAATTTTGAATCAAAGGCTAGGATTGAGGCTCACATGGATTGAGGACATTGAGAAAACACAAAATGAGAGAATAGAGAGGGGGTGGCGCATAAACATTGGGAGGGGTCCTTGGTGACCAAGTTTTGCAAGTTGTCATCTTGTACCATTGTACTATTATATGACCATTCCATTATCCCTTCATTTTTGATTATTCTTCTTAGGATAATTGTACAAAAATACACCCAATTTAGGCCACATACAAGGTATCTTGAGGAATATGCCATTTTATGAGATCACCATGACCAAAAATATCATAAAAACCTCATCTTGAAATTTTTGTAGAATATTCCTTTTTGATGCCTTTTTTGAATTTGAATTTTGTGCACAATGTATGCATGCATGCGCATTCATACATACATGACCAAAAATGTTTTGCCTCAAATAAATTTCTCTAAAATTGCACAATGATTCTTGATGAGAAATTATCTTATTTTTGACAATGACCAAAATACCCTTTTGCCCTAAAAACCTTGTTTTTTAACGACAAATGCATTTCCACTCTAACAATGAATTTAAAAGCCCTAGAATGACTTTTAAAACCCAAAAATGCATGCACAATGCTCTTCACTCTTCAAAATAAAACCACACTTCTCAATTTATTTATTTTTGCGGAAAATTAGGGTTTTAAACCTAGGCGGACAAAATTAGGGTATGACAGCTGCCCCTCTTTATTTGGATTTTACCAAGGAATATGAATTGGCCGAAACCTATTCTGAGGCAAAATAGAAATAAAGAATTCAGAAATAATACTAATTTTGTCTACTTAGAGAAACCCGAATTTTCCTTTTCTTTTTTCTCTTCTTTTTTTTTGATCTCTCTTCTTTTGAGAGAGAGAGTCAACACTTGTCGCGTCGACGAGAAAGCAGTAAATTGCGTAAAGCAGTAAATGGGAAGTGCCGTAAATTGGGGAATTCGGAGGTTGCCTAAAACCTTTTAACGGACTCTCGTCGAGTCCGAGCTCTGGGGGTGGCCTTTTCGAGCGGCCGATCAATATCAGGTCCGGAACTGATATGATCAATGGATCTACGCTATGCCTTAGGTTGACACAATTAATCCGATGGACTTAACGAAGTCTGTAGGATCTGCCGCGCGCTTGTACGCGACGTTGTGATCTGTGGAAGGAGTTCACTAACTCTGTGGGAGTTTACTAACTCTGTGCTGATGGAGTTCACTAACTCGGTGTCATGATGATTTTCTGAAAATGAGATTTCGGGGACCCATTGGTCCAAAGTAACTGACTTTTTTTGAAAATTTTGGGGACTAACGAGTCCAAAGCAACTGAGTTTCTTTTTGAAAATTGGGAAGCTTTGAATGATGCATGGAATGCAGGCTTTTGATGCTGGGATGCACATGGATGCAATGATATGTTTTTAATTTTCTTTTAGCATAGGGACTTTAGGATTCTTGAGTGATCAATTCAAGCGTCCTATCGTGACGACTATGACTATTTATTAAGAATGCCTCTTTTTGTTTTGAAAACTGATTTGATGTTTGATGTGATGATGATAAATGCTATGGAATGTCTGTGTTCTTTTGCTTTTATTGTGATGAATGTGGATGATGCGAATGTAATGCTTTGAATAACATGAAATGCCTACATGCATGAGGAGGATGAATGATTGGAGTATTTAAACATTTTTGTAAACATTTTTATGATGATGAGACGCGAGACTTTGAATGCAAGGAATTGAGATGGCTATGGACCATTCTTTGGAAAAACTAGATTTGATTCAAACTCTGGTGTTCTCAAGGTTTTTATTAACAAGCTCACTTATTTTCCTTTCCATTTCCATGATGACTGAACTTTAAACACCACATGATCAATTTGTATTGACTAGTAAGTATGCATAAGAGTGCAGATGTGGACGAGTGAGTCAGTTAACTTGGGATTGGTTTAGGACAGTGAGTTGAGAGACTGCCCCGACAGGAATTTATGGATGTGAATGACTTTAGGGAGAACTCTGCTCATTTGAGCGGGAGTGAACAGTTATGGAAATGCCCCACTTTAGAATGACAATTTCAAATGGGTTCTTTGAGTGGGTTTGTGAAAGGGGATGAAGTTATGGTACTGGTTATGAACTGAGGGTGGTATATGAATGGGATGGACAATGAACAAACTTTCCCAAGACCAGGGTGGATGGGTGGTGAAGAGAATGCCCCAACTTTTGGATCTGAGTGGTGTTCTCAGTGCAAATCTTTGGTTCTCTATGAATGTCTTGACTTTTGGCATGAAAGAAGCCTCACTTGGTGATCACTAAACCTTGTTTTAATCTTTGGTGCAAATCTTTTCCTTTGGGCCTGAGACATGAGGACCATCTAGGGTAATAGCAATGCCAGAGCCGCGCATAAGTTTGCTTTCCATTTGAAGTGATTGTGCCCGCGTTTGTTTTTTTGCCAATTCATTTATTTGAGGGATCCCCTCTTTTCTGTGATTTTCAGAAATTTCGCAATGATTGTAATGCTTTTTGACTCATGCACAGGTTTCACAATTCAGTATCATCAATCATAAAAACATTTATTTTAAAACAAAGAGACAGAATAAGTGAAGATAAAAGACACGAAAAGCAAACACATGGAAGAAAAAGTTGAATTCTTATTGTTATGGAAACTGGACGTGCAGAAGGTCACGCCAATTGAAAGTACATTGAAAAATTTTTAAACTGGAAAAATACAAGAAAAAAGGGGAAGCAGATCTTGTGTTTTTTCTTTTGAAGTAACGATGCCAATCGTCCATACTCATGACCTTGATCACCCCTTTATCCAAACTTTTGGGAGTGCTGATTGCCTTTTTCATTTCAAGTCCAAGTTTTCTGACCCTAATTTTTGCCTGGATCGCCCTTTGCGGGTTTTCAATCCACCGGGTCGCTCTGGTTTTGCCTAGGCCGCCCTTTGCGGGTTTTCAACCTAGCAAGTTGATTCTTACTTGGCTCATCTTTCTCTTTTTTCATTTATTTCTTTAGGCATACTCCTTTCTGACTGTATCTGAATTTACTGGAAACTGGGGTTTTCTTTTCTTGCATCCCATTTTGCGAGAATTAAAGGCCCCTCCGGAGAATAAGTTCTTCGTCTTCATGATACTGGGTTCATCTCCATGGGAATCCCTTTGGAGGTTCATGATCTTTTTGAGCATTGAGTCTTCTTTGAAATTGTTGAAGATGAACTTTCTTCGGTTTGAGCTTTCTCTTATTCTTCTTCTGACATAAGACAAATGTACTTTGGTTTGATAAGGCTCAATGAAAGTATTACTTCCATCATATGGGGTTTGCCCCTGTTAGAGTGTAAAACGAAGCCTGATTTCCATGAAGGTCATCATCGTCCTTGATATCCTTTGTTGATTGTCTCTAACTGCCCCATTTTTAGGGTGGCGTAGGGAGGGATCATGATGCTTGACCTGGAGTCTTCATACTGTCATTTGTGACTACCTTAGCTTGGAAAGTTGCGCAACAGACCGAACTTTGGTAATTACAGACTTTGTTATAATGGCAAGTGTCTTATGTCATAAGGGTGATTTACACAAACTTGTTGATTCATTGCTCTTTATCATGGCGTCAATCCTCTCCTTTGCTCAAATTGATCATGTCACTTGATTCCTCATGAGGACGGACCACTTTGTTCTCTTATTCTTGCACAACAGCTTGATTGCAAATCTGATGGTGGAGTCTGAGGAAGGACTGAGGGTTTGTGGAGGGCGGGATGATGAGGTCGAGGTAGTGTTTGCGGTTTTATGAAAGGAGAGATGTATAGGAATGATGAAGTGTTTGAAGGTTTATGGAAGAAAGGGTGGTCATACACAACAAGGTGTAGGAAGGTTCATTGAGACAAGGATCTCTTACGCTTTATGGTCAAATGTATCAGCTCACAACTTATATTTCTTTCGTCTCTTTTTCCCTTGTTTTTTCATTTTTGGGATTTTCATTTTTTGAATCTGTTCTTTTTTGTTTCATTTTTTCTATTTTGTTTTTTGCTTTTGAGTTGAGTGAGCTGATAAAAGTGATACACTATTTTTGGATATTTGAAGTGATCCTTGTCTGGGGTGATTGGAGAGATAATGGCAATGAAACCCCTGCAGCGGTTGGAGGATGCTTGATTGGGTTCTGGTATTAACTGGGGTGACAGGAGGTTCAGAGGGAGGAGCAAATGAGATGGGTTGATTTTGTAGAAGGGCCACTGGTAGTGAGGAAGGTGGCGATGGCAGGCATTTGGTTATGAAAATTTTTTTGTGATGGGGTACTTGTAATGGGAAATGGGAAAGTTGGTTGATCTGAGGAAGGGAAAGGGTTTGGTCGCGAAAGAGGTTCGTTTGTAACATTTGTTTGGTTTCCTCAGCATTGCTCCACTTTGCTTGAACTTGTGCTTTGACTTCATTGCCCAACCTAGTTGTGGCATCATGAATTTCTACAGCCTTAGCTAATTCTTCACTTATTAACTCCGAAGAAACATCCCAGTTGTCTTCAGCCTCTCTCTCAGTTTGGTTAATCGGGTAATCAGAGTCACAATATGAACCATTGGCGTCGTTGTTTTCAAAGATTATTTTCATTTATTATTATTTTTGATCCGCGTTGGGAGGAATTGAAAAGCAAATAACAGACACATGACAAAATGAAAGAAAGAAATTTTATTGAGGAATTCAAAATAACATTTTATTGATGATGATACTAAAAGGAAACATGTGTGCCTTTATTGAAATATCCTAAGGCCTTGGGCAGCGCCAAAGGATTGCATTACAGAAAATTATTTTGAGCTGAAAAACTACATGAAAATCAACAATCACTCATAAATGCTATGAAATGCATGACAAAGACACAAATGTTTTGATGATGCCGCTTTCACCACTTCAACCCTCTTCAACAACTGCTATCCTTGCTTAATAGTCCACAGACCCTGAGAACTTGATCCTTCCCCCATTCTCAAAAGTTAACTGCTTGGAATCAATGAAGCCTTGAACCAAACTTTTCAAAAGATAGCAATTTTCAGCAGAATGCCCAATTGCCCCAGCATGGAGCTCGCAAGTGGCTTCTGGATTGTACCCGCTTGGGAATGGAGGTTGACTGATCTCATCTTGCGAGGAGTGATCCATCCATGACTGATTAGATAGCTGCATAGGTCGGCGTATGACACGGGGATGGGGCGGGATCAAACTTGGATGGAGAATGATGATAAGGGAAGGAAACTGACAGACTCAAACAAGAGACACTGCACATGGCATGCACGCCCACTAGAAGAATGCTTCGTAGAGAGTTAACATTGGTTAAAACATGATGGAAATTTTTTTTTGATGAACTGTTTCAGTCTTTTATCATGGAATGGATGAGATGCAATGCCTTTTTTGAAGAAAATGCAAATGAACTGTTGATTTGAAAAACTGAGTGCCTTGGAACATCTTGAGTTTGCAAATAAGTAAGGGTAAACTTTTTCAACAGATTATTTTGCAAAAGCATCTCGTCTCTCATCACAACTTTTTTATTTGGTTTATGCAATGTATGAATGAACAAATCATGATAAGCAAATGCATGAAAAATGACCACTTGAAAAGTGTAATTATTCTAAAGGAGATTTTTTTGTTTGTTTTTGATGCAAGATGAAATACGAAACTCCAATGCATTTTTGGATGATGCAAGATGCAAGAATGATATCTTTTCAAAATGATTTTTATTCTTTAGAGGCACGGCAGGATCTGAAATACCAATGCCCCTTTTTTGCGAAAATGATGACGTGAGGCAACCAATTGTCGTTACTCTGAGTAACTTGCATGAAACATTGAGTGGATCCTGACTCAATACTTCACGTAATATACTGAAATGTTTCGACATTTGGTTGACTCCACTTATTCACTTTATTTGAAAACAAACTGCGCCTGATTGGGTCAAAGTGCCCCGATATCGTAGAGTATCATCTCAAATTTGTAGTGCACAAACAAATTTGAGATATTACCCTTCATCATTCAAAGATGCACTTCTACCCATGGAACGATTGCATAAGGAGTTTCTCTTATTTCATTTCATTTTTTTTGGAAAATGATTTAGAAAATGATTTTAAAAATGATTTGAAGATGTAAGTGATTTATTGAGAGAAAAAAATTTAGAAAAAGGTGCTTTATTTGGGGAAAAGGTTTTTAGAAAAAGGCGCTTTTTGAATTGAAAACGGTTTTGCCTTTTGATTCCATTCCGTTTCTTACACACCTATGACAAGACTTTGTGTTACGTTGCGATCTCCGACAAACAACTTTAATGCATGGAGGATGCAAAGAATGGAGGTTTTTTTTCAAAATTTTTGTTAGATGCGAATGCAATGATGATGATGCAAAATGACGCAGATGTGATGATTATGACCTTTTATTTACATAGAAAAGAGAGAAGAAAATGATGTTTATTGGTGGCGGTTCAAAACATTTTTGAAAATACCCGCTATATGCCACCTCATATAGGTGTTTATGAGGGAAAAAGGAAATTACTTTCTACATTTTTGGTAAAAGAGTTTCGAAAGAGGATGCCCAAGCTAATGCAACACACAATTTGCGTGCCCCCGTGTCCTACAAATGGGTAAAGATCGTAGGCTCTAAAGTCAACGACAAGGGTAATCCTCCCATGTGGGTTCTGGTCACTGCCTCACAATGGCAACCAAGAGCTAAAGTCTCTCTCATGAATACACCCACAATCGTAGAGAGCTACCGATTGTGAGGTATCATGAAGAAAGCGCACTCTTGGGCGAAAATTTCATGAGAGCCAAACAGACAACGGTCTACGAATGGCAGTCACTACTCATTTCCACTCTCCTAGGGTTCTTTGCAGACCTTAGGTTTTAGGCCCCACTCAATGCTCACAAATATAAGGTGTGCAGTGTGTGATGAGGGCACAACACCTAAAAATCTACCCAAACCCCACCTGCAAAGGGAAACCAAAACAGTCCAGACGATATCAAGCAACAGCATGTCGTCTACCCTAGGGTTCAATATCATTTCAACATAAGTATACTAACCTAGGGTTCCAACAACAATCGCAAGCATTGCTTACCTTAAGAAAGGGAGCCTAGAGGAGGGGACATAATAGGATTAAGGGAAATGCATGAGCTTACCTCAAGAAAGGGAGCAAAGAAGAGGGGAACATGCTAGGATTGGGGAAATGTATGAGACAAGCATATAAACGACGAAAGTAAGAGGAGAAGAAGAAGAAACTACTCTTATTTTACTCAAGAAGCAAATATAGAAGAGGAAGAAGGCTAACACACAATGCACGCAAGCACAACATCACAAGAATGCACACGACAATTCTAAGAATAATGCAAGCATGTTTTTAAAGGCAAAGGAAAGAAAGAAGAAAAAGAAAGGAGGAGAGATATAACAAAGCATTCAAATCAACGAAATAAATCACATGTCGAATCGATTGGCTCGACCCACTAAAGAAAGGTCCCCAGCGGAGTCGCCAGCTGTTGCACCCCGAAAAATCCTTTGGAGGGATTTCTCTTCGCACAACATGAATTGGTGTCGCCACCAATATTTTTTTAGAGGTAAAACATTGAAAAAAAACCTTTCTTGAAAGACAATGGTCCTTGGAACCACGAGATTTGAGTTCGGGGGTCGGTTATGCATGGGGAAGGTACGAGCACCCCACACATCCTTTCTACTGAAAGGGAACCTCGATTTGACGTGTGATTTAAAAGGTTGATTTAAGAAATGCTTTGTTTTTATCTCTCTTTATCTCTCCTTACTTTATGGAAAAACTTAAGGAAAATTTAATCTTTTGCGCTTGACGGGAGGGCACCGTGCCTACGTATCCCGGGGAGGGAATCAAAGCAACGTAGTTCTTGTTTTCGAAAATGGTTTTGTTTTTAGAAATTGCCTTGTTTTGGAAAAGGATTTGTTTTTTTGAAAAGAAAATGGTTTTCATTTGTCGTGCTTGACGGGAATGTGACCCGCTCCTACGTATCTCCCAGTGCGATGGAGAATTCAAAGCTTACGTAGTTCTCGGTTGTCGAGAAAAGGTTTTTATTTTTTAGTTGTTTAATTGTGAAAATTGAATGTTCGCAGTGATCAAACAACAAAGGTTTCGAGTGATCACCACTAGCATCCCATTATTGACGATCGTGCAAGCAAAGGCTTCGCATTATCCTCAACAAAGTTTTTAATTTGTGAAATGAGAGTTCTTTTGAAAAATGAGTGTTCATGATAATCAATTGAGCAAAGACTCCAAGTGATCACCACTAGCACCCCATTGTTGACAATCGTGCAAGCAAAGGCTTCGCATTATCCTCAACAAAGTTTGATTTGTGAAAAATAGTTTGAAATTGTTTTGAGAAGAAGTGAAGTTGTTTATCAATGATTATGTAAATGCAAAAAAAATGTTTTGAAGTTGGAACGTTACTAACGAGTAACAAGTTGTTCTTTGTATGCAACATGGTTTTGAAGTTTTGGGGAGTTACTAACGAGTAACAATTGGTGGAAATCAAAACAAGCAAATTGTAAACACCAATTCAACATTTTAATGCACTACAAGCACATAAACAAGTATATCAAGCATTGAGTACCAAGCTTCAATTCAAGAATGCATGAATATGCAAAATGCATGTGCATCAAGGTTAAATGAACCTATCCTTTGCCGATTGAGAAATGGAAAGTGCATCAAGACTCCAAGTAGTCTCTCCTTTGCAATTTATTAAGACAATGCAATGGTGCATCAAGGCTCTAAGTGGCCTATCCTTTGCCAAAACTTCACAAGCTTCAAACAACAATTTACATTAAACTCAAAGAGCAAAGAAAGCATGATTAAACTTGAGGATGCATCAAGGTCATTGGAGACCAATCATGTGCGCAAATTCAATGGTTTATAGACCCCTTTTTGCTCACATTTCACAAGCACATCAAATGGGAATTGAATTTTTAAATGCTTACAAGCATAGGCATCAAGGTTGAAGTAACCTATCTCTTGCCAACTTAGCATAACCCAAGATCATTTGTGGATCATAAATGAACCAAAACCCAAATTCATTTTTCTCAAATCACAAATTTCACAATTAACAACATAGGTTTGAATATTTGCAAGACCAAAAGTGACCAAAAGAGGGCATTAACAAGTCATTTTTGTAACCAAAATTGATTAATCAAGTTAGAAAACTAGCATTTGCATTTTCAAACAAGAATTGCACAAAGAAAATTGAATCATCTTAGGCAATCCTCATCACTTAAAGTGAAGTACACTAGGCACAAGTGAGAGTCCTCTTGCCAATCCTCAACATAGAATAACTTTGCAAACAAGTTACTAACAAGCAAACCAAAGTTTACAATCAAAGCACAAGGTTGTGTTGAATCATCTTAGGCAATCCTCAACACTTAAAGTAAAGTGCACAAAGACACAAGTGTGAGTCCTCTTGCCAATCATCAACATAACAATGACTTGCAAGCAAGATACCATCTATTAACATCAAAATAACTTGAGAAAACGTTTTTGATCACAATTGCAAACCCATTTCACAAGAAAATTAACAAACCCTAATTCTAATCATGATTTGCGAAGCATCACATCATTTTATTCAACAAAAATGCAAGATCATAGTGAAAACAACATAAATCACAATTTATTCAAGGGTGAGAAGCATCTCAAGCACCCAAACCTCCCACAGTGTTTGTCAAAATGCTTGAGACACCTCTCACCAACAACAATCAACAAATCAACAATATAACAACACTAAAATGCATGAATATGGTAGGATGCAAGATTAGAAACATGATATCTACATTTTGATGCAAAAAAGTTGAAGATGATGCTAGGTTTTAAGAAGTTTACCTCAAATCCAAGCTAAGGAATGACTAATATGAAGAACAAGACCACAAATCAACTTGAATCTTCACCAAACTTCAATGAAACCCACGAAATGCTTGCTTAAAAATGCCCTTTGATGATGCAAGCTTGAATTAAATTAGGAGAGAAGGAAGATATATGAAGTAGGAATGGAAATGAGGTGAGAAAATGGTGATTTGGTGAAGGAGAAGTGAAGAATTGATGGAGGAAGAAGGTAGTATAATTTCGGCCAAGAGAGGGAATTAGGAGAGGGAGTTGTGTGCTAGGGTTGTGTGAGTGAAAATGAGGCCAAAAGCCTTTTTTTGTGAGGTGAGGTTAATAGGGTATATATAGAAAGCAATTAGGTTTAAGGGTAGTTAGGTCATTGTGCACTAGTTGTGCTCTAGGATTTGATTTTAATTTTGAATCAAAGGCTAGGATTGAGGCTCACATGGATTGAGGACATTGAGAAAACACAAAATGAGAGAATAGAGAGGGGGTGGCGCATAAACATTGGGAGGGGTCCTTGGTGACCAAGTTTTGCAAGTTGTCATCTTGTACCATTGTACTATTATATGACCATTCCATTATCCCTTCATTTTTGATTATTCTTCTTAGGATAATTGTACAAAAATACACCCAATTTAGGCCACATACAAGGTATCTTGAGGAATATGCCATTTTATGAGATCACCATGACCAAAAATATCATAAAAACCTCATCTTGAAATTTTTGTAGAATATTCCTTTTTGATGCCTTTTTTGAATTTGAATTTTGTGCACAATGTATGCATGCATGCGCATTCATACATACATGACCAAAAATGTTTTGCCTCAAATAAATTTCTCTAAAATTGCACAATGATTCTTGATGAGAAATTATCTTATTTTTGACAATGACCAAAATACCCTTTTGCCCTAAAAACCTTGTTTTTTAACGACAAATGCATTTCCACTCTAACAATGAATTTAAAAGCCCTAGAATGACTTTTAAAACCCAAAAATGCATGCACAATGCTCTTCACTCTTCAAAATAAAACCACACTTCTCAATTTATTTATTTTTGCGGAAAATTAGGGTTTTAAACCTAGGCGGACAAAATTAGGGTATGACACACTTGTTTCAATTCTATGAAATTTGTGGAACCACAAATCCCGAGGGAGTCAGCGAAGATGCCAAGAAGTTGCGCCTATTTCCATATACCTTGATTGGTAGGGCCAAGGATTGGCTCAACACTATCCCAGCAGGAACTATTAATAATTGGGGTGACTTAGAGAGCAAATTCTTGGAAAGGTTTTTCCCGATTTCAAAGTTCATCAAGAAACAGGCTGAAATTGCAAACTTTGAGCAGGGGGATGCTGAATCCCTGTATGATGCTTGGGAAAGATTCAAATTGTTGTTAAAAAAATTGCAAACTTTGAGCAGGGGGATGCTGAATCCCTGTGATAGAGACACTCAATCCTAGAGAGAAAATAAATTGTGAGAAGGAGGTGTCATGTGAGGCGTTGAATGAAAAAAATGAAGAAGTTGCAAATGAGTTGAGTGAAACAAACGAGGGAGTTGTGAAGTCTAACTCAAAAGAAAAAAATTTATTGTTCAATGAAAAATTGCAGGTGGAAGAGAAGCCCAAGGCACTACCCTCATTCATGAAACCCCCATACCCTCATTTGAGTAAGAAGAATCAGAAAGACGAGCAATTTGCAAGGTTCATGGATATTTTCAAACGCCTACAAATCAACATACCTTTTGCCGAAGCTCTTGAGCAAATGCCTGCCTATGCCAAGTTCATGAAGGAGCTATTGACCAAGAAGAGGAAGTTCAAGGAAGATGAAACGGTAGCTTTAACAGAAGAGTGCAGTGCCATTATTGAAAGAAAGCTTCCTCCTAAGTTGAAAGATCCTGGGAGTTTCACCATACCTTGCACAATTGGTAACTTAACTATTGGCAAAGCTCTTTGTGATTTGGGAGCTAGCATTAATTTGATGCCCTTGTCTATGTTGAAGAAACTTGGAGGGGGTGAGGTGAAACCAACTAGGATGTCTTTGCAACTTGCTGATAGATCTATAAAGCATCCTTATGGAGTCTTAGAAGATGTCCTGGTAAGAGTTGATAAATTTTTATTTCCTGTTGATTTTGTGATTCTTGACATGGAGGAAGATGCGGAGGTACCACTTCTCCTTGGTAGACCATTTTTAGCCACTGGGCGAGCTTTGATAGATGTGCAACAAGGTAAGCTAATTTTAAGGTTCCAAGATGAGAAGGTGACTTTTAATGTTTTTGAAGCTATGCGCCACCCGGATGATAAAGGGCAATGTTTTAGGGTAGATGTGATTGAAAACTCGGTGCAAGAAACCTTTAGACATGATTTACCCTCTCCTCCATTAGAGAAGGTAATTGTGAACTCTATTGAGGAATTAGATGAGAACTTGGGTGGTGAAATAGAAGACTGCATTTTACAATTTGAAGCTTCCCAAGTAGAGAGAGTTTTCAAGAAAAAAGAAGAGTTGAGTAGGAGGGATGTTGTGTTAAAAAGACACTTGAGAGCAAGTGTACTCTCTTGCAGAAGTAGTATAAAAAGTATCTTCTCCACAGGGATTAATTAATAAGTACCAAACTACTTAAAATTAATTATTATTTAGACTAACGAATATTGGTGATTGTAGAAACTAAATTGCGAAGAAATAAATAACAAGAATTTAAATGGAAAAGTTCGATCAATGGAGAGAAGCCTAGGGTCTCGGTTTCACTTGCTAGCTTCGATTCCTCTATGTCTAACTCTACCTGAATTCCCTTATTTTATTCAATTACCAATCCCTTTACTAAACCTATTAATCCGTTTGGTCATTCGTGATTAATATTCTTTTCCCTAAATTAATCCTAGTTTGGTCATGCTAGAATTTAAATTTAAGAAAAGCATGAAGTACAAAAAGGTTGAATGATTGGAAGACTAAATTAAAGTTTGGTCATTCATTAATTATAGTCTCAATTATCCTATAGGTCCACCAACTAGTTGTAGTACGGTCGCTAATCAACTAATTGATTATAAACATGCAATGAGTTGTTAATCCTAATTATGTAATAAAGCAATAGGATAATATTAATTGAAATAAAAATTGGGAATTCAAAATATAAATTAAAACATAAAAGGTCTCTAATCAAGCAAGATCCACCTAAGACCCTAGAAAAGGAATTTAGCTATCCATAGTGTTCAAGAACATTGGATTAAAATAAAAAGTCATGAATTACAGAATATAAAAAAAACCCGGAGATTGAGTAAATTCTGGTCCTGTATTCAGTCTCTATATTCTGCTCCAAAGCTCTGTCACGGTGTCAAAAACGGGTACCGAAAACTCTCTTCTCTCCTTGCCGGCGCTATTGTAGGTGTGAGTCTCTTCTTTTTGATCGAAGTGTGCGGCTCCTCATTTTATTGAGCAATTGACGACTTTATATATATGCAACCCCCGGGTAGGGTTCCATCATATCCCTTTTAAAAGTCACGTGTGTGTGCCTTTTTTTTTCCAAGTTTGTTGATCTAATTTGATATTGGCTTGGATTTCTATTAACTTGCCGTTGGGAATTGCTATGCTTCCAGCCACTTGCACAAAATACTTGGGCTTTTCTTCTTTTTCAATTATTCAAAGCCCAATTTGTTCCATTCTTTTAATCCAAGCTCATACCATGTGTTCCCTTCTTTCAATATATATATATATATATATATATTATTTTGGCTTATTTATTTAATTGGTAATAATTTCTCCTCATTATCTTTCCTTGCTTCCTGCAAAATAAATAGCAAAATAAGCCGCTTATCTATTTAAGTAGTAATAATTGCTCTAAAAGTGACTCAAAAATATATCTAAAAATGCACTATATTAGAGTTTATCAACTCCCCCACACTTAACTTTTGCTTGTCCTCAAGCAAATTTTCTGGCTCAATAAAATTTTCAAATAAATAATAGAGATAGCCAAACAAGGTACCCAAAATTAAAAGCACAATGACAGATAATAGAAAATATAGTACATATGAGGTGTCAAAATGTTGCCCAATTAGAGGCTCAAGTCCCTGAAGAATATGTTTCTGTGAACAAGGGCACTCGCTCACAATCTCTCTAAGTGTTTAGGGACTAGGGAAAATACACTCAAGTTTCAACAAAATGTACATTACCATAAGCTTGTAATTTGACCAAATCTCCACTAAATAGTTCACATGCATGCAAAAGATGGGGTTTCATGGGTTGTAATGGGGCCATGGGTGAATTCATGCAGGGTAGGAAACAAGAAGAAAGGGATAATCAAAGGGCTAAAAACAAGAAACAAATAGTAACCTTTGAAACCAAATAAGGAGCTCCTATCTATTTTACAATTTTTGTCCAAACTCCAAATTAATTTCACTTTCATTCTTCACTCTTCTTTTTCTATTGAGTCAACTCTTTTTTATTTGCTTTTTTTCCTTAAGTAGACTCTTTTGTTTTGTTTTTTTATTTATTTGCCCTTTGGCTCTTTCATTCTTTTGATTTGCCCTTTGGCTCTTTCATTCTTTTGATGTTCCTTTTCCTCCCTCTTGAGTAGAAAAATTCGATTTTTTTTTTCATAGGAGGAAAAGGTAAGTACATGAAAACTTCTATTTTGTTTCCTTTGTATCAGAGTATAGGACGAAATTTCAGTCCTGACAATATAGACAACTAAAATATAGGACGAAATTGTAATTTTCAATAGTTGATCCACCTTCAATTTCAAATGGTTACCACAAACAAAAAAGAAAAAATTATATCTGGGTACCAAAGAAAAAAAAATATAACAAATAGGCTCAAAGGGGGCAACTAAGGGATAAATTCATCAAGCAACTCTGAGGCCAGAAAAATACCTAAATCCCCGAATCTTTTAACATGATGCAAATCAATTTTCGCCTTGAAACGGTCAAAAGACAAATTCTAGAATGTAGCAAATTGGGAAACACACTCATAGAAAGAAAAAGGGGTAAAAATTTATGATTTAGTATCAATCCCCTTATGAAGGCTCAGATCTCACATTTAGAAGCTAGTTCACAAAAAGTACTCAAGAGGGACAAATGCTAATTATCAGCTTCCTAAGGACATCCTCAGAGTTACAATTAAGCACACGTCTGTCAAGTAAATTAATTATGGGATCCCCTAAAGGCAAAATCTCTATTTTTTTCAATTTAAGCATAGTTTATGCAAAACAAGCCAGAAAAAATGCTATCAACATATACGGTGGGTATGAGTATTATTAGAGATCAAGTGACAAAATAAACTCTCCTCCCCCACACTAGCATGAAGCATGGTCCTCAATGCAAAATAATCAAATATAAACCAAAAGAAATAAAAGAGAGAGAGAGAGAGAGAGAGAGAGAGAGAGAGAGAGTAAGAGTGACTTCCCTGAGAGAGCTTGCAAACAGAGCTAATTCCTAAAAAAAAACAAAACAAAATAAAAATAAGAGGAAATAAAACACAGGTTGCCTCCTGCGAAGCGCTTGTTTAACGTCCCGAGCCTGACGGTAGTAGGGTCAGTCCTTGAGGGCAGTGACATAGCTTACTTGGAGTAACCCTTCCTCAAAATGCTTCACACGCTGACCATTAACTTTAAAAGTGGTGCCATCTTCATGAGATACCTCAAGAACTCCATAAGGAAAAACTTGAGTCACAGTGTAGGGTCCATACCACCTTGAGCGCAGCTTTCCTGGAAAAAGACGCAAACGTGAGTTATAAATTAAAACTTTCTCACCAACATGGAATTCACGCTGCTGGATGTGCTTATCATGCCACTTTTTAGTCCGCTCCTTATATAACTTGGCATTCTCATAAGCTCCCAGACGGAGCTCATCCAATTCATCGAGCTGCAGCAACCTGTTTTCACCTGTAAGCTGGGCATCAAAGTTTAGAAATTTTAAAGCCCAAAGTGCTTTGTGCTCTAATTCAACAGGCAAATGACACGCATTTCCAAAAACAAGACGGTAAGGAGACATCCCAATGGGAGTTTTAAAAGCAGTTCTATAGGCCCATAGTGCATCATCAAGTTTCAAAGACCAGTCTTTTCTCGATGCACTAACTGTCTTTTCTAAAATCCTTTTCAGCTCTCTGTTTGAAATTTCAACTTGCCCACTAGTTTGTGGGTGGTAAGGAGTTGTTACCTTATGAGTGACACCATATTTGCTCAAAAGATTTTCAAATTGTTTATTACAAAAATGAGTGCCACCATCACTAATAATGGTTCGGGGAGTGCCAAACCGGCAAAAAATATTTTTCTTTAAAAATTTCACCACCACCCGAGCATCATTAGTGGGTAAGGCTACAGCTTCTACCCACTTAGACACATAATCTACAGCAATAAGAATATATTGATTTGAAAAAGATTTAGGGAAGGGCCCCATAAAGTCAATACCCCATACATCAAATATCTCACAAACCAAAATATTATTTAATGGCATCTCTTGACGCCTAGAAATATTGCCACTCCTTTGACAACTATCACAAGCTTTCACAAAATCATGAGCATCTTTAAATATTGTAGGCCAATAAAAACCACATTGTAAAACTTTATATGCAGTTCTATTTGGGCCAAAGTGGCCACCTACCTCTTTAGAATGACAATGCTCAAGGATAGAAGTTACCTCATCCATAGGCACACAACGCCTAATTACCTTATCTCCACAAACTTTAAATAGGTACGGGTCATCCCACAAGTAGTGTCTAGCATCATAAATTAATTTCTTCTTTTGCTGAAAGGAAAAATCAGGGGGAACAACCTTACCCACCAAGTAGTTGACGATGTCTGCGAACCAAGGAATAGTAGAAATAGCTAGAAGTCTCTCATCAGGGAAAACCTCTTTGATCTCCCCATCATTTGAGGCCTGCATCACACTATGGTCGAGCCTTGAGAGGTGATCAGCTACGAAGTTCTCTGAGCCTTTCTTGTCTCTGATCTCCAAGTCAAACTCT
This sequence comes from Astragalus glycyphyllos, assembly GCA_963573325.1. NCBI lineage: Eukaryota > Viridiplantae > Streptophyta > Magnoliopsida > Fabales > Fabaceae > Astragalus > Astragalus glycyphyllos. Next base: position 57,365,318 of record OY754308.1, on the reverse strand, counting down.
TGTAGCAACAAAATCCACCTGATTAACCTGGGTTTTGCATCCTGTTTTCCAAGCAAATATCTAATAGCAGCATGATCAGTATAAACAATAACTTTAGAAAGAACAAGGTAATGGCGAAACTTGTCAAATGCAAATACTACGGCTAGCAACTCTTTCTCTGTGGTAGTATAATTTCTTTGAGCATCATCAAGAGTGCGACTAGCATAGTAAATGGTATAGAATACCTTATTCTTTCTTTGCCCCAAAACAGCCCCCACAGCAGTATCACTAGCATCACACATAATTTCAAAGGGAAGCGACCAATCGGGGGCAACAACAACAGGGGCACTAATTAATTTTTCCTTTAAACAATTAAAAGCATTCAAACAAGCATCAGAAAAATCAAAAGTGGCCTCCTTAACCAAGAGGTCAGTCATAGGCTTTGCAATTTTTGAGAAGTCTTTAATAAACCGCCTATAGAAGCCAGCATGGCCTAGAAAACTACGAACCCCCTTAACAGAATTGGGTGGGGGCAACTTTGCAATTACCTCAACCTTTGCGGGATCAACTTCAATGCCTTTAGTAGACACCTTGTGTCCCAAAATAATGCAATCTTGCACCATAAACTGACATTTCTCCCAATTGAGCACTAAATTAGTATCCCTGCATCTTTGCAACACTGAATTCAAGTTATGTAAACAATCCTCATAAGAGGGTCCAAAAACAGTAAAATCATCCATGAATATTTCAATGCATTTTTGAACCAAATCAGAGAAAATAGCCATCATGCATCTTTGGAAAGTGGCAGGGGCATTACATAAACCGAATGGCATCCTTTTATATGCAAATGTTCCATATGGGCAAGTAAAAGTAGTTTTTTCTTGATCTTCGGAAGCCACTGGTATTTGCAAATTGCCGGAATATCCATCCAAACAACAATAATAATCATGACCTGCCACTCTCTCAAGCATTTGATCAATAAAGGGGAGGGGGAAGTGATCTTTCCGGGTGGCATCATTTAATTTTCTATAATCAATACACATACGCCATCCGGTAGTTTTCCTAACTGCAATTAATTCATTTTTATCATTTTCCATTACAGTAGTACCTCCCTTTTTAGGAACACATTGAACAGGACTTACCCACTTACTATCAGAGATAGGATAGATGATACCTGCATCAAGAAGCTTAATCACTTCCTTTTTAACTACCTCTTTCATGTTAGGATTGAGGCGGCGTTGAGGTAGTGCCCGAGGTTGATAATCATCCTCCATATAAATCTTGTGAGTGCAAATTGAGGGGGTAATGCCTTTTATATCATGAATCGACCATCCAAAGGCCTCTTGGTTGGCCCTTAACACCCTCAAAAGCTTATCCTCCATGGTGTCTGTCAAATCTGCAGAAATAATCACAGGCAAAGAGGAAGGGGGTTGCAAGAAAGCATATTTTACATTTGAAGGAAGAGGCTTTAATTCAAGCTCAGGAGCCTCTTCAATTGAAGGTTTCGGATTTGGAGTATCACCCCATTCCAATTCCTCAAATCTATGATTACTCCAATTTTTCTGAGGGTGGTGAGCCTGCAAAAACATTAAAACCTCTTCTTCCTCACCACCCTGTAATATGCCAAGTCCCTGCACAGTAAGTACTTTTTCTAGAGGGTCTTGAATTCTAAAATCATCAAAACTTTCAGAGGTAACCACATCATTAATATCCTTAGCTTGAATAAAATTACAAGAAGCAAATGATGAGGGATCTTTTAATGAGTTCAAAACTTGAAATACAACTTCCTCATCTCCAAGTCTCAAAGTCAATTTTCCCTGTTGTACATCAATTAAACTTTTACCTGTAGCTAAGAAAGGGCGCCCCAAAATAATTGGGACTTCCTCATCTTCTTCCATATCCAAAACAACAAAATCAGCAGGGAAAATAAACTTATCAACTTTAACTAAAACATCTTCCACCACTCCACGGGGGTGGGCAATGGATCTATCAGCTAGGTGCAAAGTGATGTTAGTAGGATGGGGTTCCTGCAAACCAAGCTTTCTAAAAACAGAAAAAGGCATCAAATTTATACTTGCTCCTAAATCACATAAAGCCTTTTCAAAATGAGAGTTACCAATTGTACAAGGGATAGTAAAACTACCTGGATCTTTAAGCTTAGGTGGTAACTTTTTTAGAACTATAGCAGAACATTCCTCATTAAGCCTAACTGTCTCAAAGCCTTCTAACTTCCTCTTATTGGAAATAATTTCTTTTAAAAATTTGGCATATTTAGGCATTTGAGCAATAGCTTCAGCAAAAGGAATGTTGATATGCAATTTTCTAAATATTTCAAGAAATTTAGCAAATTGCTTATCATGCTGCTCACTTTTAAGTCTTTGAGGATAAGGAACATTTACCTTTGCTTGTTCATATTCTTCCCTTTCCTTTTTGCTTTTCTCAGAAGTGCTCCCCTTAGTAGGAGCTTGTATTTCTTTCTCGGGCGCCAGCCCATCTTGATTGTTTTCTCGAACCAGCCCCTTGCCACTCCTAAGAGTGACAGCCTTGCAATGCTCATTTCTTGGATTAGGCTCAGTTTGGGTAGGTAGTGAACCTTGAGGCCTTTGAGACAACACAGTAACGAGATTTGAGATTTGACCCTTCAAGCTTCCAAATTCATTGTTCATGGCTCCAATTTGGCCCTCCAAGCTTCCAAATTTCTTCTCCAATGTTTCAAATTTTCCATTTCTCTGCTCCATAAACCTTGCCAACCCATCATTGGTATCCAACTTCTTCTCCTCTTGCCTTTGCACATGTGGAGGCTTATAGGAGTTTGAGTTTTGCCCCTTTTGTTGTCCTCCCCATGAGAAATTCGGGTGATTTCTCCAACCTGGATTGTAAGTGTTTGAATAAGGATCATTTTGGCCCCGGTTAGAATTCTGAACATAATTAGCATCCTCAGTTGAAGCAGATGGTCGACCTTGTGCTTTTATTAAATCTTCAATAGATTGTAACCTGTCATTAGTTCTGTCCATGTAATTGGCTAAAACACCCATGCATGGATGTCCAACCTTTTCCATGTATCTAACTAAAGAATCTTGCATGCCAGGCCTTAAGTCACTTTTCTTCTGACCAAGATAGCTGACTTCTTCAGTTAGGCCTCCCCAGGGATTATTTGTGATATCACTTGTGGAGGTAACTATGGGAGTAGATTGAGCTTGTACCTTCATCAAAGATTGCATCTGTTTAGAGAGAGCATCCAGCTTTATGTTAATACTAGTGTCATCGTCAACCTTGTACATTCCAACTGATTTCTTAATGTGTCTGTCACTAGTTTCCCATTGGGCATTATCGGCTGCTATCTCTGCAATTAAATCATACACTGTCGCAGGTTCTCCATTCATCAGAGAGCCCCCGCAAGCCATATTAATAATTCCCCTATTTTGAGAAGATAATCCGTTACAAAAATATTCAAGCAATTGCCACTTCTCAAATCCATGATGCGGACAACTTCGGAGTAAGTCTTGAAATCTTTCCCAAGCTTCATGTAAAGATTCTTGCTCAAGTTGAGCAAAGTTGATTATTGCACCTCGAATCTTAGTAGTCTTACCTGGAGGAAAATATTTGGTCAAGAATTTCTGCTTCAGTTGGTCCCAAGTGGTAATGGACTCAGCAGGTTGAGAGTCTAGCCAAGCAGATGCCTTGTCAGCCAATGACCATGGAAACAATCTCACTCTAATTGCATCAGGAGGGACACCATTACAAATTACTGAGTCTGCCACCCTCAAGAAGTTTCTAAGATGGGTGTGAGGGTCTTCTGTTGGTGCACCTCTGAACATAGTAGAATTCTGAACCATTTGAATTAAGCTTGGTTTGAGCTCAAAATTAGTAGCTTGCATAGGTGGATTGACTATGCTCGTAGTGATATTTGCTGTTGGAGTGAAGTAATCCCGAAGAGTTCTTCTCGGATTGGCAGCCATCACTCTTGTCTCTTTTCTTATCCTTCGAGCAGTTCTTTCAATTTCTGGATCAAAAATCAAAATAGGCTCTTGGGAGCGGGTGAGCATGCACGAGTAGTAATAATAAAAATAAAACTAACAAATAAAATTAAACTAAATGTAATTATTTTTTTTGTTTTTATTAAATTAAAATAAAACAAAGTAGAACAAGAAATAAATAAATAAAAAAAGGTCTAAAGCAATAAAAAATCTTTTTCGTTTAATATTATTAAATTAATCCCCGGCAACGGCGCCAAAAACTTGTTGTGTTAAAAAGACACTTGAGAGCAAGTGTACTCTCTTGCAGAAGTAGTATAAAAAGTATCGTCTCCACAGGGATTAATTAATAAGTACCAAACTACTTAAAATTAATTATTATTTAGACTAACGAATATTGGTGATTGTAGAAACTAAATTGCGAAGAAATAAATAACAAGAATTTAAATGGAAAAGTTCGATCAATGGAGAGAAGCCTAGGGTCTCGGTTTCACTTGCTAGCTTCGATTCCTCTATGTCTAACTCTACCTGAATTCCCTTATTTTATTCAATTACCAATCCCTTTACTAAACCTATTAATCCGTTTGGTCATTCGTGATTAATATTCTTTTCCCTAAATTAATCCTAGTTTGGTCATGCTAGAATTTAAATTTAAGAAAAGCATGAAGTACAAAAAGGTTGAATGATTGGAAGACTAAATTAAAGTTTGGTCATTCATTAATTATAGTCTCAATTATCCTATAGGTCCACCAACTAGTTGTAGTACGGTCGCTAATCAACTAATTGATTATAAACATGCAATGAGTTGTTAATCCTAATTATGTAATAAAGCAATAGGATAATATTAATTGAAATAAAAATTGGGAATTCAAAATATAAATTAAAACATAAAAGGTCTCTAATCAAGCAAGATCCACCTAAGACCCTAGAAAAGGAATTTAGCTATCCATAGTGTTCAAGAACATTGGATTAAAATAAAAAGTCATGAATTACAGAATATAAAAATAACCCGGAGATTGAGTAAATTCTGGTCCTGTATTCAGTCTTTGTATTCTGCTCCAAAGCTCTGTCACGGTGTCAAAAACGGGTACCGAAAACTCTCTTCTCTCCTTGCCGGCGCTACTGTAGGTGTGAGTCTCTTCTCTTTGATCGAAGTGTGCGGCTCCTCGTTTTATTGAGCAATTGACGACTTTATATATATGCAACCCCCGGGTAGGGTTCCATCATATCCCTTTTAAAAGTCACGTGTGTGTGCCTTTTTTTTTCCAAGTTTGTTGATCTAATTTGATATTGGCTGGGATTTCTATTAACTTGCCGTTGGGAATTGCTATGCTTCCAGCCACTTGCACAAAATACTTGGGCTTTTCTTCTTTTTCAATTATTCAAAGCCCAATTTGTTCCATTCTTTTAATCCAAGCTCATACCATGTGTTCCCTTCTTTCAATATATATATATATATATATATATATATATATATATATATTATTTTGGCTTATTTATTTAATTGGTAATAATTTCTCCTCAATTATCTTTCCTTGCTTCCTGCAAAATAAATAGCAAAATAAGCCGCTTATCTATTTAAGTGGTAATAATTGCTCTAAAAGTGACTCAAAAATATATCTAAAAATGCACTATATTAGAGTTTATCAAGGGAGAGTCCAGAAAAAAGAACTCCGGAATTGAAACAACTCCCTTCTCATTTGAAGTATGTCTTTCTTGAGAATGATGATCTACATCCAGCTATTATTAGTAATTCCTTGACCAAGTTGGAAGAGGAAAAATTGATGAGGGTACTAAGAAGTAACAAAACTGCATTAGGTTGGACTATCTCCGACCTTAAGGGGATTAGTCCGGCATTTTGCATGCATAAGATGAAACTCGAGGAAGAATTCAAGCCAGTGATTCAACCACAGCGAAGATTAAATCCTACAATGAAAGAGGTGGTGAGGAAGGAAGTCCTAAAGCTCTTAGATGCCGGGATGATTTATCCCATTTCGGATAGCTCGTGGGTGAGTCCAGTTCATGTGGTTCCGAAGAAGGGTGGTATGACAGTTGTCAGAAATGAAAGGAATGAGCTAATTCCTACTCGGACAGTCACAGGCTGGAGGATGTGTATTGACTACCGAAGACTAAACCAAGCCACCCGGAAGGACCACTTTCCATTACCATTCATGGACCAGATGCTGGAGAGGTTGGCTGGACAAGCTTTTTATTGCTTCCTAGATGGATACTCTGGATACAACCAAATAGCAGTAGATCCCGAAGATCAGGAGAAGACAGCTTTTACATGTCCATTTGGTGTGTTTGCATACCGAAGAATGCCCTTCGGTTTATGCAATGCTCCGGCAACTTTTCAAAGGTGCATGCTCTCTATATTCTCTGATATGATGGAAAATTCTATTGAGGTATTTATGGATGACTTTTCTGTTTTCGGATCTTGCTATGATTCTTGTTTGTCTAATCTCGATGCAGTTTTGAAGAGATGCACTGAAACCAATTTAGTTTTGAATTGGGAAAAGTGCCATTCAAGAAGGTATTGTCCTTGGACATAAAGTCTCTGCAAAAGGCATTGAGGTTGATCAAGCAAAAATTGAAGTAATAGAAAAGTTACCCCCTCCTCTAAATGTAAAAGGAGTGAGGAGTTTTTTAGGACACGCCGGATTTTATCGACGTTTCATAAAAGACTTCTCTAAGATCGCAAAACCTTTATGCAATCTCCTTGTTAAAGAAACTGAATTTGTTTTTGATAATGATTGTCTGTGTGCTTTTAATATATTGAAGGAAAAACTTATCTCTGCTCCAGTCATTGTAGCCCCTAATTGGGATGTTCCCTTTGAGCTTATGTGTGATGCTATTGACTATGCCATGGGTGCTGTGTTGGGGCAGAGGTCGGAGAAATTTTTTCATGCCATATATTATGCTAGCAAGGTTTTAAATGAGAATCAAGTGAATTATGCAACAACTGAAAAAGAATTGCTAGCTATAGTATTTGCGTTGGAAAAATTTCGTTCCTATTTGGTTGGATCTAAGGTAGTCGTTTTCACTGACCATGCTGCAATAAAATATCTGCTAACCAAGGGCGAGTCTAAGCCTCGACTCCTTAGATGGATTTTGCTTTTGCAGGAATTTGACTTGGAGATCAAGGACAAAAAGGGGAGCGAGAACGTGGTGGCGGATCATTTGTCTAGACTTGATAACAAAGAAGTGACTGCTCGGGAGAATGAAATCCTTGAAGAGTTCCCCGATGAGAAGTTGTTTGCAATTGAAGAGAGACCATGGTTTGCCGACATAGCAAATTATAAGGCAGCCGGAATAGTCCCGGAAGACTTCACATGGCAACAAAAGAAGAAGTTCCTCCGAGATGCCCAACATTACCTTTGGGATGATCCATTTCTCTACAAAGTTGGGACGGATGGACTCCTTAGAAGATGTGTCTCTGGTGTTGAAAGCCAAAATATTCTATGGCATTGTCACGATTCTCCATGTGGAGGTCACTATAATGGGGAGCGCACAGCTGCTAAGGTACTCCAATCTGGTTTTTATTGGCCCTCCATCTTCAAGGACGAGCAAAATTATGTAAAAAGTTGTGACAAATGCCAGAGGACTGGCAATATTTCACGTAAGGGGGAGATGCCATTGAACCCCATTCTTGAAGTGGAAGTGTTTGATTGTTGGGGCATTGATTTCATGGGACCATTTCCACCATCTCACTCTTTTCAGTATATTTTTGTGGCAGTTGACTATGTTTCCAAATGGGTAGAAGCCATTGCCACTGCAAAAAATGATTCTCAAACAGTGGTAAAATTTGTGAAGAAAAACATTTTCTCGAGATTTGGTGTGCCAAGAGTCTTGATTAGTGACGGGGGTAGCCATTTTTGCAACACTCAACTCAACAATGTACTCTCCAAGTATAGTGTAAAGCATAAAGTGGCAACTCCGTATCATCCTCAATGCAATGGTCAAGTAGAGGTGTCAAACAGAGAGATCAAGAGAATCTTAGAGAAGACGGTAGGGAACTCAAGAAAGGACTGGGCACTGAAAGTGGATGATGCGCTTTGGGCATATAGAACGGCCTATAAGACACCCTTAGGCTTGTCACCATACCAATTGGTTTATGGCAAATCTTGCCATTTGCCGGTTGAACTTGAGCACAAAGCGTATTGGGCACTTAAGTTCTTAAATTTTGATCCCTAAGTGAGTGGGGAAAAAAGGATCATACAACTCCATGGGTTGGATGAGATGCGCCTGCATGCATATGAGAACAATAGGATCTACAAGCAAAGAATGAAGGCATATCATGATAAGAATATTTCGAGAAAAGAATTTCATCCTGGACAACAAGTTTTGTTATTTAACTCTAGACTCAAGTTGTTTCCAGGGAAATTGAAATCCAAGTGGTCAGGACCCTTTATTGTCAAAGAAGTGACACCGTATGGAGCAATTGAAGTGGAGGATCCTGAATCAAAAAGAGCTTTCAAAGTTAATGGACAAAGATTGAAGTCATATCTTGGTGGAGTGGTGGAAAGAGCAAAGATGGCTCTTGTTTTAAGTGATCCTTAAAACTCTCATCAACCGTCAAGCTAGTGACGTTAAAGAAGCGCTTATTGGGAGGCAACCCAATTTTCTCGATCCCTATCTTTTAATTTATCTGCATTATTTTTCTTTGATTAGTACTTTAGGGTGCATCTAGGACACAATCACACATGTTTTTGGGAAGTTAGATCAGTTTCTGTGCGGTAACACAACGCGTGACCAGCGCTTGCGCGCATCGAACGCGCAACCCTCACTGTCTCTCCGCGCCTGTCTTGCGCGTCTCTCGCGCTTGCGCGCAGGATGCACGTTTCTCACTGTTTCTCCGCGCCTGTCTTGCGCGTAGCTGGCGCTTGCGCGCGTCCTGAGTGCTCTTCACTGACTCTCCGCGCGTGTCTTGCGCGCAGCTCACGCGCGCGCGCCCCTGGAAATAACTCACGCCCTGTCTTGCGCATCTCCTCAGTTTATTTCGGGTTCTCCACGAATTCTCACCTCAAGTCATACGAGTTCCTCTACCCCAAAGCTCCTAAGTTAGAATTTTGTTGTGGGGATTCTAAATTGCATCTTCTTGCTTCTTAGAGCATCATTCATCAAGTAAGTGTTCACCTTTCTAAGTAAAAAATTTTCAAAATTAATTTCATAACACTCAACTTGATAATTCCGAAAATTGATGATGATGTGAATGGAGAGATTTGTATGTAGCTGTGTTGTTATTAATTTATGTGCTAGAAGGTGAAAAGAAACAAAATTTGGGGTATGTGAGGGTTGTTGTATGTTGTTGTTCATATGTGGAGTAGTTGTGCACACCACGTGTTTGTAAAAATGCCTAAATCAAAATTTAATGAACAACAAGCTTATACTAAAAATTGTTTGGTAATTTGTTCAAAGGATCAATGCTTATATCAATGAATTGATGTTGAAATTATCTTGAGCAAGTTTATTTCCCTTATTCTTTCATGTGCACTAACTCTCACCTCACTTGTGCAAAATTCGAATATGTTGTGAACAGGAAATGGCTGACCGAGCGCTAAAGAGAAAGAAGTCTACTCGTGCTTCAACATCCCAGGCCTACAACTGAGGGCTCACTTGAGTTTCCTCATTATACAAGCTATGTTCGGGGTTGTGTTATTCCTTTCGATGCTAACACTATCAATGAACTCTTTGGGATAACCCCGGTGCCAATCTCAAACTGTGGGTTCAATGCTCGGTTTAAAAGGAATGCAAGGGTAAATGCAGACTGTGCTGCTGAGATCCATGCAGCTTTATGCAGACCTGATGCTGATTGGCAGAGGAATGATAGCGATGGCCCACAGAAAATCCTAACTAAGTCTCTCACTCAAGCTGCTAGAGGATGGGCAGCGTTTATCCTTCACACAATTTCGCCATGCTCAAACCAATTTGAGTTGAATGTCAAGAGAGCGACCCTAGCCGCATCCATTGTACTAGGAGAACCTATCAATTTGGGGAGTATTCTTGCAAATGAGATCAGTGAGTTTGCTAAAGCTGATATGACAAAAAAACCATCGTGGAGACATGCTAACCTCATTGCCTTGTTATGTGAGAAAGCTGGGATTATTTCCAAGGCAGACGAGGATGTTATTACACCGGGGTCTGCAATCACTGGGGGTTAGATTCGCAGTACCTCCTATTCTATTCAAGAACAACAGCCTCAAGAAGAGCAGGCCGGCACTGAATAACCTACCTTTACCTTTGATGATTTTCAGCATCAACCAACCATGGCAGATTTCCAGAGACTTGAAGCAAGAATGGATGTCCTAGCATCGGAGCAGCAAAGGATGGAAGAAGACCAGAGGACTGGGATGCAAGCTATATACAGAGCTATCTGTGCATCCCAGAGTGGAGTGCAGTTGGACCCCAATGCTGATATCTTTCAGGCACATTCTCAGTTCTCCGGTCGTGATGGACATGGGCAGTAGCTTCTTTCCCTTGTCTCATCTTTATCTTTGATTATTATTTTGTGAATTATCTTTACACTTACACTTGTGCTGTCTTGGAACAAACTTTGCTCATGACAAGCGATGTAAAAGCTGCATTCCTAAAAATGTTTTGATCATGTTTCTAGTTGATGGAGGAGTGTAGTTCTCATGGATGATTGTATTAGATTGTGATTTTCAATGACCCTATGATGCTATGCTCTTAAATTTTATGAACCAGTTTAAATGAGACTGATCATGCTTCTTGTTATTCAAAATCTCTTGGAAGACAACCCTTAGAGGAAGGTCATGTGACATTTGATTACTTGATTCATTGTGCTTAATGTCCTATAACCTGTGAGTTTTGAGCCAAACAGTTAATATTATTCTTGTGTGCTTCCATTGCTTGTGACACTCTTCAGAATTTGACTTAGTTCTTGACTACTTTTGCGTTACTTATACTCACACACACATGATTGAGGACTTTCTGTTTTTTGGCAGCTAGAGCTTTAAAAGGCCTACCCTTTATTATTGACCTTTGCATAGCCCCTTTGAGCCTTAGACCTTTTTTTGTTGAAATATTACCCTCATTACAAGCCATTATCTGAAAAACCAAGTGTCCCACTTGTTTGGAATTGAGGGGTCTATAGTCACTTTTGAACTCGAAGCGTAAAATTAAGTTTGGGGTTGCAAATTAAGTTTGGGGTTGCTTGAGGACAAGCAATTGTTCAAGTTTGGGGTGGTATACCAATAGTAGTATATGATGTTCCTTCTTATATTCCTTATATTTTACTCTTTCAAAAAAAAAAGTAGTAGTATATGACGTTCCTTCTCATATTCTGTATATTACTCCTTCAAAAAAAAAAGAAAAAAAATATATGAGAAAATCAAAATCAAATCAAACCATGTGGAAGAAATAACAATATCAATTTTCTTTTATTAGAAATTCTTGGGTGAAGTTGGTAAGCGTAGGGAAGTTCACAAGTGAAAATGGCATCTCTCAATTCCAATCAAGAAAGCCTAGATTCCAAAATTTATCCCTCCTTACCCAAGCCCCATTACAACCTTTAATAAGTCCTCATGATGTGTGTGATATTTGTATGTGATTGCTTGTCGTAGAACTATGTCAAGCCTATGGTAGTGTGTTGCTTGTGATGTGATTGAGTGTATTACCCTGCAAACACTTGTGTGAGAGAGAGAGAGAGAGAGAGAGAGAGAAACACTTATAGGTGAGGAAGTGAGGAACTTGAGTGAAATTGAGCACAATTGATGATTGTATGATGTGTTGCTTGAAATTCTAATTTTGGAAGTTTGAATTGCTGATTTTAGGATACAAGAATGTATGTTAAGTCATTCATTGACAACTGCGGAAAGCTAACTGATTTTGAGCTAGGTATGATTGTGGAAATTGGAGTCACATCTAGTAACCATTTTCCAACCCTTGTTTTGCATTGAGTTTGCTTGAGGACAAGCAAATATTTAAGTTTGGGGTTGTGATAAATCCACATCACATGCTTGCTTTTAATGCTAAAAAGGGTGTTTTACATGAAGATTTTAATGAACAACCGTCAAGTTTGAGAAGAGCTTGTGAATTTGTGAAATAGGGTTTTTGTGCAGTTGTTATGCCGGTTTTCTTTATGTTTATGTGCTCAGGAACTTGATCAAATTGGAGAACAGGTTACGCAAGCAAGAAGTAAAGTTTGGAGCGATTTAGAGCATGTTTACATTGGCAGCACCGGGTGGTTTCAGTTTGCAATAAACCTTCACCAGTGGGAGTTACTCTTTTCTGTTGCGCGTAAGTTGCGCGTACGCGCAAAGCACGCGCAAGCATCCAGTAGCTGTGGCGCGTATCTTGCGCGTACGCGCAAAGCATGCGCTAACACCCAGTAGCAGTTGCGCGAAAGTTGCGCGCAAGCGCAAAGCACGAGCAAGAGTCCAGAATTTTACATAGGATTTTGCGTGTATCTTGCGCGTATCTTGCGCGTACGCGCGCCCGAACAGCTCCTAATGCGCGAATTGTATAAATAGCGACTCGGAACTCGGAAAAAGGACTTTTCGACACGCTTAGAAACCCTAGAATTTGGAGGCACTCATTCCATCTCATCTCTATTGAAGATTCAAGGCTTGGGAACAAGATTTGGTCATTCAAATGAGTCCATCTTCTTCATTGAATTGTAATTTCTATTTTCCCTTTTTTTCTACCATGTGTAGCTAAGTCCCTTGTTGTTAGGGATGAATGAATATTGATGAAACCCTATTGTAACTGGTTTAGATTTACTTTTATGTCATAATCTTTCTCACTTTGTGTATTGAATCTCTATTCTTAATGCTTTTTATGGTTTGACCACTCATAGAATGATTTATGGTTCACTTATGGAATGGAAATTTTGTTCCTGAATGCTTGAGATTGAATACCTTCAACTCTTAGTTTAGGAATACTCTTTGAGTAGTTGTATATTGCAAACCCCTTGATTTAATGCTTGTTGTTAATTAGAATCACTTAAGGAATTAGGGCTTTTAGTTATCAACAAAGGATTAGTTGCCTAAGGGATTAGGAATTAGTTAATATTGTGGGTTTGATAGCAAAATTAAAGAGAGAGTATCTTTTATTATAAATCAGTTGCAATATTGTGAAATCAATAGGAGTTCATCCCTAACATCTTTTACAATCTTAACTTTTCAAAGCGTTCTTCAGTTTCTATTATCAGAAATTCAAAAACATTTTATTTTGTTCATTTTATAGTTCGGTTACTCGACTTTACCAATCAATCCCTAGTTTATTTTCGTTCGTAGTTGTTGTTAGCGTTTATTGGTAATTGCATTCAATCCTTGAGGACGATATTCGGTTCTTACTGATTTTATTACTTGCTACGATTCGGTACACTTGCCGAAATATTAACATAAACGCGCTAGGTGAATGAGCAGCGCTTCTCCCACCAAGCGCTGCTCATTCACCTAGCACGTTTAGCAATGGGCAGCGCTTCCCTTTACCAAGCGCTGCCCATTGCTATACTCACTAGGTGAATGAGCAGCGCTTCTCCCACCAACGCTGCCCATTGTTTAATTTTTTTTTTCTTTTTTTTCTGTTTTTTTGTATTTTCCTTTTTACATTTGATAATTTCCTGGTCATATACAGCCAATTAATACCAATCCAATCCATTATATACTAACAACATATGTATATATAAACTAGTTATATATCCAAATGCACCAATATGATCACAAACCAAAACAAACTCGCTAACAAGTTATTATATGTATCCAAAACTTAGCAACTTACAATATTAACAAATTAATATGTATCCAAATCAAACTCTCTAACAATATATATCCAAAACTAACAAGCTACTTACAATATGTATCTAAATTAAAACAAGTTAGCAACTTACATATGCATGAACCAATTCATATGCATGTATTCAAATAAAACTCTAACAATTTACAAAATTACAATCTATCTAAAATCAAAAGAATTGCGAGACATAATGGCACCACTCTCCTCTAAGCTCATCAATCTGTGCAGTAGAGTATGTCTTCCACCGACAATCGGGACAATACTGAAATTATATAATTAAATAAAATTAGAATTGAAATATATGGTTAAATCAAAATAAAAAAGAGTTTTGTAAAGATACCTGTCTGGGGATAACCATTTGGTTGTGGGTAATAATTTCCTTCATAAATCTCATTACGTAATACCCACAATCATTGTTATTTGGTTGTTTCGGACACTACAAAACAAAAGATTAGGTAATTGTTAAATTTAATTTAATACATTTTTTTGACAACAATAATGTAAATAAATATATGATAAGATTGATTACAAACTTACCTCTATTGGCGCCCATTTTGTCTGTAATTGTTCCAATCCCCAATATTCCTTCAAACAACTGAACACAATTGGATATAACTATATTATTAAAAATACATATAGTTAACAACTAAAACAAAGAAATATGCAGAGTGATCGAAATACACACACCTATTAAATATCACAACCAAGTCTGGGTGGGTGTTGAAATGACCATGCACAGAATCAATGTAGTACACTGTATCTGTCTTAGGATTTATTGCAAGCAAAATCCAATGATCCCTACAAAATAAAACTTTGAATAAGTAATTGACTGCATGTTATATAAGAATAGATTAAATCTCTCACCCTACGAGACACGGTGCCAAAAACATGGTATCGACGCCTGTATGTTGAGCATCCAATAAGCATCGAGTGATATAATTTGTAACATCTGTCTTTTTTTGTTTCACAAGGTCGTTATAATTAGACAGATCCTCCCTGACATTACGGAGGTGTGTACTATCGGACACAAGAACACATATCTCTGTCTGCTCCAAAGGGACCAAAATGTTATGATACAAGCACCTACAATTAGAGGTATATATATATATATATATATATATATACAAATTAAATTAACGATATAATAAAGTAAACTTAATGATGTTAAATAATAAATTACATACGTACCTGATATATGCTCTAATACAAACACTGGTTGCCCAATTCATCTGACATAAATCATTAATATCCTGTTTTGGGATTATCAATAGTTGATCGGAATTTCCAAAAATGTTGTCATCCATCTGTAATACAAGCGGGGTTCCATCATCCATCTTGAATTGCGCATGCATTTCGGTATACAAAATATTCCTAGAATCATCAATGGAAGAGGCGGAGGGCTGACACACTATTGAAGGAGGGGCGGGCTGAGTCACTTTTGGAGGGGCGGGCCGAGTCACTTTTGGAGGGGCGGGCCGAGCCACTTTTGGAGGAGGGGCGGGCTGAGTCACTTTTGGAGCAACGGAGGACCGAGTCACTTTTCGAGGAGGGGCGGGCTGAGTCACTGTTGGAGGAGGAGAGGGCCGAGTCACTTTTTGAGGGGAAGGCAAAGAAACTTGTGTTGAAGGGCCGGACCGAGACACTTTCTTGCTAGTAGATATTGCCTTGCTAACACTTTTTCCCCTAGATTTTGCATTTTGGCGTACCTATATATAAATAAAATAATTCGTTAGCTAGCACACAATAAATGACAAAATAAAAGAATTAGTTAGTTACAAATATATTGTCACTTACAACAATAAGGTGTGCTGGCCATGCCACAAATGTACCAACTGCATCTTGCACATTTAGTAAATCTATAGTGGGTATTGGAGTAGGCAATGGTGCATCCCCCACAATTGCACAGTTAACTCTAACTCTAACATGATCTGGAGGTATGGGTAAATTGTGCATCAAAGTTCCCAATTGGTCACATGTGAAGCCTATTGCAACCATTTGGTGTGAGTTTGAGATATACAATTCACACTCACACTCATTGTTGTCCTAAATCAATTATAAACAAAAATTAATAAATACATTGCGTAGAAGAAAGAGAGTTTAATAATTAATTTCTTATTTATCGTCAAAAAAATAATTAATACCTTAGTTGACGGAATGCTGCAGCTATCTCGTGCGCTATCTGTGCCAGGGGATGGTACTGCAGGCGAAACCAACCCATAGTGCAATTTGATTTGACTAAGTTCAGACCTTAGACCTTCATACAATACCCGCAACTCTCTACTTTGTTTACAATCATGATGCTCATCATAAGTTCTCTTCTTTGATCCAAGGTAGTTGGATGGATTAATGCCAAATCCACAACCCCTTGTACGACCTGTGTATTCTTCCTTTTCCAAGGCACGAGTAAGGATTTCCTTTTCAGAGCAATCAATGATCTCTCCCTGTGACACAGACTCTGATATGGTTTCCTGATTCACAAACAAAAGTATAATAAATAAAATTATTATACATTTTATAGATCATAAAAGTTTCAAAACAATATTCGAATTTTGGAAATACTTACAATTCTGTCGGTCACCTCCTTAGTTTTGGGATCCACAACCTCCCCATCCTTTTGTCTGGCTGCTACCCACAAAAAATGTCGCTCAATGCTTTCTTTAGTAGGATCTTTCCCACTCTCCTCCAACTATATTTAAATTTACCAAATGTTAAGAAATTATAAATCAAAAGATTTATTAAACAAAGAGAAATCAAGCTTATAGTGTCTTACCAATCTCTCTTCAAAAACTTGATATCCACTAGCACCGCCTCTATAAGGGTATTCACAACCAGAAGCTCTCTCTCGATTCGCTTGGCAAAGTTTCTATTTAGAGACATAAGTATACATTAATGTATAATATATAATTGTCAACTATATTTTAAGTTATAATTTAATATATTATAGTACTAACCATGAAATCTTCATCTTCGGTGCGTCTCCTAACAAATGTAACCCAATCCTCCTCCGTAATAAATCCACTATATGGCGTTGGAGGCTTCCATCTGAGGTTTCCACTATTATCAAACAACCATTTTTTTTAGACTACCCCTGAAATTCCGATGTAGCTTTCCAACTTCCTTCATACACCAGTCTTTTCGGGACTCATCCACATCAAAATATTTCTGCATACGCATATTCAATGAAAATGATATAAATATATATATGGTTACAAATTTATTACATAAGATTACAAAAGAGATGTAAAATTATATACCTGTATTGTTAACCAAAACTCCTCTTTGTGTTTCCTCAAAACAGCACTTTTCTCACTCCAAGTACTGATTGTAATTGGTGTCATTTGTTTTACCTTACTACCGAGGAAGGTAACCAAATCTGCGCGATTATCCCCAATTGGCTGACCCTTAATATTCCACACCACCTACATTATGTCATTAGTAAATTAGTTAACAAACAATTAAAACTAAGTGTTGAATTAATAAGTTAATTAGTAATTAGTAACTTACTGGTACTTTTCCTTTTCCTTTATTTACTCGATTGATGATATTTTTTTTTACCGTCATTCCCCGAGGAGCCTGCTTTCTGATATACTTTTCAACATCACACTCATGATCACTGTCATGATCACTGTCATGATCACTATGATCCGCCATCTGACCTGCAATAAAACATAATCACGCACTATTCGCATATTTAGGCATATTCGATTTTACTTTGCTAGTTTCATTCACCACACATATACAAGTTTGCATAACTTATATTCTTGTTCAAGTATAAAATATATAATATAAAAAAAGGTGATCTATTTCTAAAAAATAGTAATAGAAGAGTTTGCATAACTTATATTTGATAGGTATCAAGAAAACAAAGCCTACATATCAATGCAATATCTATGAAGAATAGCTCAATCACATAAGTCACTTGTATTATATATACTTTCTATACCTAATAAAGACAAACATACAATCAATTTTTGTGAAATTAATTCATTCATAAGTCACTATTATTCCTAAGTCACTTGTATTATATATACTTTCTATACCTCTAACTAGTTCATTCATTGAAATTGAATAAGAATATTTAATGTATTGATTCTTTCACTAGTTTTCTCTCTATGACTTTTTCTAGTTCACTCATTAATATCATCACAACCTATAGTTTAATGGAGTAAAATCATTAACCTACATCAAATTAACCTAGAGCAACATCAAAGCATTTCATTAACCTAGAGCAACATTAAATTAAAAAGCATTTCATTTGGACATTTCAACAAACGCTACACCTACATCAAATTAAATTAACAAGCATTTCATTTGGACATTTCAACAAACACTACAACTACATTTCCCCTCAAGTTTAGAAACACCATTTCAAAGAACTAATCATCAATCGTCAACTTTTAATCATCTAACCTAAGGTTCCAATGCCATTAAAATAACTAGAACAACATGTAGTAATACTAACCTTTGTGAAAGAGAACGAAAATGAGAGAGAGCCAAGAAAATGAGAGTGTGAGGCGTTGAGCTTGAGGCACGAAAATGAGAGTGTGAGAGTGAGAACGAAAATGAGAGCTTGAGGCGTTGAGCTTGAGAGAGGAGGTGAGGCGCGCGGAGGGAAGGAGGTGAGCTTGAGAGAGGAGGAGGAGGAAGAGAGCTTGAGAGAGGAGGAGAGCTTGAGAGAGTGGGATCGGGTATAGAGAGGACGCGCGTTGAAGAAATTAGAAGAAATTAAAAAAAAAAAAAAGGCAATAGGCAGCGCTTGTAAATGAAGCGCTGGCCATTGGTATGCGTTTCAAGGCAATAGGCAGCGCTTGTACATGAAGCGCTGGCCATTGGTATGTGTTTCAAGGCAATAGGCAGCGCTTGTAAATGAAGCGTTGGCCATTTGTAAGGCAATAGGTAGCGCTTGTAAGTGAAGCGCTGGCCATTGGTAGTGCGCTTCAAGTAATAAGCAGCGTTTGCTGTTGAAGCGCTGCCCATCGTTGCTTTCGTGTTTTACAATAAGCAGCGTTTGCTGCCAAGCGCTGCCCATTGATGGTTCCGTGTGTCCAATAGCCAGCGTTTTACTTATAAGCGCTGCTTATCACTCAGCGTGTTTCCCCAATAGGTAGCGCTTACCCCCAAAGCGCTGCCCATCGTTTTGGCTTTTCCTCTTTACCTAGCGCTTTTTTAATAAACGCTGCTTAAGGTGGCGACTGCTTTTCGCCATTCTGGCATAGTGCATTATCGACCAAACGAAGCACCGCCGTGAGTTTCACCTCCTCCTCGCGTTTTCCTCTCCCTGTTCGCGATAGGAAACACCTTCAACCACACATGTTTTGCGTACTTTTTGGGATTACACCCTTTTGGAGAAGCATGACTACTGTGCGAGAGCTGAAGAAGCCCACAATGACATTTAATCTGATTACGCTAGAAGGAAAAGATAGCAGATATAATTGATATATTGGCCAAGGTGAGTAATCCCTCGTTTGGGGTACCCTGTGACCCCGACTTATGTTGTTATGTGAAATCATTGTAAGAGCAATGATATGATTTTGTGTCGTGATGTGAGTCTAGATAAGCGTTCATTGTAGGAGCAATGAAACAAATTGTTTAACATAAGTATGAGTATATGTGTGGTTCGATGATGTGTAGTTGAAATTACATATAATTATAAGTGATGTATTTGTGACCTTGCTATGTTTAGAAACGTGCTATATTTGCTGATGTTGTTGATGTTGATGTTGATGTTGTTGTTGTTGCCGTTGATGTTGTGATTGTTGCTGCTGTTGGTATTGTTACTGTGGTTGTTGTTGTTGTTGTTGTTGTTACTGTTGTTGTTGCTGCTGTTACCGTTGTTGTTGTTGTTGCTGCTATTGTTACTATTGTTTTTGCTACTGTTGCTGCTACTGTTGTTGTTGTGTTGTTGTTGTTGCTGCTGTTACTGTTGATGTTGCTGTTGTTACTGTTGTTGTTGTTGTTGTTGTTGCTATTGTTGTTGTTGTCATTGTTGTTGCTATCGAGGTTGCGTTTTCGGTGTTGTCGTCGTTGTTGTCTCGGTTCTCGTTGAAGTCGACATCGATGTTGTTGTTGTTTTCGTTGTTGTTAGAAGGGCATTATCGGGCATGGTATCTCGGTCCTGCGTCGTCGTTGTTGTTGTTGTTGTTGTTAGGGCATTATCGGGCAAGGTATCCCGTTCGGGCATGGTAACCCGGTCCTCATATTCCTGTTGTCGTTGGTAGTAGGGCATTATCGGGCAAGGTATCCCGTTCGAGCATGGTATCTCGGTCCTGCAGTCCTTGTTGTTAGTAGGGCATTATCGGGCTAGGTATCCCGTTCGAGCATGGTATCTCGGTCCTGCGTTTTTTTGTTGTTGTTGCTAGTAGGGCATTATCGTATCCCGTTTGAGCTTGGTGTCTCGGTCCTATTGTTGTCATTGTTGTTGTTAGTAAGGCGTTATCGGGCAAGGTATCTCGTTCGGGCATGGTATCCCGGTCCTGCCGTTGTTATTGTTGTTGTTGTCGATGTTGCTGGTAGCCTGTTGAGTCTGACCGTTGAGTTTCGTTTGTTCATGCGTCCGTATGAAATGAAATAATTTGTTGTTGCTGAAGAACTTGATTTGGTGGTTGGTGTACTAATTGTCTTGTTGCTATGTCTGCTGATTGCGCATGTTGTATGACTAGTTCCTTTTTCATGACTGCCTGTTAGTTGTCGGGTGTGTGTGTGTTGGGAACGCTCACTGAGATTTTTATCTCACCCTTTCCATTCAAATTTTTTTACAGTTAACCAGCAAGGAGAATTGAAGAGACATTATTAATATTTTGTATTAAAGCAGTTGATGTGTAATTTATAAACATAATTAGATTGATGTAAAGTTAATTTGTATAGAGGGATAACTGTACTGTTGTATTCATAAGAAAGTAGAAAGTGATCACTCTATTAGTTTAGTACCGTTTGATGTTTTAAAGTCGATAATAATGTTTTTAATTGTTTCCTCAAAGCTACAAATCTAAGGAAATCTAAGGAACAAAGCTAAGGAACAAAGCTACAAATCTATTGTTGAGCTCGAAACCCATTTCGGAAGTATTGAAGGCCAAAACTGCGAAATACTGGAGCAGTTTAATGTAAAACGGGTTTACGGGCCAATTAACTATTTTTATCGGGCTTTTATCCAAGAACCCAGTTAGTGGATTAGGTTTTTCGTTTGTCTTATAAACTTGGCTGACCACCAGCCATTTTCCTCTCTCTTATGCATTATTCACACTTTACAAAACTCTTGTTCTCTAGCCTCCATGGATGCCTAAACTCCTAAGTTGATTCATCGGTGAAAGACTGCCGTTTACGGATTTTGAGGTTCGGTATCTAATGTTTTAATAAAATTTCGTTTTTAATTTCCTTAATTCCATCTCTATCAATTTCAAATTTAGTTTTGAATGTATGCAATCTTCTCAGTTCGCTTTTTTGCTTAGTAATCGTTCTGTCTTTATTGTAAAACGCGTTTCAGTTGTGTATGACGCTTGTTTGTATGCAATTCTGTTTCGTTATCTTTAATTATTCGAATTACTTGATTGCTTAGATTAATTGATTCGGGTAGAAATTGATAGAGGAATTGATTAGAATTCTGTTATGATATTGGTTGCGTTTGAAACGGCGCCTGTCCGCTCCCGTGATCAATTGAACCCGCAGTTTCGACGCTTGCTCAAAACGGTGTGAATTCATATAAACTAATTAGCGCTTGTTTAGTTAGTCTATGTCAATTGCAAATTTGAAATTAAATGAATTGTTGTTTTTAGAACCTGTGATAAATCCAAGACGTGCACTTGGAAACCGATGAATCAATTGTCTCTTTGATTTGACAAAACCTCCAATAGAAATCGTTTCCTTCATAAACAAACCCCCATTGTTTTATTGATAATTTTGTTCCTGATTCTGGTTATCTTAGTATTAGAGGTCCTTGTGAGACGACCAAGGTTTCTCACCTTGTACTACATTTTAAAACCCTTTTTTATTATTTTGACCCGCGTACGACCGCTGATCAAATTGGCGCCGTTGCCGGGGACCTCTAATTAAGGATTTCCAACTTCAGGATTCCACTAACAATACTTTTGCACCCTAATTTTGTCCGACATTTTATTTTAATTCCTTTTTAAATAAAAGAGCTAGAATCATATCACAATCTCTAGGCGACAAAAATCACATGGAGTTATCACTTTGAAAGTCTTGTACATACCTTTTAAGGGGGATGAGTTACCAACGAATATAGAAGAATCCAATTCAATAGAAAAGGCACCTGAAGGAACACCTGCTAGTGGTGGTTTGCTTGTAATTATCATCCATGAAGTCGAAGACGTTGAAGGAAAACACCATACTAATCCATATGTGCACCTCATATTTAAAGGAGAGAAAAACCAAGCATGTAAAGAAAAATAGAAATCTAAGATGGGGTTAAAGGTTTCAATTTATGTTGGAAGAACCCCCCCACTCATGATAGGCTTCATGTTGAAGTTCAAAGTGCCTCCTCAAAGTTTACAAATTGAGAACAAGAAGATAAAAATACCCAAAATTCCAGCTACTTTACATGGGCAATATCTCTATCCTCAGACCTCATTTCGACGATCCGAACGGTGAAAGTGAAGATATATGTCTCACGAACTAGCTGTCCAAAAATGAAGGCGATCCAACGGTTAACGAATCAGGAATCGCACATTTACGGTGACATGTTTGAAAAAAACGGGAATTGCTTTCTCTAAATGAGAATTGTGTTCTTTATCTTGTTTTTGTCCCACATTGCTTGGGAGAAGCAAGAGCCATCTAACATTTGGCTATAAAAGAGGTTGACATGCGAAGACAAGAAAAAAAAAAGATTTGGCAGGCTAAGTGATCTTTTGGGCTAAGCCTTTGCGGTCCATTTCACTAAGAGCCTGTCTTTGATTATGTTGCACGTTTTGATTGAGTCGGCTTTTCGGTTCCCAAAGCGGTTTTCTTTGCAACAGACGGTTCTAGGGGGTCAAAATGAACCAGATGGGAGCCCGGTTCGCGGTTGACCTGGACAGACCTATCGGCCCACTTCGACATTCGTCGTGTTAAGGTTAGTTTTGTATTTAATTTTTTTTATATACATCTTTATTTATTTATCATTTATTTATCATTTGTTTATGTATGTATGTATGTATGTATGTATGTATGTATGTATGTATGTATGTATGTATGTATGTATATAGTTAGTTATTTATTTTTTAGTCTACTCTTTATTAATTTTTAGTTTTGTCATTTTTTTAATGCACAAATTATTTTCTTTGTCAAAGTTCCAAAAAAAAAAACCTTTTCTTCTAAAATGAATAGGGGATTAAGTCGAATGTACATTCGGGTTAGTCAGCGTTTTAGGATGAATGAGTCGTACGACTCAATAGTCCTAGAGCCACTATAAAAAATAATAAATCAATAAATACACCTCTTTTCCAAAATAGGGGACTAAGTCGAATGTACATTCGGGTTAGTCAGCGTTCTAGGATGAATGAGTCGTACGGCTCAGGAGTCCTAAAATCCCTATTCCAATAAAATCAAACCACCACACATCAAGCTTTTTTTCGAACTTCAAAAAACTCCAAAATAGGGGACTAAGTCGAATGTACATTCGGGTTAGTCAGCGTTCTAGGATGAATGAGTTGTATAAAAGATCGAACCCACAGGGATTGGATTAACTCTTGTATGCTTAAGAAGATATAAATTAGTGCAGCTACACTACTCACAGTTTTGGATGGAGTTGAAAAGAAAACAGAATGTAAATATGCAATAAAATGTAGAGGAAATCAGTTGAGAATGATAGTTGAGATGTCTTCACCAAATAAGTCACTTTCAAGAGATTTGTGCTTTTATGTGGTGCAGGTGCACTGGATGCAGCTGCATCAGTATGTGCCTTTCAGCTACTTTCTTCAGAGTTTCGTTACAAGCTTCCTATGTCTAGGCATGCTAAATAAGCTCACTCCTGCCTTTGAAGTACCCACTGTATCACCCTAAGGACTATGTTATCCTATGTCTAGGACTTAACATGGAATTAACAAGCTTTCTTTATTAAACAAGTTAACAAAGGCTTTATTAAACACTCACCCTTATTAGTTCTTGATTTCTAGTTATAAACCATGTCTGTGAATATAACTCTACTTATTCTAAGCAATCAACCTTAAAATAAGATGGATGTAGTATAACACAAGAGCCAAAATGCATACACCATATAAAAACACAATAACTTTCTCAAAAGATCATTATAAGGTTAGAACATCTCAACTAAAGAAGTTTAGCTCATCATAGGCATTGCAAGGCAAATAAAGATGAAATAAAACATGTTGAAGTAAAGGAAATTACAAGAGAAAACAATAGGGTAGAGATTACACCGATTGAAGAACTCTTGCATAAGTTTGCCAAGCAGTGCAGATGCACTGATTCCTTGCACTAGCTAACTCTATGAAGAAGTGAAGGGAGAAGTCCTCAATTCCTTCCTCACCTTCTTACAAACTAACAACTAATTTAAACTATAAAGAAAATGAAATAAAAGTACTATCTAAAGTGATCTCTAAGAAATGAAAATGAGATATATGAGATTTGAGATGATATTCCAAGTGAAGAATGAAGGTCTTTATATAGGCTTTGAGCTTTCCTTCAAGTGAGGGTTTGCTTGGAGATTAAGTTAACTTTGAGGAGTTAACCATGGTTACTTTTCAGAACTTGATAAAGCCATTTGAGTCCAACACTCATCCTCAAAGAGAGGTCCACTTATGGATGGCCAAGTGTCCCTATGTGAAAGGATCTTCATGATGGTCTTTATATGGTAGGCGCCTCCTTTTGCAAGTGGCCATGTGCCCCAATGTGACTCTTGAGCAAGCAGCAATCCAACTAAGCATTATGGCAATGGTAAGAATTGAGGTGCTTCCAATGTGGGGTTGTGAGCTGCTTCGTTGCAGAGTGGTGCAGCTGCATCAAGTGCAGGTGCATGCAGTGCAGGTGCACTAGATGATTTGGATGAAATCTTTTACATTGTGTATTGTGTTCTTCCAATGTAGATGTTTTATCTGAAAATACTCACAAACATATCAAACATACCAATATCTAGACATCATGCTTAATATTGTGAATGACCACTTGCTTTATCCTTTAATGTTGTTTATCTAATTTCTTCTATGATATTTACTTAATTTATACTTGATTTCAACAATTATTTAGGTTTAGTTGTATAAATAACTCAATATAAAATAGAGTTATCACTGCCCTCATCATCAAATCTCTGATCAGCTACTCATCCAGTATTTCTACGAGGGTTTATTGCCCATGGACAGAAATATTATGGATGCTGCTAGTGGAGGTGCACTTGTAGACAAGACCCCAGAAGATGCAAGAGCTTTAATAGAGAATATGTCCATTAACTCCCAACAATTCACAACTAGAAGCAATTCTGCAGTTCTAGCAAGGGGAGTAAATGAGATACAGGCTACTGACCATAAGAGCTTAGAAAACAGGTTGGATGAACTCACAGTTTTGGAAAAAAAAATTGGAAACAGGTCGGACAACAAGGGTTTGTGGTATTTGCACCTCTAAAGAGCACCCCACAGATTCTTGTCCTACGTTGCAAGAAGATTCTAATGTTGATACCCCTCAAGCATATGCAGCTAATATATTTAACCCTCATGGTAATGTTGATTTGTCTTCTAACAGGTACCATCCAAGCAGGAGGAATCATCCGAACCTTAAATGGGGAAATCCAGCTGCACAACAACAGCCCAGGTAGCAAGCTAATCCACCACGAGGTGTTGTCAGGCCTGAACATTCATTAGAGGATCTAGTTAAGCAGATGGTTGCCCAAAATCTCTAGTTCCAACAGAGAACGGATTCCTCAATTCAGAATTTGCAGACACAAGTGGGACAGCTGGCTACCACAATTAATCAGATGCAAGCCCATGGGTCAAACCAACTACCCGCTCAAGCAGTGGTTAATCCGAATGCACCAAACCCAAATGTTAGTGCTATTACATTGAGATCTGGGAAGGTTGTTGACACACAAAATGTGCCTGAAACTGTTGTTTTAAAAAGTAATAAGGCACCTGAGCAAGTTTCTGATAAACAAGAAATACCACTTCCTTTCCCTCATAGAGTAGTAAGTACAAAAAAACAAGATGAGGGAGAGAGGGATAAAGAGATCTTGGATACTTTTAGGAAGGTGGAAGTGAACATTCCCCTTCTTGAGGCAATTAAGCAAATTCCAAGATATGCCAAGTTTCTGAAAGAGTTGTGTACACATAAGAGGAGGTTGAAAGGGAATGAGAAGATCAACATGGGACATAATGTTTCAGCCCTCTTTCAATCCATGCCACAAAAGTGCAAAGATCCAGGGACTTTTACCATTCCTTGCATAATAGGAAACAATCAGTTTGATGATGCTATGTTAGATCTAGGAGCTTCAATTAATGTAATGCCTACATCTATTTTTAACTCTCTTGCTCTGGGACCTTTGCAGGAAACGGGTGTTACAATTCAACTTGCAAATAGAAGCAATGCCCGACCTGCCCGACCTGCTGGACTGGTTGAGGATGTTCTTGTTAAGGTTGATGATCTTATTTTCCTTGCAGATTTTTATATTCTGGATATGGAAGCAGAGACTAAGTCCAGCAGGTCGCCTATTATTTTAGGCAGGCCTTTATTGAAAACTGCCAAAGCAAAAATTGATGTTGGTACCGGGACTCTTTCAATGGAATTTGGTGATAGCGTTGTAAAATTTAATATCTTTGAAGCTATGAAACACCCCATGGAAGAACATTCCCTTTTTCATATTGAATTGCTTGCTGATTTAGTTGATGATGTTTATTCTGATGTTACTACAGATTTTCCTTCATTGACTGATTTTGTTGATAGTTTTACTTGTGATTGTTGCACTAACACTCATACTTGTGCTCAGGTTGAGTCTGTTTTGCAAGTTGACATTTTTCCTAATGTCCCCAATGACATAGGCTTTGTTGCAGATGTAGCTGCTGCTACTAAGATTCTACCCTCTATTGAAAAACCACCTATTTTAGAGCTTAAGCCGCTCCCCAAGGAGTTAAAATATGCATATTTAGAGGGGAGTGGTGATTTACCTGTTATTATTGCAGCTAACCTTGATTTTAAACAGGAAGAGAAGTTGTTGCAAATGCTAAAAAAATACAAAAAGCTAGGCCATTGGATGGACCTTAGCTGATATTCCTGGTATTAGCCCATCCATGTGTATGCACAGGATTTTACTTGAGGATGGGGCAAAATCTGTTAGGCAACCTCAGAGGCGGCTTAACCCCTTGATCTTGGATGTTGTGAAAAAGGAGGTGACCAAACTCCTACAGGCTGGCATTATATACCCAATTTCTGATAGTCAATGGGTAAGTCCAGTCCTAGTGGTTCCTAAGAAGAGCGGTCTTACAGTGGTGAAGAATGAAAAAAATGAACTCATCCCCACAAGAGTTCAGAATAGCTGGAGAGTGTGTATCGATTACAGGAGACTTAATCAGACAACCAGAAAGGATCACTTTCCCTTACCGTTCATTGATCAGATGCTTGAACGGTTGGCTGGTAAGTCACATTATTGTTTTCTTGATGGTTTTTCAGGTTACGTTCAGATCCATATTGCACCGGAGGACCAAGAAAAGACCACATTCACTTGCCCCTTTGGCACTTTTGCCTATAGGAGGATGCCCTTTGGCCTATGCAATGCACCTGGGACTTTCCAGCGTTGCATGATGAGTATTTTTGCTGATTTGATAGAAAATTGCATAGAAGTGTTTATGGATGATTTTACTGTTTATGGTTCTTCATTTGATTCATGTTTGAGTAGTTTGGATAGAGTTTTGCAGTGATGCATTGAAACTAATCTTGTCCTGAATTATGAAAAATGTCATTTTATGGTAGGACAAGGTATTGTTTTAAGGCATGTGATCTCTGAAAAAGGGATGGAAGTAGATCCTGCCAAGATTGAAGTGATTTCTAGTTTACCTTACCCATCTTGCATTCGCGAGATTCGTTCATTTCTTGGTCATGCGGGTTTTTACAGGCGCTTTATCAAGGATTTCAGCAAGATAGCTCTTCCATTGACAAACCTGCTGCAAAAAGATGTTAGCTTTACCTTTGATGATAAGTGCAAGCAGGCCTTTGATTGTATCAAGAAGTCCTTAACTTCTACTCCCATCATTAAGCCACCGGATTGGACCCTCCCCTTTGAAATTATGTGTGATGCATCTAACTATGCATTGGGGGCGGTTCTAGCACAAAGAGTTGACAAGGCTGCCCATGTTATTTATTATGCTTCTAGGACTTTAGATGCTGCACAAATTAATTACACCACCACAGAAAAAGAGCTTTTGGCTATTGTATTTGCATTTGATAAGTTTAGATCATATTTGCTTAGTTCCAAGGTGGTTGTTTTTACTGACCATGCAGCTTTGAAGTTTCTTTTAAAGAAACCAGAGGCAAAGCCAAGATTGATAAGGTGGATGTTGCTCCTCCAAGAATTTGATTTGGAGATTAAAGATAAGAGCGGAGCAGAAAACTTAGTGGCTGACCACTTAAGCAGGATAGAAAGGGCTGAGGATTCCCTCCCAATGAATGATGACTTTCCTGATGAGCAGCTCATGCAGTTGCGTGAGGTAACTCATTGGTATGCTTATATAGTTAATTATCTTGTGGGTGGAGTTACACCCCCACACGCATCTAAAGCACAGGTACACAAACTCAAAAGTGATGCAAAATATTATGTGTGGGATGATCCCTATTTGTGGAAGTTTGGTAGTGACCAAGTGATTAGGCGATGTGTACCTTACCATGAGGTTCCATCCATTCTACAATTTTGTCATGCTTCTCAGGTAGGTGGACACTTTGGGCCCCAACGGACAGCGAGAAAAGTCTTAGACTCGGGCTTCTATTGGCCCACCATTTTCAAAGATGCATTTGAGACTTTCCGCACTTGTGAACAGTGTCAAAGGGCTGGGACAACAATCACTCGTAGGAGTGAGATGCCTCAGAAGCCTATGCTTTTTTGTGAGGTATTTGATGTTTGGGGCATTGATTTCATGGGCCCCTTTCCTGTTTCCTTTGGCTTTACTTATATTTTACTTGCTGTGGATTATGTTTCCAAATGGATGGAGGCAAAAGCCACTCACACTAATGATTCTAAAGTTGTTGCAGATTTTGTCAGGTCCCAAATTTTTTGCAGGTTTGGTATTCCCAGAGCCATCATCAATGACCAAGGCACTCATTTCTGTAACCGCACCATGGAAGCTTTGCTTCGGAAGTATGGGCTTGTGCATAGGGTTTCTACACCTTACCACCCCCAAACTAACGGGCAAGCTGAGATTTCAAATAGAGAAATTAAACAAATTCTAGAAAAGATGGTGCAACCAAGTAGGAAGGACTGGAGCCGCAGGCTAGAAGAGGCTCTTTGGGCTCAAAGAACATCCTACAAAACACCAATAGGGATGTCCCCCTTTTGACTTGTGTTTGGTAAGGCATGCCACCTTCCGGTGGAGATAGAGCATCGTGCTTATTGGGCGGTCAAAGGTTGTAATTTTGAACTTGAAAAGGCAGGTAAAGAGAGAAAGCTTCAATTGCAACAACTTGAGGAGCTTAGGCTAGAAGCCTACGAGAATTCCAGAATTTATAAGGAGAAAACTAAGCACTTCCATGATAAGATGATTTCTAGGAAAGATTTCTCCATTGGGCAAAAAGTCTTGCCGGCTAAAAATCATGGCAGGGAAACTTAGATCCAAGTGGATTGGCCCATTTGTTATTACTGGTGTTTTTCCTCATGGTGCAGTTGAAATTAAAAGTGAGGCAACAAATAAAGTTTTCAAAGTCAATGGACAACGCCTCAAAGTATTCCATAAGAGTTCCGCACTTGAAGATGCACCCATAGAAGAACTCTCATTGGAACATCCCACCTACATTGAAGTTTGACCAGGGAGTCCCTCCTCCTTACTCTTATTTTATGCTTGTTGTTTTCATTGAGGACACTGTATGATTTAAGTGTCGGGGGGTGTCTTTTAGTAGCTTAGTAGTTTGTCTTTTTCTTTTAATTTTTTTGTTTGTTTTTCAGTTTTCCTTATTTAAAAAAATTTTAAAAAATTGTTATGTTTGCATGCTTTTCCATGAGTTCTTGCTTTGTACAAGTTGTGAGTGATGTTACTATTCTAGGACCATAGGTGTTTTGACATGACTTGATAGATTTCTTGTTGCTCTTGGTATAATAAGTTGATTATGAGCACTAAATTTTGCATCATTTGTGATAGTCATTGTCCCTGGTGAGAATTAAGCCTTCTACATTTTGTCATTCTCTCCTTTCTTGTGTGTGACTCACTCATGTTTGTTAGTTACTCTAGAACTTGACTTGATTCTTGTTGAAGCACTTGTTCACATGCATGTTTGAAATGATCTAGGCAATTCTGTTTTTTTTTTAGCTAATAGCCAAATAAGTCTACCCTGAAGTTATCCCTTTGTGTAAGCCCCTTTGAGCCTTTTATCCCATTCTTTGTTTTATAGCTCATTACAAGCCCAAAAGTGAAAAACAATGTTATTACCCAATCTTAGAGGGTGAAGGAGCTTAGAATTGAAAATTGTCAAATCCATACGTGTGGGGGTGTCTAAATTATTGCAATTGTGGTTCTCACTTGGGTTAGTTCTTGGGTTCTCAAGAGAAATTTTGGCAAGTACATTTGTAAAGAAAAAGATTCCCCAAAAAGAAAAAAAAGATAAAGAAAAAAAAAGTCAAAAAAAAAGGAAAAAAATGGAAAGTGTATATATCTTTTTATCTTTGTGTCAAGAAGAGTGAAAGTTGTGTGGAGAGAGTTATGTGGAGAAGTATGTCAAAATAGATAAATTCGTCATAACTTGTTGAAGTTGGATCCCCTCATGCTCACTTTACAATTGATTTTCATTGCTTCTTTGCCCTCTTTGATTCTTTTTAGCTTAGTTCCCCCTTAGGATTATCCCACCTTGACCTTGGCCCCATTACAACCCTTATAAAGACCTTTTGATCTTATGTGCATGTGTTCTTCAGTGCGGATGTTAGAAGCTTGTCAAGCATATGGTAGTGCTAACTTTCATTGATGTGCTTATTATATATATGAGAGTAAACACAAGCCTAAACAATTGAGTGATTGAGCGCATTACTTATACATATCCTGTGAGGACTCATCACTTATGATTCACTCTCTAGTGCTCTATTCTTTTGTTTGCCTTGATTGTAATTAAGTGCTATCTATGATTGTCATCCTCCTTGAAGCCTAGGAAAAGAACCTCTCTTATGACTTTGCATTCTTTGGGTTCATTGGAAATTCATGTATTGTTTTTTGAGTGTTTTGCCTGGAGTGCAAAAGCTTAAGTGTGGGGGAATTTGATCAGCGCATTTTAATGCACTCCTTATAGCTTTGCATTTGGTGTTTTTAATTATTCTTTGTTCCTAATATTTAAGTCTTAGCATGTTTCTAGACTTTGGGTCTTATTTAAGCAATATAGTAATTTCTTGATTAATTCTTGTTTTTATTGCATATTGACCCCTGTCTACTCTGCAGGCCATAACTTTGGCTGTGGTTATCCGATTGAGGTGTGCGAGCATGCGTTAGAAATCTAAGGAACAAAGCTACAAATCTATTGTTGAGCTCGAAACCCATTTCGGAAGTATTGAAGGCCAAAACTGCGAAATACTGGAGCAGTTTAATGTAAAACGGGTTTACGGGCCAATTAACTATTTTTATCGGGCTTTTATCCAAGAACCCAGTTAGTGGATTAGGTTTTTCGTTTGTCTTATAAACTTGGCTGACCACCAGCCATTTTCCTCTCTCTTCTGCATTATTCACACTTTACAAAACTCTTGTGCTCTAGCCTCCATGGATGCCTAAACTCCTAAGTTGATTCATCGGTGAAAGACTGCCGTTTACGGATTCTGAGGTTCGGTATCTAATGTTTTAATAAAATTTCGTTTTTAATTTCCTTAATTCCATCTCTATCAATTTCAAATTTAGTTTTGAATGTATGCAATCTTCTCAGTTCGCTTTTCTGCTTAGTAATCGTTCTGTCTTTATTGCAAAACGCGTTTCAGTTGTGTATGACGCTTGTTTGTATGCAATTCTGTTTCGTTATCTTTAATTATTCAAATTACTTGATTGCTTAGATTAATTGATTCGGGTAGAAATTGATAGAGGGATTGATTAGAATTCTGTTATGATATTGGTTGTGTTTGAAACGGCGCCTGTCCGCTCCCGTGATCAATTGAACCCGCAGTTTCGACGCTTGCTCAAAACGGTGTGAATTCATATAAACTAATTAGCGCTTGTTTAGTTAGTCTATGTCAATTGCAAATTTGAAATTAAATGAATGGTTGTTTTTAGAACCTGTGATAAATCCAAGACGTGCACTTGGAAACCGATGAATCAATTGTCTCTTTAATTTGACAAAACCTCCAATAGAAACTGTTTCCTTCATAAACAAACCCCCATTGTTTTATTGATAATTTTGTTCCTGATTCTGGTTATCTTAGTATTAGAGGTCCTTGTGAGACGACCAAGGTTTCTCACCTTGTACTACATTTTAAAACCCTTTTTATTATTTTGACCCACGTACGACCGCTGATCATCTACTTACCATAGTCAAATTATAAGTTTGGCAATAATTTTTCTTATCATAGTAATACTGAATGAATTCTCCTATCTATTTAATATCTTTTCTTCTAAATAGTTAATAACTTTTTTTTGGTAAACCTATAGTTATCTCTATGTGCAACTATATAGATTAATCCTCTAGAATATTGAGATTCATTTAAGGTGTTGAGCACTCCCACCAGGTGCTTTTCCAAACGCACTGGCCAAAGAACCATATAATTTAAGAGCCCAAATTCTACCATTTTGTACTACCCCATGTTGGTAGTTAATAAAAATTTAGTGTGCGAGATTGTGTAGAAAGAATAACTATTATTATGGCTTTATTCATGGGAAGCATAAGATATGAGTTCATTTATTAAATATTGATTTAAAAGAAAAATTGAATTTAATGTGAAATGGGGTAAACTTTACTTCTATTAGTAAATATATTTGCACAATTAATTTTAAAAACACCGTTTTTGAAACTCCATAGTTACTCATATTTATTAATGGTTGAAACTTGGAGAAAAGAGTCTGGGAACAATTAATTTATATTATGGGACTCTAAAAACTCAATTAATATAAATAGTATATTCGAAAAAAGATTGTTGAATTGTACATTGTTTTTGAAACAAAAATAATTAGGCAAAAGTACCAAACATTAGGAACGGAGTGAGTAGTAGTAATGAAATATTTTTTAACCAAAATTGTAACTAAGTGAGGACAAAGACAAAAAATGTTACATAAGACAGCATTGCTGCTGAGGTGGTTATGAAGGAAAACTAATTGAGGAAAGAGAGAAAAAACAAAACAAACAGTAAAAAATAGAGAGGAAAACTGCTATGTAGTGCAACAAACTCAGAACACATGCATGAAATGAAACAGTTGTTATCAGTTTGAGTGCACTCGGCCGCAATCCCATACTTTTCATGTTTGTACTTTGCATTGGTAGGAATATGATTAAAAAAACATATCAAGAATTTTTAGACTATTAGTTAGCAAGTGCCACGCTGTTAGTTGTCTTGTAAATTTCAGCAACATGAGGATATTGGATCCTAAATTCGAACTTGAATGTTATTCGAAATAGTGTGTACGTGTTGTGTATATTTGTCATTCCGTCTAACTTAACAAAAAAGAAAATACTACAAATTAGTATCGGACATTTCATAAAATAATTGACTTTTGTACTATAAATGAACGTTATTACGCATACACAATGAGCGCAGCTCTCTCACACACAACCCAACTTAGAGAATCGATAGTTGAGTGTGGTGAAGTTGTAACTCTTTGGTAGATAGAGTTTAACTTCCAAGTTTCTCTTTTCCAAATTCGTAATCTATTTTGCCTAATCTCTCATCTTTGTTTTTGCTTCTTTCGGTTTTTGTTTTCAACATGGCCATCATTTTTCTGGTTTTGCAATTTCAAGCAGAAAAATTGGCGTAGAAATTAAAAGGGTAACTTAATTGGGACTGATACATCAATGCAAATTATAAGTGTTTTTAGTTTTTTTGGAATGAAAAATATGACAAAATATTGTCGTCTTCGAATTTGGATATGCATATATGTTGTCATTTTGATTGAATTTTATTTATTAGAACTCCATAATTCCTCAATTTTCTTCCTTCATGTGAGTATTAGATTTCGAAAAACATCCATTTTTTTCAAGGCCTTGATGGAGCACTCCAATTGCATGAAGAGGCAACTGAAACTAGAAGTTGAAGAAAATCCTTCTCCTTTTCTTTCAGAGAACTATATCAATTAAAGGGGAAAATAGAATAGTTGAACATTGGATTTACCTTTCTTGTCATACCATTTAATGGATGGAATTTGATCCAAACAATGGTTGTTGGATGCAATTGCCTAACATAACTTGTAGATAATGTTTTAGGTTATTAAATAAGAAGTCATTGGCTGTTGGTACAGAAGTTCTTGTTTTGGGAAAGGAAATCGAGGCTCTTTCAATTTACAAGTAGAGACTGTTAGAGGTAAATTGTGGTGAAATCTCACTCTATCTTCATTCAACTGAGCCAAAGGCTATATGTAATACAAAATGTAACAGTTTCAGTTTTCAAAAGCTGTTACTCAACTAACTAACAGGCTATTCTAGGCTTAACAGAACTATTTGGAAAATGTATTATACACTTAACAACTAATCCTAGTGTATAATACTCGTATCAAATACGCTACAAAGAATACACAGTTATTCTAACACCCTCCCTTAAGCTAGGAATCCTTAGGATTGCTAGTTTATCTCAGTCATGTCCTTCATTCCTAGGAGTCTTCTGAACTTGACAAATGAGTCCAGCTTCAGAGGCTTAGTCATGCCATCTGCAAGTTGATCTTGTGAGGCACAATACAACAGCTCAATTGTGCCTTCCCTGCAGTGATTTCTCAGAAAATGGAACCTGATGTCGATATGTTTACTCCTTCCATGGAGTATAGGGTTCTTAGACAGCTTTATTGTGGAGCTATTATCACAATAAACTGCCAAGCACTTCTTCTAGTTGTAGGCACAGCTTTCCAATACTCTCTTTAACCAAATGCCTTGACACACATAGTGAGCAGCAGCTATGAACTCTGCCTCAGTGGTGGAGAGTGTCACTACAGGCTGTTTTTTAGAGGACCACGATACTACTCCATTTGCAAGAGTGAATGTGTAGCCTGAGGTTCTCTTTCTATCATCTAGGTCACCCCCATAGTCACTGTCTGTATAAGCTTTCAGCTCAGTTTCTCCTCCTTTCTCATACCAGATGCCATAACTCAGAGTACCATGAATATACCTCAATATACGTTTGGCTGCAAGCAGGTGTGCATCTACTGGCCTCTCCATGAACCTGCTCAATAAACTGACAGAGAACATTAGGTCGGGTCTTGTGGCTGTCAGGTACATAAGACTGCCTATAATTTGCTTAAATTGTGTAGCATCCACCAATTCACCAACTTCATGTCTAGATAGCTTTGTTCCAGGAACAATAGGATTTCCTACTGCCTTGCTCTTGTCCATGCCAAATCTTCCTAGGACTTCACTTGCATACCTCTGTTGACAGATAAAGATCCCACTGTCATTCTGCACAATTTCTACTCCTAGAAAATGTTTCATCTTTCCTAGGTCTGTCATGTCAAATGCTTGCATCATAGAAGCTTTGAAAGTACTGAACAAGCTGTCATTGTTCCCTGTGAATATGAGATCATCAACATACAAGCTGATGATCAGAGTGTTTCCTTGACTATCTGTTTTAGTGAACAAAGTATGTTCATAGGGACATTTTGCAAATCCTTCTTTGATGAAGTGTTGCTCAATTTTGCTGTACCAAGTCCTGGGTGCTTGCTTCAACCCGTATAAAGCTTTCTTCAGTTTGTATACCTTGTTTTCTTCTCCTTTCTTCACATAGCCCAATGGTTGATCAACATACACTGTCTCACTGAGTTCACCGTGCAAGAAAGCACTTTTCACATCAAGTTGGTACACCTTCCATCCTTTTAGAGCAGCCACAGCAAGTATGCTTCTAATGGTATCCCATCTAGCCACAGGGGCAAATACTTCTTCATAGTCTATTCCTTGCTTTTGAGAGTATCCCTTTGCTACCAACCTTGCTTTATACTTTTCAATCTCTCCTTGCTCATTGACTTTTATTTTGAACACCCACTTCACACCTATCCTTCTTGCACCTTTAGGAAGCTCTGCAAGTTCCCAGGTCTTGTTCTTCACTATGGACTCAATCTCAGTGTCCATAGCTTTCTTCCATACCTCCCTTTTAACTGCTTCTTCATATGTGGTGGGCTCTTCTTCTTCATGTGGGCCAAATATGGCCAAGTTCATTAATTCTTCTTCTAATTCTTCTTCATATTGAACATTGAATGAGGTCTCATACTCACTTAGATGAGCAGGAGGTCTTCTCACCCTCCCTTGATGCAAGCCAGAGTCACTGGTGTTGTTTCTGGCAGCAGCAACATCAGATGACTCAGCTTCATCTTTTGTCACAGAAACTTCAGCATCTTTTTCTACCAAATTGTCATCATCACCTTCAACTTCAAGTTCTTCTACCTAAGCTTTTCCTTTTTCCTTACTGGTATCATCATCCCAGTTCCATTTTTCTCCTTCAGAGAACACCACATCTCTACTAACTATGATCTTTTTAGACACAGGATTGTAGAGTCTGAATGCCTTAGATTCTTCACTAGTGCCTAGGAAAATGCACTTCTCACTTCTATCATCCAACTTTTTTCTCTTCACTTCAGGAACATGAGTGTATGCAATGCATCCAAACACCTTGAGATACTTCACAGAGGGTTTTTGACCACTCCAAACTTCCTCAGGTGTTACATCAGTCAAGGCAGCAGTAGGACATCTGTTCAATATTTGAATGACCCAATTTGCAGCTTCAGGCCAGAAACTTCTTGGCATACCTTTCCCTGCCAGCATGCTCCTCATCATGTTGAGAAGAGTTCTATTCTTCCTCTCTGCTACTCCATTCTGTTGAGGAGTGTATGCAGCAGTAAGCTGCCTTTTGATTCCATTCTCTGTGCAAAATTTCTCAAACTCTGTGGAGTTGTATTCCCCCCCCCCCCCCCCCCCCTGTCAGTTCTCAAACCACACAATACTTCACTAGTCTCTTTTTCAACCTTTGCTTTAAATTTCTTAAAACAGTTAAGTGCTTCAGACTTCTCTGTGAGACAATATACCCAAGTCTTTCTACTAAAATCATCAATGAATGTGAGTATATACCTTTTCTTGCTGCTAGATTCAGGTGTGAGAGGTCCACAAATATCAAAGTGAATCAGCTCTAGTCTCTTTGTGGCTCTCCAGTTGTTGTTTTTAGGTATTGGCTCTTTATGTTGCTTTCCTGTCATGCAGTCAGGACACACTTGTTCTGTATCTTGCAATTTTGGCAAACCAGCTACCATTTCTTTCTGTGCCAGAGTCTTCAAGCCCTTCAAGCTCAGGTGGCCATATCTGCAGTGCCAGAGGTGTGTCTCATCTACACAGGTGGCCTGCAAACAAGTTGGTATGACAGCAGTAGCAACAATAGGAAACAATTGATTCGCAGTCATTTTAGAGGTCATCAGCAGCCCCTTCACTTTGTGATATGCCCTGCATACATCATCTTCAAAAATCACCTTCAACCCTCTGTGTTGGAGTTGCCCTACACTCAATAAATTGTTCTTGAGGGTTGGTATATAGTAAACACCAGTTATCACCTGTATCATACCATTTATTCTGAGCTTTACATTGCCTCTGCCCATTACTTTTATTACAGAATCATCCCCCAATCTCACAGTAGTTCTAAAATTAGTATCTAGGTTAAAGAACCATTCTTTTACACCACACATATGGTTGCTGCATCCTGAATCTAACAACCATATGTTCCCCTTAGAATCTATCACATATTCAGCATCACCAGAGGCCATTAATAACACTTCCTCATCTTCATCAATTTCAGTGTAATTTGCCTTCCCTTCTAGCTTAGGACATTCATACTGATAATGTCCTAATCTACCACATTTATAACATTCAATGGCTTCTTTATTAAAGGTTTGCTTACCTCTACCACGACCACCTCTGATGGCTCGTCCTCTACCTCTGCCATTGCTTCTGTTATCACCAGTAGCCTTCAATACTTGGTCTTCTTCCTTGGGACCTTTCATCTTTTGCTCGTGAACAAGAAGACTCCCATGCAACTCATCC
The DNA here is from genome assembly GCA_963573325.1 of Astragalus glycyphyllos. Taxonomy (NCBI): domain Eukaryota; kingdom Viridiplantae; phylum Streptophyta; class Magnoliopsida; order Fabales; family Fabaceae; genus Astragalus; species Astragalus glycyphyllos. The sequence continues at coordinate 57,327,303 of OY754308.1, read as the reverse complement.
ACAGTCAATGTCTCTACATTGTTGGATTCTTCAATTGCGCATACTACGTAATTGAATTTATCAGTCATCGTGCGTAGTACCTTTTCTACCACCATCTGCTCATCAAACTTACCTCCATGTATCTTCATCTTATTCGCAATAGCAATTGTCCTTCCAAGATATTCATCAACTGTCTCGCCTTCTTTCATAGAAAGAATCTCAAATTCTTTCTTCAGAGCCATCAATTGAGCTCTCTTTACCTTCGTGGAGCCCTGGTACTTGCGTTTCATTGATTCCCAAATTGCTTTCGCGGAATCCTTATCAAGAATCGTCTCAATGATGCTGCGGTCAATCGACTGAAACAGATAATTCTTCGCTTTTAGGTCTTTTAGTTTCCCTTCCTCCATATTCTTCCTGTGCTCCGCCGTGGGATTCACCGGTAGGGTTGGAACGCCGCCTTCCACAATCGCCCAATATTCCTTAGACCTTAGCAAGTTCTCCATAAGCATTGCCCAGTGATCATAATGCCCATCGAATTTGGTAATGGATTGGTGTGCGTAATTGTTGTTTCCTGGTTCCGCCATGGTCGTTCTTTCAAGCTTTTCTTCGCGAATGAGTTTCGTGTATCAGGCCCTTTTCAGAGCTCTGATACCAATTGTTAGAGGTAAATTGTGGTGAAATCTCACTCTATCTTCATTCAACTGAGCCAAAGGCTATATGTAATACAAAATGTAACAGTTTCAGTTTTCAAAAGCTGTTACTCAACTAACTAACAGGCTATTCTAGGCTTAACAGAACTATTTGGAAAATGTATTATACACTTAACAACTAATCCTAGTGTATAATACTCGTATCAAATACGCTACAAAGAATACACAGTTATTCTAACAGAGACTTCTCACAAATGCATGGTCAATAGGAGAAGGAACGAACACTCCCAAAAGCTTATTTGGTTATGCCAGCATCGAATAAATTGAGATATTAGTAGGTAGAAATTTTGTTTTAAATTTTTTGAACAACAAAAATATGTATTATATATACAATGTGTATTCATTACAAACACAAAAACCGGTGCATGTGGTAGTGATCCGAATGGCAATATCCCGAGTGTTGTTGAGCTTTATAACTGAGATTCAGGAAAGAGGGAGACTCTTCCGAATTTGATCACACCAAGGAAAATGTGTTCTATGGAAAATTCTATGTTATTGGTGGGATGTGAGTTGACAAGAAAAAGAAGCTAACATGTGGTGAAGATTTTTATTCGAAGACAAGGAAGTGGCGTTAAATACTAGACATGTTTCATGTACAAAATGGAGCGATGTATGAGTCACCACCTTTGATTGCTGTTGTGAATAAAATGTGGTGTACGTTGTTGATCATGCAACGGAGGAATTAAAGAAGTTTGTTAAAGAGAGTAACACCTGGGTCACTATTGGAAGACTTCCAGATCAAACAAACTCAATGTGTGGTTGGGGAATGGCATTTCGAGCATGTGGAGATAAGTTAATTGTTATTACTGGTTGTAATTTTAATTTCAATAGGTTTATTGAACTTTATGCTTGGGTAGTGAATGAAGTTGCACCACAATGGAACTTGCTTGGGAGAAGGTATTCGGGAATATATGTGTACAAATGCACTACGATGGGATGTTGAGTTGTTTGTTTCCGATTTCAGTTGGATAGAATCAAAAAGATTGGTTTTGGCTTATGAGAGTAAATCAACCATCTTTTCTGGGTGCATTTCACAGTATATCTCTATAGAATCATATATAGATATAGTCTTGGGTGTTTCATTTAGCACTTATGTTCTCTTTTTTTTCTTTTCCTTTTTTAGGGGTGGGAATAGGCTGGGCCGAGCTGGGCTTTGCATGGCCTGGACCTGGCCTGCGTTGAAGGTGCTAGACCTAAGCCTGGCCTGTGGCCTATCATAAGCCCAAAAATTTTTGGCCTGGCCTGGCCTTTGTGTAAGTCTGGCAAGGCCTGATAGCCTGTTTAAAAGCCTATTTCACAATTTTTTTTACAAAAACCTACAATATTTAAGTGAGATATGCTTTTATAAAAAAACTAAGAAGCTAATAGATTAGTAAGATTAAGTTCTTTTTTATATAATATCCAATTTAAATTCTATTATATAATAATAATTTTAAATATGTCAAAAATCGATGTAGGTTAATTGTTTAAATTAACATAAAATATTAGCAAATTTATGATATAACATGAAGTACAAAATTTAATACAATAATAATAATAGTAATAAAAAATATTATCTATTTTTACTTAAATAGGTCAGCCTGATAGGCCTAAAAGGCTTTTTCAATGGCCTGTGGCCTGGCCTTTTTAGGTAAATAGGCTTTTAAAAAAGCCTAAGTCTTATCTATTTAAGTAAAAAGTTTGGCCTGGTCTGGCCTGACGTAGGCTGGGCCGTAGGCTGGGCCGTAGGCCCCTATCGATCGGTCTGGCCTATTCCCACTCCTACGTGCAAGCTACCCATTAGGGCGCAACATCAATCCAATCGAAAAGTGGTGGAAAACATCCTGAAAGGAACTAGGCTAACATCTTTTAAAAATAGTTTAGGGAGTTGACAAGCCACTAATAGTGTAAACGGAGACCACTCTTGGAAAAAATCACTTTCAAGACACCATAGTAATCTAATCTATGACCTCTACTAAATCAGTTGCCTGACTAGAAGACATACAATAGCGGTGAGCAAAACCTCGTCCGGCCCGATGTCATCGGGATGGGTCTGGCCCGAAAAAATAAGACACTAAGACATTTGGGACTGTCCAATACAATAACCCGGTGTCGGGCCACGACTGGTTCGGGTTACCCCCAGGCCACCCGGCCCGTCCCAATAATAGTCACTCTATTACAACAATTTCTCAACCTCCCCAAATCACCCGCTTACCGTGCAAAGTTTTGTAAAACCTTTAGTTACTAGTTGAATGTTCACCAAAAAAAAAAATACTAGTTGAATAACTTTATTATAGCTCTAATCTAACAATGCCCTACCCCTCCAAGCAAGAGGCTTCTGAACTTGATAAGGTAGACAACACACAAGGCTAGCTACCACGTTAAGGATCAACTCTCCTATAAAGCATAGCTTGTTAGAGGATAAGACTCGTAAATAAATTTCTTATTTCACGTTGCAAATTCCATCGCTAAAATGGTTAGTGGCGGATTTTTGATGGTTTAGCGACGGACTTTTCCCTCTCTAATTTTGATATTTCTTGTAGTGAGCAAAAATATAGTATAAATATATGATATGTGTATGAGAGAGCATAAAAACATGTATACAGAGTCACTCTTATCACTCAAAGAAAGCCAAAGACAGCTACCAACACTAGCTAGTATACAATATAACAAGAGATACACAAAGGATAACCAGAACATGGCTCCAAAAATAGGAGCATCAAAACTGCTGTCTACGCAAAAGCATCTGGCACACCTCATCTAGGGCAAGAAAACCACACAATATAGAATGTTGTATTCCAACATCTGTGATAATTATATTCATGCGCATCTTCTAAGAACCTTCCATAACATTTTTTGCACTATATTATCCCAATGGTTATCAAGGCAACAGTAACTTATTATTATAGTGGTAATATACATAGTTTTATATCTTTTAGTTTCTTTTTACAATTATATCTTTTAGTTTAAATATAATTATGATGATGCTGAAATGCAATATTCACAAAATATTTACCTATTATCACTTTATATCTTATCTATTAACTAAAAACCAATTTAAGCATTAAAATCCTTTTAGTTTTTTTATTACTAATTATAGTTTTTATTACAAATTGTATATTACGAACATCTATCACTTTTATCTCGTTACACCGAGATTATTAGTAATATGAGGACTTGAACTTATTACGAGTTGGATATAATTTTTGTCATGTGCCACTAGGTCATGCCTTTAGCATTAATATCATTCCTGTATAAACATATTTTTTAACAAGTTAGTTGAAAATAGTTGTAGTTAGTTAGATTAGTTAGGATCAATATATAAAGTGTGTACTCTACACTCATTGTAGTCGCATCGCTTTTCATTCAATTAACTACAATATTTAATCTTTCTCTATTCTCTTTGTTGGGCTCAACCATGCTTATATGATCATGGTATTAAAATCATGGCATCCACCTTGAAGAGATGGTCCTAATTGCATCTTTTTTTATTTTTTTCCTTTCTTTTATTCTTTTGATTTATTGATGCGTAAAATTCGTTTTTTACATCTTTATTCCGTTTCTTTTACCCTATGGGTGGTTAAGCTTTGTTAGTCTTATTTAGCATTCGATAGTCTTGCAAAGATTGGAGTTGTTGATTTAATTGGAGTGAGCAGCGTCGATATTCTAGAAGAAAATCAAAAGGACCGAAGAGTTGGTAAAATACTTAGGGGTGTTTGTTTCAAGTGTAGAATTAGCATTCCTGGGAATACATAGGTAGGAAATGAGTATTCCCACGTTTGTTAGAAGTTTGAAAAAAAAATATTTTCCAGGTATAAAGATTCCTATGAGTGAAATAACTTCCATCATTCCCAATGATTTATTCCCAAGGAAAATGATGGGAAAAAATTTTCCATGGATATGTGAATAAAAACTATGAGTAACTACCTATATTCCAACTCTTAGAATAATTCCTAGGAATGTTATAAATATTTACCAAACACAATTTTAACTAATACCTTGGAATAAGATTCCCATCATTTTGTTCCTAGGAAATTCATTCCCAGGAATGAAATTACTAAACTTGAAACAAACGCCCCCTTATAGAAGTTATGCAGCTCGATTGCTACCATTTTCTTCGTTAATTTTTCGTGTTTAGCCGATACGGTTCGACTAGTATTTTCTTGCAATTTCCATTACTTAATTTCTTTGTATTTTCTTTATCTTGAATTGTATTGTTCACTCCAAGTGGGAATTGCTGATAAACATTTCCAACTTGCGGGGCTATTAGATTATTTCCCTTTGTATATCTTACATTTCGTACAACAAACCTTTGTACCAAATATCGTATTAGTTGTTTTAAAAAAAATATAAAATGTTGTTTCTATAGTTTTTAATATTTAATTACGTCAAATAGGGTGTTGGCCAGCGAAATGATTAAGAGCCCCAAGTAGCGAGCGCAGATTAGTCCTTCGTTGACAGCGTTGGGACACTGTGTGGGTCGCCCGCGAGGGTCCGATACCAAAAGTTTTTAATATTTAATATTTTATGCGTATTCATTAAAATATTGGACTTCTTATTTTAACTTGAATCAAAATAAAGTATAGATAAAAACATATAAATACACCAAATCAGGTATGAGTCGCTTAAAGGTTGTTATGCATTGCTTAAAACAACTCATTTACAAGGAAAAAACAGAAAGCAAAACTTCTAAAAGAAACTATTGCATTACACTTGAAAAAACTATTGCATTACACTTGAAAAAACTGATTTAACAAGCCCATTTAGCTAGTTGAGAATTTATAAAGCATTTCATGGTTGTATGTCTGCCCAGGACGCACAATCTGAGATGGGAAGTTAGGGTGATTAACAGAATCAGGAAAACCTTGTGTCTCCAAGGCAATGCCAGCATATTTATGGTATGTGGCTCCCTTCTTACCCTTGGTATCACCCAACATTCCACTAGTATAGTATTGCACACCAACTTGATTTGACCATAGCTCCATTTTCCTTCCAGAGACAGGATCTATAACCACAGCTACCTTAGACAAGTGCTTTTGGTTACCTTTGTCCAACACATAGTTAATGTCATATAGACCAGGAAGCTTATCAATATGAGTTCCAACTTTCTTTGGTTTAAGGAAATCAAATGGGGTTCCCTTCACAGATTGGAATTTGCCTGTAGGGATGAGTTTGTCATCCACTGGTGTGATCTTTGAGCCAAATATCTGAACAATGTGAGACAAAATGTCACCACTGTCGTGGCCCCTTAGGTTCCAGTATGTATGTTGTGCTAGATTCACTGGTGTAGCTTTGTTTATTGGCTTGGCAATCATTTTCACGCTTAGTTGGTTTGGTCCAGCGAAGCTGTATGTCACACTGACCTCAAGTTTTCCAGGGAAACCTATAACATTTCATCTCCATAAGAAAATATACAAAATATGCATGTGTTAACTTAAGAGAGAGTTACGTTGTTAAATTCCAACTACGTACGTACCTTGTTCATTATCAGAACTGTTATACTCAAAGGTTATATGACTATCTTTGCGGTGAGATTTTACTTTCCATACAACATCAGTGAACCCCTTAGTACCACCTGATATGTATATTTCAGATCACCATTTGTGCAGATTTTCAGAGCTAAATACTATTTCATCAATAAAAAAGAAAAACCATTAGGTAGTAAAAAAAAAAAGAACATATACCGTGGAGTGTGTTGCCATGATCATTAGCTGGCAATTTATAGGTTTTGCCATCCAAAGTGAACTTAGCTCCTCCAATCCTATTTGCCACACGCCCAACAAGGGAACCAAAGTAAACTGTATCATTCTGCAACAAATTTCAAAGAAACCTTTATTTTTATTTTTCAATTTGTCAAATAAAACAATAAAAAAGATGAATTGATCTTACTTTGTACGATTTAATCGAATCGTAGCCAAGAACAATGTCAGCCAACTTCCCTGTAAAAGTCAAAACAAAATGTTGTATGTTATTGTGGGAGAGAGGGACAAAGGAATTTCAGAATGGAGAGAAAAAAATTTACCGTGTTTATCAGGCACTAAAAAAGAGATAATTGCAGCACCATAGTTTGTAAGATTAAGCTTAAAGTTTCCTTTCTCGAGTTCATAAAATCCAATCTTCTTATTTCCACGTGCCTGAGAGAGGACTAAGAGCCCCAAGAGAAAACAAACGCATAAGGAAATCTTTGCCATCGTTATTCTATTTGATGGTAGATTTCTGGATATATGACCTCAAAATATATAGTAGGAAAATTAGCCCAAAATAGCATCCCGATTATTATGGATAAAATCTTCATAGTTTATAAAGATAGTAAATTTTTTGGTCAAAAAAAAAAGATAGTAAATTTTATCCAAAATAAGCTTTTCATTATCCAGTTAATGGATAAACTTGAAACCAGCAACAATTTCCAACAATATCCACTACTACTAATACTAAAAAGAACAACAGGTCGGAAGAACGTGAGAATTAATATTTGAAGATTAGTTGGGAATTTTTGTGGTTTTGAGAGATCTTCAACAAGTGAGTGATTTTATAGAAATAAAGAAGTGAGTAATTATAGGAATTGAATTTGGTGCGGTCACTATTTTTATGTATTTGGACAGCCAGTAGATTCGGACCGTATATTATATCATACGGTCTAGATTTTCAACTTTAAAATGCATTACCTTGTACATTCTCTAACACGAGGAATTATTTAATTTCTTCCATCATCGTAACAACATTCTAGTAACAAATTATGGGAGGTAAATTTTCAATGACTTGAATTTCAGTTTAGTTTAGTTTAGTAGCATGTAAATGTTCTTGTATACTATCCTTCAGTCTCTCCTATTTTTGCATGAAATAACATGTTTTAGACTGCATTTGTCTGTTTATAGTATATAATTTTTGAAATGTAGACTGTGGAAATACTCTGGTCATTTCATTGCAAACCATGTCAACACATTTGAACAATTGTCCACTTTATCGAGTATCTTTGGATACTTCGGTCACTGGTGAGTGACTAAAATTGTGTGTTTAAATGATTCTTCACCCTTAATATCACATTAGTTCCACCCTTGAAAACAAAACAATTTCAATATTTTGTCAAAGAAAAAACAATGTTTCGTGTAAATATATGTTAATGTCATTCCTACAAATATGACATTTTTCAACTTTAGTCTCTAACTTTTCCCCCCATTTTTCGTTCTTGCAAATATAATACATTTTGTATTTGATCATTCATATTTGTTTTAGTCCCCACAAAATTTGTTTATATCGGAGTTAGTCCCTATAATATGTGTGTTATATTTACTTTCCGTCCACTAATCTTAATGGATGCCACGTTGATCAGCAAGTGACATGACTTGCTTAGTTGACATTAGTGTTTAGAAAAAAATAAAGAATCAAATTGAAATTTTGGTGAAACATAAAGGACCAAAGTGCACTTTTACAACAAAAAAAACTTCATCTTCATCCTAAAAATCCACCAACACCACCACTGCGACCTCTCTCTCCTCATTGTCCATCTCTCTCACTCCACCCTCTCTCTTTCCTCCCTTGGCCTTTCTCCTATTTTATTTTTATCTTCCTCCTACTCATCTTGATCTATTCCCATATTGGAAAATCAGGGTTTGAAACCCACCATCTTCATCCCCTTAATCAGAATAATAAATAGGCTTACAAGTTACAAACATGGTGAAGCCCTAATTTTTCAATTTGGAGATGACGAGAAAAGAGGAGAGTGCTCCAGAGGAGGGGGAGGGAGAGAGGGAGGGAGAGGGAGGGAGAGAGAGAGAGAGAGAGAGAGAGAGAGAGAGAGAGAGAGAGAGAGAGAGAGAGAGAGAGAGAGAGAGAGAGAGAGGTTGGTGGTAATAGTGGTGCGGGGAGGGTGGGGTTTGAGGATGAAGACGAAGTTTTTTTGGTTAGAAGGCGTTTTGGTCATGTATGTTTCACCAAAATTTCAGCTTAATCCTTTATATTTTTTCCAGTCACTTATATCAACAAAGCAAGGCATGCCAACGGTTAACAGGCAGCGTAGCATTCGTTAACATTAGTGGACGAAAACTTAAAAGAAAGGGGATGAAGTATAATAAAGGACTAAAGTGAGAAAAAATATAAATGACCAAACTTAAATTTCAGTGAAAGATAAAGTACCATAAGTACATTTTATTCATTAAATTAAGGGTTAAATATGTTTTTTAATCCCTATAAAATTTGAGTTCTTTTAGTCCCTTAAAAAAATTCAATTACTTTTGGTCCTTAATTTTTATTTTTTTCATCGTTTTTGTTCTTCGTGAGTTTTAATAGTTCTTCACGACTTCCATTAAAATGTAACGTTGGGGGGTCATTAAAATTTGAAAGTGGTTGATCGCAGCGAAAGAGCACGACGCTACGCGCCATGGAGTGACAGACGGGTACCCTCCCGCCACACAACACTCCTTTCCCAAATACCTGTCTATCCCTTTCGCCCAAAATTTCAATATTAAACAGTTACATTTCTCGCTTCCAACTCTCAAATTAGGATTTTCATCTTGTTTCACAACTCAGCATATTCCAATTCCATTCCACTACCCTGGTACTCTTTCTTTATGGTTCTCATTTTCTGTTTTCTTCTACGAATTCTGGAAATTTTATTTGGGAATTTGGTTTCTGTATGATTGAATCTGTATGCACGGCTTTTACATTTCAATTCTCATTAGCAATTTAGCAGTGAAATATTCAGATTTTCCATTTCTTGCGTATTCCACTTACTTGTCCATGCCTTGTATTCCATTTTCCCTGTATTCAAAATTGAATTAGTTTTGTTTTCTTGTTTGAGAAACTTTTTGGCGCCTTAAGTATTATCTATGAAGTATCGACATAGACACGTACGCCAGACGGACACACAGACACCGGTTTTAATTTGAAAAATACAAGTAATTAAAGTGTCAGTGTTGACGTCCGACACGTCTTCAATCGGAAGTGTCAGTACTATATAGAGTATTGTAGAGTGGGAAAACTGGTTTTGTTACTTGATACGGGATCAGGGACTTTCCTTCAATACCACATTTTCTTCTTCTCCAACTATTTTCCTATTTCATCAACAAATTATTAATCTCTATGCATGTACTTCGCATATTTTTTTCTCAATTCATTCGTATTATGACTAAATAAATAGTTTTGTTTTGGTTTCGATTGATTCACTTTGTTGATGAACATTTGGTTTCCTAAATTTTCAGGCGAACAATTGTGATTTGACACATGCTTAGGTTTCCTAATCGAAGATAAAACATAGTGTGTGCATTTTAATGGAATTTGAGGAAGCGCATGATAATCTATGCGCTATAAGACTCTTATATAGACTTCTTGAAGATAACAGCGTTGCCTTGCAAGATACGAATTCAGAGCATGTCAGTGTTTTCATGTTGCTTGCTATTCTTGTACAGTGTGTTGTATTTTTACAGTATTTCTATTTCAATTTCTATTTTTGGTTACATTTAATTTCATTTTATTTGAAATTTGAAATAAGCAATGTCTCATTTGTCGTTGGTTTTCTTCATGAATCTGAGTGGTTGTTGAATGTAACATATTTATATATTATATATTTGTTTGTAGCAGGTGGTTGAGAGAGCTCGAATTTTACTGAAAAGTTTACTTGATGTTGCTGTTGAAGTTGTTTTTGAGACTCATTTAAAGGTACTTACTGTTTATCGTTGTAACTTTTTATTTTAGTAATTTACATGTGAGATCTCTAGTCTTTTCAATGTTTTTATTCTTCTTAACTTTAAAGAATGGAGTAAAATGCACTTTTATGGCATTGCTTATACTTTTAGCACACACTGGACTTTCGGGCAGGAGAATGAGAATATAATTTCTGTTATGTAACTTAGATTCCTTTATGATGATTTAACAGTTCACAGCAACAAAAGTAGGTATCTCTAAGACCATATCTGATACTGGAGGAACAAAAGGTAAAATTCTATGCATTTTAGGTGCGGAGAACAGTATGAATACAATGCAACAGAATTTAGTCAAGGCAACAAATCAATCTAATGAGAAGGGCATTTCACCCAGTATAGAGAGTGATTATCATGAACAACTGCAAAATGGTGAGCATGCAAGGGAATCATTGCAAATGTTTGATGGAGCCAGTGAAGACAATAATATACCACTTAGGAATGATATTCGTGAAGCTGAATACAATTCTAGTGCTGCCAGATTGGTTGAATCTCTTGAACAGAATGGTGATTTCTCTGATGATTTGGTTAATGCAATCAAAAGAATTGAATCTCGCATTTTGGCTTTTCAACTTTGTTCCAATTTGGTAGGTTCCACTAAGAACAGTGCACGTTACCATCCCTTGCACAAGGTAACAAATTTGGAAAGTCCCAAAATGCAGAGAAAAGATAGGGCTATAGGAAGTCATTTGAGTTGTAGAAGGTCTCTCTTGGAAGGACATGGGTTAAATAATCGGCAAACAGATAAATCAAGTTGTAAGGGTGAAAATTTGATTTCAGCAAATGCATTTGAGGTGCCCTTTTTAGCTGGGAATGAATCATTGAGTCAGAGTCAGGTGAAGTATCAGCATTGCGGGTTTCATCCTAATGCAGCATCAGCAAAGAGTGTATTTATACCAAAACAGGTTGGTACCCAGTTGGTATCAAGAGAAGAGTTGAGAAGTAGGACTGGGATTCAATCCTCAGCACAAAACATGGCCGTGATAGATAGAGTCAAGTCATTGAATAGGTTACTTAGTGGTAATGGCCACTTGGGGAGTCAAACTAGTGAGTGTATTCAAGGCTTGAGGGTCCCTTTGAATCAAGATGATCTTACTAAGAAGCCTCCCATGTTTGCTAGTGAACCAAATGGGGATCTTACTAAGAAGCCTCCCATATTTGCTAGTCAACCAAATAGGGAAAGTTTAGTCAGAAAAACTCCAGTAGCTTGTTCAAAGACTAATCAGAAGCAGAAAGAAAGGAATTCTGAATCTTCCCATGCACAAAAGTTAGCAAGATCCGCACGCACTGTTGCTCCGAAAGGAAAGCCACCATCTCATCAGATGGTGATAAAACCCACTTTATTGGACCAGAGATCAAGTAAGATTAAGGCAAATTCCCATCAACACAGAGACGGGTTGGTTTTGGAAAGGGAAGGAATTCATAAGACCGGTCATGTTGAACCTTGGAAGACAAAAGATCCACCACATCCTCATGAACTAGAGGAGTCAAGCTCAGTTTCTGGCACTTCTTCTCAATGGACTTCTCAGCAAGGCAGTACCAATAGTAGTAATAGTGACTCTGAGGACTCCTCCATGCGAATAGGGACACAAAGTCACAAATCAGGAAGAATGGCTGATGCAGCATATGAAAGCAGCTCAGAAGAGAGTAATGACTCATTTCTCTATAAAGATGACAGCTCCTCACATAGAGTTGGAAGTCTGAAATCTTATAGCCATCATCGTAACAGAAGTCCTAAGAAAACAATTGGAGGCCTAAAGAGACTGAAAAATAAGTTGGGATTAATCTTTCATCACCACCACCACCATCACCATCACCACCATAATGATGATAGTAGCAGCGTTCCTTCTAATGCAGGTCATAAACATTCCATGTGGAATCCCTTGCAGAATGTTTTCCGTCACAAAAACAAGCATGAGGTGCTACCACAAAAAGTTGAGAAGACACGGAGGGGGACTGTTACGAAAGTGTTGCCTCGGTCAAACCAGGTTGGGCAGTTTCACAGACTTGTGGCAGGGCTAGTGAGACACATCCGGCATTCAAAGAAACCAAAGCATGGTAGGGAGAAAGGGCCTAGAAGTACCCCACATGGACATAGTCAAAAGAAGTTGCATTGGTGGCAAATCCTTCGACGCCAACACCGTGGAGTGAAGCTGAAAAATAGAGGCCGAGTTAAAATGGGGTTTATAAGCCAAAAATCACTAAAGAACTAGGTCTGAATTCGGGTGCAACATTTCAGTTTCTGGTCTTGCAAGGATTGCCTTCTAGCTTGTGGGGTTATACAGTTCCTTCATTTTAACTCCTGTCAAATATGCAGAACAGGTATATCTTCTGATATTTATTCTCTATTTTCTTAGATATTTCGGCTCTGTTGATTGCACGATTGGTGATTCCGCCAATTCGGTTAATGTTTGCTTGGACATTCTGGATATTGTTTGTGCTTGGATGCTCCTGGATTTAGTTTGTGTGCGTGCTCTACTATCCTGGATATGCATGTTATTCTTGTGACTCACAGAAGTTTCCTAACCTGAGGTTCATTGCTTATATGAAGTTGATTTTGTTTTTTAACAGATGGTTTTGACTTTTGGGTACTATTAGAACACGGCTTTACATATTTAACTTTTTGTTGTTTCAAAGAAGACAAATTGCCAGTGTTGAATATTGTATAATTTATTGGAGTTCAACTCCTCTCAAATACTTGTGTGTGTCCAAAGGTGACACACAATAAAATACTTTTTATTGTCTATATCACCTCTCTCCTACTAGGCACATGTGAGTACTTGAGAGAGGATCCATTTTCATTTTCCTGTGTCCTAAATTCCGTCATTTTAGTTTTTTGTCCCAGCTTCATCTTTGATCTTGATTTCATTTTAAATTGATGAAATGATCTCAGGATATTTGTTTTCTCATGTCACACAGGGTCGGTCTAACACCTATTGAGACTTAAAGCAAACTTTGAAGCAAGGCCTAAATTTGGCCATTTACCCACAAAAAACACTCAAAATATTACAACAATCGCCCCAAGTAGGACTTGAATACATCCACAAGAATAAGAGAGCATTGTGCAATACCGTGTAAGCTAAACAAACTTCTTGTGCATAAAAGAATCTTGTTAGCAATATCAAGTAAAAAAAAAAAAAATTGAGGGTTTTATTTGTTGGCAAATTATGTGGGCCCAAATCCTCTGCCTTGGTCTCTTGAGCCTTGGGTCAGCCTTGTCAAACTGATATTGTAGTTCTTAAGGTGCAACCAAAAACATGTTTGTATGATTATGTTGTGGTTTGAAATAGCATAAACAATTGTCTGATACCCTAGTGACTTACTGCTTAGAAGTTAGAAACCAATCTTAATACGGTGCCTACTCTTATTACTGTAATCAGTGGAAAGGCTCTGATATGTGTCCAGATGCATCATTATGATTACGATACATTACCTTCCAAGTTCCAACAAAATCAGCATTAAGTTGCCATGTCACAGTTAAAATTAATCATTTTTTTGTGTCTTTATATTCTTACTGGTTTTTTCTAGGGTTGTTGCTGAGGCCTCTAGTCTGTTGCTCTAAATTTCCAAGTGAATGAGAACACTGAAATTAGCTATTCCATCATTCCATGATTCAGCATTGTTGGAAACCATTTTTGGGTCACATTTGTTAGACAAACTAGAATAGGACGCGATAGAATATGTATGTGACAAAAGAATAGAACAAAACTTTCTTGTCCTATTTCATTTTCTTGTATTGGGTTAGTCCTTTAAGTTTTTTTTCATTTAGGTCCTATAACTTTTAAAACATGTACACAGTTCATTTCCGTCACAAAAATGTTGACATGTTCATGACATGGGTGACGTAGTTGTTAGTATGCATGTGTTGTTCAGAGATGGGGCTTAAAATGCGTCCTAAACTTTAAACAAATTTAGAGGATCTATTTTTTTTGGTCAATTTAGAGGATCTATTTGAAACTACATAAAAACTTTGTGGGCCAATTTGAAACTACATAGAAACAGTGGCCCAAAATGAAATAAAATAGTAGTTGTAATAAAGTTTCATCTCTGCAACAATGGTGAGATTCCTAGAAATAGAAATATGAAACAAGGAATCTCACCACAAAACGTACTACTCCTTGGTATTTTTTTTTCCCATAGTTCGGCCCAGAACAGCAACTTTCATCCCACGCCAACAATATGGATCTGAGTTAGAACTGTGATTTTGAGAGTTGAAGATGCGTGAATGAGATTCATTGTTGTGAAATGATGTCATGGCGGATGCAACATTCATAGGTTTGATTTGGGGTTGAGAGATTTAGGGTTTGATTTGGGAGGAAAGGGGTAAGAAGATGACTTACACTAGGATAGAGCTTGTTTTGAGCTTATGAAAAACAGGTTATGCAAATAAATAAGCTTTTTTGTATTATTCATAAGCTTGTCAATGTAGTTTATGGAAAAACAACTTATGAAGATATAACTTTTGTTAGTGAGAACTTATGTGTTAACATGAAAACTTATTTATCTCCATAAGTTATTTTCCATAAGCTCAAAAATAAGTTCATCCAAACGGGCCCTAATTATTTAAAGAAATTCGCATCAGATAAGATTTTGTCAACCTAGTCGTTGCAGACACAACACAATTACATAACAAACACGTCATCATCTATTAACTTAGATGAACGGAATGTCCTAAAAAGAATTTATGTAACGAAATTGAAAATTGAAACTTAGAGGATCAAATAGGGGGGGAACTTATAGAACCAAAACGAAACAAATAAATAGCTAAAAGGACAAAAAATGCATTTTAGCCTAAAACCCATGAAGAAAAGTTCTTGTTTGATATCTTACCTAATCTCCAAAGCCTGCCATGGGTGGTCTCAAGTCAAGAGAGGGGAGGGTCACAGTACGCTAACTTCTTGTTCAGGCTTAGGTACTAAAATATGAAGTTTTCATTTTTATTCTTTTAAAAAAAAAATCTTCAACTTTTGGTTCCCAAGCGTAAATCTTTTGCACGTTTGATCTCTCACATCACACTTTTTAATGATTAGGATGTCAAATCACTCATCACATCGGCCATTTTCTTTTTTAACTTTTTATTAATAATGATATTAGAATTTAAATAAAAATTAAACTGTAACAAAAACTGAGTTACAAATGAAGGGTAAATGAAAATACAACAAGAAACTAAAATAGTCAAGTGATTTGACATTTTAATCAATAAAAGGTGTGGCGTGACATGCGTTAGCATCAACTACGATAGTTTGTTAGCTAGCTCGACATCAGCTTAATCTTAGAAACCAAAAGTACAAACATGATACCAAAGTGTATTGAATAAAAATTTACTGAGCAAAAAATAAAAGCCTCTTATTTTGTACCTAAAACATATATTTAACCTATTTTGAAATTTTATTATTTTAAAATTCAAGGTTTTATCCCCATATATACAATACAATAATATTAACAATTTTTTTGATGAATAAAATTTGGTAGGATATACGGTGATTTTTTTTTGTCTGTTCCAGGTCTTGCGTCCGCCACTAGGCCGTTGTAGGGAGAGTGACAAAAACTTACACAGTGAACTGAAAATTGTTATTATTGTATTTGTCACTTTCTCCCTAATAGTGTGTGTAAAGACCAAGCCATGATATAATCTCAAGTCATGGTCACTACAAAGATCATTCTTTTACTGCTTAGGTTTGAAATATCTGAGCCCCGCGTGCTACCTTAATGAAGACATCTTCCAATGTGGTGTCAGCTAAACCCCATGCAGAAACAGTGAAGTTTCTCTTAGCAGCATCAACAGCTCGGAATACATCCGCTATTCTCACCTCATCTTTTGGCAGCTCAAATTTCTGGGTACCAGAGAGACAGTATATCCTGTTGGCATTTGGGGTGAGCTGTTGTACCATGTTCTCCACATCCTCCTCATGATCCGAAGATGTTGTCATTGTGAACACATAAGTTCCTCCATATCTGCCTTTCAACTACGAGAAAACAACACAAGTAGCTTTAAAAAGTTAAACTCTACATTGTTTACATTTGCATTTCCTATTTAGCAGTAAATGGACAGTTATATGTTTAGTGATAGATTTTGATAAAGCATTTGACTTGAGTAATGTACCTCCTTTGGATTTCCTACGCACTGCAATTGACCATCTACAAATATTCCTAATCGATCGCACAAGAATTCTGCCTCTTCCATGGAATGTGCTGAAAGAATAAAGTCAAGATTTGTCAATCTGTAAGAAAGAGATAGAGAGTAGAGACCATACTTTCATGTGGTTAAGAAACCAAATATATAAACAAGCTAAAAATAATCATAAACACTAAGCATAATGATATTCTTCAAGAATCAAAATCCATGAAAGAGTGAGAGTCTACTTGTCAGAATGATTGCTCGATTTTGTTTTGCAAGCCTAATAACATTCCATAAGCAATTTCTTGAAGCAGGGTCTAAACCAGTACTTGGCTCATCCATATAAACAACCTAGATTTGAATTGGCACAATGAGAAAACTTGAATATTCTCTTTTTTTATTAAAAATGATCAG
Source organism: Astragalus glycyphyllos (assembly GCA_963573325.1). Classification (NCBI taxonomy): domain Eukaryota; kingdom Viridiplantae; phylum Streptophyta; class Magnoliopsida; order Fabales; family Fabaceae; genus Astragalus; species Astragalus glycyphyllos. Next base: position 57,310,408 of record OY754308.1, on the reverse strand, counting down.
AATGGATTGAAAGAAAAACAAACTTTGGGATCCCCAATCAGTGAAATTGCAACACTAAGCCTCCTCTTCATCCCTCCACTATATTTTCCACATTGTTTATCAGCAACCCCTCCATGAAAAAGGTTTAAAGTCTTCAAAGATTCTTCTATTGCCTGTAGCATAGTTTGGAAACTAAATAGTTAAGTCTTCCATGCAATACAAGTGCCAGCTAAAGAGAAAGTTGTTCAAAATGCATCTAAACACCAATTGTCTAGACTCTTAACACAATGATAACAATTTTAATATCCTAACAGTAAGAATTCCTTTTGAATCAACTTACTTCAGTCAAGGCCGAGCCTTGAAGATTTTTAAGTCTTCCATAAAAAAGTAGGTGCTCTCTACCTGTCAAGGTTTCCCACAGCAAGCTATAGTATAATCATACAAAAAAGTTAGAAACTTCTTACAATTGGTATAAAATTTGAGGAAATTCTAGCTTACTCATGCTGTGGGCAAACTCCCATGGAAGTGTATATTCCATCCATATCAGTATTGATGTCTAGGCCTTCAACAAATGCCGATCCAGAACTTGGCTTTGTGAGACCAATCATCTATAAACATTAACAAGCATATTAGATTTATGAATCAAAGAGAAAACCATTCAAAGGAAGAAACATGATTCGTGTAATTTTAGTATAAATTCATATAATACGGTAGTGAGCTTATCAAAGGTCCACACCTCCTTTTTATTTTTGAAGGCATTCAACATGTATTCCTTTCTCTTATACAAAAACTCGGGGTGGGGAATGGGAAATATACGTGTAATTTTTCAAAAAATATGAATATATTGAAAAAAAAAACAATTTTTAACTGACCATACTGATAAAAGAAGTCTTCCCGGCACCATTGGGACCAAGCATACCAAAGCATTCCCCTCGAGGCACAGCAAGGAACAATCCTTTTACTGCAAATTTGTCTGGATTTCCATCCATCCCAGGATAGACTTTTTTTAGGTCATCACATACAATTGCATGATTATTGGTTGGTTCTTGTAGTATCTGCCCCACCTTCTCCCTCTGGAGAGAACAAAGAAAGCATTTAACACATTATACATGTATATGGCTTCTTGACAAGACACTAACTAGTACGTTAATTCAGTATATGTAAAATTCACCTCTTGGATGACATCAGGTTTCTCCATTTCATCCAACTTCCTTTGGATACTGGGTTTTCGGGATGCTGAAGGAGGCTTTTTCTGAAAACTTTTTAAGAAGAAAAGGGGACTTTTTCCGCTTCCTGATGAGAATACTTGATCAATGTAATAAGCAACAAAAAGCACTACTATCCACTCAGCAAGCATGACAATTAAGACCTCTTTCATGCCATTGGCACTATCACTGACATCCTTCCACTGCATACCAACAGTCCCCGATGCTCCGCCTTTTTCGGCATATTGTCCAAATTCGAATAACCCCCGATTTAAAGCAAACACAGGATACAACTCCATAAAAATGATCCACCCTCCTGAAGAAATAGCACAGATGATCAACAAGGTAGAAGCTAAGAAGCTGCCAACACAAGCATGTGATACATATAAAGATGACTAGCATGAAACCTAAGTAGATAACTGATCAAGTGATAAACTTCTAATCAAATTGATCATATTAGTCCGTTGTTTTCAAGTAACAGAACCAAATAATCTTTGAATTGTTCACAAAGATATGATACGTAGGCATCTAATAATAATAATAATAATAATATATAAAGATGCCTAACAAGAAATCTAAGTAGATGAAACCTCTCATCACTTTAATCCATTTTTGTCAATTCACCGAGAACAAAATAATTTCTGAATTTGGCAGGGATACAGTAGATTGCCCCCCAATTCAGCTATGCAGCCTCAAATGCAAACATGTTTTGTTCATTCTTGACTCGGTATTTTATAGATCAGTTTGGAGGTTGGGGGCCTCTGCGGAGAAAATTTGAAAGACTCCAAGTTTATCCCAATTTCTGGAACATTTTCCATGACTTGTAGCACAGGAACAGGCCGAGAAAAGGGATAAAATTAGGTGACAGTTATGTGTCACATTCAACTTTTTTTTTACTTTTTCCCTGCTTCTTAAAGATTACTAAATCTATCGATGATTACTCAAACAATTACTCTATTGGATATTGCTTATGTGATTAGCAGCATCAACAATGTTAGCCAGTCACGCAGACCTAAGGGTTCAAAGATGGTCCCTTAATACATGCAGATAAAATTACATGTAGAAACTCAGAGAGCCATATGAACAATCCGGAATGGGTATCACCCTTCAGTCATTTAACTTACTTGGAAATGTAGCATCTTGAACCAACCGATTGAAAAGAAACTGAGCTATTAGCGCGGATCCAGAGACAGCTATATTTCCAGTTACTGCAAATGCCAAAGACACAAGTGGGTAAAGGACTGAGATCTGAGAAAAGAAAATATTAATACACCCATCAGTGTGAACAACTTGAAGTAGCCATCATCAAACCTGAAGCAGTCTTGACATTTGAAAATAAGGGAGCCGTCAGAAATGCCACTGCAATTTGTAAGTTTATATAGACCATAAAAAACACGAATTGGATGCTGTAGTCGTTGAGGGTGAAGAATTTTATTCCTGAAAATGAAGTCGGCAGCGTCAAAGAGAATGGGAAAATGCCAAGAAGAGGAAACAGTTAAATGGTTGACTGGTTGGATTCTTACCTAAGAAAGAGCCACATATCACAAAACACAACATGTAAATCATTGATACGGCAAGAAAATAACCATATGAAATCGTCCAATATGCCCCATCACCAAGACCATGCATTTTCATCATGATTCTTAATTTTTGCTCCTTCTCATAAACCAGTGATGTCAGCACAACCTACAAAATTTGCAGATGGAGCTTGCTCATGTTGAACAGATAAATACACCAGAAAATCTACTCTATCGTATTGTGTTGGCATTAGATTTAGATATAATTGTTGACTTTGATTCTGAGTCATGTATTGTTCTGTGAGTAGAAACATTCAAAAAGAAGGTTTGCTTACATGTTTACACATAAATATTACTTAGATATATAAGTGGGAATATATGACACCAACTTCAAAAATAAAAAATGGCCATTAGCTACCTATGTTGCAATACAATGTCGGTACCACACTCTCATTTCTGTTAACACCGTTAACATCTGCAGAAAATATACCGAGTATTATCTCAGTTGTGTGCAATTACACTCACTAAACTTATTATATAGACAAGAAATATGACTAAACCTAATGGGCCTTATTAACGAGCCTAGTACAAGGACTACTTTTTTTTTTTGACAAAGTACAAGGACTACTAATAATTGTGAAAAACTACTATTTACAACACCCCCCTAAAGCTGGTGAATGTATATCATTCCTAGCTTACAAGTAAGTTGGTTGAGACGTTCTGTAGGCAGTGACGGATGCAGAAAATTTAAGTATTGGAGGCAATATTTTTATTTGTAATTAAAGTATTCTTCACGGCGACCATAGAGATCAATCCTTCGAGGTATCGGAGCTCCACTTAAGGGGATGATTTCTCCCAATAAATATTTTTCCATAAACAACTGCCAGTATCGAATCCAACACTAAATAGTTAAGAGACCCAAGTATTTATCACTTGTGTCACATCATGTTGGTCGACCATTAGGTGCGTAGAGACGCACCACTAGACTAGCGCATCTATTGTTACACACAGAGAGAAAGGGGGGATGATAAGTGTGTGTGTGTGTGTGTGTGTGTGTGTGTGTGTGTGTGTATGGGATAGTGATGGTGATAGAGAGAGTAAAAGAGGGAAGGGAATGATTTGTTTTTTAAGGGAATTGGAAGAGTTTGCTACGGGTTGAAGTGGGTGAAATGAAGTGGGGTAGTGTAGTCCGGGCCTGTGAGGGAATTGGTTTTACACTGGAGAAAAATAAGAATATACTACTGATGAGAACCCATGAAAAGATAAGAACAATTTGAATTGAATTCTTGTATTAAAACTACAATTCTGAGGATATCTCAGAATTGCATAAGATCTGATTACAATGAGGAAGAAAACTGTAAAATGGCAATAGAGAATTGCCAAGTCCCAAGCCCAAATCCCAATCCCAAAACCTGCCTGCCATCTCTACTACTCTCCAACTCTATTTATTCTCTAACTTGACCTCTCTACTACTCCTCAACTTTGAACATTCAATTCCCCCACTACTACTTAATTATTAAAGACCAGTCTTATTCCCCCACTACTACTTAATTATTACTTATTAAACAAACCATTCTTATTCCACTACCTCTGATTTATTCTAGGATCCTATCAATGCTCCCCTCCTAAAAGATTCACCTTGTCCTCAAGGTGCTTTATACCAAAAACAACACTTAATAGTCTTCCACCAGTATCCCATAGTGTGAAACATGAATGCCAAGCCATGCAAGAGACTGAAGAGCTATCTCCCGGATCAAAATCTTTATCGTGGTACAAAATATCATTTGTGAGAACTAACTCAAACATCTGCCTCATAGACCCTTTTGCAACGAACCACTTTGAGAGCACACAATTCTTTAGATGATAACTCATATAGCTGGTATACTCCAAGGGGTTAGCAATTGATGATCCAAATACTGTTGGTGTCATGGTTTCATAAAGGTTTACTATAGTAATTAAAATTTTAGACACACTTTGTACACAATAGCGAATGTGAATCCCTTCTTGAGAGGCAACCCCTTTTTCGTGGTGTACATAATAGCGAATGTGAATCCCTTCTTGAGATGCAACCCCTTTTTCGTGGTCTTGAACTAGGTTTAGTACTGTTTTAATTTCTTCAACAAAGGAATTTACTAGAGCCGAAAAAACTGCACCTCCATCCATCGAAATTTGTACCACGATAAAGATTTTGGATGGATTAATAGAGTTACCATATCCCCATGTGGCTATATCATCTATAAAAAACAAAGCACAACATGATCGTATTATATCTTCACTGGATATAGATAAAGTAGGAAGCTTTAGGAGTATAAGAGAAATGTTGAGAAATTGATCTTGAATTTGTGTTGCTTCTCCAGCTCCAGAATTTATGTCTACTAACAATGTCCTTTGATGAGCCCTTTCATTTTCTATTCCTCTTGCTTTTTGCAACCACCTCTCATCATTGTTAAATTGAGCAGCCTTAATAACAGGACTATTGGGCATCTTAGAGCTCATTGAAGCACCACCATAATAACCAAATAAGCCTACAATTTGCTGGAACTTGAAAAATACCTGATGATCTTGATGTGTTCTATTTCCAAGACATTCCACCGCACCACCAGTACTGACACTCTCCTCCTCTTGTTTAAAGCCACCTGGATCCCACACATGGAGAAGTGGAGACTCCACTATTGGAATATTTGTTAATTGCCTTAATGCACTGCCACATCTCCTACCAACCTCCACTAGCAACTTTATTTGCTTGACCATTCTTGATATGTGTCCAACAATAGAAGAATCATGGCCATTAGTTTTTGATTGAGTACAAATAACACATATTAAAGCATCCATTATAACAGGTCCATCATCGTTTTCAAGCTTGACTTGTAAAACAATTTCCACCTTAAGAGATGGGGAAAACCCCATCAAATTCTCCCTGGAGACTTGGAAATAGAAGTTATCATCATTTTCCGGCACATAGCTATTTGTGATTAACCACAAGGACCATCTTCGGCCAATTCTTACTGAAGTAGCCTCAAAATAATCTTGCTGCCTCCTATACTTCGCCTCATTCTTCTGTTTAAGTGTACTAGAAAGAACATTAAAGCATAATCCCTCAAAGTTCAGACAGGAATCACCAGCCAGTAACCTTTCATCATGAGAGATCTTGGACAAAGAATAGGGAATGATAGGCTTCAACAAACACAACACAGAATGAAGAAATGACACTTGGTAGTGTGAAGATGACACAAGCACAAGCACTGAAGTAGGTGTCTCAGAAACCATGGCTTCCATGTTCTCCACTATAATAGCTTCAAGTATATAAAGGGTGATTGCTGTGACATTCTTCGCATCATAACCTTTTAAATTATCACCACCAATTGAAGAAGTGAGAGATAATGGCCTTGAGCACAACTCAAAAAAGCAACACAAAAAATCAAGCACAAGAACGGAAGAAACTCGTCTCAGTTGGAAACTAATCAGCCCCCAAAATGGCTTCCATTTGATACCATTTGGATTGTGTTCAAAATTCCTTGTCGTTCTCTCTGTTACAGTTTCAATTTGCGAAACATAATGTGGCTGACCCATTTTTCTTTCCTCCTTTATCAAAACGTGAGACATCGACTCCTCCATCGCGAACGTGGCTTGATCCGGCGGTTCTGGTGGCTCCGGTGGCCAACGATGAAGGTCTTCGGTAACCTTTTTCTTCTCTTTCCTGTTACACATCTCGACCCATAGATAGAGCAACATTTCACTTAGACCCTGAACTGATTTCCACTCAACCATGGTCACACGATAGTTCGGCGGCAGCGGTGACTCCGATCCCGGTGATGGCAGCAATTCCGGTGGCGACTTCGGCGACAACGGTGATTCCGGCAGAGGTGGTTCCTTGTCAGATGCAAGGTCCTCTCCTTCTTCTCCCCAATCGGTCCCTTCTTTCCCAACCATTCCCTCGTGCGTTACAGGTTTCACAACCTCTTCCAATTCCTGGAATTTCAGATCTGCCTTGAACTCTTCATTCTATCCCTCCTCTTCTGGTTCTTTCTCAGCTTCTTTTCTTGTTGCTCTTGATTTTGCAGTAACATAGAATTGTTGCAACCACTGCAATTTCATATCTAGATAGATCTCATAATCCTTCTCTGAGAGTTCTTCGCTTCTTCTCCTTCTACACGGAGCATGATCACGACGGGATCGATGTCTGTCTCCTTTCGTTCTTCTTTTCCAGAGTTGCTTGATTTCTTCAAGCTGTGACAACCATTCTGGTTTACTGTGAACTGATGGTTCTTCCCTAAATTCCATGGCAGCATTCCTTTGAGCACTCAGGATCGAGTGCTCTGATACCACTTGATGAGAACCCATGAAAAGATAAGAACAATTTGAATTGAATTCTTGTATTAAAACTACAATTCTGAGGATATCTCAGAATTGCATAAGATCTGATTACAATGAGGAAGAAAACTGTAAAATGGCAATAGAGAATTGCCAAGTCCCAAGCCCAAATCCCAATCCCAAAACCTGCCTGCCATCTCTACTACTCTCCAACTCTATTTATTCTCTAACTTGACCTCTCTACTACTCCTCAACTTTGAACATTCAATTCCCCCACTACTACTTAATTATTAAAGACCAGTCTTATTCCCCCACTACTACTTAATTATTACTTATTAAACAAACCATTCTTATTCCACTACCTCTGATTTATTCTAGGATCCTATCAACTACTATTATTATCACTATTAGTTAGTATATTAGTAGCAGTACTATAGGTAGTATCAAATTTGTACAAATATCACTGGGGGCATTTGACCCCACAGTGTTATGAATACCTCCGTCCCTGTCTGTAGGCAAGCCTTTTGTTAACACATCAGCTAGTTGGTGCCCAAAAAGAATGTATTCTCTCATTATAATCCCTATCCAATTTTTTTTGATAAAGTGTCGGTCTATCTCAATATGTTTTGTCTTGTCGTGTTGAACAAGATTATGAGTAATACTGATAGCCGATTTGTTGTCACAAAATAACTTCATATGGGCTTCATACTTAATCTTTAAGTCATCTAGCACGATTTTCATCAATAATAATTCACATATCATTTCTGCCATAGCTCTAAACTCTGCCTCAGTACTTGATCCAACTACTGTGTTTTTCTTCTTGCCTCTCCAAGCGACAAGGTTCCCACATAAAAATGCACAATAGTCTGAGGTGGATCTTCTATCGCTTACTAAACCTGAATAATCTGCATCAGTATACGCCTCTATAGTCAAGTTTCCACCTCTCTTGAAAATGAGTCCTCTCCCTGGAGTGGCTTTGAGATATTGCAGAACACAGTCTACTGCTTCAAGGTGTCTTGCTCTTCAATCATGCATGAACTGACTAACAACACTACCTACATGCCAAGTCCGGTCTAGTGTGGGCTAAGTAGATTAACTTCCCCACTAGTCTTTGATATTGCATTTTGTCAACCTTAGCACTTTCCTCTTCAGTGCCCAGTTTGGGATTTTGGCCAATAGAGACGCTTGCAAGTTTACATCCAACTTTCTCGTTTCTTTTAGAAGTTCAAGAACATATTTTCTTTGAGAAATAAAAATGCCTTCATTGGAGTAGCCTACCTCAATCCATAAGAAATACTTAAGTTTCCCAAGATCCTTCATTTCAAATTTTGTAGCTATTTTTTCCTTAAGCATTTGTCTTTCGGTCAAATCATCCCCTACAACAATAATATCATCCTTATAAAGCTTTTCACAGTTTGCAAACCACATTTGTTACATTGGTGGGACCAAATCTTGGTGGAATATCCATGTACACCCCCTTTTCTAAATTGCCATGTAAGAAAGCATTCTTAACATCAAACTGATGTAAATCCCAACCAAAGTGCGCGGCAAGCGAGAGTAAAATACAAACAATATTCATTTTTACCACAGGAGCAAATGTCTCCTCATAATCAATCCCATAAGCTTGGGTGTGTCCTTTTGCCACCAGTCTCACCTTGTATCTATCAAGAGAACCATCTGATTTGTGTTTGACTGTGTAGATCCATCTACAACCAGCAGACTTCTTGTCCCCTGGATTCTCAACAATCTCCCAAGTTTCATTCTTCTCAAGTGTTTTCATCTCTTCATTCATAGCTTGGACCCAATTTTTATCGTTTAGTGATTCTTGTACTAATATAGGGATTCTTACAGAGTCAACCGCTGGAATAAAACTTTGATGCCAAAGAAAAGGTGTTTAGAAGAAACAAATTGAGAAATAGGGTATTTAGCGCATGACCTTTTTCCCTTTTCTCAAAACAATAGGTATGTCATCTACACCAGGGTCAACAATATCAACCTCTGTATCAGGGTCATCCATATCAAAAATATGAGAATCTGAAGTTGAGGAGTCACTTTCAGTACTTATTTCCGGTTCAGACGGCTAGAGTTATTTGGACCAGTTCGGGTTTTCCTTTCCTCTAATAAGTCAGTGTAGGCTCACTAGCCTTGTTCTTCACTGGTGCCAAAGGTATTGTTTCCTTCAAAACAGAGGACACAAGAGATACTAGGGGAACATGAGGAACATATCTAGGAGAAGTGGAAGGAGGAGAAGGAGCAGGAGACACAGAGTCTGTAACTGGTGACTCCTGTTGCTATGGACCAAGGAAGAGAAACTCGAGCTCAGACTCAGATTCCAAATTGAAATTAGAATCACTCTCCCCCTGAAGTTGTGGACGAGTGAAAAAGGACACATGCTCATGAAATGTGACATCCATTGAAACAAAAAACTTACGACTTGGTGGATGATAACACTTGTAACCCTTCTTGTTATGAGGATAACCTAGAAAGCCACAACGAACTGCACGAGAATCCAACTTACTTCGGTGTTGTGGGTGAACATGGACAAAAGCCACACAACCAAATACCCGAGACTCAAGTCTCTGCAAGACAGGAACAAAAGGAAACTGGGAGACCATAAGTTGAACTGGACTAGGCAGCAATTACTACTGTCTCACCCCAATTTCAAGCTGGGCTATGATACCCTCCATGCGCTGCTCTAGTTCTTCTACTTGAGACTCCTCATGTCTTGATTCCATTTGAGCACCCAAGATCGAGTGCTTTGATACCACTTGTTACGTAACCAAAAACAAAGGAAGAAAATGATAGAAACACTTGTATTATTTCCTGCAATTCAGAGGATCTCTCTGAATTGCTATGGAGAATTACAAGTGAAAATGGAAAGTTCAATGTAACAGTGAAATGGTGATCCTATCACCAAGTCCATTTCCTAAACAATTCCCAAAACCAGCCTAAAACCTGAATGAAATGCTAACCAACTATATATAGCACTCTATCTCCATATCAGCAAAATATTCCCCACACTCTCCACCCAATTGCCATGTAGGCAATTCTGTTACATCAGTGATTGTTTGTGTGCTAGTGGTCCCAAAGAAATTGGTTTCCACTTCTTTCTTTCATTAACTTTCTGAATATTCCCAATATGCCCTTTAATAACCTTGTTCGTATCAACACCCCCTCCTTCAAAATTCACCTTGTCCTCAAGGTGAAAGTATTGAGAGAGTAGCAGACTTAAGGGTCTTCCTCCCAGATCCCACAGCTGGAAATTCAAGGGCTGAGTAGTGTAAGAAGCATATTGATTTGCACCAGGATCCCATTGTTTGGAATAGATTTTTGCCCTTAACCTTCTTGAAGCCTCTGATCCTTGAGGTAAGTGTTCCTCGTATCTTGGAAAGAACTCCATAATATTTTCTCCAATTTTAGATGAATCACTGATGGACTTCTGGAGCTGCTCATAGAGAAAATCAATGGCTTCCTTTGGAACTTTAGACTTACTTTGTACACCAAAGCAAATGTGAATCCATTCTTGAGATCCAACCAATTTTTCATTGTCTTGAACTAAGTCTAGTAATGTTGTTATTTCATCAACAGAGGAGTTTATTAGAGCCATAACAGTTGCACCTCCTCCCATTGAAATTTCATGAACTAGAAGAGCAAGAATTCTGGATAGATCATTAGAGTTATCATACCTCCATATGGCTGTCTCATCTATTAGAAAACATAAAGTACAACATGATTGTTTTCTATCTTCAATAGACAAACTAGGAGGTTTCTGGAGTGGAAGAACATTGTTGAAGAGTTGGTCTAGTGTTGGTGATGATACTGTTTGACCCCCATAATGTGTGTCTAGTAGATCAACTTCTGTGTCCCAAGCTTTCTTTGCAATGAGAGGATGCACAAGGATAAACTGTGGCAACTTACTTGTACCTTTGTACTTGAGAATCTTAGGGAACGCACCCAACACAAGTGTACATGGATGATGCTCTTCATTTTCTAATTCCCTTGCTTCTTGCAAGCACCTCTCCTCATTATTAAATTGGGCAGCTTTAATAATAGGGCTGTAGGGCATCTGGGAACTCAAGAAGCACCACCACAATCACCAACAAGTGTATATTGCACTTTCAATGTGTGACTAAGCTGAATGAACACATAGTCTTTACACCTACCACTTCCCTCTTTGACAAATAATAAAAATGTTGCAATAAAGAGTACTTCTAATCTTTTAATAGCATAGGTTGTCTTCATCTTTTCAAAGCCCATTGAATCACCACCATAATACCCCATAAAGCTTAAGATTTGTTGAAAATTCAGAAATACCTGAGGATAATAATATGCTCTACTTCCCTTGCATTCCATTGCACAAGTGTTGTCATTTTCATCACTTTTAAAGCCACTTGGATCCCATCCCTCTCTTTTAAAGCCACCTGGATCCCATTCAAGGACAAATGGTGATTCTACCATTATAGGGATATTTATTAATTGCATGAATCCACTTCCACCTCTCCTACCAACCCCCACTTCTTTCACTCCAACATAATTGAAAGTGAGGCCCACACCTCTTAATTTCCAAACAGCCTTTGTCTTTTTATCTTTGTCCATTTTCTTTACTGCTTGTAACACTTCTCCACTTTTAGTAATTGGGGAGGGGTTAATCATAAAGTTTTGGGCCTGGCCCAGTATGTTAAAATTGAAATCCATTATCCCTAATTCGCAATCACGATTCACGTACCTCAACTACGGGAGAACTCATCACCTTCATTGAATCGTGAGAACAACCCGCCTCCGCCATGATCGCATCACAGTCCAGGGCCGACGCTGACGATTCTTCCGGCGCCGGTTCTTCCAACGGCAGCTTCCGATCACTACCGTTCATCTCCACTTCCTCAGGTGTCCCGTCTGACCTCGATTTCTTCTTTCCCTCTGCGAGTGAAGAAAGCCCCAAAGCTACTGTAGCCCATGTTCCGCCCACCCTCTTTTGGGCTTCAATCACCACTTGGTCCTGTGGTGGTTCTAGGTCACCACCGACCTCATCTCTTTCACCACCTACACAACGGTCGTCACTGAAATTGTGGAAACGTTCGTCTCGTCTTCCGTCACCCTCACCATCTCGTGTCAGCACCTTCGCCACTCTACCTCGGCCACCACTGTCCTCCGCTTCTGTTTTCACAGCAACAACCAGGCTTCCAATGGTCCTTCCGATGCCATCGTATCTCTGGTTTCGCGGTGCCTTCTGAGTTTTGCACCTTCAGATCTATCAAGTCATCTTCAGTTTCTTCTTCCACGTCTCTTGGCTTCTCATCTATCTTCAACAGCGTGTTTGATTCATCTTTGCTCCAGCTTCTTCGATTCGAAGCTCGGCGCCGCCGAGTCTGGTGTCTCGACCCTTCTCGTTTCCTTCTTTTCCAGAGTCGCTTGATTTCTGCAAGCTGGGCTATGATACCCTCCATGCGCTGCTCTAGTTCTTTTACTTGAGACTCCTCATGTCTTGATTCCATTTGAGCACCCAAGATCGAGTGCTTTGATATCACTTGTTACGTAACCAAAAACAAAGGAAGAAAATGATAGAAACTCTTGTATTATTTACTGCAATTCAGAGGATCTCTCTTAATTGCTATGGAGAATTACAAGTGAAAATGGAAAGTTCAATGTAACAGTGAAATGGTGATCCTATCATCAAGTCCCTTTTCCAAACAATTCCCAAAACCAGCCTAAGACCTGAATGAAATGCTAACCAACTATATATAGCACTCTCTCTCCATATCCAAACCTGAATGAAATGCTAACCAACTATATACAGCACTCTCTCTCCATATCAGCAGAATATTCCCCACACTCTCTATCCAATGGCCATGTAGGCAATTCTGTTACATCAGTGATTGTTTGTGTGCTAGTGGTCCCAAAGAAATTGGTTTCCACTTCTTTCTTTCATTAACTTTCTGAATATTCCCAATATGCCCTTTAATAACCTTGTTCGTATCAATGACCAAAGGGATGGTCAATAAACTAGGAGCTTTCAATAAGCCGAAAATGAAAGTGTCTGGAGGAGAAACTGTACCCCCAAAACTGAAAGGGAAAGCAACGATCTACGCTCTGCCAAAAAGGGAAACAAAAAAATCATGCAATGGCGGCGCGTGGGCCCCACACGCCCGTAAGGTCACCGAAGACGTGGTGGCGCGTCAGGAGGTTTGTGACTGAGATTTTTTAAGGGTCTGGTAGGGTTTCAAGTGCGGCTCAGATGGTATAGGTGTTGTAGTGATTAGAGCAATGGGTGATCGGTTTCTAGACTGAATAGTGTATAGGGGTGGAAAAAGAAAAAAAACGAGAACAGTGATGACTCTTAGATGTTGAATTGCTGAATGGGTACTATACCTAGGTAATTTCAGTGAGAAAAATGGGGACCAAAGAAGGTTCCAAGAATTGCAACAAAGGTAGAAAAATAAGCCGCAATGAAGGCGGAAAAGAAAACTGTGATGAAGACGGGTAGGGTTTATGCAGAAGCAAGTCTCTCAAGATCGCTAAACAATAATTCAAAAAAAAGTCTCTCAAGATCGAGAGCTCGTAGAAAATATACTGAGTATTATTTCAGTTGTGTGCAATTACACCCACTAATCTTATTAGATAGACAAGTAGGATGAACTAAACCTAACGGACTTATTAACGGGACTAATCTTATTATATAGACAAGTAGGATGAACTAAACCTAATGGACCTTATTAACGGGCCTAATACAAGGACTACTAATAATTGTGAAAAACTACTATTTACAACAACATCTCTTGTTATACAGCTTAATTCTTGCAGATATATTTGTTCAGATATTGCAGATATATTTATTTGTTCAGATATTTCTGTACTTACTGGAAAAAGTTGCAGGACAACAAATGTAAACAAAAGACCGCCAACAAAAGAAGTTATCCAATTCACCATCTTCTCTAAGGTCTCATGTTTTGGCATTTCCTTAACAAACTCAAATAACATTTTGGTACCGGGTCCACGCAGAAACTGCAGGTAGGCATTGGATATCTGCATGCATTTTGCAGCAGGATATCAGTCCCTAATCTCTATTATCTCACAAGGTGAACATAAAGAAAGATCCAGATGTTATAAAAATAAAAAGAGGGAAAATGTATATAAAGAGGAATAACTATCCGCATAATAGCTTATTAAAACTTACTGCATCATGATATCAGTTCCTCTAACTTCTTCCATCAAATTTTTAATTTGAAAAAATAGTAATGGCTAAGCTGGTTTATTTTCTAGTAAGTATGTAGTTCCTTACTCCAAAACTATTCCATAGTTAATGAATCGAGTACATGTTTGACACAATATTGTAATTAAAAGATTGATACATTCATAGCACAGGCTAGCAAGTTGCATGTTCTTTCTATCAGCTGATGATTGATTTTTCTGTTTCATTATAGAATATAGATTATTAGGAATTTAGGGTAGGATAACAACAAGGCGGATGCAGCAATAACTGGCGTTAGAAATATACCAGATTTACATAACGAGGAATTCGCAACAACGGCAACTGCTCAGAATCAGAAGGCTCGCTCCTGTCGGCTGAGTTGTACCATATTGTGACATTAAATCTATTTCCATTTGAGTTTAGAAAATCAAAAGCTGCCAAAAGTCAAAACAGTATATAAAAATGAGTATTTTCTTCCACACATAATGTATATTGAAACATAATTATAAAAGTACCTGAAGCTATCTCATCTTTTTTGTCGAGAACACCTCGAGCTGGAGGTGTCTCTTTGAGGGTCACATCTTTTTTGAATATCTCATTGTTGATCTCAGAAGAACTATTACGCCATGATAGGATTCCCTGAGCACATACGGCTTGCGCAACTAGGGGAAACAAATTCAACCATTAACAAAACTCTATATTGCATTGAACACACTAGTGTACTCCCCACAAATGTATTGAAACAATTTGTGTGAGCACTTATTCATCATAAATTACCACATTATATCATTGTGCAAGTAACTGTGCCAAATGCATGGTTGCACTTATGGTTTAATGACAAACTTTGCTATCAATTTGTTATATACTGTGATGATTCCCCAAGCTGTTCAAAACACCAATGACAATTAATTCAATCTTATGTTATCATTCATTGCCAGTTCGATTTTCCTACCTGTCGATCCAGTAAAGCCTTGTAACTGGAAAGAAATGAAAGAACCCTTCCGGCACTGAGTTTGTAGATAAACAACTTCCTCCATACTAAAACCATATTCGAAAAAATTATTCAAAGATGAACGAGTTGTTCCCTGTATTATTTTGACAGATGCACCAACACATTCAGTTCACAATAACAAAAAATATACAAATTAAAAATAAATACTTAAAAGCTGGAAAAAAAAAAAAAAAGATCAGAACTCACCAAGACATATGTTGCCAAACTATCCAAACTAATGAGACTATCCTCCATGCGATCAGAGAGACTCGTAGTGGAGGCGCTTGGGAACATATTTCCAAACACACCTGTAGAAAAGAAAAATAGATAAATAAATAAATAATCTGACCATTCACACTTGAATTCTTAACATTCTCCCTCTAATTGTGAGTTACCCACATTGTTAGTCTTGATCCAAACCTAGACCACTAAGAGACCTGGATGCCACATCCAATGGCGGACCCAAGACCCTAGGTTAGAGGTTGTAAAATATTTTTATCAAAAACATTAGTTCATCGGATTGTTTAAAATATTTTTCCCAAATATCCTTACTTAATTTAATAAAGTTGACCAAGTTATTAAATCGTGAGATTAGTCTCTAAGTTTTCCAGTCATTATATTTAAGTCCTAAAATATTGGAAAATAATAGTTAGTCTCTAAAATTACATCCTAAAGATTTATTAAAAATGGGTGCAAATTGGGTGGAGATATAAGGATACTAGTGCAAATTTTAATTTTGAGGGGATTCAAAATAATTTTATATCGAGGTAACCTGGCAAAGTGTAAGTCGGTCATTGGCCACATATCCACCCAAAACTTTAAAACTTTAAGTATATAGATTTCTTCTCTTATATATCTTTCATATAGTTTATTCTTAGCAAATGTGGTTCAAATCCCCAAGATAAACAAGGCGAATCAATAAAAAATTGAAATATAATTATTAAAAATAAAAAGATGGTTAATATATATACTCTGTGCAAAGGAGCGATTTTGGGCGGTGAAGAGCATGTTAACTGGGCGTGGGCCTGTTTCCGGAAGTTGCAAGAGAGGAGGCCATTCGAGTGGTTTGGGAATTTCACAATTCAAAGCTTGAAATGGCGTATCCGAATATTGGACCCCACAAACCTTCGGGCATTGATCGCCGCTTGTGTTATTCGCGCATTTGCAGCCACATTTGGTTACCTTATCCACATCATCGCTAAAACTTTGGAGAGAAACCATCGAATAGCAGATGAGCATCGGGAACGAAATTAGGAAAATATTCGACCTCTTGTTCCGTTTCTTTGAAAACCAAAAATGTTACAATGCATGGCAAAAATATCGGTTGAGTAACGTGAATAATTGAATTATAATGAATAATAAATAAATAATTGAATTTAGAGAGAGTTAATGGAACCTGATAGGTTAGATTTTTCCTCAGAAGAGCGTCTGCCTGAGTCCAGAAGGTCGCGGGGGAAACATTTGCCATCTTCCTCTTCCTCTTCGTTTTCCCAGCGGAATCTATGATTTTCTTGCCATTATATATCAACTCCGGTTTTTTTTGGGTTACTTTATTTTCAGGAGCTCAGCTGGAATTATTGTCATCCGTCGGATGAGTGATTTGATGATGGAACCGTTTTAATTCCGAATCATAAGTAATATAAATCATGAGTTTGTCCACATAGGCTTACAACTAGGACCAATCAGAAAAAGCCACACACATTTTCAAATAAATACGTGGCATCCACCTCAACTTTTATTGAAAATTAATTTTGAAATATATCTCAAAAATAAAGAATTAGGGGATCGAACCCCCTTCCTCACACCCACACCTTCCAACACTAACCATTTGAGCAACCACATTTTGTTGTAATTGAAGCGTATTATATAATATTTAACCTTTTTTTCTTTTATTTCTACCAAAACCTATTACCTACTAATTATATTTATTTATATGTATTTTAATACTTATATATTACATTTATATATCATATTTATTTGACATCTAATATTTTGTATCACTTTCCATAGATTTTAGATTCTATATATTTATTAACTAGAATGTTATTAAATATGAGTAATTTTATTGATTTTCAAATTTGTTTTTAATTCAAAATTATATTAAATTTAAAAATATTGACTTATAATATCTTGCATTTTTCTAATTCTAATATTAATTTAATACCAAATTTATTGATATCGGGTCATGCGGGTCAATAAGTGACCCCTCGGTTCGACCATTGACCCAGTGACTTACTCAGGTCGATCACCGGGTCGGTTTTAATAACATTGATTGCAGCTGACTGTTTCAAAAAAACAAAAACAAGTAATGAATAAAATACTAATTTTGTGGATCCAGTAATGAATACAATGCTAATTTTGTGGATCCAATCTCTCACTCGACAATCTCTCTTTTCTCTCATTTTCTATCACAAAATTTCAATCTTTTTTTGATGAACTACAAAAGTTTGTCCTTCATCTCTTCTTTCATCTTGATCAACTCAAAACGGAAAGCAACAAAAGAAGAAAATCAGAAGAAACAGAGCACTGCATTTCTCTCTCTCCATGGACCATCACTCCTTCTATCTTCCTTCGTTAGGGTTTCGTTTTTCCCTAAATTTCTGAAGAATTTCCTTCGTTTGCATCATAACAAAGTTGGCCACGAAACTGTGTGAAGGATGAAGAACGATATTCGCCATTTCCACCGACACAAGACGCCGACGTTCTAAACCACCACAACTTCTTCAGCACCTTACCGTGATTTTTTTTATTCTATTTCTTCTGTTGTAAAGTTTGTCTTTTTATCATGTCAAACTAAATGGGTTTTCTTTGCTTTTGCTTGGTAATATTTTTATTCTTTGAAGTTTTTGAAATTTTCTTCAATCATGTTCAAATGATTTTTTCCCCTTCGACTTCTGTGATCATAAAGCTTTAGAGGAATTTTGGCAGTGCAGGATCTTTATGGCTAAAAAGATTCAGCTTTTGAAATCATAACATTGTTTTCGAGTACTTCCTAAGTTTATCAATTTTGCAATCATCTCATTTCAATAAATAGATTGAAGATTGTGCCTACAATATAGTCAAGCTCCATAGTGAGAAATTAATGATATAGTTGTTCGTACGTTTGTATGGTATACAGGTATACTCCCCCAATATATAATCAGACCCAGAATAGCAGATGTAGAAAATAGTCAGATATTGCTATAACAGTAACAAAAATGTGTTGATGCATCAATGAGGGTACACCTATGGTTGTCCGGTTACTGAAGTGTTATTGTCACCCTTATAACAATGTGGTTTTTTTCCTGTTTTGATCACTGTTGTAGCTTTGAAAATCCTTTCGGCCAGAACCACTATCGAGAGAAGATGGAGACTATCAGAAGCACAAGAGCAACAAGGTAGCCGGGTTGTTACAACATAGGTGCTGAACCTGTTTTGGGTTCATTCCGTAAGTATTCTTATAACTGCATATTGGTTTTCCCCATTCTTTTCAACTTTAAATTTGTTATTCCGTTTACCAATATTCTGTCTTTTGCATTGCACTTTCATTTTAGTACATGTTGGGGTTGCAAAATATAAAACTAGAATTCAATTTTATGTTTCATTTGTGCTCTCACATGGCATTCAACTTGCTTTAAGTAGTAATTTTGGGTTCGTGTAAGTAACTACTAAGCAATGATGGATATGATATGGATAGAGTGAATACAATTATTCAAATCCAAATATTAAAATTATCATGAATAGTAGTGCAATTAGGATATTGTGAAGCTGTGTGTCATATATAAATTTATCTCAGGATTGTGAAGCTGTGTCTCATATATATGATATTGAATTTGCAACTTTTGTTTTGTTTAATCACGATGCAGTGAGCCTGGTTGAAAAGTCTTGCTCAAAGCTTCTTGAATTCTCAGAGGAGCTTTTAGTGTTTTAAATAGAGATACTACTGAATATCCAGCAATATCTAATACTTATTTATTGAATAATGTTGAATATAAATCCTATGGGTTTTCCGAGGAACATATCTGACCTCATTGGTAGGTTCTCTTCAAAGTTCATGTGAGAGACTCATCGAGAATATATTTGAGAAAACATTTCATGTTTGAGGGATTATGATTGATTAGGACTTGCTTAAAAAGTTCAAAGATAAATCAAATGTTGTTAAGGTGAAGCGTAAATCTTAATTTTCAATAGCGTTCATAGCTTTAAGCTAAGACTTTCCAACAAACCATAATCCATGACATTACTTACACTGTTAGAACAATGTCTCGATCGTCAATGCAAGAGGGTTTCGTTGATACATTTCACAGCTTTCACCAAGAGAGAAACCCTAAGATAAAATAAAATTTGAACTAATGGTTGTTTCTTCGCACAGTCACTATATCCCACTAAATTTGGGACTTCTCTCAAACCCTATCGCGTGATGTGAAAAGCGGTGCTGCTCTGTATTCCTTTTGTTTGCTCTCAATCTTTTTTTTATCATCACTCTCAATTTTATTCCTAATAATGAGTAATACTAATTAGATTGCAATAGATTGTTCCATATTTAGTTTTTTTTACAAAATTAGATTAGTCGCTGGCAAAGTCGTTGGATACTAACAATATGATAAAAAAACCAAATCTAATGCATCATTATGGTTTTATTGATTATTAATTAAATATTTACCATTCTCCAACTAATATTGTATATCGCACGTATGATAAAAAATTCTAATCTAATGCATCATTATGTTTTTATTAATTATCAAGTAAAAGATTTACCATTCTCCAACTATATATTAATTGTTTTTGTCAAAAAAAACTATTAATTATTCAGTCATAGATGTTACAATAGAATGATTACATAAGGTTTAATAAAAAAAATATAATGTTCATATTAAAATAAAATATCATAAATTATTGTCAATTCTAGAAATTTTTTATACCTCATTAATTATGGAGTTTTATAGGCAAATAAGATATGGGGAATAAGTCCCTTTTAAAAAAGAAGATATGGGGAATAAACAATACTAATATTGATATTCTAATTTCTTTTTGTATATTGCTTTCAAACTTATAACACCAAATATTTTAGGTTTAATTACATTGTTGGTCCACCTATAATAGTTCATTCACGATTTTGGTCCCCCAGCCGAAATTGGTCAAACTAATGGTTGAAGTGGTACTAAGTTAAATGACGTGGCATCCCATGTTTGAGTGCCACATGAAATTTTTAATTAAGACATGATATTTTAATATAACAATTTGTTTTTTAAATAAGTAATAATAAACATCTTAATATCTGGTAATAAAATATTTTTTAATCTACTTTTTTCCAACTTACTAACTCTCTTTCTCTGCGATGAAGGTTCGGAGATAGCAAAGCTTGGTGTTACTCAAGGTGGAAGTTTGATGAAGATCATGAGGAAGATCTTAGAGTGACCAAAGGATCTTTGTTATGTATACTTATGGATGGATGTATTGCTTCATCCTTCCCTCACAGTCTCACAATCGACTAAACGAGTGTTTTCCACCTGTACGTGGGAATCTCGACGGGGACTGCCCACAGTGGAGCATGAATGAGGAATTTTTTCATGTGGAGACGGGGACGAGAGAGATAATTCCCCCACTGTCAACTCTGGGATGAGGATGGGGACCGGGACCATTCCGCTGTCCGAGTACATTATATGTGTTTTTTAATTAAACATATTAATAAAAAATAAAAATGTGCTAACTGTTATCTTTTATTCTTAATTTTATTTTTTGAATATCAATAAATAAAAGGAGGACTAAATTTTATATTAAAATATTAAACTATGATTTTTTAGTTTAAGTATAATATTTTTTAGTATACAATCTAATCTAATAAACGTGTCCTACTAAAATTTGTCATGGTGGGTTTATTTTCTAAGGTATCCAAAGTAATCAATTTTTTGACATAATATACGTAAACATTCAACTGACTATTTTTTAATCCCCAAACAACAATTTCAAAATTTAAGTTAAAAGGAAATGTATACCCGTGCTGACACGGGTGATACATACTAGTGACTTTTTAATTGAGTTAAACTGCCTCCCTCAAATATTCCATCACATTAATAATCTCTTATAATATTCCTAATTAGCCCTACACTTATTAAATATTATTTATTGTTGAATCCTCAAATTCTCCATATCACATTTAGTCTTTCGACTTTTACAATTTAGTATCAGTTTGACTGATCTAAATAGTAAAAGTCAATGACCAAACATGACGTTGGAAAATTGATGAACTTTGCTTTTTGATCAAAAGAAACTTATAGGATTTCATTCATAATCAAAGTTGGAACATAGGTTGGGATACAATCAAAAACATGAGAGCTAGCATAATATTTTGATGCTCTAGCCAAAGTGTGAGCCACAATGTTTGCTTGTCTCCGGACAAAACTAACCACATAGTTTTCTAGAGTAGAGGGTAATTGTTGACAAGATTTTAAAATAGAGTCAAATTCAGTTACAAAAGTACACACTCCTCCAATGCCATCTACCACCGCTTTGCAATCCATCTCGATGGTTGGATGTCTAGCTCTTGTAACCTAGTAACTACTTCTAGTAAACCCAGGGCTTAGCTTCCTGCGATTGAGATCTTCCAATGAACCAAACAGACTTGGTCTTCAATGCATTGTCCTCATTCTGAAATGCAGAGACCAACATCGAACCTTCCATCATCAAAAAGAGTTGTATCAACATTACATTTCACCATGTCAGTTGCAGGCCGGGACCAACTAACAACACCACTGCTATGTCGTGAACAACCAGGAGACGAACGTGGCAACACAGAACACTTTGCTTCCTGCCAGCAGAACAACAAATCCAAAGCACGCTAAATCGAGACCTGGACTAGTTTCATCAAGTTTCCCAAATCTTCTCATTTCTTCTCTTCCACAAACCCCAAATCAACATGACAAAACAATTCCTAGGGCCCTCTGGAAGCAAAGTTAAAATCTTGAGAAAAAAATATTTGAAGCCACCGACATTCATGACAATCAATCAAATTTCATTCCAAAGCCCGGCCACTTTCCACACACCCCCTCTACTTGTTGACAACTGAAAAAGAGGTGTCATTCATTCTCCACAACTTCCTCACACATCGGACAAACCTCTAGACACTGAACACACAACCGACAAAGGTTGTATCAGCATGGAAGAACTCCCCTTGCAGTGCGCCAGAGATGGATGAAAATTTGATGATTAAATTGAATAGATAGTATTTGAAAATGTTAGACACCAATTAAGTTTCCACCTAAGGACAAATAGCACGATTATAAGCAATTATCTTTTTAAAAAATTAAAAAAAATTGCACCAGATTCGGATAGTGACATAAGTTGTTGCGTCAGGTTTTTCACAAGCTAATTAATATCGCTTATGGAAATAAGTTTAAGCCATTCTATAAACTAATTAGGGGCGAATGCACTTATTGTGGTGTGCGGAAATTTCCCCTAAAATTAAAAATAATTTACTTTTTTTTTTGTACAAGAGGGAAAAGAAAACCAAAAAACGAAAATCAACAAGAAAAACTATCTAGAGAAAACAGTCCCACTAGCGTCGACTAGTAGGAGGTTTTGAATCCCTATTGGAGGGACCTCAATACGGTAGAAGGCTTCTGTGCTACCAGCACCAATCTTTGCTAAGTAATCAGCTCATGCATTCTCCTCTCTCAACATGTGAATAACTTGGACTTGCCAATCCCTTGATTTTTTTGGTCTACTTAGCTAAATTGGCAAATAAATACCACACACGCACACTATAACTGGCCACACCAGGGTTCCAACCCGGGAGCCGACGTCCCTATGTCGCTGAAACTGCCAAGGCAACCAACAGTGAGGGACTGTCAATCCCTTGATAAGAAGTTACACAATAAACCGATTAATTTTTAAATGGACTTACAAAATTATAATAAATATAAGAGAGAATAATCTATACAATTTTATTCTTTTACTCTTCTAATTTATATCATTTCCTCTCCTATAATAATAAATACACACAATGAAAAAGCATTAGTATAAATGGTAAAAAAATTCTATCCAAACACACCATAAAAGAATTTTAAAGGGTAAAAATAGTGAATAAACTAACTTATAGCAAATGAACTGATAGTAGATAAGTTAGTAGATTGAATTTTAGTTGAATTAGAAACTCCGATGCATTGGTTTTGCTTCTAGAATTGTTTCTATTTTCTAACTTGAATTAGAAACTGTACCTTTTACTTTCAAAATTAATTGTCATGTAAAATTTATTGTTAAATTCACTTTTATCTCATCTAAACATAAATAAATTGACTTCCATCACTTTCATTTTCAATTAAAAAGTTTTAAAAAACCAATTCAACTAAAATCAAATTTTCACCATGTACCAAAAAATTCAAATTATCACCACCTCAGAAACAACACCACACTAATAGATTCCTACTTTTAAACTCACTATCAGAAAGGGTGTGAATTCTCTGCTTGAGGGCGTGAGAAGGCACGTCTTTTATCTTTATCTCTCTCATCTTTCAATTTCTCTCATTTAGATCTCTAGCAGTCAAGCACCAAGAATGAGCAGATTCATGATAGTGATGCCAGAGTCCAGACGGCCAGACCATGCTTAAGTCAAAGCACAAAAGCACTTTGTAAAGATATGAAGTATGATCATACACAGTCCAGGAAGATGAGAAAGAAAAAAACAATCACAGTATGGACAGTCCAGAAATCATGTCGAAAACAAACAAGACTTAAATTTGGGTATAGTTGTTTCATGCAAAACTAAAAACCTATAATGTACAAATCACCCTCAAACGCCCAAATGTAGCAAGTGAAGAAAAACCGGTTCAAACACACCTATTATAGTTCAGTCAATTCAACAATTTCCATCAAAGATACATATAAACCTCACAAGTTTCAATTTGTTCATGTCAACACGCGAAAATCAGTTTTCCTCGAGTCACCGCCTCCATTCTGCTTGCACTACCTTTCCTACAAGATGAACATAACAGTTGGTGATATTATCAATCACAATGAATAATAATGAATAGTTCAATTGGCAAATGTTGAAATTGTTAGGTAGGATATTATGTCCTGGTTTCGACCCCAAGACCTTGCAGTTGTGTGAGTCGTTTTAGATGGCTCTTGCCACTCCGTCTGTCTATAGACCCAAAAAAAGACATACGCCAGAATATAACTGATACAAAATTGGAATATAACGAACTATATCATACCATTTCCATCTTTAGAAGACGATATAGCTTTGTCGCTTTTGTGGCCTCCTTTGCCACCTGATTGAACTGCTCTCTGTGTTCGAGGTGATTGCGAACTAATTTTGCTGTTAGTTGAAGAAGGAAGAGAGTGTCGCCGAGCATTGTTGTTTTTCTCATTTCCATCTTGTCCAAATCTGGGGGATCCTTGTGCCCTCAACTTTGCCTTTGCAGATTCAGTTGCTGCCATATAACTTGGTACTGTTGGACTATTCTGTAAACCATTCTCGGCACGTTCCTGCTTTGCGACATTTGAGGCTTTCCTGGTTGGTTTCTGGTTTTCACTGCCTGTTTGATCTTCCTTGTGATTCATATCCCCATTTGTTAATTGAGAATTTTCATCTTTACAAATAGTCTCAGGTAAATCTATGAGGTTAGTTTTTACTTCATTGCCAGAAATGTTTTTTTCTTTACTAGTAATCTCTGTCAAAGGCTTTGATTCCACAATCACTTGATTACTGCTTGGAGTGTCAAACACCTCCTTACTGACAGAGTCTCTTGGAGTAATTCCTATATTCGGCTCGCTGGAAATGGTTAATGTTGCTTCCTTCTTAATCGTTCCGTTAGAATTATTAATGAACACTTGTTCTGAAACACCAACACTTGAGGCCACTGTTTCCTTTTCCAAATGCAGCTTTGGTGTCTCGGATTCAACTTCTGAGAGAATAGCAGTCTCAACAACTGGGTTGTGGACCTTTCTCAAGTTTCGTTTAACCTTCTCAAGCTCAATTTGTGGATTTTCTACTATAGGCTCCGAGGGTTGGCTTGGAATTTTCCTTATGTTTCGTTTTGGTTTCTCAAATTCGGGATTTGCCTGTGGAGGGATTGGGTCAAGATTTGCAGTAGGAAGCTTCCTGTGGGTACGTTTTGACTTGCTCATTTGAGCATCTCCAATTGAAACATTGTTACTCTGCTTTTTCTGAGACTTAGTATCCCGAATTTTCTTGGGTTGAGGAACTGGCTTCCAAAATTGAGATCCAGACCAGCGCTCCAACCAACTTAGGACTGCGTTTGGGTCGCCATGAACATATTGCAAACGCAGGGCCATTATTGTAGTTGATGAAGCAATAAGCTGAAACAACAAATAGATTAAAAGGTAAATTGTAATAGAAGTTTGTGCTCTTGAAACAGGTATGATGCAATATAAATGAGACAGAAAAAAGCTCTTATAAAATCAGTAAATGAAGGTGTACCACTCTCTCTCTCTCTCTTAGTGCCCTTATCTTAACAATGAGGATTCAAATACTATCTCTCTTAGTGCTGTTATCTCAACAATGAGGATTCAAATTCTATTTTCTTTTATTTTTAATGTATAGCGCTGTTCATTCTAGAAAGTAACTAATCCAGAATTTGTAAAAATATATATATGGTGCGATGCAAGTTACCTTGCGGATGAAAGCATTTGCTGACAGCTTCATAATTTTAGTGGATATAGGAATTGGCTTGACAGATTTGTCATCCTAAGGAAAAACACGAGAAAAAAAATCATTAGCAGTAACAGTAATTAAAAAATAGAATACATGCAATCTCTACCTCCCTTTCTCATATTTGATAAATCCATTTAGCACTAATTTGACCAAGACAAATAGGGAAACTGTAAGATCACTTTCATATTCCAATCCCATCCTTCCCATGCCCATGATTAATCAGAATCAGAATAATACTTGGACCAAGATAATCAGGCACATTTATCACTTGCATATTTCCCCCTCAGGAATGATTAATCAGAACTTCAAGAATAATATAATCAATATGACAAATAAATGATAAGTTGATAACGTACAGAGAATTCAGATTTTGAAAAAGTTACCTGAATCTTCAATAGATTGCACTTCCCATGAATTGCAGATCCAACATCAGAATTTCTAATTCTTTTTCCACGAACAAGTGCTTGTAGTTTGACAATTCCATACATACAGCATAAAGTAACAGCAGCTTGTCTTCTAACCAAGTGCCCACGAATAAGTGCTTGCAACCTTATTATGCCTTTTAGGGCCTTAAATGCTCTCCGTGCCTTCATTAAGAACACTTCGGTTAGTTGAGCCATAGTATCAAATATTACAACTTATAAGAACTCATACAATCAAAATTCCAAAAAAATAGTTCCAGTAAGTTATAAACCTCTTCATCTGCAAACTCCATTAACAATTTCACGTTTAAAGTTCAGAATTCTTAATTATACACACTGAAAGGCACTTAGAATTTAATCAGTAAAGTATCCGCAAGTCACGTACCAAATAACCCCTGAAAACAGCCTGTGTCTTTGTAGCTGCTTCATCTTGCCTTATTTTCTCTGGATCAAGTGGTGCATCTTGTTGAACAGTTACCACTGTGTCGATTTCTTGATTTCCAGGTAAAACATCTTCTGCTTCTTTATTCACCAGCTCCAGGTCTTCCTCGTGTCTGTCAATATTGTCGGAGGTTGACTCTAAAGCGGCCAAACCAGTTTCTGACACCTTGGAAGTAATAACCCCTTCCTTTTGATTAACAAGCTTCTTAATTGTATCATAGTAAAATAAAATAAGTCAGGAGTTGACAACATTTGACAAACAGATCTGATGATGTCACGTAGGTAAGAATTTAAACGGTAAAAACTAGAGTTGAACATTCGTGTCATGTCACCGATTATGTAATTTCAAATAATATTTGTTAATGTATTCATGGTAAATGAATCTAGTTTAACATATTGCCTTAGCTATCATAGTACTACCTCTCTTCCTTTTGGTATATTTGATTTGGATGACTTCTTCCCAAACAGTACAGTTTTGATCCATTTTCCTGGAGATTTTCCCATTGTGAGACCAGGACCTGTAACAGAAAAGAAGTGAAACCAATCTCTAAAACGATCCCCTGATTATTATTTAAAATTTCTAAATAGGCGACGAATTAAAAACACAAAACAAATACACTTTATCCTGAAACCATGACAGATGATTCCTCAACTAGATCACCAAATTCAAACAACTTTAGTTAGTGAAATTTGAAAAAGAGCTGTGAACCGGTACTCAATTCCTAAAGGCGCCAAGCATATGCAGAAACTGGCAGTATAAAATCTTGAAGCTAGCATGTCCTCCATTGCTTGGTAAGCTAATTGCTAAAGTATTCAGAAAAACAACATGCTTTTGCTAATTCTAAAAAGCAGATCTCATCGAATTTATAGTATTTAAGCAATACCATACCATATGAAACATACCAAAGATAATATAAGTTTTAAAGAAAATCCGTTAAATGATAATATAAATTTTAGTTGTCTCCATTTAACTGTGCATCTGATAATGCCATCTTATTTAATTAATTATGCTGAGAAAAATAGTTTGTACACAAGTAACTTCTTTTCCCTTTCGGAAAAATTTTATTGGTAAGACGAAACAGCACTTTTGCCATATAAGGATCCAGTTACTCTCACAGAACAATTTAGGTTCTCATTAAAAAAAAATAAGAACGAAAAAACACGTTGTTAACAATAGAAAATTAATAAATTATGATTTTCCTACTAAGATCATGTGATATGGTAACATGCAATCCAAACCTATCAGCCATTTTATAGAAATAATGACCAATCAACTGTTCAACTATTAACAGTAAAAATAGACATAGACATCATATACAATTAATAAAGCATCTTTTCTCTTATGCAATAATAAAGCATCGAAAAACGGCATCACATATCTTTTTTAGCCCAATGGCCAGTCACTCATTGACTTTTTTGTAACCTCTACCTCAAAAAAAAATGCCACCGACAATAATAGCGTACAGGAATTAAATTAAATGATAAACAAATCAAAGTACAAATTACGCTTGATGTCTGAAGCTGCTGGCATTTTTGCACGATAAATGTAAACAATTTACAGCTTAGCAGTAAACAATCAAGAAGACAGAAGCAGAAAACATAGGCAACAAAACCTTTTACTACGAATGTAATGTAAAAAAAGAACACGATTATTACGAAGCACACGATTATCACGAAAGAAACCCTAGAACCAACGAGATCTACTAGAAGCAAAAACAAGCAAACACAGAACAGTGCTTCATCCATGAATCAGGGTCAGAAATTGGTGTTAACCAGCTAGATCTAACAATTACCTGACAAATGTGGAATCTCTTCACCTCAAATCTACAATTCCTGTGACCCAAAACCAAACCATCAGACTAGAAAATTAAAATAGCCATTATTCCCTTGTTTAATTTTTCACAAAAGGAAGAGAAATATATAAATTGGAGTCGACAAAAGAAGAGAGAAAACAGTAGAGAGAAGGTTGTGTACCATGGAAGAGACAGAGAGAGTGAGAGAGTATTGATATTTGATATTGATCTAAAGCTGCATAAATTTTGTGGTTGCTTTGTTTGTTGTTCACTGTGAACTGTGCTAGCTGGAAGAGTAAAAATTGAAAGGGAAAAAAAATGTCTGAAATTGAAAAAGCTTGGATAATTTCTAGGGAAATCACATAGTGTAATTCAGGTTCAGGCTACAACGCTCGTCTCCACCGTTAGATGTAATGATTTTATGGGGTTGAAATCGTTGACCTTGGGATTGGTTTGATCGAAGGGTGGGTAAGCGATGGTGGATCTCTGAAAGAGACAGGAAGTGGGTGTGATTAAAAGAAGTTTGTTTTTGGGGGAGCGAAGCGCAGTTACTTCATAACCAAGTGTTTCCAGTTTCTTTTTTCGCTTTATTCCGAAGCATTGCGAAATGACTCTTTACGCCCCGTGTCTTAAGCTTGAGTCACGCTCGGAAGCGCGTTCAGGAGAATGTGGACCGTTGAATGAAGGAGGTGGATCGCTGAGCAGATGATGGGACGCGTGGCGTTTGGTGAGATGTTTTTGCGTGGTGTATTGGATGGGTGCCACGCTGGCAGGAACAGAGTAATGGATTGCGTCCAGCGGGGGACAAAGACAAACACGGAGGATGTAGGAGATTGTGGTAGGTACTGTGGCGTAGTTATGGATGGCAAAACGGGCGCCCCGCCCCGCATTTAGCCCGCAGAAAACGAGGCGGGGTGGGCAAGCCCGCAAACCAAACACGGGGTCAAAACTCTAGCCCGTCCCGCCAAAGTGATGGGCTGGCGGGCAGCGGGCTTGCCCGTCGAGTTTTTTTGCAGTTTTTTCAACAGACTTTTTACATTTTTTTTTTATATTTCAATTAGATTTTTCACCTATTTTTTAAAACAATTTTTTCTTAAAACCATCAACAATTGGAATTGCTAGATTAACTATAAAACAACTAGAACCATCAAGAAATTTCACCTAAGCTATCAACCACAATTTAAGTATTAACCTTCAAGTAGCCAAAATAAGTATTTTGATTGCTTGGTGACTAGAATTAACCATCAAGCAACCAAAATAAGTATTTTTAAAAAACAAAAAAAAAAACATAATAAGTACAACCCTAAAGTCTAGAGATTCAAATTACATAACATTGTCTAACAAAACAATAGTGAAGCATCTAAATTCTAATTCAATTTTTATTACCAAAAAATATTCTAATAAATAGTATAATAAATCTATAAAACAAGATAAATATAATAGAACGCATCTAATCTACAGAAACACACATAATGGTTTAATAAGGAGTAGTATAAAAATCTACAGATAGAAAACATCTAATTCTAATCAGAGAAACACACATAATGGTTCAGAAACTATAATTGTCACACACATCATAAGGCCAGGCTGATGATGTTAATTTTTTTATATAAAAAAAAAACGCGGGCTTGCGGGCATGCCCGCCCCGTTTTTGTCTTTAGCCCGCAGTTTTTCCCTTTTGGCGGGGCGGTCTCGACGGGTAAACGGACCCAATATCCTAGTCCAACCCGCATTTTTTTGGCGGTTTAACGGGTCGGCCCGGCGGGGCTTTGCCCGTTTTGCCATCCCTAGGCGTAGTTACTACTTACTAATCCCACCCGCGTTAGTTGAGTTGAAGAATTGGATTGGGCCCATCTTGGCTAGCCCGTTATTAAGGCCGTAAAAAGGCTTCGAAAAGTGTCGGAGGAAGAGAAAAAAAATCAACTATTCTTTATTTACTTGACCAAAAAAAACTATTCTTTATTTAAACTATTTGCCCAAAAAAAATCTTTAAACCTTTATTTTGAATTTAAATAATTTTATTTATTAATAAAAGTGGCATTTCATTCTTGCTTTATGGAATTTTCATTTTAATAGATCTAATAAATTATTAACATCTAAAAGAAGATAGAAATAAATCCATCCTCTATAACAATATATATAAACAAAAATATACATGGATTAAATTTACAGCAAAAAGCAAAAGATATGATGTAGTATAGAGGGAGTATATAAAAAAATATTAAGTAATTAAATAATAATAATAATAATGTGGTGATATCAAAATTTAAAAATATTATACACCCTTAAAATGATTTTATGAATTTTAGGGGCGCAAGAGCATGTGCAAAACACCTGGTGCTTCAACCCCTACCTATCATCCTACCAAAATGAGGACGGTGGGTTTGTGTTTATCTACCTATAAACTCATAGAACTTGGTCTACCCATCTTTCTAATTTGGAGCTTTATAGTTAGCCAGCTCGTTGGTCTGATCATTTATTCCCTCTTTTGATTTTTTTAGGTATAATTTTGACGACCTGTGATGAATCAATCTGCCATCTATTTAAAGTGGAAACCCTTCACATTTTAAGACCAACTTTATCTTTTAATTATTGTTATGGTTTTTTTTACTTACGGAGGACTAGCCCAACGGCCTACAATTGGTGGCGTAGCCAACTACACCCTATTTTATGTGGGTTCATGGTGTGTGAAAAACGTGTGCAAGTATACACAGTCACAAATAAGTAATAAAGTAGAAGTAAAGTATCGTTCCCACAGAGATTGTATAATTCTTAATGTATTGTTGTGAAGACATGTAAATTAATGCAACTATCTACTCACAAAGTTTGGTTTTGGTTGAAGTTGAAATGAAGTTAAAATGACAATAAACAATAGAGAGGAAATCAGTGGAGAAATATAGTTGAGATGCTTTCATCAAATAACTCTCTTTTAAGTGTTAAGTGCATTCGCGTGGTGCAGGTGCACTGGATGCAGCTGCATCAGTTGTGTGCTTTTCAGCTACTATTTCAAAAGTTGGTTTACAAGCTTCCTATGTCTAGGTGTGCTAAAGAAATTAACTCTTGACCTTGAAGTACTTGCTGATTTAATCCTAAGGGCTATGTTATCCTATGTCTAGGACTTAACATGGAATTAACAAGCTTCTTTTATTAATCTAGTTAATAAAGGCTTTATTAGACACTTACCCCTATTGATTATTGATTTCTAGTTATAAACCATGTCTGTGAATATAACTCTACCTATATTTAAGCGATCAACCTTAAATTAGGATGGATATAGTATAGCACAAGAATCAAAATGCTTACAACACACAAATGACACTTAAACTTCCTTAAAAGATTATTATAAGACAAGCACATCTCAACTAAATGAAATTAGCTCATATTAGGCATTGCAAGATGGAAAGAGATTGCATGAAACATATTGAGGTGATGGAAATTATCAAGAAAGAACAACAAAGTAAAGTTTACAATATTGAAGCTTTCTTGCATCAAGCAATGCAGGTGCACTGATCTCCTTACTATATCTATGAAGAAGAGAAGGGAGAAGTCGTCAATTCCTTCCTTTTCTCCTTGCTACTATCTAAGAAATTAAAACTAAGAATTTGAAAGTGAAAGTTACAAGAAGTTTAAAGAAGTGAAAATGTGAAAAAGAGATTATGAGATATATGCCCCTTTAGATTTGAGATGTGGGGATCCTTATATAGCCTCCAAAAAGTGAATTCCTTGAGGGCTAAGTAAACTTGAGAACTCAACCATGGTTACTTTTCTGCCTTTGAAAAAGCAATTTGAGTTTCACACTCAAATATCAAGAGTGGTCCAATTAGAGCTTGCCATATGGTTCATGAAATGATTTCTTCAAGTGGTCATCCATTGTGGGCGCCTCCTTTATAAAGTTTCCATGTGCCCCATGTGATTGTGGATTAGCTATAATGTCATTTGGAGGTGCCTTTGTCTTATTTTGGTTTGAGGTGCTTCCGGTGTTGGCCTTTTTCTACCATTCGCAGAATGGTGCAGCTGCATGCAGTGCAGTTGCATCAAGTGCAGGTGCACTGGATGATTTGGATGAAATCTTTTACTTTGTGTATTGTGTTCTTCCAATGTAGATGTTTTATCTGAAAATACTCACAAACATATCAAACATACCAATATCTAGACATTATGCTTAATATTGTGAATGACCACTTGCTTTATCCTTTAATGTTGTTTATCTAATTTCTTCTATGATATTTACTTAATTTATACTTGATTTCAACAATTTAGGTTTAGTTGTATAAATAACTCTATATAAAATAGAGTTATCACACCCCCAAACTTAATTTGTTGCTTGTCCTCAAGTAATGACAAGAAAGAAAACTACAATAGACTTCTATAATTAAGAAGAACAGATCAGCTCATATCTTTTCAAAAAAATTCAAGATAAAAAGGCATAACTGAACGAACTTCTTTTCTCAGAAATTTTGACTTTGTGCTTCTGAAATTCCAAAACATCCAAAGTAATTAGAACTCATTTATGTGAGTGTGTGCTTCACTGAAAATCAATCAGTTCCAAACTAGATAAAAAGTTTTTCTTTAACCTTTGGAAATTTCTAGATTACGTTCGGTCAAAACACAAGAGGTTTCAAAATATAGATTAGACTCACAAAATTCCCAAGACTTGAAGGGTTTTAAGTACAACAAAGGGCTTGAGTGGGTATTTCAAAACTGTTGGATCAATACAATTTTTCTGATTTTGGTGGTTCTTTTTCTTGATGTAAATGCATGAGGTGCAGGTGCATCACTTTTCTTCAGTGCAGGTGCACTGTGTTTTGACGATGCATGTGCATTAAATGCAGCTGCACTGGATACTACTTTTGAATATTTGTTGCACATATTGCCCTCCTCACTGACATCCTTATGCATATATATATATATATATATATATATATATATATATATATATATTTCTTTGGTCAGTTCTGTCTTCTTTTCTTCTTTTTCTTGACCAAATGCACTATTGGAACAGGTACAGTTTAATGACTCAGGCAATATAGCTTTTTGAGTAATTTTTGGTAGTATTTGGGCTAACCTATTGTATTGACCACTCTAAATTTTTTTATACCACAGCCTTTGTATTCATGAAAGTTCCCCCAAACTTAAGTCTTTATGCTCTTCTGTATTTTTATTAAAAATTTGTTTTTTAACCTTAGCTTTCTAAAAATTTCCTCTTGCATCAGATAGCTTTAAAAAAATAGCAAGGTTCCTTTTGAAATTCAGTTCATGTGGTGGAGTGATAATAACCTTGGTTATTTTTGAAAAATCATGGGCTTTTTATTTTTCTCTTCTTCATCATTGAAAATTGATTCAATCAAGCCATGCAAAGTTTCAGTGGAAAAGAAATTTAAGCTGATCATGCTTCAAAATCATCAAATCCTAATTATAGCTGCTGTTTTTGAAAGATGGACTTTTGAAAACAACATTTTGAACATAGACATAAATACTAATACAGATACTAAAACAACACGCTTAGTTATAATTAAACATACTATCACACATGCATAATGTTTTCATGAAGTTCTCCCCCCCCAACTTAAGAGTGAGCAGTGTCCTCACTGCTCTAAGTTGAGTAGCCAAAATACCAGAAATTGTTCAAAATGGGTAGGGGGTTAATACACGTGGGATGGGAAGGGGGAAGTAAATACATATGGGATGGGACTCTAACAGTACAAACATAGTAGTAAAATATAGCAAAACATAATAAACAACATTAAAAGTTTACTCTTTCTTGGCTCCACTCCTGAGCCTTGAGCTGGATCTAATTGGAGCATGCTTGACCTTCTGTTTCTTTGTCTTTGGCTCCTGTGGCTTTAATGCAGCTGCTTTGGATGCTGGTGCATCAGTTATTGTTGCTGTTTCTGCAAGATTTTCCAGTGCAGCTGTATCAGATGCAGCTGCATCAGCTAGTTTGTCAACAGCAACTGGCTCATCCATGGCTGGTTGCTCTGGGTTCTTAGCAGCTTCAGGTTGGTCTTCTTGGGCAGGTTCTTTAATTGTTCCTGCATCTGTTACCTTTGGATTTTCCTGGGGGAGCTTCTCTGCAGCTTTTCCTTCACTAACAACTTCACCTTCACTTGCCTTAGGGTTCTCCTCCTCATTCCTTGCAACTCCAACCGCCTTTTTAGATAATTTCTGGGTGTTGCCCGTTTCTGCCCTCTTCTTTGCATTAAGTTCCTGCAGCACAAGTTTAATTGTAGCATTGGGATCAGTTGAAATGGCAGTCACCGTAGGCACTTGTTGGGATGCACCTGCATGAGATGCAGGTGCATCAGATGCTGGTTTATCCGGTTCTCCAGTTCTTTCCTCCTCTGAACTTGTTTCTTTTTCACCAGGCATATTTTCTTCAATAACCTGCAAAACAGTTTCTTTTTCAATTGTTAAGTCCACAGGGGTGATGATTGGGCCAGTTGAGGTTTGTTTTGTTGGAATTTTTGGTTGAAATTCTGATTCTGATGGATCATTTGCGGGGTTGTCACTTTCTGGTTCAGGGTGATTTTGAGTAGGTGTAGGTGATTGTTGTCTAGGTGGTGAGGTGTGTGTGGGTGGTGATTTCTGATGTGGTGATTTGGGTGATGGTGGTGGTTGTTGTTGCCTTCTTGTTCTTTTAGCATACTTTTGTCTTGCCACCTGTTCCATAGTAATTTCTTCTTCAACTTCTTCCTCCTCAAAGTCAGTTTCTTCTTCATCTTCCTCCTCATCCTTGTCTATCTGGTTTACCACATTCTGCAGATCCTCATCCTCCTCAGTGTCTTCTTCACTCTCCACTACAGGTTCTTCCTCACTCAATTTTTTTTCCCTTCAAATCTTTCTTACCTCCTCTCTTTCTTTTTGGTTTTCTTTTCTCCTTCTCACTCTCCTTCTAAGTCTTCCTGTTCACCTTCTTCTAAGACCCATTTTGGAAAAACTGGAATTTCCAATTGAGTTTCCTTGTCAGATATCTCTCTCAACCTGAGTTGGAGCCAATCATGCTGGTCATCCTGAAATTTCCATACTGCATTCATTTTCTGCACAAAGTGCTTCTGCATCACTGTACCAACTTCTTGTTTCTTCTTTTCTTTGAAATTTGCAGTGAGTGCACCAGGGGGAAACTTCCTTTGTAGTTGTTCTGTTTCAGTCATGTTAACTCCTTGTTTTCTACACAACTCAGTGATCAAACAATGGTAGAACAGATATCCAGAATCTTTCACAGCAAAATCCAATATTTTTCTTGAAATAATTCTACCTATGTCAACATTGGTTTCAGTCAAGATTGCATCTAGGAGAAGCAATCTCTCCTTAGTCAATGTGTAAGTGTGTGAAGTAGGGAGGATAGAGGCATCAATGAATAAATGCCAATTTCCTAATTCTGGAATCAAATATCTACTTTTCATTTTAAATTTAGTGTGTGTAAACTTCTCCCAATGAGCCCCTCGAACAGCATTTCTAGACATAACCTTAGTCATTTCCTTTTTTCCAAAATGTTTAACTTTGTTTTCAAAATCCTCAGAGTCACAAATCAACATGAAATGATTGTTAATCATTTCAGAATCAAAGAATACCCTTCTACCTCTAACAATGGAGTGAGGGATAATTTTACCTCATTTGGTATCTTGAATACCTGCATAGAACTCTCTGACCAATTGCTCGATGTAATAGGTCCTGTGTTGCACAAACAGTTCCCATTTGAGATTTTCCACTGTTGAGAGGAAAGATTGGCTTGCTTTGGCTAAATTATACCCTCGTTCTGGTAGCATGTTCATTGTCCAGAAATGTGAGCTTTCTTCGTCAATGACAGTTGCGGAAGTTGTCTTTGAAACTGGTTTTGATGATGCTCCTGCAACTGAGGCATGACTGCCAGAAGTTTTGGTAGCAGATTGCTTTCTCACCATTTTGATTTGAAATATTTCAAGTTTCTGGGTTTGATTTGCTAGAGGTTAGGGATGATTGAAGTTTTGGGATGGTTTCAGAAGTTTTGTGTTTATCAGAGTTTTGAGATGATTTTACGATTTTGAGAGAGAGGTGGAAGTAACGGTTAGATTAATGGGGAAGTGGGTTATTAAAATCGGATTGAGGAGAGGTTAATGGGAATTGATGTGATGGCTAAGTAGCCGTTTAGGTTTAAGTGGGTTATCATGCCATAAGACACGTGTTACACTAGGTGTAACAGCACATCATCTTAGGCATTGGTCATGATTACTTCTCTGATGTGCTGGCAATTTTTGAAAATTATTCTCCTAAGTAATTTTGAGCGAAGGATGTAAGTGCCTAAAACAGTGGATTTTCACGCAATGCAGGTGCATGCAGTGCAGGTGCATGAAGTGCAGGTGCATGCAGTGCAGCTGCACCAATACCTGTATCCTACAAAACACTTGAAAAACCATCAAATTGCGCACAAAAAAATACTAATATTTATCAAAAAGTTATGGGTTGCCTCCCACAAGCGCTTGTGTTAAGAGTCTTTACAGCCTGACTATTTTTTATTTCTTTCTCAAGGATTCTTGAAATAAGTGGTGCCTTTATCTTTCACTACTTGCTCACCATAGTACATTTCTACTCTCTGACCATTCACTTTGAAAGTGGTATCTGATTTTGCATCACATAAATCCACTGCACCATGAGGGTATATTTTAACTAGTTGAAAGGGTCCTGACCATCTTGACTTTAATTTTCCAGGGAATAATTTCAACCTAAAATTATATAATAGGACCAATCCTTCTTCCTTAAGCTCTCTCCTCTGAATTTTTTTATCATGCCATAACTTGGTTTTTTCTTTATAAATTTTAGCATTTTCATATGAGAAATGTCTAAATTCTTCTAACTCGTTTAGTTCCAAAAACCTTTCTTCACCTGCTTTATTGAGATCAAAGTTCAGCTTTTTTATGGCCCAATAAGATTTGTTTTCTAACTCAACAGGTAAATGGCATGCTTTGCCATAAACTAACCTATAGGGGGACATTCCTAATGGTGTTTTAAATGCAGTTCTATATGCCCACAATGCTTCATCTAAATGTAAAGACCAATCTTTCCTATTTGGTCCTACCATTTTCTCAAGCATTCTTTTAACTTCCCTATTGGATAGTTCAGCTTGTCCACTTGTTTGTGGATGATAGGCAGTAGCAATTTTATGTTTGATCCCATATTTTGCAAGAAGATTTTCAATGAGTTTATTGCAAAAATGAGAACCTTCATCATTGATGATAGCTCTTGGGGTGCCAAATCTTGTAAAAATGTTTTTCTGTAAAAATTTACTAACTGATTTGGCATCATTGTTAGGTAGTGCTATTGCCTCAATCCACTTAGAAACATAATCAACAGCTACTAAAATATATTGATTTCCAAAAGAAGGTGGAAATGGCCCCATGAAATCCATACCCCAAATATCAAAAAGTTCAATTTCTAAAATATTGGTTCTGGGCATTTCATGTCTAGCAGATATATTTCCACTCCTTTGGCATTTATCACAAGTTTTAACCAAAGAATAAGCATCTTTAAACAAAGTAGGCCAGAAATAACCTGATTGTAATACCTTAGCAGCTGTTCTATGACTTCCAAAATGACCTCCATAAGGTGCAGCATGACAGTGCAGGAGCACTGCTTGTTTTTCTGTTTCTGATACACACTTCCTCATTATTTGATCTTGACACATCTTGTATAAATAAGGTTCATCCCAATAGTATTGTTTTACTATATGAAAGAATTTCCTCTTCTGTTGATAGCTCATGTCCACTGGTACAACTTTACTCACAAGGTAATTAACAATGTCAGCATACCATGGTGCATCTGCATGTGGTGCACCTGCATGTGGTGCACATGCATGTAGTGCAGCTGCACTGGATATAGATGAGGTTATTGCCAACAATTTTTCATCTGGAAAATTCTCATTGATTTCTTGTGTACCTGCATTCTCATTTTCTAATCTAGATAAATGGTCAGCTACGTGGTTCTCCACCCCCCTTCTTATCTCTGATTTCAAGATCAAATTCTTGAAGGAGGAGAACCCATCTAATTAGCCTTGGTTTTGCATCTTTCTTTGCAAGCAAGTACTTGATGGCAGAATGATCAGTATAGACAATTACTTTAGTACCAACCAAGTAAGATCTAAACTTATCAAATACAAATACCACTGCTAATAGTTCTTTTTCTGTCACAGTATAATTCATTTGAGCTTCAATTAAGGTTTTGCTAGCATAATAAATTGAATGAAAAATTTTATCATACCTTTGCCCTAGGACTGCTCCTACTGCAAAGTCACTAGCATCACACATTAATTCAAAGGGCCTGCTCCAGTCTGGTGTTACTATCACTGGTGCAGTTATCAGTGCCTTTTTAAGCTTTTGAAATGCTTCCATACAAGATTCATCAAAGTTGAATTGTGTATCTTGTTGTAACAAATTACACAATGGTTTAGAAAATTTTGAAAAATCTTTGATAAATCTTCTATAGAAGCCAGCATGGCCTAAGAAGCTCCTTATTGCTTTAACTGTTGATGGAGGTGGCAATTTGTCAATGACTTCAATTTTAGCCTTGTCTACTTCCAATCCTTTCTTTGATACCTTATGTCCAAGCACAATGCCTTCTTGTACCATAAAATGACATTTTTCCCAATTGAGCACAAGATTGGTGTCTTCACATCTTTGGAGAATTTTTTCTAAATTTGATAAACACAAAGGAAATGTTTCTCCAAAAACTGAAAAATCATCCATGAAAACTTCCATTGATTGCTCAATGAAGTCAGAAAATATAGACATCATGCATCTTTGAAAGGTGGCAGGTGCATTACATAAACTAAAAGGCATCCTTCTAAATACAAAGGTGCCATAGGGGCATGTAAAAGTAGTTTTCTGTTGATCCTTAGGTTCTATTGCAATTTGATTGTAACCTGAATAACCATCTAAGAAACAATAAAACTCTTTTCCTGCTAACCTATCTAGCATTTGATCAATGAAAGGCAAAGGAAAATGATCCTTCTTTGTGGCCTTATTGAGTTTTCTGTAATCCATACAAATTCTCCACCCTGTGACAGTTCTTGTTGGTATCAACTCATTTTTTTCATTGGCTATGACTGTTACACCCCCTTTCTTAGGAACACATTGTACAGGGCTAACCCATGCACTATCTGATATGGGGTATATGATTCCAGCATCTAGCCATTTTATAATTTCTTTCTTAACAACCTCTTTCATAATTGGATTTAGCCTTCTTTGTCCTTCTATGCTATTTTTAGAATTTTCTTCTAAAATTATCCTATGCATACAAATTGAAGGGCTAATTTCTTTTATGTCTGCCATTTGCCAACATATAGCCTTTTTACGCTTCTTTAAGGTATTTATGAGATCATTCTCCTGATCTAGGGATAGATCAGATGCAATAATCACTGGTAGAGTATTACCTTTTCCTAAAAAAGCATATTTCAAATGTTTTGGCAATTCTTTCAACTCTAGTTTAGGAGGTTGTTCAACTGATGGTAAATTCTTTTTAAGGTTGGGATTTTCTAAATTAAGAGATTCATAAGTTCTAGCCCTTACCTTAGGTGTTGATTCTTCCTTTGGCAATATACCTTTTTCTGACAATTCTTCTTCTGGTAGTGCAGCTGCATCTGGAGCAAGTGCACTAGTGAGGTGGTCATACTGCTTGTTGAATTGTTTTTGTACTAAATGGTCAAGAGAGATGATTGCTGAACGTTCTTCTCTTTCCTCTGCAGGATACTTCATAGCATTCATCACATTGAAAGTCACCTCTTGATCATTTACTCTCATGGTTAGTTCTCCTCTTTGAACATCAATCAATGTTTTTCCTGTTGCTAGGAATGGTCTTCCAAGAATCACTGGTACATCTTCATCTGCAACAAAGTCAAGGATAACAAAATCTGCAGGAAATATAAATTTGTCAACCTTTACTAGTACATCTTCAATGATTCCTTCTGGGTAAGCTATTGACCTATCTGCTAGTGACAAAGTTACAGTTGTAGGTTTAGCATTACCAATTCCTAGTTGTGTAAAGACTGATTTAGGCATCAAGTTAATACTTGCACCTAGATCACACAATGCACTACCTGTATAGAGCTTGCCTATTGAAAATGGAATGGTAAAGCTACCAGGATCTTTCAATTTTTTTGGAAGTTTATTTTGTAATATTAAACTGCATTCCTTGGACATGACAACAGTTTCAAAATCACCTAATCTTTTCCTCTTTGAAAGGACATCTTTCATGAACTTAGCATAATTAGGCATTTGTTGTAATGCTTCAAGCAAATGAACATTTATATGCAATTGTTTAAAAACATCTAAGAATTTACTGAATTGCTTCTCCTCATGTGCCTTTTTTAATCTTTGAGGATAAGGAGGAGGAGGGTATTCAGGAACTAACCTTGGAGTTGGTACTTGATGAGATGCAGATGCATCAGATGCTTCTACATCTTGAGAATTTTTATTTTTTTCTCCCTTACCTGTACCTTCATTCTCATAAGGTTCTGCAAGATCCTTCCCATTTCTGAGAGAGATAGCTTTGACCTGTTCTTTACCTGGCCTTTGAGATGGAGTTGCTTCTGTATTTGATGGTAGTGTACCTGCTGGTCTTTGATGCAGAGCAGTAGCTAACTGACCTACCTGATTCTCCAAATTTTTGATTGAAGCTTCATGAGCTTGCCTAGCTGTTCTATTTTCATTAATGAAAGCTTTAAGCAAACCTTCTAAGGAGTTATCAGTAGCAAATTGTTGTTGTGGCCTTTGGTAATTCTGAGATTGAAATGCTGGTGGAATTGCTGGTGCAGCTGCACTTGGTGCAGGTGTACTGGCATTATTGTTACTCCACTTGAAATTTGGGTGGTTCCTCCAACCAGCATTATAGGTATTAGAGTAAGGGTTGTTATTTTTATTATATCCTACAAAATTCACAGAGACAGGGTTGCTAGAACACTCATCATAAAGGTGACCTCCCCCACAATAAACACAACTTACAGCTCTTGGAGGGGCTTGTTCTATTGTTGCTGCAATGTTCTCAACTGGTGCAGCTGCACCTGGTGCAGTTGCACTGGTATTGTTAAGGTTTTTAACCAGATTTGCTAGTGAGGCTACTTGAGCAGATAGGGCAGATATTTCACTAATTTCATGTACCCCTGATGATTTCTTTTGGGCACTCACCCTCTCAGTAGGCCAACTAGAGCTATTGGTAGCAATTCTATCAATTAATTCACATGCTTCATTATAAGAAAGATTTAACAAAACACCACCAGATGATGCATCAAGCATTGCTCTAGTTTGTGGTTCCAAACCATTATAAAAAGTTTCCATTTGAATAATGACTGGTAGACACTGATGTGGACATTTTCTCAAAAGTTCTTTCCATCTTTCCCATGCTTCAAACAATGATTCTTGTTCTTTTTGTCTAAAAGATGTAATATCATTTCTCATTCTGGCATTTTTGATAGGTGGGAAATATTTTGACAAAAACTTTTCAGCCATTTCATTCCATGTATGAATAGAATTAGGCTCCAATGAATTTAACCATGATTTAGCCTTATCTTTCAAAGAATATGGAAATAGTTTAAGTCTAAATGCATCTTCACTAACACCAGGTATGATAAAGTTACTACCTATTTCTAAAAACTGTTTTAAATGCTCATGGGGATCCTCATGAGGATATCCACCATATTGACCAATTGTTTGCAGCATTTGAAACATCATAGGTTTAAATTCAAAGTGGACAGCATCTATGTGAGGTCTTGCTATGCTTGTTTGCATGTTTTGATGATCAAACATAGCATAATCTCTCATAGGTCTATCTCTATTATTAATCATACCTATTGGTCCCATGTGAATGAATTGGTTCCTGTGATCTGCTTCAGCATCTCGTTGTGATCCAGGACCACCTCTGACTGAGGCTGGTCTTGAGCCTTCTCCTTCACCTTGTTGAGACATGGTATTGTTGCTGGTTTGCAGCCTTTCTTTTTGGATTCTACGCAACCTTCTAAACTGTCTTTCTATCTCTGGATTAAACTCAAATTCTGGTGGTTTGTCTTTGGGCATAAGCTAGTGCAGATGCACCTGTTTCTACACAGAAAACAAAACACAGAATAACAAAATAAACACTAATCTACTTTCTTCAAAACAATAAGAAAAAAATTATTGCCAATCCCCGGCAACGGCGCCAAAAACTTGGTGTGTGAAAAACGTGTGCAAGTATACACAGTCACAAACAAGTAATAAAGTAGAAGTAAAGTATCGTTCCCACAGAGATTGTATAATTCTTAATGTATTGTTGTGAAGACATGTAAATTAATGCAACTATCTACTCACAAAGTTTGGTTTTGGTTGAAGTTGAAATGAAGTTAAAATGACAATAAACAATAGAGAGGAAATCAGTGGAGAAATATAGTTGAGATGCTTTCATCAAATAACTCTCTTTTAAGTGTTAAGTGCATTCGCGTGGTGCAGGTGCACTGGATGCAGCTGCATCAGTTGTGTGCTTTTCAGCTACTATTTCAAAAGTTGGTTTACAAGCTTCCTATGTCTACGTGTGCTAAAGAAATTAACTCTTGACCTTGAAGTACTTGCTGATTTAATCCTAAGGGCTATGTTATCCTATGTCTAGGACTTAACATGGAATTAACAAGCTTCTTTTATTAATCTAGTTAATAAAGGCTTTATTAGACACTTACCCCTATTGATTATTGATTTCTAGTTATAAACCATGTCTGTGAATATAACTCTACCTATATTTAAGCGATCAACCTTAAATTAGGATGGATGTAGTATAACACAAGAATCAAAATGCTTACAACACACAAATGACACTTAAACTTCCTTAAAAGATTATTATAAGACTAGCACATCTCAACTAAATGAAATTAGCTCATATTAGGCATTGCAAGATGGAAAGAGATTGCATGAAACATATTGAGGTGATGGAAATTATCAAGAA
Organism: Astragalus glycyphyllos; assembly: GCA_963573325.1. Classification (NCBI taxonomy): domain Eukaryota; kingdom Viridiplantae; phylum Streptophyta; class Magnoliopsida; order Fabales; family Fabaceae; genus Astragalus; species Astragalus glycyphyllos. The sequence continues at coordinate 57,266,978 of OY754308.1, read as the reverse complement.
AGAACAACAAAGTAAAGTTTACAATATTGAAGCTTTCTTGCATCAAGCAATGCAGGTGCACTGATCTCCTTACTATATCTATGAAGAGGAGAAGGGAGAAGTCGTCAATTCCTTCCTTTTCTCCTTGCTACTATCTAAGAAATTAAAACTAAGAATTTGAAAGTGAAAGTTACAAGAAGTTTAAAGAAGTGAAAATGTGAAAAAGAGATTATGAGATATATGCCCCTTTAGATTTGAGATGTGGGGATCCTTATATAGCCTCCAAAAAGTGAATTCCTTGAGGGCTAAGTAAACTTGAGAACTCAACCATGGTTACTTTTCTGCCTTTGAAAAAGCAATTTGAGTTTCACACTCAAATATCAAGAGTGGTCCAATTAGAGCTTGCCATATGGTTCATGAAATGATTTCTTCAAGTGGTCATCCATTGTGGGCGCCTCCTTTATAAAGTTTCCATGTGCCCCATGTGATTGTGGATCAGCTATAATGTCATTTGGAGGTGCCTTTGTCTTCTTTTGGTTTGAGGTGCTTCCGGTGTTGGCCTTTTTCTACCATTCGCAGAATGGTGCAGCTGCATGCAGTGCAGTTGCATCAAGTGCAGGTGCACTGGATGATTTGGATGAAATCTTTTACTTTGTGTATTGTGTTCTTCCAATGTAGATGTTTTATCTGAAAATACTCACAAACATATCAAACATACCAATATCTAGACATTATGCTTAATATTGTGAATGACCACTTGCTTTATCCTTTAATGTTGTTTATCTAATTTCTTATATGATATTTACTTAATTTATACTTGATTTCAACAATTTATTTAGGTTTAGTTGTATAAATAACTCTATATAAAATAGAGTTATCAGTTCACGGTGAGGAGCAACGAGGCAGATTAGCCTAGTTTTACCTCTCTACTCATTAAACAACTATGTTTACCTTAAGTATTTGACAATCAATTAATTATTATGATAAAATCACATAAAATGGTGTAAATATTTAATTAACCAATTTTCAAAAAGTTTTTACTCTATCCTTAAATTACGTTATGTAATTTTAAAAATATGCAAATTAGATATGTTTTCCATTTTTTCAAGATACTTCTTATTCACTTTTAGTCTTGTAAACAATGTCTCCCAACTTTGGTCTCCAACTTATTCCACTTTTCTTAATTTAGTCATTATCTTTGCCGATTGTTATAGATTTGAGGGTCGCTAAATATCACGAAACGAAAGGCAAGAAACCCTTTTGTCTGAAAAAAGGAACACATAACAATACATGTGCAACAATGTATCTAGTGTGTATTTGTTCATTTCATGCAAACCTTTCGTAACAATCAGTATTATCTTGTAGATTTATGTGCTCTAAAGCATGGGCACATATTGTGAATGCAGTGACCTGTTCCACGCACTTGTTACACACCAACCAGTGGCGGATCTTGACCATAAAGTTAGGATGGGCCGCTCACAAAAGAGTCATGAAAACTCAAAAACGCATGAACACAGATACAAAAATGTAAATACATTTTTTGGAAATTATCAACCATCTATATATTCATAATTTCTAATTCTAATATAAGAGAGGTGATGTATTTTTCATATTTTTTGACATTAAAAAACATATAAAAAAACACATATACATTGAGTAAAAGAATTATTAATGCATAAAAATATATTTACTTTTTTATGTTATATACACCGAAACGATGTAAATATTTAGTCGATAATCACTCGTGGCATAGTGGTTGTAAACGTGTGGATTGTAGCTTTGGTAGTGGGTTCGACTCCTTATCTTACATTTTGGCAAAAATAAAACAAAAAAACTGTTGCCGTTTTTTTAAAAGGGAAAAACACTAAAAATGTTAATACAAGGATCGAACACGGGACCATATGCTGAACTGAACGGATTTCAACCAACTCGCCTCACTATCAAATTTGTTACGATTTCGTAAAGAATATATATATTTAATGGTTGATATTCAAAATAGGGTTATTACAGTAATTTCGCATATTTTTCTAGGGCGGGCCGTGGCCCTCCCCTGCCCGTGAGAAGATCCGCCCCTGACACCAACATAACCAGTAGGGTGCTCAATGTGGGTGAGAGGTGCGATCACATAGAGCCTCAAAATTTAGGGGGCACCCATTTTTTTACTGCATATGTATATAAGCATACATCAAAAATAACTAATTACGTAATTAACATATCTATAGTCTAAGCAAGCCTTGGACAAACAAAAAACCAACAAAACTTAACAGATTGGCCCACATATACATAATACATATCAATCCCCCAACCCAAATTTCCATCACACTTTGCCAAACTCTCTATAATTTATAAATAGAATGGTGTGAATTCAAATAACTTAGACTCTAACGTGGGAAATTTAGAGAATGAACAATCGAACATAAATGATGAAAAGCAAGATATTTTGGATATAAACAATAAAAATAAAGATGACCACAGCAATGGATCTGATTTAAAGAAAATGAAAATTCTTTGCTTTCGTTATAATCAACAAAGTTGAGTCTATTTCATTAGATATTTACGATCCACGAATATGCAATAACCTTAGAAGTGATATGTGACATGAATTGCTCAAAAAATGGTCGTAAAAGAGATGTGTAAATTTTGAATGGTCCTAAAGATAACCTTGGTAGGCACTTCTCGTTCTCACATTACACTCATATTGTTCGAATGGAGAAGACCATGATAGGAGGTAGGTAGTTTATTCAAAATAATTGGATAAATTATTTTGTTTTTGTTATAAGTTATTTCGAAGAAGTCATAAAAGAAGTCACTTAGCAAAGAAATGTTTTAATGATTGGGTTCATCTTTCAAAAACACTTAAAGAATTTTAAACCAAGTGGTGCTCGCATGACTTTTTTTTACTGAAAAATACTTAATACATTTCATTCATAATAATGGATTCAATAAAAATTGGGATAAAATTGAAAATTCGGGAGATAGCATAATTTCTTGACGCCCTCGCAAGAGTTTGAGCAACAATATTTGATTGTCTCCAAACACATTTGATAAAATAAGAATAAGTGATTTACAAAAGGATAAAATAAGGCCTAATTTGTTGTTAAGAAGAGTGGTCGCATTCACCTCATTCACCATGGGAGACAATCCAGTTCAATAGTCACATAATTGAACCCAAGCTCACCCAACCATCTCTTTATTTGTTTTAGCACCATTGCTTTTGCTTCTTGAGGAAGTGGAATACCATTAAAGGTCGTAGTTTTTGCTTTGTTGACAACACCCATGTCATCGTCGAAAGAACTTGTTGAACCTCGCTCCCAACACCACTTTTGGCCCCAAATGAACTTTGCTTTTTGGCAATCAATGAAAGTATGTCACTCGGTCTCTATTCCATCTTCACATAAATCAAATGTGTTTAGGTGCTCACACGACTTTATGAATGAATGACTTGCAAATTAGATTTTACAAAAATGTAACAATAGTGATTGATCTAACTCAAAATTTAATTTATTTTACAATATTTATTAAATATAAAAAATGGGTTTTTTTTGTACCCCAACCATATCCTTCTATACCCCACAATTTTCGTTATTCCCAAAAAACAGATTTACCTAATTAAGCAATACTTAAATCTGTTTTTGTTATTTTTAATAAAGGATTTATCTATTTATTAGATAAATCCGTTTTGAAAAAATTAAAAACAGATTTATCTAATAAATAGATAAATCTGTTTTGTAAAATAATTAAAAAATTAAAGTGATAAATCTTTTCAAATATTGATTAATTTTTTTAAAAAATTAAACTAGATATGATTAGTGTGTAGTTCGTTAACATGTGACGATGTCGTACGTCAGGTGAATAATTTAGACTAAAAAATAGATTTTCGGGCAATCTACTCTGATTATAATGAAACCACAACCATTAAATCTGAAAAAAATCAGGGATCATAACTTCCTTTGGGATTGAGGGCTCAAGATCCCAAATTCCATTACTTACTATTTTTTTATTAATTTTTTAATTTTTCATAAACTCCAAATAATCTAAAAAAAATTCCATAACCCTATTTTGGTTTTATTAGACTTTTAGTGGTTTTTTTAATTTTTAGAATAGTTTTGACTCTTTAACGGATTTTTAGTTGTGTTTTTATAACCCTTTTTAAAATTTTAAATAATTTTTTCTTAATACACAACAGATTTACCTATTTATTAGGTTTTGAATATTTTTAAAATGGATTTATCTAATAAGTAGATAAATTCATTATTATAAATTTACCAAAACGAAATTATCCGTTGCTTAGGTAAATCCAGTTTGCAAAAATATAAAAAACGGAATTTGGTAAATCATTCTTCTTCTTCTTTTTTGACAAATGAAAACTCATATCATTTCATTCATAAGTAAATACAAGTGGGAGCTAGCATAAGACGTTGCCACTCTAGCTAGAGCATGAGCAACAATGTTCGCTTGCCTCCTGATAAAACTAACCATATAGTTTTCTAAAGTAGATAAAAGTGACTGACAAACATTTATTCTAAACGCATTTATCTAACTTAAAGATAAATCCGTTTTGGAAAAAAAAGCAAAAACAGATTTATTTTTAAATTGGATAAATCCGTTTGAAAAAATTTATAGGAAATTTTGGGAATAACAATTTTTGTGGGAGTATAAAGAGATATGGTGGGTGTAAAAAAATTAATTGTATTCCCACCTATGAAGTCCGGATACAAGATACGATACGTGGATACGGAAAAAATTTGAAAATCAAAATACGATACGGCAGGGATACTTCAATAAAAAATTAAATCAAAATTTTAAAATATAAAACAAATCTAGATACTTCATTTATCAAAATAAGTAAGCATAGTTAAATGTATTTTAGCCGCCTATTTTAAAATATATTATTCCTCCTACGAACATGTCACAAAAGATATTGTAGTCTACTACCCAAGAGACATATCAGAATACTCCCAGAATACGTATCTCTAAAACGTCCCTCAAGTATCCGATGAGTATCTTGTCTTTTTTAATCTAATCTATCTAATATCTATTTCTATTTATTTAAACAAACAACTTACAAAAAGACAATTTTAGACATCTTCATTTTTTGACACATCACCACTTTTGATTATTTCTCATTTTTTAATTCTATTTTCTCTTCATTTCTCTCTCTCTCTCTCTCTCTCTCTCTCTCAATCTCACATTCCCCAATATTTCTTACTTTTTTACACATATACTATTTGTGGCCCCCACACCCTTTATTTAAAAATATTTCTATTTACTATCTATAATTGACTACTATTTACTATCTAATTTAATCTAATGTCTATCTATTTATCTATTTGTATATTTATACAAACAAGCCACACTTAAATTACCTAAATAAGACTCCTTATTTACTTGACGATTCATCTAACTTAGAACAATATTGTAATTAACTATCACACCTTTTTTCAAATTTCTTCTCCCAATTCCCTTTCTTCTCACTCGCACTTTTTTCCTACTTTCCCCTACTTTTTTTTTCAATTTTCAAAATTCAAATTAAACCCACACACTTTCTTTTTCCACTATATACTATAATCCACTAATCAACTAAACTAATGAATTGGAATTACGGGACAATTGATATATTTAAAACAAGGGATAACTGCACTGATATATAAAAATACACAAGATTAATATCTAAATACCTATTTATACAAACAAATCACACTTAAATTGCCCAAACAAACATCACTTAAAAAAGACAACATTCTAATTTACTACCTCACTTTTTAAAATTTTCTTCTCCCAATCAACTTTCTTCTCATTTCTACTTTTTTTCATACTTTCTCAAACTTTTTTCTCAAATTTCAAAATTCTGATCAAACTCACTCATTTTCTTTTCCCACTGTCTATTATAATCTACCAACCAACTAAACTAATCAATTGAAACTACGAGATAACTGCACTAATATATATATATATATATATATATATATATATATTGATAGAAACTTCACTGATATGTAAAAAACACGGGATAACTGTATTGATAATATAAAAAAACATGAGATTAACATCTAAAACAACAACAAATGTAACATCCCAAAATTTTAACTAGAAATAGTTAGACCTTGAAGCCTAGATAGCTTAGAATTGTGTACATCATTATTCTTCTACTAGTGTAAGAAAAGATAAATAATGAATAATTAGTTTTTGTTTTACTTTTGTTTTATTATATATGTTTTTAGATTATTTATTCTGTTTGTAAAAAGAAAATATATTATTTGTTATATGACATTATGTATATGTGGTCACCTGAAGAACTAGTTAAAAATGGAGTACATACAAATATAGATAATATTAATAAATTGAAATGGGTGTTAGTCATGAAATAGGTAGTACATGAATATCAAAGGGGCTTGGTTGGGCCATGGAGCCCAAAGACATACTAGAAAACCTTTTAGGATACACATATATTGCTTCTATATATAGTTAGAAAAGAAAAAGAGGTCAAAGAGGAATAGCCACCGAAACAAAAAGAAAGATATTTGCCTTGCTTTTTATGCATACAGATCACCATAGTTAATATCATTATTGGGGGCCCAACATAAGACATAATATTGTTATGATTAACCCTAAACCTAAAACCAATTGTAAGAAGGCAGCGCTAAACGAGAGGAAAAGAAACGTAAGAGAAACATGGTGTGACGGCAAACGCAGAGACAAAGTGAACGTGGAGAGAAAACTGAACGGTAGAACACAACCGATAACGAAAGATAATTTTGGTCTATAAGGTGAGTAATCACACCCCTTAAATCCTTCCATGGTACACTAAAATTTGAGAATTTGATAAGGTTGTGATTTATAACTTACGAATTTACTACTGTTTAAAATTGTATCCAAGGTCTGTGACATGGTACAATTATTTTAATTGTCTTCCTAGTTGGTGATCTCTTATTTAGTGACTACTAGTTATTATTCTTATATATGAATGATAATTGAATAAATCCCCTCCTCTGTGATTCGATTTTGATGGATTATATTATATTAATGTTTACTTGCCTTGTATTTATTCAGTGGATGCCTGTGTATGTCGTGATCATGGATTCATGAGGACCACTCAATACACGTTACGAGATTAGCGATTACTAACTACTCCTCATAGTTTGTGCTCTTTCAAAAATATATGTCATTCGATTTATCAAAAAAAGAAAGAATTAAGTGCTTGCACTATTTAAGAATATTACCGACTCAATACTATTCAATCAGTTGTAAGAATTAAAATGATCACTGACTACATACTATTTTATGATAGATTTCGATGATATATATTGTTATTGTGTGTGTTTGAGATGAGCTTCGAGCTCCACACGGATGGGTCTTGTACCCCATACTAGACGAGCTGGTGCTTCACACGGATGGGTCTTGTACCACATATTAGACGAGTTTGTGCTCCACACGGATGAGTCTGGGACCCCATATTAGACAAGCTTCGAGCTCCACATGGATGGGTCTGGGACCCATATAGGACGAGGTTCGAGCTCCACACGGATGGGTCTGGGACCCCATATTAGACGAGCCTCGAGCTCCAAATGGATGGGTCTGGGACCCCACATTAGAAGAGTTGGTGCTCCATACAGATGGGTCTTGTAACCCAAATTAGACGAGCTTCGAGCTCCACATGGATGGGTCTTGTAACCCTTATTTGACGAGTTGGTGCTCCATATTACAATGAGATGTCATTTATTCATTGAATTATTGTTACTATTATGAAAGTGAAGTCATACTGCTTTCTAGTGGATGGTCTCTTGTTTGATATTTTAAGTTATTACTTTATTATGAACGAGTTATTCAACTATTCGTTATTTTTAGAGATTATTTTTAAAGAACGCGGGTACCATGGTTGATTTTTCCGGTTACCGCACCGGCTGAGAACAATACTCATTTTAGAACTGTGTGTATTATGCACTGGGATTTCATATCTCATTAGAGTGTTGTTTTCAGGTATTCAGATTGAGACTATAGAGGACATGAAGAGTTTGCTGATGCTAGAGGGGTTTAGTTGTTTTTGAGATATTTAGAAGACGCCCAACTTTGTAAAAACTTGTGTATATTAATGTAGTTTTTTTGAGATTGGATTCGTTATCTTTATTTAATTTTTAAAAAGGTTATTATCAAACTACCAATTACAAATTGTGAAATATCTTTTTTATTTAATAAAATTTTCTTCTAGTTTTATTGTTTTCGAATCGTAAAATTAAGGTGTTACATTTTTGGTATCAGAGCCGGTCGAACCTAGATCGGCTTGTAGTTTGGGTCTATTTTAATATATTTTGTTTTCAAAAATAAAACACGGGCTAATAGGACTTCTTGTTGGAGCTATAAAGACTACATGCTATTAGTCGATGCTGGACTTGATCAACCCAGTATTCGATTTGTAGTGTGTACCCTTATAGCCGCTAGCAAGTTTGGGAATGAGTTGTATAGGGAAGAGAGGACTATACGATGACTATTTTGTGTAGTACATTCTTTTTGCATATATGACTGTTTGCTATTTAATTACTTGAATTGATGTGTTCTTGTTTCTAAGTAGATAATGACGGTCTGATTTCTTTGCTCGTTAAGTGTTTTTTTTTCCTTCTTATGTGCCGGTTTTGTTATCTTGGATTTATTTTGTTTGTTGATTGTATTGGACAATACACTATGTTAAGTAAAGGTTAAATGTGATTTATTTTATAGGAAAAAAAATAAATTACATGTGCTTTCTATTTACTTCTTGGCAGCTTTAGCCATTGGATTGTTTGGTGATGTTGTCTATTGTTGACTGATATATAGGTTGTTATACTAGTTAAGTTAAAAACTCACTATATTTTCGTAGTGATGCTTTTAGGTTGTTACAAAAATAGAAATTTGGTGAGCCTCTTTGAATCTTAAGTTGGAATGGGATGAATAAAATTTTGGTTGAGACATTGAGGTTTAAGTGAGGGTTGGGTTGATAGTACCAGCAAATACAACCAGTAGCACTAAAGGAATCATAGTTTTCTAAACCACCTAGGAATATTAAGATTATGATTTTTGTTCTTAAGGAGGGGAGCCTCGGGGAGAAACCTTTGAAGGGATGGGTTCGTTGTTTAATAAATAAACGGTCCTTATATACTATACGGTGTTTGCATTGCACAAGAATATTTTTGATGAAATATTTGCTTCCATTTATTTGACATGTTTTGTTTTGCTTATATAGAGAGACAAATGAGTGTTATTGGCTGTTGAACATTTTCATTCCTTTAAACTGATTATTATAAATGTTTTTTTTTCCAAACATTCGAGACATGCTTAAGTTGGTGAATTCTTGGAATAAATTAAATATTGTTTTTTACATTAGGGATAGTTTTGAGTTTGAAGTAGAAATTTATTAAAATTTTATTCAATGAGTGTATGATATTCCGCCTTTTAATTGGTTGAATTAATATGTTTTTGTTTATGAAGGTAACGTGTTTGACTTCATTCTCTTATTGTTAAGTGTTCTTGTGTGCCGAGCAATGTTATATTTGGTTGGTCTATTTGTTTTCAGTATTGTACCTTATATCATGTTATGTTGGGTTTAAGGTTCTTTAAATTTTTTTTTGGTGAGAAAGGGAGTTTAAGCTTCTTTAAATTATACCTAGAATTTTAATGATAAAAATATTTACACGTGTTTTGATATTTTACTAATAGCAGCATCACACAATGGATTATTTTGCATATATCAGTTTTGAGTTAAGAGTGAATCACAAAAATTTAATTTTGGCAGTGTAGAGGTAGACTTTTCACTTGTTTCAGACATTTATTTCTTTATATTGTGTTAAGTATTTTTCCTAGATTTCTCAAGTCTCAAAATTGAATTTGTGATGATAAATTTGTCTAAGTAAGCTAGTTTACCGGTTACGTAGCTTAACCATTTTGTTTATGTGAAAGGGAAATAAAACATTAGTTTGTCTCTTGTTAGTTTTTTTTTTCCTTTTATTCAGAGCCTTATGACATTATGATGATTAAGTTTTTCTTTCTAAAATAACTTTTCAAAGAAAAAAAAGGATTTTCTTTGGAAAAGAAGATGATTTTGAGTGATAATTAATAACTTTTCAATACATTTTTTTACTAAGAATGATTTTCTTTCTATCTAAATTGTTATCTATTATAGACAACTCGGTTATTGTGTTTCTTTTATTCAAGATGCATGAGATTTTCGAAAATGCATATAATTTTGCCTATGAGTTTAAACACTAACAATGCTTAAGCAAGTTTTGCTAACGATATGTTTGTATTTAAATTAGTGACCTACAACATGTTGGTGTGATATACTTTAAGTTGTTTTTATTGGTTTGTTATAAGCATCATATGTGCATGTATAGTTGATAGCCCGTTTAAAATAATAATAATTAATCCTCCCTTAGCATACTCACATAATTGCTTGACTCATGTTGGAAATCGCTTTCCATAAACCTTGTGACATACTATATATGCTTGAACAGTGTAGTAATATATAATCATTATATAGTGATAAATTAATTAGATTTTTCATTGTGTTTTTACGACCTTTTATTTTTATAATTGATTATGTTTTTGATATTTTATTTGGGAAGTAGGTTGCCTTACATTGATTAATCTATTCAGTTATCGTGTTGTGACTTTTTTTTAATGTGTATATACGATCAAAGACTATACATTCTATGGTGTCTCTAGGTGAGTCCTACAACGAATTTTGGCGCCAAACTTTCCTCTTTCCCGCCTAAAGCTTCTAGCCAGTAGAACGCCGCCACGTGTCTTCCTTCCTACTACCCGCACGTGAACTTTTCATTTCTTTCCTGCTGCTACTGAAAAGACTGCTACTGAAAAGACTCGTACAGAGAGAGAAAGCAAAAACATTTTCTATCTCTCCATTTGCTTTCTTTCTTCCTCTCTCACGATCTCTCTTTCTCCTTCCTCCTCCATCAACTCCTTCTTCCCTCTCCTTTCAGTCTCAAGCCATTTTTCTCACAACATTCACTCCTCTTCTTTCTACTCCCTTCCGGTAACGAAAACGAAAATTCAAGAAAGGAAGAAACAGAAAACGGAGGGAAAGAAGAACGAATGGAAGATAAAAAGGGGGTAAAAGAAGAACAAAAATCAGGTTTACATGTTCATCTTCTCCCTTTTTCTAATCTTGAAAACTATTTTCATTTGGGATTCTTTGAGCCACCCTAATTTTTCCATTCCTTTCCAGCACCGCTTGCACACATCATGTGAGAGAAAGAGAGAGAAAGAAAGGGAAAGGAAAAGAAAAGGGTGTGACGGCCAAAAGGGGAGGTGCGACGGTGCGAATGGCAATGTGGAGGTCGCGCCTGCCGGCAACGGCCACCGGCTGTGGTGGTTAAGAAACCCAAGTTCGATTTCACCCCCTTTCTCCTACCATCTCTATTCTCAATTTTTCTGGTTTGGCCTTCTTCCTATTTCTTAAATTTGATTTTGGGATTTCTCTTGTACTTTTTAAACCCTAAATCTATTTTTTCAACTAAATTCTGTTTGTGGTTAATTCGTTTCTGACTTTCTCTAATCCTAATCTGTTCTTAAGACTTCTAAGAACCTTAATTTTTATTTGATTTTGATTACCTAAACCCTTTTTCATTATCTTTTTTCATATTCTGTCCTTTCTTTTTTTTTTTTAGTTCTTATGTTTTTTATTTTTACCAGGTTATGGGGTTTGGTAGGGGAAAGAATATGAATTGGGAGTGAAAATTGGTTGCTCTGTTGAATTTAATGGCAAATGGAATTTAATGGGTAGTTCTGGCTTTTCTCCTTTCTCCTACCTAATGCAAATGGAATTTAATAATTTCTAGCCACACTTTAACTCAGACTCTTTAAGTTTTACTGAGTTCTTCATTGTTGAGATGGAAGCTGTATTGATATTTCATTTTGCTTGTGACATTTCTAGGATCATGGAGAAGAAACAAAAGTTATGTGCATTGAGTTGGTAGCTACTTGCTTTTTACGCAAAGTAACTGTTGTGTGTTTTTGCTTTCCTCAGAGGATATTTATTCTTTGAAGGTTTTTCCAATCAGTATTCTTTGAAGGTTTTGGCTTTTCTAATGTGGATTTATTACCAAAATAGAATGAAATTTTTATTTGCTGAATTTTTTGAGGTTAATCACATTTGTAGATGGTTCGAGTGCTTATGGCAACCTCAATTAGAGAAGCTGCTTGTGGTGCTGAAGATGAGGCCTTGCTAAAGCTCATGGATGCCATGTGTAGGCGTGCCACTACTGACTTGGTGAATTATGTAATTATTTCCATTGTAATATCAGTTATATTTTATTCTATATGATGGATCTACTTCCTATCTATTGAGAGGTTTAGGCATGTGAATGCATTCCATCAACCACAACATTATTGAAAATAACTAGGATTTACATTGAAGATTAATTTCTTTATCAATAACATCTTTGTTGGTATTGGAGGTAATTTATTGAAATTCCATTTACTGTTGCACTGCAATATGCTTGCATCCAATTATGCTCATTGATGCTTGATGCTATAATGATGGCTTTTCTGTCTCAACATATACTGATGGATATATCTTGTGGATTGTTACATGCCTATATTGCCCCGTGCTCCATACTACAGATTGTCCTGATAGGTATGTTAATCTCATATAATCATGAGCACACAAGATTTGTGTTGATTTTTCTCACCTGTTGCCTTGAGTGTTTATGGGAGTGTCAGTTGAAGTGTACCTATTCCTGTTTTGATATTTTCTCTTTTATGTAACTTCATAGGGTTTAAGTTCTGGTCAACTGAAGTACTGCGACAGACCAAGGATTCAACCGAAAAAAACAAATCTACTCTAAGGAGGCAACCAGGCAGGTAAGTTGTGAAAACATCACTGATTCACTGGTTCTCTTTTACCTTTGCTAATGTAGAACAATAATCCATTTGGTGACATTGTTAGTTTATTTGTGCGTTCCTTCCTTTCCAGTAAGCCTTCTTCAACTTTCACAAGCCTCTGATGGCAAAAGTGAGTCCCCCCTTTATAATAATGCTTCTTTCTTCTATTTTATTGTCAATAATTAACTTCTCTTTACATGACCCAAAAGAAAAATCTGAACTATAATTGAGCAACAAAGGGTGTTATTGGATTGTGTAGTGATGTTGATGCTGTTGAATTTGTTAATTTTATAGGGTCTATCAATGATGAAGGTCAATATATGTGGAGAGTATATCTTGACATAATATGATGCCTCTTTAGCAAATTGTTGCGACCCTTTTTAAAGGGACCAAGTGTATTTAGTTCAGGTACTGTGTTCATTTCAAGAATTACATAACCCCAATTAACTGATTTTGCTGTTTTTCATTAAACAGATGAGGAATAGAAAATCATTAAACTCTGATTGTGGATACATTTGATGATTGGATCTTCAATGTATAAGACTCTTTACATTTGATGATTGGATCTTCAATGTATAAGACTCTTTATATTTGGCTCTTTTGGTTTGTTTCTTATCTCTTTCTGTTTATGAATCTGACATGACACTCAAACTTTGGAAATTCACTTCAACTAGAATTTGTTAAGTAAACTAGCATAATTTTATTAATGGTCTTTCATGATAGGAAGATGTAAAATCTAAAATCTAAAATCTTTGAGTATTAGTATTATCTTCCCGAAGTTGTACATCTATATTTCTAAAAAGCCTTCACATATCTTGATATCATAGAGACATTGTAAATGAGAGAAATTATGCTTTAATGAGTGCACAGTTGACATATTTTTCTTAATGAATGCACAAAGAGATATTTTGATACTCATGATTAAACAACGACCTTTTAATAATGTGTTACTGCATTGTTAAATTCTAACTCATAGATTTTCTGATATGGATGAGACATATTCTTCTCTCAGATTTGAATTGTCCTTTTGTATTTATGGAATTGTGCTAAAAAAGGGGAGTTAGGGGAAGAGTTTCTATGTTCTAATTTTTATCCTCCTAAACTAATTGGATTCATTTTTAATGGTTTCTTATTTTGGTGATGAATTTAGTCTTTCATGTTAAAAGGAACCACGAGTAAGAAAACAATAAGCTTTACAACTACAATCTAAATACTTTTAGTGGGGACATACATCTAGCCACTCATAATTATAGTTTTCTATTTTGCTCTCTTTTACCATCTAAAAGCCTTTAGTAGCCACTCACAACAATTTTTTCTTCTTCATATCTTAGTCTTTAAATATTTCTTAGACTGGTAAAATAGTTACAAAATAGTCAGTCTTTAAACTTTCAGCATGTTGTTTTATGAATTTGAACCTTCAATGTATCTAATTATGTATTTATGATACTAACAGATTTGTAAATGGAAACACATAGGGGAAAGAAAGGTTGAGAAAGTTAGGTTGTCTCAAGGTTTTAAATCTTGATGCTTTTCTCGACAGGGAGCAACTCCAACAAGAGGTAAAGTTCTGCATGTATTGCTTGGTGTATAAATTGAATTTAATTATCTTTGTTGTGATTCCTCATATAAACATGCTCTTGAATCTACGATACTCAATGAAGCTAGCAAGCAAGTTTGCATATTCTAACAAGTATTATTTATTTTGGATATTCACAATGGAGCAAGTTACAAGTCACAACAGCTCTTTCCAATAATCGGTTTGCATTTGTTAATTTTAGAATCACTTAGTGGGGTAAAGAATTTGGATGTTTTGAAGGCAGTGGAGGGAGTTTCAATGGGAGCTGGAGTTTAGCCATGTGGAGGTGAAGATGGTTTTGATGGTGAAAACAATAGTAGCTTTTAGTAGCTTTTATGATTATCCTTTAAGCTACACACCTTTACTTTATTGCCACCATTCATAGTGATGCTGCATCTCTTTGATTGTTGTCGTTCACTCTATGTTGCGATGCATCAGTTGTATTTGTCTTGAGACTAACTCTCTTTTGAGCTTCTATTGGATGGATAACTAACAAGACAATTGATAATTTGATATTGTTCCCTCTCATGTTTCCTTTTTTGTTTTTGACTTAAATGTTTCCTTCCTTTTTATTTCCATGATGAAATCATTTGTATTGTCACATACTTATAAGATATAACTAAGTCTATATTCACTCATACAATTGTGAACGGTTTACATGTAGATATTATGATTTGGCTCTAGCATCAATTAAAACCTACTCCTTCACTCCTTAACATCAAACTGTTTCCTTTGCACTCACTGCAATCACTCCCATCCCCTGGCCTTGATGTGGAAGTTTCATTGTCAACTAATAATATGATGTTTGGTAACATTGGGTTGCTTAGGTATTTGTTGCTTTTATCCTTGCATGGTTTCTATTTGATTTGCATGTTTACTTATACCCTTTATTTGATTTGTCTCCTATGGCATTAGTTTCAGTATACATGTTATTTGGGAGGACCTTCATAAAATACTTTTGAATTTGGCATCATTCCAATTACTTATCTTTCTTCTATTTTAGATATTGTTTTTTCACTCATACTTTTTGTATCACTCTTTCACCGTGGCTCCTTAAAAATCCAAAAGCTTTTTATAGAGATGTCCAACAACCTCTTCAGCAGAATCCTTCCAACGCTTCTGTTTTTGAAGATGGCCTAACCCCTGATAACTCAATTATTATGTAATAACTAGCATTTCTACTACTGTTATCGTTTTTCCTTTTGCTTTCATCCTTTTGAATCCTTTAAACATAATTTAGTTGTTAAAATTTGACTTCAATTACTATTAATCTAATTTTGGTCTTATAATGCTTTCGTAGACCCTAAAGCTTTGGCCCCGTGCATCGCACGGGTCACGGCGCTAGTTGCATATTAAACTATACATGTGAGTTTCTTCTTTGTTTTCTTTTATATACATGCTGAAGTAGTTTCACAACTAATTTGGATGGGCATTAAAATAAAAACAAATTAATATTAATATTCCAAATTTGTTTCAAATTTCTTCTCCCAAAGCACTTTATTCTCACTCCCACTTTTTTCCAACTTTCTTTCTCTTTTTTTTCCTTCAAATTTTGAAATTCAAATCAAACACACCCATTTTCTTTTCCCACTATCTACTTTTTTTTTGACAATATCCCACTATCTACTATAATCTAATAATCAACAAAAATAATCAATTGAAACTATGAGATAACTGCACTTATATATAAAAAAACATGGGATAACGGTACTGATATATAAAAAAACAAGAGATTAATATCTAAATATCTATTTATACAAATAAATCACACTTAAATTGTTCAAACAAACCACACTTAAAAAAGAAAACATTGTAATTTGCTATCTCACTTTTTTATAATTTCTTCTCCCAATCCATTTTCTTCTCACTCCCACTTTTTTCCTACTTCCCTACTTTTTTTTTCAATTTTAAATTTCAAATCAAACCCACCCACTTTCTTTTTCCATTATCTACTATAATCTACTAATCAACTAAACTAATCAATTGGAACTACGAGACAACTGCACTGATATATATAAAACACGAAATAACTGCACTGATATACAAAAAAATTCGAGATTAATATCTAAATATCTATTTATACAAGCAAACCACACTTAAATTGCCCAAACTAACCACACTTAAAAAGGACAACATTGTAATTTACTATCTCACTTTTTAAATTTTTTTCTCCCAATCCATTTTCTTCTCACTCCTACTTTTTTTACTACTTTCTCAAACTTTTTTGTCAAATTCCAACATTCTAATCAAACCCACTCACTTTCTTTTTCCACTATCTACTATAATCTACTAATCAACTAAAATAATCAATTGAAACTACGAGATAACTGCATTGATATATATATTTTTTGATAGAAACTTCACTGATATATAAAAAATACGGGATAACTGTATTAATAATATAAAAAACATGAGATTAACATCTAAAAAAACAACAAGACTTAATGACTATTTAAACTACTGATTAATATTTAAAACACATGTAGCAAATAGTTGTCACTAATACCTATAAAAGGACAAATAATTGTCACAAATAAATAATAAAACACGGGATAAATATCTTTTATTGATAATCTACTATCTAACATCTATGTATATTTATTCAAAAAAACCACACTTAAATTACCCAATCAATGTATATTTATTCAAAAAAACCACACTTAAATTACCCAAACAAGCCTCCCTATTTACTTGACAACTCATCTAACTAAGGACAACATTGTAGTTTACTATCACATTTTTTCAAATTTCTTCTCTCAAAGCACTTTCTTCCCACTCTCACTTTTTTTTCAACTTTCTTACTCTTTTTTTTTTCAAAATTTGAAATTCAAATCAAACCCACCCACTTTCTTTTCCCACTATCTACTTTTTTTACAATATCTCACTATCTACTATAATCAACTAATCAACAAAAATAAGCAATTGAAACTATGAGATAACTGCACTGATATATAAAAAACACGGGATAACTGCACTGATATATAAAAAAACACAAGATAACTGTACTGATATATAAAAAAAACACGGGATAACTGCAATGATATATATAAAAACACGGGATAGCTGCACTGATATATAAAAAACACGGGATAACAACACTAAAAAAACATTGCACTGATATATAAAAGAACACGGGATAAATGCACAGATTGTTTTTAAATGATACTTTTACATTTTTAGATTTTAACATTTATCTATTTTTTTATTTAAGACTCATTTTTTATCTACTTTAAATTTGTCTTTTTTTCATGGGGTGCTGAGACTATTTAAATTATGTCTAAGTTCATTCGTGAAAAGAACACGCAACACCCGTGCGTATGCACGGGTATCCTACTAGTTTAAAAATAAATATAAATTCCAGAATACTCCCAGAATATATATCCAAAAGTATTCGACTGTTATCGGTATCGGATACGTACGTGACATATTTTGGAGTATGGGGCTTCATAGATTCCCACAAAAATTGTACTCAATGACAATTAACCGGTTAATATCCGCCAATGAGAAGAGTTGAGTGGGTACCCGTTAAGCGAAGCCAACCGTAAAGCAGTTTTGGATTAGAGGAAACGGAACAAAGTCAAAAATAACAACAGCTCTTGCGTTTTGAAATTTGAAATTCGAACAAAGACATGGCCATTGGCCATGTATGTGGGTGGGTCCCTACCTTCCACGTCAGCCCGCTTGGTTTGTCGTTGTGGCAGCAAATTTTGAGTTTTGCCTTTTCCCGCTCCAGTCCCTCAAACTAAACGCGTGTGAAACCCACACAACTTTATAAATCCTACACATCAAACCGTTTTCATCTTCTCTGTTTCTCAACACAAACGCATCAAGAGCAAGAGCAGTTACAGAGTACAAAACAACTTTTCCATCTCAGAAGAAACTTCAGAAAACTAGATCATGGAAGAACTCATCAAGGAACAGCCCTCTGCCGGTGTTTCTGGTACTCACTTTCTCACTCAATTGAAACGATTAAGTAGTAGCATACGTATACATATGATTATAATTTAATTGTCCTTTTTTTTATTTCAGGGAATTCTGCAGCGAGACCCAAGCTTCAGAGGTATGGACTGCGTTCGTCGTCCTCTAGATCCAAGGAACAAAACCCTGACGCATCCGATGTCTCCAATGCTTCTGGATCTAAGAGGTATTTTCTTACACTTAATTATGTTTGATATCATCACTGAAAAATTTCAGAATTAAGATAGTTTAAACAAAAGCCTGTTTACTTTGGAAAAAAGGATTAATTATTAAATAAGAACAAGAATCTGTTTATTTCTTTTTTTACTCCCCACCGCAAGAGTTTATGGGTGAGAAATTTGGAAAGGGTTGATTTTGATCTTAACGAAATGGCTTTTATATGGATGGCGATCTCAGAACTAATAAGGAATGTTGGAAACCTGTTTTTTCTTGTTTTGTGTGGAACTGTTGAAATCTTCCTAGTACTAGAAATAGTATATTTCAAGCCTTAAAATTCTTATTTCAAGGTTTGATGCACGTGTTTGAGATTTGGCACAAACAGATTGTCGGAATTCCGAATAGAAAATGGAAAAACAACATTTTAGTGACTATCCTATCTATCTGTATAATAACTTGCATATCCCAGTCACTACACTAGTATTTTTTTAATTGCTTCGATGTTTACACTGTCTCCTCCTATGATAACATGAGATAAGTGTTTTTTTTTCTTAATTAATTATGTGCAAGGTTTTTAATTGCGGTCACCATAAGTCTCGGTCATGGCGCAATTCTCACATGTAGAGAATCGTGGTCAAATGTGACAGATGCAATCTCAATTGGGATCTTTGTGGCGATGTCTAAAACAATGATGTTGCGGCACAAATTACAGTCGCAGGCATTTTTTTCTTAAAAAACCTTGATTGTGCGTGTGGATACAGTTATATGACTATTGTTGGGAATTCTCATTTTTATTTTCAGAGGGAGAGCCAGTCCCAGTGTGAGTAGAAGTGTAGGTGTTCTTGATTTCTCTGGCAAGGACAAATCTTCAAGTGCTAAACCGCCAAGAAGGCTATCCATTCCTGTCAAAGCATCTGCAACTCCAAGCCCAAAACCAGTTGGCAACAGAACCCCAATTTCTGAGACCAGAACAAGGAATTCTGGCAATGGCCAAGGGCCTCAAAGCACAATCCAAACACCTAGAACATCCGGTCGTAAGAAGTTCAGTCTACTGTCTTCAGCATCATATTGGTTAAACCAAATCAAGCTCTCTGAATCTGAGGCCAAGCACTGCATTTCACTTGGATTCTTCAAACTAGCCCTGGAGGCAGGATGTGAGGTAACATCAATTCACTTGTTTTTTCTTTTCAAAAATGAATGAACCTATTAGTCCCTTATATATCTTGTCCTTTGTAATTTGCTCATTAATTTTGTTCATGATATCCTTGTTGTATTTGAACTACAGCCTTTCCAGAAAGTACAAGATGAGTTGAAGTCTTATGTGCGCCGAAACCAGCTTGCTGAACTTGGAGAACCTTTGAAAGAACTGCTACAAAGCTATAACATTGCTGAAAACATAGTGCAGCCACAAGTGTCCGAAAGTATTTCACAGGTTCCAGAAGAGGGAACTCAATCCTCTGATGATGAAGTGCACTGCAGCTCTTCTACTATGGCCACTACTGGTAAACTGAGTCCCAGGTGCTTAGAAACTGATTCTACTCAATTCACTCCTCCTGTTCCAACAACAGATTCAACCAAGAAGGAGATTTGCCAAAAGAAGAATCCTGGATTCAGTTTGAGAGAAAATCTCAGAACCAACTCTGCTAATTCAAGAAATGCTTCTGACAGTGTAAATCGTAGGTCAGTTAAAACACCAGAGAAGCCAAGTAAGACTGAAATTAATAAGAAGAGTGAGGTCAAGAAACAGGCAAAGAAATCTTCTGATAATAAAGAAGGCAAGAGTACATTAACATTTCAATTATGAATAATGATACTTATGATATATTGGAATTCAGACTTTCATATTCAGTTGGTTTAATGCCTTGCTGTTGTTAATTTTTGCTGTTACAGTTTTGGCTAGTCCTACACAAGCTGGAGATAATGCACCAGGAAATAAAGAAAATGTGGTAAGTGGCTTTATATGAAATGTCAAATCTAGCTTCTATAAGCTGTTGTGAGAGAATATATGACTGACATTGCTTCCTGTCTCGTAGGATGTTTGGACCAGTGATGATGGTTTGACGGAAGTGGTGTAACAACGATTTTGGGCCTGCAGTTCTGAATTTTGTCATTCTCAAACTTTCTTTGTTTGTTTCTGTCTATAATGTTCTGTGTGTGGTGCTTGCTGGGTGGAGCTTGCTTTCTATAGGAGGAGTACAGATGAAAATTGTCTTGTCACCGGTTGCTGTCAAAGGCTGCATTTTCTTATTTGATCATTTAGCATATTTTGTGCTTGTCTCCTAGTTTTATGTTGTTAATGAAACCAAACTGTATTGAAATGTTATGGTTGTCTATACTATATAGTTGATTTTATTTTATAATATTGTGAAGACTGTTGTTGGTTTTACAAATTTGTTTTTTGAGCGAAGATTTTACAAATCCTATATCCTTGTTCATCCCCCACGGTAATGTTTTTTACAAATTTGTACAAGTGTTTGGTGTACGAGTCTTTTGGTCGGGATCAGGATATTTACTGCCGAACGCAGTGACTTGCTGGATTGGAGGCACATCGAAAGGTGGATAGCTGGCCCAGAGATTAAAGCTACTCCATACCCAAGGCGAGAAACGAACCTTCGACACTTGGTTAAGGGGGATGAACCCTAACCACTCAACCACACCCTTGGGTTGAGTTATAGAGAGGTGTTTGAACGAGGAAAAATACTTGTATAGTTGCAATATTTTTAGAGAAATATTTAGGCATATACACTAAAAAAACATTATTTAATTATATACTAGGGGACAGGCCCGTCTTTCATGTGTTGGTGAGTTGATGGATAAATAATAAATAATAATGTAATGAAATAGTGTTGGTGGGTAATTATAAGGGTATTTTGGTCAGAAAAATCTGACACCAAAAAAATGAATTC
This sequence comes from Astragalus glycyphyllos, assembly GCA_963573325.1. NCBI lineage: Eukaryota > Viridiplantae > Streptophyta > Magnoliopsida > Fabales > Fabaceae > Astragalus > Astragalus glycyphyllos. Next base: position 57,245,513 of record OY754308.1, on the reverse strand, counting down.
CCTTTATATATATATTATATATATAATATATATATATATATATATATATATATATATATATATTTCTTCTCTCTTTTCTTTTATGTGTGTATGGCTAAATATGTGGTTAAAAGTATTGTGACTACACTAGATTTTCTGCTACTTTAAACAATTGGTGTAAGCACGTGGTGGTATACCCTTGATTTGATGTATTGACAACTTATGAGTCATTTAGCAGCATAATTATATTGGCTAGGGATAATTCCATTAAAAACATTTTGAGTTTATTAGAACATGCCAATTGTGGCAGAGAGAGGATATCCAGTGTCCTGCTAGGTAATACCCAAGCCTAATAAATTGCTAGATAAGAAGATTAAGCTTTTGAGTAGTTGGTTCCTTATGTCGGTGGTAATTGAAAATTGAGATGATTCACTGATAGGTTTCTGGTCATTTAGAGCAACTCCAAATCAAATTGCTTATATGAGTCGCACAGATATGTAATTGTTGCTTATAGGTTTAGAGTATCCATAATGGAGATCTCTACATTTGAGTATCTACTTAATAAGTACCCATCACTTTTTTATAATTTTTTAATTTTACTACTTAATAAGTACCCAACTTCTCCAATCCAGAACCTATAACAAATTTCTTAAATTGGTCCCACTAATAACTACATACCATTTTTTAATAGTAAAAAAATAATGCAAGGGCCTACATTTAGAAGAAAGAACAAATTCTTGTATAAAAACTCATTCTCAACAAGTACCCACTTTATTTTCTCCACAATAGTAGAACCTAATAAATACCACTTAAATACTCTATAAGTACCACTATTGGAGATGCTCTTATAGTCTACTTAGAGCAACTCCAATGCATTGGAGTTGTCCTACATGGCAAGATTGATTGCTTATTTAAGATTGAAGTTGCTTGTAGAAGCAACGCAAACTAACCATTGCTCATGAATAAAATACAATAAACTGGCCAAATAATATTTTAATTTAAAGTAAAGTTGACTCCAAATATTTTTAATATAAAAATCTGAGTTGCCTATGTTTTTACCGTTGAAGTAAAAATTGCATAGATTAATTAAAAGCTGCTTAGAGCTGATGTGGCATCATGGGACCACTTTAAAGTGAATATGCAACTCAAAATGAGTTGCTTATTTTTCTAGCATTCGAGATGCTCTAAGATAAACATTTGTGCACATGCAATTTTAAGAGTTATTAGCAGGCACCCAAGTTAAAGTGGAGATGAAGGAGATGTGTGTTTGTAGATGTAAGAGGGATGCTTGTGAACTTTGTTATGCACAAATCATATAACCTATCAATGAGTAAAATATGTGGTCCAAAGTTGACCAAAAGAAAATTATTTCCCCTTAAATTCAACCAAGGGCCCAGAAAAAAAAAATTGAATAGGAGAGCCAGACAAAGATTAAAGTCCTGCAATTAGAATAAGGTCACTCACATCCTATGGAATGTCACAGATATAGACACACCAGCAGAAGATGTTGATAATGGACCTTCCGCTGCAGTAAAAGAAGGTACTGTTGTTGAAATTGACTCACCAACCTAATGACAAATAAGAAGTGCTCAAAAACATGGCAAAACTTCATTCTATTGTATTTTGACTTCTGAGGGAGAAGACAACTCAGGCCACATGCAGGTTGTTAATTTGTATTGAGATTGGTCATGTTTATATTACTATATACTAACTATATACTAATTGCGAAGTTTAAAAAGATTCCAATGACACATCTCAGCATTTAACAATATTCATTAACAAGATATAAATATGAATTTCATATTTACAAGAGATCAAAGTAGGAAAATTTTTATAAGAACCAATACTGAAATCAAACATTAATGGAAATTGCATTCTGCAGAGTGCCAGGAACCCAATAAACCCAGTATCTCTTGGATTGATTAATCAGCTAATCTGACAAGTCAAAACATGCTGATCACAAAAGTGAGCTTGGAAACTTAATCCTAGACACTACAAAAAGGAAACCATACAAGGAACGAAGTTAATGCAAGTTTTATAAATCCTTGTGATCATGTAACAGAAAACTATAACTTCTGCGATTAATTGCCACATTTTTTTGGTGAGATGATTAATCGCCACATAAAACATGCAGAGAAGAGTTAACAATCACAATCTAAGGTTGAATGCAGATTGCAGAACAAGTTGCAAAATGTAAATGGAATTGAAGCTGGTTTAATAAAGCCTTGTGACCATAACCAATAGACTACAACTTATACCTTGAACCGTGTTGACAACAATCTGATGCAAGTTGGCTGAATTTTATATTACATGGATCGACATGGAGGATGCATAAACTACCATGAATTAAAGATAACATGAACCTAACATTCAAAACAACGACTACGACAGAGAATTTGATGAGTCTGCATAATGACAATCATAGGTAGCAATGCAATATAATTCATGCCTTCAAAGGCCAACCAGCATATAGAGGTGAGCTTAGTCGGCAGTCCAACTCTGCTCCACAATTTCCCTCACTCTACGATTGTACTCGCGCTTGTTCTCACTGAACATTCGAGCTGCTTCAGAGTTTGCGGGAGAATTTGGGTTTGGATCACAAAGCAATGACTGCCAGCAAAAGGAATAATAACTTTCAGAAAGTAATTATGACACGCAGACAACCACATACGGTAAATAGATTTAAAAAATTGCAAGAGTATTCTATTTAGATATCGGAAAAGAATAGAATTGTGAAAGCAATAACTTCCAATTACATTAGTTGGGATGCCAAAGAATAGAATCATGAAGATGACAATTGGGCGATGGATAAAAAAATTATTACATCTAAAGTCTCAACCATCCTAGAAGCAGAGATCTTGCAGGTTATTTCAGAGGCAGAAGTTATTGTTTAATATTATCTCATGACTCATCCACGGTAAATGGTGTTGCATGAAGGACACACTGGCACCATGATCCCAGCACGAGGAAACATTCAAGCCCAGTGCATATAATGTAATATTTAACATGCACACCCTGTTTGTTTATTCTATTGCTCTCTTTTTATTCTTCTGAAATAAGGGATTCACAGTCACTCAATCAATCACCCCATGCACCCTGTTTGGCTTTTCCATTGCTTAGTTTCATTCTTCTAAAATAAAACTTTTGTATAGTCACTTGCAAACTCTATACTTCTCATTTGGCTTATATTATTTGCTTTCGTTTTGACTTATGACATATCACTTGTCCTATGATATTGTTTTGAGAAATTTATAGTTACTTTATTTTGTGAAATCATATTTAAAAAGTATCACTCAACACTATTACATACTATGGAATATAGAGTCTTACTAAGTTATGATTCAATATGGTTTATGAATATGATTCACAATTCAAAAATAAGATTGCTAATTCACGATTTGACAAACTTAAAGATATTATTCATTAAAGATTATACTTTAGTAGTTACTAGATGATACCTGGATGGAAGTGAGTATAGCAGCAACATCATATATAGGACTCCACTGATTTTGCAAAATATCCAAACAAATGCTTCCATCTGCATAAACTGTCCAGAGTAAAAAATGACATTAGTTGGTAGATTACTAACTAGTGGTTAAGAAAGCTAATATTTACCATCTAAACTTACTGTTAGGGTGAAACATTCGAGACACAAATCGTACAGTAGGTGGCTTGTTTGGATAATCCTCAGTAAATTGAAGAGTCAACTTAAACGTGCCTGAATAACTCAAAATACGTAGACATCTAGTTATGTAAATATATCTGATATCATTATAATATCTAAACAGAAGAAAAAATTTGACATCCAAAAATATAAGCGATGGTAAAGAACAGACTCACCTCCATCCCATGGAGTATCATCAGGACTGCAATCCAAAGCAGACAAGAAAGCAGAAATTTCTTATCCATCCATACTTAAACAATGTGAAAAATTAAAATAACATAAAAAATGTGACTATATTATACAATAAAACATAAATGGTGCATCTTTATCAAATCTCGATTCAACTCACCCAAATATGACAGCATTCCACAGCATGATGTTGTTATCCTGTGGGGCACCACTGATTCCTGCAGGTGGGTCTTGTTGCAGCCTCTTGAAATCTCTCATCAGTCTCTTCCTAGCAGGAGTCGACATTGCTACCACCTACAAACACCAACAACCACAAAGAGGAGATGGTAAAGACCTTTTTTCACTTGACAAAAAACGCTGCACACAAGTAGCAGCAAGCCAATTATGATTCAACCGGCAGATAATCATAATTCATATCTTGTCAACATCAACATGGAAGGTACAAATGGAAAATGAGAGGGTAAGACTAAAAGCTAAATAATCTTAAAACCCTGATTCTTTGTTTTTAACACTATAATTCAAAAGTTAAATTCAGCAAAATTTCCAAAATCAATCCTAAGGGAACAATTCCACAACAAAGATTTCCTTTTTTAAAACAATAGAATCAAATTTCCCAAAAATCTCACTCTAGGCTTCGTCGGCAACAACAGAACAGAAAACCCCCAAAATCAACAAATTTCAATAAACGGATAAATTATAGGGCTTTGATGCAGATCCACCCTCTATATGAATCATGGCATCGTCAAGGAGACAAAATAATTGTAAAGTAGAGCAAATGAGAGGGAGGAACAATTAAATAATTAAAGAATTACGAATTAAGAATATAAGAAATAGGGCAAATGAATTGAAAATTGAGTGACCTGTTAGAATAGGTGGGAGTGTGAGTCCGGTGGAGGATGTGAAAGGGAAACGCAATGAAATCAAAGGGAAGGGAGGGTTGCGTTGCGGACGGGCAGAGAAGACAAGTTATTGATTCGTTCTTACGATATTCATTTTAGAGTATTGACTATAGATATAGAGATAGATATAGAATAGAATACATGTGCTGTGATTATCTCTATCTAACATATATAATTATAATTTACAAATTATTATAGATATTTTTGTTATTTGTATATTAACCCATATACATTAATGTCGGTTTGTATTTTCAAGAGGTGTGTTGCAAGTTTTCAAGGTTAGAAACTAATTGCTTATTTTAATTTGAATAAATGTGGGTAATTTACCTTATATGATATGACACCAATAAAATCAGCCACATTGTAATCCACCATCTCTATCTAACATATAATTATATTTTACAAATTATTATAGATATTTTTGTTATTTGTATATTAACTCATATACATTAATGTCAGTTTGTATTTCCAAGAGGTGTGTTGCAAGTTTCCAAGATTAGAAACTAATTGCTTATTTTAATTTTTCTAAATTTTTTTTATTGAACAACAGGTTTAGTAAAATTTCGTAAATCTATTGTACTAAATACTGAAGTTCATTGGTCAAAAAAAAAATACTGAAGTTCAATTTTTTTGGTTACACAACACAATTTAAATAGTTATATTGAGTAAAACTATTAAAATTTATGTAACTCTATTGTACTCAAAAGTGGAGTAACTTTTAAAATCATGAAATTTTCGTGTCATGCGCATAGTTGATATTGATAAATATTTCTTTTAATGGAATATATAAATATCTTATTTACTCTTAAAATTATGATATATGATTAATTAAAGAATACATTATTGTTTATTAAAATAAATGGTATTTGCATTAATGGTAAAATAGATTTAATATAATTTATTTCAATTTTGAACCGTACCTGAGGGCCCTAGTGATGGACGGGTCTAGGCATGTAGTCGTATTGTTTGTGAGTAGGTCGGAAGCAGAGCTCAGCCCGTGTTGTACTTACAAAGACACTCTGACGCCCAAGTCAGTGGGGTAGAAATCAGAGCAGGAGTAGCGAATGAGTCCAATAGTGTACTTGTCAGTGGGGGTGGACCCCTATTTATAGTGTCAGGTGGTGCTTCTTGACCGTTGGGTAGGCCGCCTCGATCCCAGTCGTTGATTACGCGTGTGCGAGCGCTGATCATGCCATTGAGTGGATCCTCATCGGATTGGGCCGGTTGTGGCCCATTTGAGCGGACTGGGCCCTTGGCTCAATCCGAAGCAGTTGTCCCCAAGCCGAGCTCGTCCAGAGGATGGGTTCAGCCTTGAGATCGTTTCCCCCAGCTTGCTTCAAGTCGGTTTGGGACGACTTGATTGGTGTGACTACCCGAGGATCGCACGCGTGACTTTCACGCGTGTTTTTTGGGAGAGGTGACGATTGACTTCTGACTGACATGACGTTTGAGTCTCTCGAGGTGATTGATGCGATGTTTGATTTCTTTGAGGGAGCAAGTAATGATGTCAGTTCAACTTTCGAGGTCAACATTAAATGCGCAAAGAGGAGGGTAGTGCTGCTTCGTTTTCGGCCCACAATCTCTTGATAGGCCCACTATATAAGGGATTCTCCTTTCCCTCATTCGGCACTTTACGCTATTTCTAGTTCTCTGACAGCGACTAGACTTCCTTCTGAGAGCGACTTCATTCTCTGGTGTGATTCTAGCGAGGCATTTTTAGTCTCTACAGTTGCGCGCAGAGGATAATCGGTTTATACCAAAATAAAAAACTATATATATCATATGGTCAGTGGAACTAGAAGGTAAGTGAACCCTAGTTCACACAATGATACATGATCTTTGATCAGTCAAATCAGGTGATAAGTAATATTCTTTTTAGGGAACAAGTCTTTAATTCTCAAGTGTTGTCAATGATTATATTATTAAGTGAACTAAAGTACGTTTTTAACTAGTTGTCTAATAATTATATTATTTAAACTTTATAACTTGAATGCTATGTGATTAATTTACAAATATAATCTACAACTTATGAGTTGAAACCTGTGGTTCACTTGCTTTACGTGAACCCTAATGCACAAGGTCATACACAGAGTCATCGACGATTTAATGAACTATATGCTAGGTGATATGCTGAGTTCTTAGTGGTACATGGAATCCTCCACGGTCAGTGAATCCTTGTTACCGTTGTGATACATGGAATCATCCTTGGTAAGTGGAATCATCAGGTAAGTGAATCATAGTTCACACCGCGAGACATAGAGTCATTTTTGATCAGTCGAATCTGATGGTAAGTGAACCCTAGTTCACACGATGGTATATTGACTCATCCATGGTTTAATGAACTGGACGCTAAATGATGTCGAGTTCATAGTGGTACATTAAATCCTGCACGACCAGTGAATCTTTTTTTTGGGCAAAAAAAGGAAAGGAGACGCGTTAAAACCTTTAGGGTATGTTTGGGAGGGGGTTTTGCGAGGGGAAGGGAGGGGAGAGCTTGAAAAAGATTAGTCTATATTTTAATATGTATTTGAGATTTTAAAAAATTAAAAAAACAAGTTGATAGATATCAATATAGCATTTCTAATCACACTTGATTCATGTGTAGAGACATTTTATAGCTTCCTCAATTCTAAATTGAAAAATATGTCTTTCCCTCCCTTCCCCTCCTAAAACCCCCTCCCAAACATACCCTTAGATTCAAACCCTCCTTAGGGAAAAATCATCTAAAAGAAAAAAGAGTACTCCTCTCTATTACAAATGTGATACATGAAATCATCCTTGGTCCCGGAAGGGTAGCTCACGTGGTTGAGTGAAAGGGACATCGTTGGAGAAAATGTAGGCGTACGAGGTTCAAACCCCGCTCCTCCTCCCCTTTAACTACTAACACAGTAATTTCAAACCACTTTTCCTATCAAAAAAAAAATCCTTGGTCAGTGGAACCGAACAATGAATGAACCCTAGTTCAAACGGTGATATATTGAATCATCTTTTATCAATCGAATACGACGGAAAGTAAACCCTAGTTCACACGATGTTACAATTGAGTCATTCATGGTCAGTGTTTCAGAATATATATTTAAATAAAGTTAAAAAATAAATTATATTGTTAACATAAAATATTTAATTAGATTTTATCTAATCAAAAAGTTGTTTTTAATTATATCGTTAATTAAATAATTAATTGTTCAATTTATTTAGTTAAAACTTACTTTATTTATTTAAACAATTACATAAAAAGATCTAAAACTTTAAGTTTTTCTTGATTATAGCTGGATTATTATTTAAATGAATTAAAAGTTGGTTTATTTATTCGATAGAATAGCTAACGATTTGGTGAAAAAGGAAAAGCTAACAATTATTGTAAAAGAAGGTAGAATAATAACTGATAGAAATATTTTGGATTAAAAACAAATTATTATATTTTATTTATGTGATTAAAAACATATATTAAAATAAGGTAATAACTATCGTATATAAAACAATTTTACTCATATTTTGAATAAAGTGACAATTGAATGCATAGTTCTTTATGTGATTTTCTCTTTCCTTTTCTCCAATGTAAAATTTAGGGAAGATAAACAATGCATTTATTATAGTTGGGGTGAATGTGTAAATAATATAAATATATAGTAACAAATGTAAAACAAGTAATAGAAATATATGTATGTAATAAATGGTAGTGGAATCCATGTGTCAGGTTTTAATTGGTTAAGGCAAATTACCCACATTCTATCTAAGGGCCAATATACAAAAGAGAAATGGATTTTAAAAGTCTGACACATCAACTATACGAACACATGTTCTCTTACCTAAAGTGAGGCATCTGGCTCCATCACTATACTGACATCTCCAGTGTCTTTTTGTGTCTGTTGTTTAAAGGAAATGCACCATCTTCCACTACAACTCGCTCCTCAATCTGACCTAACTGATACGTACCAATATACAAAAGGAAACACATTGGGGCCAATATACATGTATAAGTTTAAAAAATAGGAAGATAAGGTAAAGCAGAACTTAAACATGACACAAACACATATAATCAATTCATTTCTCTTACCTTATCTTTTAAACTCTATTAAACAATGAGTATGTATCAATACTATATATTGACTTTGGGCATGACCTACTGCCACGATGTCCTAGTATATCCATCAAAAGTTCCTAAGTTTGGCGATGTCCCGCTAAGCTTTGGCAACTCCCCGATGTATTCTATAGTGACACCACCAAACTGTCTCAATGAAGTTGGATGCTATGAGTCATTCCCCACCGATAGTTGATCTAAGCAACTTAATCTTACTATACCCAATTCGGTCGATGATTAAGTTGGTTAGGGGAATTAACCTCGTGTCGTGTGTCCCATACCACACGGTTGTGGACTTACAACACATATGCATATCATTCTTTTTCATTACATGATCTTAACCCGAATGCCTTATTTATTTTGTTGATCAATATCTTCTACTATCTTTTGCACAATGGTTAACTGTTCATTCCACTTTTTATCTTTATGACCCTGTTTCATTTTACACGCCTAAGCTCGTTATACAATCTTAAACTCATCATACTTGCTTATCATGTATTACAATTATGCTCTTCAACCCCCCGACAACTTAAACTTCACTTAGCCTTACTCGTTTAGAGTACGTTGCGAAATGATCTTTACATATCATGGACTACTCAACTCTAGTAGAGCTCGAGTCACTCTGCACATATTTAAATTAATATACACTAATTGCCCAATGAGTATGGTATATTTTCGGTCCCCACCTGAAGTAGAAAAATAGGAACCACAATCAACAACGGCCAACGTCTTCAACATTTTTCCAACAGCAACATATACCTATACTTAGGCTCTAAAAAACTTTAACAATAAACTAAATCTTGCAGAATCCTAATGGGCTAACGAAATCCTAAAATAGCTTGAAATAAAATATGAGTTAACTAAACTCATAAGAATTGTAAAACAATTGAGAAAATCAATAGGAACCCTAGCTCTTGAGTGTAGAAACTTTAATCCGCAATACAACGATACAAACAAAAGCTACGCACCCAATTTTGGTTCAAAAACCAAAAACTAACACTCGAAAGCGTTCTAGAGAGAAAGAGGACGAGAAATGTGAATCTTCCCTTTTGTAGATGATCCTAATTGTATGAGTCAGTTTTGGGCCTTGCTTAGCAGGTTGCTTCTGGAAAAACTATCTTACTTTGGGTGGTCCAGGAAAGCATTGCCCGATGAGCGAGTGGCATTTGGCACGCCTTATTGTGTGCTTCCACGTGCCCCTTGTGTCATAAGGTATTAGAGAGCAGCTCTGGCTTAACGAGTATGCTCACTTAGCGAGACGCTGAATTTTTAAACCCCTAATTAATATCTTGAGCTTTTCTCCTAATATCTTGGGTCTATTTCACTCGTCCCAAAAACGTGTATGAACCTACAAATGAGTTTCTAGCTTGTTTATGGTAAGTTTATCTCGGAGGGTGTATTAGGCAATCTTGTACCTTATCACATCTCTAAATTCTATTGTAATTTCCATAGTCTTTTGTATTCAAATTCTACAACATTTCTGTTCTTCAATTTGGTCGAGCAATGAGTATTGCTCTTGTTCATAGTCTTGAATTCATTGGAGTAAGACTCCTAATTTACTGTAACCTAACAAAGCTATATATAGACAGTTCAACCTTCATTCAAGTCATTAGAATACTGTTTATTCAAATAATCTTTATAAATGTGATATTTGTTATATGTGGAGCAATAGATGCATGAAGGGGACTAGGTCATACATTGATAATTTGTGTGCTTTATATTTGGTTTTGTTGGTGACTTTTTTATATGCATCGACAGGTTACTACATGGCTTTTCCTTTCTTTTTTGTAATAGAGTTAATTGTGTTCCACGATAGTTATTTTGATATTATCTATGCACTACTTTTTTTGAAGTGAAAGAATATATTACATATGAGAATATAGGAGTAGAAAAGGATACCCTAACCCAATTACAGAGAGATCGACCAACAACACCTGATACTGAATCTAGAAAGAGGGTTTGTAACAAACAGTTGCCACCATTTCCTCTTGCCAAAAACTTTTTCCAAGAAACAACTTTGACGTGTTCAACTAAGCACAGTAGATCAGGCACTGTATTGGAAATGATGCACCCGTTATTGGGTCTCAAATGGCCAAAAGAATCGCATGCCAAATCAACGCTGAACCTTTTTTTGTCTTCCCATGAGCACCTAATTAAGGATACAAACGATAAGTACACATGAGATAATACAAAGCATAGTAACCACATGTCCAGCCACCTACATATACCATTCCAAACTACACAAGAGAACTCACACCAACAGAAAATGGCGCTCTTCCTACTGCAAACTACCTGCACAAAATACACAACCAGTGCCTAATAGAGCATTGATCTGTCTCCTCTTAAAAAGATATAGGCTAGGACCTACAGTGGAGAAAAAGCTCCTCCATTGGTTCCCTATCACTATAAACCCCTCTTGCTAAGGATACACGGTTCGGTTCATGAAGATTCAAGATTTGACACTTGAACCAATAACAAGGGGAAGAGCAAGGAAGATTAAGGAGCAATTGTAAACTCAAATGATTAATTTGCTCAATGATAACAAGTGTTCTAAATGTGTGCTTGTCTTGTAAATGCTTATGTAATTGAGATATCGTAGAAATTCTATAACCGTAATAAGACAAATATTATAGACATGTTATTCCCCTTTTTTAGAAGCCTAATTGTGCAACGCCTAGTTTGGATTTGAATTTGAGCTTATAGGTGTAATGTTAGTCTCTTTAGTGAGTCAATAACCTATTCCCTTATGAACCATCTTTGGGATCATTTTGTGAAATTGCGAAATTGTGATCATTTTGTGAAATTGTGAGGAATTAACATAAGTGCTCTATCTACAGTTCATTCTTGAACCATCTTTTGGGATCGTATCAAGAAGGTTTTTGTGGCGATCCAAGCGTGAGAATTATCATCTTCCAATGGAACACGTGGCTTCTCTTCACCACATAGATTCATCCGTTGTCCCTTTCATCTTTTTGTTTTTCTTCGATTTTCTCGCATTTTCTATTTCATTCATCTCTTAGATTCTTTGATTATGGAACGATCCTATACTATGAGTTCACATCACCTCTAATACTATAAAGTCTATTGTGGGAGAAAATTTAGCAGATAAAAGTGATATACATGGAGCTATCTTAAAGATACTACCTCTATGTATTATCCTCTCATATCCGTACATCCTCCTATATCAAGAAATAAACTAGTCTATCACCAAAACTCCAAAAGAAAGCCTCCCACACAAAAAAACTCCTCTGCCAAAAGAAATTCCATCTCCAAAACCCCTCATCCAAATTTTCTGATGTGAGCCCACATGCATGGCTAGCCTAATCACGGAGGTTGGAAAAATGTCACAAAGATAAAGACTCAAAAGACAAAAAAGAGATTTAACAGTTAAAAGGAATATACTTTAGTGTGTTCACCTTGATAATTGACAAAGACACACTAAAGGTAACCAAGGATATACCTTAGGAAAATTCTAGAATACCCAAACTCGAGTGTTCCCTATTTCTTTGTGTTTGTTTTTCAATAAATTTAGGATTTCATTTCTAATTGTAATGAACATTTGTTTTTGATCATTGTTGGCCTTTTAGGAGGCTATGGCCTTTAGTTACTTTGATGTGGGTCACCGGCCTTGTTTTTCTTTCTTTTTAGTGGATGATATGTTGGGCCTAAGATACAATAGCCCAAACTATAAATACTTTTCCACTCCTTGTAATTGGAAGATCTTTGATGAATGAAATTCACTTTTACATTTTGAGTAAGAGAGTGCACAATCTTGAGGCTGGGAGAGCTCAAGGATAATGTTGTCCTCAATCTTCCCAAGGAAGAAGTGGTGGACATCCTTCTCCACTTCTATCTCTATCTCTTCCATATTTGCATTTTTTCCCATTCAAGTAAATTTTATCCATTTGTTTCGAATCTTCTTCATCTTTTCTTTTGATTTCAAGAACACGTGTTCTTAACTTTTGCGAGAAATACTTTGATTTGCCATATTTCTAGATCTTAAACCTTAAAGATCATGTTAGATCTCATCATTTCCTAAGTCAGTTAGGACGCAATCATCCTAGTTGGAAAACGCAGAAAGTCTGTGAAATGTGACTGTAAGGGGCCTGGAACATACTCAAATATCATTCCAAAACAGCGCAGAGTAGCCACACCCAACATCTTTTGCACACTCTAGACAAACCAATCACATTCGTACCCTAGCCACTTCCCAACCCTACTAATGTCGCTCCACTTGGGACCACGATTGCCCGCAGCTGCTCAGCAACTACAGGTTCCTGCTTTCAGACAAATTAAACTTGGTTTGCTTTTTTAAATGTAAAAATACTTCCTTTTTTTTGTTGATTGCCCAAAAAACACCCAACACAGTTGGAATTCAGGGACTGCAGTTGCAGAGGATCCTAGTCCCTCCACTTGTGTATACAAACGGGAGACACTACCCTTCGCCAATATCAAGAGACCAGACAACAAAGTCCCCAATATTTACTTGAAAGAATTAGACCTTGTCACGGTTCAATGTGTGACCTGGTTGCACTTATGTTACATTTATATTCAGTAGCCAAATTATTACTTTATTACTTTATTAGCTACCTAAGTTTAATTACTTTTTACTTTTACCATTTACTATTTGTAGTGTGCTCTGCACATGGGTGATTGTAACAGAATTCCACTACTATTTGATGAGTAAATGAATCGTGTGAATATCATCATTTTGATATCACAACTGAATTTGATATTTCTCTCTCTTACTTCATCTCCCTCGTTATTCTTCACTGGTATATTCGAAGGGTGTTCTATCATCACCTTTCCATAACTAGTGACCAGGTATTCTACCGGAGGTAGTACTCCCTAGAATCCAAATTCCGGTTACAGTTGGTATCAAAGCAACGATTCCTGTTGCTTGCTCTGCTTCGCTCGTTTTTCACCATGGCTGCCGGAACACGATCGACGACAACTATTGCAGAACTGGATAAGAAACACGATGATAAGCACGCTGAGCTTAGTGCGAGGATGGAACAACTCTTCGCCGGCATGGACGAAGTAAGAACTCTGCTTCGAGAACGTTCCACCGGTGATTCTGGTCGCTCAGTGAACAATGGTTCTCGCCCACGAGGAACTACAGAAGCTAATGGATCTACAAATCTCTATGCTACGAGGATTTCGAAGGTTGATTTTCCAAAGTTCGATGGCAGAAACGTGAAGGAATGGCTGTACCGTTGTGAACAATTTTTTCGCCTCGATGAAACCCCACCGGAGAACAAGGTTCGTCTAGCTTCGATTCATCTGGATGGTTTGGCTTTGCAATGGCACCTGAATTACATTAGGCGCAAGTTCGATATCTACCCACCTTGGGAACATTATGTTACTGATGTTGCTGCTCGATTTGGGGAAGTATATGAAGATCCATTGTCAGCTCTAATCCAAGTGAAGCAGACTGGCAAAGTTCAGGAGTACATTGATGCGTTTGAACTTGCTCAAACCCAGGTATCTCTTTTACCCGAGCATGCTCTTAGCATTTTCTTGTCTGGTTTAGAGCATAATACCCAGATGCAAGTGCGTATGTTCAATCCCACAGACATTTCTCATGCTGCAAACCTAGCTCGATTATATGAGTCCTCCAAAACACCTATCCTGCGCCCTAATCATAAATTTGCTTCAAGCTCAAATTCCCTTAACAGTTACTCTAAAAACCAGAACAATTATCCCAAAACCATAAACACAAGCCAACCTCCATCACCAAGACCAAACACAAACCAGGGCCAAATAGCTAACCAAAACCCAAAAGCACCAAACTATAAACCTGCTGGTCAATTCACTTCTTCTCAAATGGAAGAAAGAAAAGCAAAAGGGCTGTGTATGTATTGTGAGGAGCCTTTTACCCCTGGTCATCATCTCAAACATAGGAGAGCCCAGTTCTTCATGTTAGAAGCTGAGGGTGATAGTGATGAGGGTGAGGAAGAGAATTCTAGTGAAGCTAGTACTGATATCACCCAAACAGATAGCCCTACTCTTTCCCTAAATGCCCTATCAGGAACCCCCAATCACCAAACCATGAAAGTTACTGGCATGTACATCAAAATACTTCTGCAAATTCTTATTGATAGTGGAAGTACACACAACTTCCTTGACTTAGATACTGCCAAGAGACTAGGATGCAAGCTTGAACCCATTAAACCAATGTCAGTCACTGCTGGTGGAGGCAATAAAATTTATGCTCAGTATATTGTGAGAGGTTTTACTTGGCAGTTGCAGCAATGTACATTTACCTGTGATGTGTATGTCCTGCCTATTGTCTGTTGTGATCTAATTCTAGGCATATAGTGGCTCAAATCTCTTGGAAGGATTGTATGGGACTTTGCTAAATTGCAGATGGAGTTTAATGTTAATGGCAGGAAGTGTTTGTTAAGAAGTGCCAAGACACCTTCCAACAAGTTAATTAATAACAAGAAATTCAATCAAGCTCTCAATTTAGAAGCAGAGATCTGCTTTCTTTACTTGAACCAGGACACTCCTACTCTCTCTGTTCCTAAGGTACAGCTGTTTTCTCTGGAGGCACAGGACAATGCTCTACCAGATGAGTTACAGAATTTGTTAGATGACTTTGAAGATATATTTGCTGAGCCAGTTGATTTGCCTCCCAAAAGACCTGGTCTGGATCATAAAATCCCACTCAAAGAAGACATTGTACCTTTCAATCTTAGGCCATACAGGTACTCTATTGTACAGAAGGATGCTGTGGATAAGTTGGTCACTGATATGCTAGAGCAGGGCATCATCAGACACAGCAACAGTCCCTATGCTTCACCAGCTGTTCTGGTCAGAAAGAAAGATGGATCCTGGCGCCTCTGTGTTGACTACAGAAGGCTTAACAAGCACACTGTGAAGGACAGGTATCCTATTCCCCTTATTGAAGATTTGATGGATGAATTGGGAACGGCTACATTGTTTTCTAAATTAGACCTTAGGTCTGGATTCAACCAGCTAAGAATTGAAGAGGGTGAGGAATTTAAAACAGCTTTTAAAACTCATGGTGGACATTTTGAGTACTTGGTAATGCCCTTTGGTCTCACAAATGCTCCAGCCTCTTTTCAAGCCCTGATGAATTATATTTTTACTCCATTCCTCAGAAAATTTGTGATAGTATTTTTTGATGACATATTAGTTTATAGTCCCACAATGGAGTCCCATATTGAACACTTGAGACAGGTCTTTGAAGCTATCAGAACCCATCATCTGTTTCTCAAGAAACAAAAGTGCCACTTTGCTACATCCAAAGTGGAGTATCTGGGCCACTTTATCTCTCAGGGACAAATTTTCACTGATCCTTCTAAAATCCAAGCAGTAAAAGACTGGCCTGTTCCTACCAATCTCAAACAACTCAGAGGTTTCCTTGGGTTGTCAGGGTATTATAGAAGGTTTGTAAGAGACTATGGCAAGATTGCCAAGCCACTCACTGACTTGCTCAAAAAAGACAGCTTTGTTTGGAGTGAACAAGCTACTTTGTCTTTTAATCAGCTGAAGGACTCACTTATATCATCACCTGTGCTTGCTTTGCCTGATTTCTCTAAAACATTTGTAGTTGAAACCGATGCTTCAGGCAAAGGCATTGGGGCTGTATTGATGCAAGATCATCATCCAATTGCCTACATTAGTAAGTCTTTGGGTCCCAGGCAGCAATCCATGTCTGTATATGAGAGAGAGCTACTTGCTATTGTACATGCAGTGCAAAAATGGGGAGCATACCTAGCTCACAGGCCTTTTATTATCAAATCAGACCAGAAAAGTATCAAATACCTCCTAGACCAGAAACTGAACACTCCATTCCAGCAAATATGGATGGCAAAACTAATGGGCTTTGACTTCGAAATTCAATACAAAACAGGCTCTTCCAATGTAGCAGCTGATGCTCTTTCTAGACAATGTGGAGCTGAATTGCTTCCTATGTTTTTGAGTAATGCTCAGGATGATCTTTTGACTCTAATCAAAGATTCCTGGTCCTCTGATTCTTCTTTGCAGGTAATTATTGATGATTTGAAGAAGGATCCAGCAGCTCATCCCAAGTTTTCCTGGTTCAATGATGAATTAAGAAGGAAGGGAAAGCTTATTATTGGTAACAATTCAGAACTGAAGCTCATAATCTTCAGATGGCTCCACGACTCTTTTGTAGGAGGTCACTCAGGCAGAGACATTACTGCCGCACGAGTAAAATCACTTTTTTATTGGAAAGGGATGAATAAGGAGATCCAAAATTACATCAGATCCTGTGATATATGTCAAAGAAACAAACCAGAGCTTATCAAGTCCCCTGGTCTCTTGCAACCTCTACCAATTCCTCATCGAATTTGGGATGAGATCAGCCTAGACTTCATTGAAGGACTTCCCTCTTCACATGGAAAGCAGGTTATACTGGTTGTGGTTGATAGACTGAGTAAGTATGCACACTTTCTTACTCTTTCTCATCCCTATACTGCTTTGGATGTTGCACATCTATTTTTGGATAATATATTCAAACTCCATGGAATGCCAACTATTGTGGTGAGTGATAGAGACCCCATTTTTCTTAGCTCTGTCTGGAACGAGTTCTTTAAACTACAGGGAGTGTTACTCAACAAGTCAACTGCATACCACCCTCAGAGTGATGGCCAAACTGAGGTGGTGAACAAGTCCTTAGAAACTTATCTAAGATGCATGTGCTCCGATAAGCCCACTAGCTGGTCTAAGTGGCTCTCTCTTGCTGAATGGTGGTATAACACTCACCATCATTCATCTATTCAGACTAGTCCCTATGAAGTGGTGTATGGCCAAAGTCCTCCAATCCATCTTCCATATCTTCCCGGTGAGTCTCCTAATCAGGAGGTGGACAGAACTCTCACTGCTAGAGAATCTGTGATAAAGTTACTTCAATTTCATTTACTCAGAGCACAAAATAGAATGGCACAGCAGGCCAATAAAAATAGGACTGAGAGACACTTTAATATTGGTGATTCAGTTTTTTTGAAGCTGCAGCCCTATAGGCAGGTAACTGCTAGGCAACAATCTACCCACAAGCTCAATCCTAAGTACTATGGTCCCTTCAAAATAGTGGATAGGATTGGAGCTGTTGCCTATAAGCTAGAACTGCCCTCAACTGCCGAAATTCATGATGTTTTTCATGTTTCCCAACTTAAGTTGTGCTTGAATCCATCTTCTGCTAGATTCACACCTTTGCCTGCTGTCTCTCCTGCTACTAAGGTTCCCTTAGCTATTTTGGAACGCAAGATGGTCAAAAGAGGCAATGTTGCTGCTACCAAGGTGCTTGTGCAGTGGCTAGGTGAGCCTAAGGAAGATGCAACCTGGGAATTTTACTATGATCTCCAGCAGAAATTTCCAGCCTTTCATCCTTGAGGACAAGGATAGTTTCAAGGGGAGGGTATTGTCACGGTTCAATGTGTGACCTGGTTGCACTTATGTTACATTTATATTCAGTAGCCAAATTATTACTTTATTACTTTATTAGCTACCTAAGTTTAATTACTTTTTACTTTTACCATTTACTATTTGAAGTGTGCTCTGCACATGGGTGATTGTAACAGAATTCCACTACTATTTGATGAGTAAATGAATCGTGTGAATATCATCATTTTGATATCACAACTGAATTTGATATTTCTCTCTCTTACTTCATCTCCCTCGTTATTCTTCACTGGTATATTCGAAGGGTGTTCTATCATCACCTTTCCATAACTAGTGACCAGGTATTCTACCGGAGGTAGTACTCCCTAGAATCCAAATTCCGGTTACAGACCTACGTTTATGCTCCAAATTTGATAAAACAAACTTATTTTGGTCGTAGTTTGTAAATTCTATCTAGGAGGGGGAAGGTTGTTTAATAAAAAACCTCATTGGATATCCCAAAAAAATTTAAAGCACAAAATTTAAATAAAATGTGTCACAAAATACTTAATTTGAGTTCCTTAGTTACACCAATGCAATCCAAAAAAAAATCAAAATTTCTATGTAGCTACAAATAAATATCACCCATTAATTAATTGGTATCGTCACTATTATCACGAGGAGATGCAGATGCACTTTTAGAGGTAGAAGACAATGGCAAAGACGAAGATAGTAACATCAAACTTTCTGTCTGTGTCTTCGTTGGTGTTTTGTTCAAAAAGCTCGATGCACAACCATTGATTTTCGAAGTTGAAGGCAAGGTAGAAGATGTTGGAAACATCTCTGCCCATTTCATTTTCTGAGAACCCAAATTTTCTCCATTACCTTGCTTTGCTTGAGTGCTTCCAATACCCCCAATAAATGAAGAAAGTGCTGCCGCTAAAGCTGATTGAAAAGTAGGGTTTGTTGTGATTGCTTTCGTTGCTGCAGATATAGTGTCTGCTGAGTTGTTGTTGTTGTTGTTGTTGTTTTGCATGTAGGATTGATACATATTTTGTGGTCTTCCAAAGTTTACAGTGCTACTAAGATTGTTCTTATTATTATATGGCTGATGAGTACTATAGTTGAGGAAGTTATGATTATTGTTCCAAGACATTGTATTGGATTCTGGAGAACTGAAGCTTAGACTTGTAGAAGAAGAATATCTGGTGGGTTGGTTGTTGAACCTAACAAAGGGAGATGAAGAAGAACCTGGATTTGAAGTGAGGTCAAGAGTGATAGTTGGATGTGATTGTGAAGATGTTGATAGTGTAGGGTTGGATAGATATAATTGATTTGATTTGGAACCGTCTGATGATAGATAAAAGTTGAGATTATTATTAGTAGTTGTTGAAGGCATTGAGCCTATAGTAGAGCTTGATGAACCTGACAACAACATGGAAGCTGCTGCAGAAGTTGTGGAAGCCATGGCTGTAGCTGAAAGTGGAAGAGTGTGGTTGTGTGTTCCTTCATAGGTGGTGATTAAAATTGACATGTCATCAACACACCTTTGCACCTGAAATTTATAGCATACTTAGGTTCATGTGACATGGTGCATTTTAATTAATAACACTATTACTTTGTATAAGTCGTCCATTGAATCTCAGTTAATGAAACTGAGAGTGTAGTTTATATACCTGTTTTCTTACTGGGCATGTTGGTGCAACAGTGCAACGATAGTAAGCTCGAGGGCAAGGATTCCCCTTTGCAATCTTTTGTCCATATTTCCTCCATTGACATCCATCATTCATCTGTTTTAGAAAATCAAAGAGTAGTAAACAAATGGCTTTCTTATATATTTTAAATCTAGAAGATGATAATTTTAACATATATGAAAACTATTTTTAACATTTTCATTTTTTTTTGGCTAGGAATGATTATTTAAAAGTTCATCTAAGTAAACCAATGTTAAATGGAATATTGAGCTGAGAGAGGGAATTTACCGTTGGGGTATCACATCTTGCTCTAACACAAACTCTAGTTTTCTTTGCAGGAGTTTGCTGAGCAACTTCATCATGATCAGTGTCCCTCATTGTCTTTAGTGCCTTAGATGGTGGCCAAGTCTCCTTGGCTTCTTCTTTTGATACTTCAGAACTATTAACCGGACTTGGAATATTTGGCAAACCTTCAGTTGTACTTCCTGATTTTGATGTTTCAAATTTACAATCCAGTCCAAGAGACAAGTCTTCCTTAAACTCTTCATCCGTTAGTGGTTTAGAGACTTTGACTTTCTCATCGTTTCTTGGATTACTTGGAACTCTTCCAAGGCTTAGGGAAACATCTGATTCCTCTATCATTTCTGGATGCTTAAAATCATTTCCTTTCTCTGCATGCTTTTTTGTTTCTTGCTTAACCATATTGTGAAATTGTATTTCCAATGCTCGGTATTCATTCATTATTTTGTTCAGGTTCATCTTTAACTGCTTGTTTTCTTCTCTTACCTCATTCATTTGGGCTTTTGTAGTCTCAAGCTGGTCATCAACCTGCAATTGCAAAGCAACCATATTAGTTTCTTTGGATCCTAATTGAAACAACTAGTGTAAAACCGAGAGGGAAAATAAATAAAGTTCATGCTTATAAAAAAAGGACTAAGTATATCATAAACAAATTTAACCTTTTTCTTTTTGCCTAGGAATTCACTTGATTCAGCCTCCACCATTGGTCTCTTCTTATTAGCCGTGGCTAGCTCCTGTATAGCACAGATTAATATAATCATCAAGTTAATAATCTTTTTTTTTTTTACAAACATCAAATTAATATATTCATGAACAAGTGCAATTTCCTCCTACTACTTTTCCCTTTTGTAGTTCATTTTTTAATAAGCAAATATTAGTTGTTAGTTGTTGGATTAGGAAATATTAGTTTCCAGGGTTTGAGCTCTGGATCTCCTTCTTATACTTCTTCAATATTTCTTAGCTCGTTAATTGAACTATATATTTGAGATGTGCATCACATGAATTAGGTCTATATGGATCGTGTAAATTAATTTTTCATGTTCCTTCCACATCAGAAGAACATGAGAGTACTTTTAAATTTAGAACTCATGTGGTGGAATCGAAGATGGAATTGTGAGCAAGTGCATAAGTGCATTCAGTGAGAAACTACATGAGAAACAATTTGAATCTTTCCCATTAATTTTCCCCATTTATTGGGAATATACTTATTAATTTTAACTAACCTGCATGTATATTCCCCATAAGTTTTCTTTCTGGCACATGGGTCAACTCTTACCACAAGTGTAAGATTAATTGACATTAAACCCTTAATAGTGTGTCAGCCAAAAAAATGAGTAACATATATTCGATAGACTTTTGCAAAAGATCACGTATGCATGACAGCATGACCGTACATGTGTGTATTATAATACTTTCTCAGCCGACGTCTTCTTTTCAAATTAAATCTTATCTTTCTCATACTGTTGACTAATTCAAGGCTACTTTAATATCTACTATTTGTCAGGTTATAGATACATTCCATTCAAAAAATTGTTTTAGATACATCATCAAATCCTTTTTTTATCTTACTTTTTTTACTGAAAATTAATGTTTAAAGTTTTTTATAAGCTAATGTTTGG
The DNA here is from genome assembly GCA_963573325.1 of Astragalus glycyphyllos. NCBI lineage: Eukaryota > Viridiplantae > Streptophyta > Magnoliopsida > Fabales > Fabaceae > Astragalus > Astragalus glycyphyllos. The sequence goes on along the minus strand of OY754308.1, from coordinate 57,223,716 downwards.
TGTTTGTGTGTTTGTAGGATTGAACTTGAAGGTGATGATTTTAGGAGAAACAAATTGTTCCTGATATATAGTCTAATATTCACTGATATAAGACAGAATTAAGAATCTAAGTATGCTTTAAGAACTTGTCAAACATTGAAGTATGATTTAAGAAGCAAAATAATTGATTAAATCCAATAATCTCTATTAAAGTCTGCCCTAACTATTTGGATTTCTCCTGAACATATTTGCCTTTCATGGATGGAAATAACTCACTGAAGTAATTACAAATTGCCATTTTTAATATGTCTTATAAATATTGGAAAATAGCATAGTGAATAGGAAAAAGAGAGGAATTAAGATCATGAATATTTATAGGACCTGATGAATATGATCCAGGTTAATTAACTAATTAATTTGATATATTATTCAGGTAGCTAGCTCCAGCTTTAAATATTAGAATTTTTTATGTATATATTTAATCTAAATTTGAACATCTTTTTATGAACATATAATTGTATTGGTTTTAACAAGATGAGTTTCAGATGAAATACAATACTATCTAACATATCATTTCTTCAAAAAACAAACATAAATCAAAACAAACTTAGATCGATTCGTGTATAGAAAGACTGAGAGAGATCATGTTTCATTTAAAAGCTAAAATTGATATGGCACTTAAGTAGCTGAATAATAGATCGAAGGAGAGAATTATATTAATCTTCACCTCAACAACGGTGTCTTGTTTATGATGATGGTCTTCATCATCACCAATACTATGCTCACTTCTTTTCTCTTCATTGAGTCCACTACCTCCATCACCAGATCTCTCCGAAGCACTCTCCATGTATATATGAAATGGTAGCCTTTTTTTCTCTCTCCCTTCTCTTAGATATGTTTTCTGAAATCTTCAAACAAAACCCCCCTCTCTTTGTATGTTAATATAGAAAACTAGCTAGAGAGAGAGGACCTGCATTTGACTCTTGAAAAGATTTGACTAATTATTAAAATACAATAAAAAAGTAAAATTTGTGATTGGTACCAGCTTTGAAGTTTCGTACAATTTGTTAAGTCACATGGGCCAACAACAACGAAGGTTTCAGGTCAAACTTTTTGCCCCAGCCAGTGACCGGAGCCTTCCCTTTCTTGTGTATATATGCATGTAGATTTCTTGGTCTTCCCCTCGAGTCAAGCAATTTAACCTAGTGATTCTTCCATTGAGAATTGAGAATTGAGAATTGATCAGTTAAAAGTTTAAATAAGTTGTAATGATCTTCTCTAGATGGGGTGGTTCAACTGGCTGAATTGAGAATTGATCAGTCTGATAGTTGGTTCAACATTAACTGGACTGCAATTTTTTGAACCGTCCAAAGTCAAATTGAATCGCGATTGAACGGCTAACTAGACTAGATCGTTCAAAATGATTTTTTTTGTTCTTTTTCTTTTTCCCCAAAATTTAAATATTATTTATTATTAATTATTCATCAAGTATGATTGAACCGAATGAACTAATTGAACAATGACTCAGAGGTCCCGTCAGTTCCACCACCGCCCAATTTTAAAAAGATTGAGTTTGAGACAACATAACTTTTGTAATTTAGAATTTCTTTTTAAAAGATAGAGTCGAGATAGAAAAATGAAATAAGATGATAAGAGAGACAATATTAGATGAGAGAGAAAAGACATGGTATTTCCACCCTAAAGTCAATGTATCTCTACTATTTTTTATCCGAAAGTGATGAACTAAGCTTACGAATTTTGGTTTTGTTGACGTGGATAAAAAATTAGACGAATACTCCGCCAATGTTTCAACAATGGTATTTCCGGAAGAAAATATGGCTTCTGGATTTATCTTTTGGCTAGCTTCCGGATTTATCTTTTGGCTTCCGGATTTATCATTTAGCTTTCGGATTTATCTCATAGGAGGATAAATCTGGAAGCCAAAATGGCTTCCGGATTTATCTTTTGGCTTCCGGATTTATCTTTTGCCTTCTGAATTTATGGGGGAAATTCGGAATTAAAAAGGGGGTAAATTCAGAATTTTTCCAGATTTATGGGGTAAATTTGGAATTTTTTTAATTCCGAATTTACCCCATAAATCCGGAAAAATTCCGAATTTACTCCCTTTTTTCATTTTTTCCGAATTTACCACTTAAATCCGGAAATTTGAAATTTAACATTCCGAATTTATGTATAAATCCGGAAAAATGTAAAAAATTGTTTTAGTCCTCACATTTCCTCCCATAATGTGTTAGCCTCGCGTGACAGTAGTTAGTAGTGCTATTTTGGGCCTTTTAATAGCACTTTTAAGCACTATTAAAAGTCATGAGAGAGTAAAAGTGAGTGAAATTTTTTATAAGGACTAAAAACAAAATTCTAAAATTTTATAAGAACAAAAAACATATATACTTAATTAACCCTTAAAGTTGATTACACGGTGGCTAATTGTAGCTTACCGACTATTGGTTAATTGACTAATGGAGCACAACATATTAACCATGCATGTTTCGTTTCTTAATTAAGGCGCATAGTATGTACTCTTTGATTGAGTTCTCTTAAATATCATCTCAGATAACTCTTTTCTTTCTTTGATTTAATCCGCTCGCTACATATCTAATCCAAGTTGTGGGGATTCACTACGCCAAAGAAGACCTCTAATAGCGCTTATTAGTTTTGACTTACAATAGTACTTTATGTGCTAAACAAGATGTTGTCGTAAATTGTGACAAAAAAATACTCCTTCCTAAGCGCTATTATATGTGAAGGAAAAAAAAATCTTTTATTTTCATTTTCATTTTGTACCTTCATTAAAGGAAACTAGTGAAGGAAAAAAAAATCTTTTATTTTCATTTTCATTTTGTACCAAATTACGTGAATAAAACCTACATATAAATTTTGCGTGGAATATAGATTCAATATAGTTAAATCTTTTGCATATGATAAATCTGCCACGAGTTTTTTTATATATTTTTATCTTGACTTTTTAACAATTATTAAATTGTAGTCAGACAATTAATCAGATAACAGAGTCTTATAATCAAATTAACCTTCACACAAATTAATTAATTATACACATAAAATAAATGCAAGCACCCGCTAATAAATTATAATAGTCAACGGACAAGACCTACGACTATGAGAGTATTTTTTTTTGGCACATACGACTATGAGAGTATAATATAACGCTAGTCATCTATTCATCTAAATATTCATGAATGAAATAAACTCTAAATGGAAACACAATTAATTAATGTAGTGTTAGATGGATCACGTATTTATCTATGTACAACTCGTGAATTTAGTATCACACATGTACATGTCCTGCATCATCACATATATAGATATGAGGAAGGTAAGGGAGGTTGGCAAGCGACAGATAGTATGTAAACATTGAACGGTGGTCACCACATAATTTGTCAATATACAAGTTGTCCACTTGTGTGCTTGGCAATACTTAATCGTGGTATCCTCGCGCGTAACTAAATAGACAAATTATCGAGATGCTGAGATCTATTTAAGAGATTGTCCTCTCCCATCTGATGTTTTTTCATACGATAATGATCGAGTTCTTGACCAGATGGTTAATGAACTCAAATATCTACCACGTGTGCTACACGATGTTGATTACTTAATCGTGATATTAAGTAATTAATATACTAGTATTAGTAATAGACAGCCTTTTCTTTTCGAGTTTACATTAGCATAGAGACAATCTAGGGATCAACTACGTTGACGTCTAATATTTTTGTGTCCTCTTATACAGCCTAAGAGAGAATGAAAGATAATAATTGAATATTTCATATACTACTATTTCCTAATTAGAAGCATTATGCATTGACTAATATACTTTTTTTTTTTTATTTTGAGTGATTCACACGACACTGCTTGATTTTGTAATACTAGTTGCAAATTTTTTTATCATTAATATATTTGATTTTGAAACTGTAAATTATTTATTCATTCTTTTTCTTGTATAGGTCATCTAGCTTCCTGGGCCATGGTTGGTTCGCTAATGCTTCACTATTTGGACGCAACTTCCCCAACCCACTTGACTCTCGGTGACCAGCATATGTGGGCTACCCATATTGGTCGTCCACTCATTTGTATTGTTGTCCACCAGATCAGAAACAAAGTAACAATTAGCCTGATACTTCGTACAACCCCCTCCTACTTGATGGACACTCCGTAACCAGCTTTATTCCTAAAATACCCCTGATTTTAAAATAATTTTTTTCTCTTCTATTCCCTCTCACCCTCACACACCCCCTCACTTTCTAATTCTCTCAAAAACCCACCCTAACGCCGAACCCACACCCCCTCAACTTCAATCCATCAATTTCGTTATTTTTCCATCAACAATCAACTACATTTCCTTCCATTTGAGTATAGGTACGTTCTTCTTTCTTCTTCGCGAAATCTGTTTTTTTTTTCGGGTTTAAGGGTGGTTCGACTTAGCAGAGGCCGAACTGGTTCGTTCAGGCGTGCGCCGAACCCCCTAAATTTGTAACTATTTTTGGTTGGTTCGGCCAAGCGTGCGCCGAACCTGTTCGACCACACGTGTGCCTAACCTGTTCGGCCATGGGTGCGCCGAACCACCCTGATTGTTGCTGAATGCTGAGTTTTTTGATTTTAACTGAATTATAATGTTTCGATTTCTTATTTTCAGTATGGCTAACACCCGAGGAGGTGCTCTTGGCCTGAGACGGGCTGAGACTGAGCTTGAGGCTGATGACGAGAGGGTTCGTCCCACTGCGTCCGTACGCCGTGGTCGGGAATTGCAGCAGAATAGACGCTTACGTGGATGCCGTGGAGGACGCGGGAAACATATAGAGACTAATTATGACCCTCCAGTTGATGAACCATTAGAGTATCATGATTCAGACACTGATGCTGCTCCTGACTTTGTGGCTGCTCAGGTGGAACGGCCATCTCGGGATCGCCCATACAGTTCTCAATGGCCTTCTACATCTCGGCCTTCCACTTCTCGGCCTTCTACATCTGCTGCTGATTTTGCACCTCCTGATGCTCCCGATGCTGATGTTCCCCAGCCTGATGCTGCCGAGCCATCTGCTGCTCCTGATAGATCATCTACTTTCCCTTATCCTGGAGGGCCAGACGATCGATCTGTCCTATATGCTTATGGGTCCCACATTGCTCGGAACATATGGGACGATCTGGTAAGTTTACAATTACTTAACAATTTAAGTTATTAATAAGTCTGATTTGTTACATCTATCTAATTATTGAGTATTTTTTTTATAATGAAAAATGCAGGAGCGTCCTGGTGATGGGCATAAGCAGAAATTACATAATCATTCTATGAAGGATACTGAGGTTCATCCTATGATTATGGATTACATTGTTCAGTCTAGTTTGTTGCCCCTTCATGACGTGGGGTTTGGTACAGTCAACCATTTCCTTGCTACTGCTTTCGTGGAGCGATGGCACGGAGAGACCAACACATTCCACCTTCCAGTTGGTGAGATGACTATCACCCTGGATGATGTGGCACAGCTGCTCCACATCCCCATCACCGGGGTATTTTATGACATGGTAGAGCCAACAAAGATGGAGGTGCAGCAGTGGTTGGTTGACTACCTGGGGGTTTCGCAGGAGGAGGCATTTGCTGAGATACCTGCCAAAGGTACAAGTGTCAAGCTGAGTTGACTGAAGAAAGTGTACATTGAAGCCAGTGGAACTGCGAGATGGGAGGATGTAGTTCGTTGCTACCTTTTGATTTTGCTTGATCGTACCCTATTCTGTGACAAGTCTGGCAACAAGGTGAAGGTTACATACCTGTACATGATCAGAGAGCTAGATCATGCTGGTCAGTACTGTTGGGGGACTGTGGCACTGGCTCACCTATACCAGCAACTGACAGATGCATCTTCCCCTCCGACTTCACAGATTGCTGGATTTTCCACTCTCCTCCAGTTATTTGACTTTAATTAACTTTATATTTCAGTTGGTATAAGTTTATGTAAATTATTATATGTTGGATCCCTAACCCGCTTTTTATTTATCACAGGGCTGGCTTTTTGAACATTTTCAGGGGCAGGTATTACCAAGTGGTTGGTTGAGGGGTACACTGTAGACCAGCCACGGACTAAGAGGTGGGACTGCAAGAGGGCTGATGGGTCAGTTGATCATTTCAGGGCAGCCCTGGATCATCTAAGGTCAGAGGAGGTCACCTGGATGCATTTTGCTCACCCTCACCATAGAGATATTCAGACCCTGGCCTATTTTAAGGGTCATTTGCGTCATGCTGGGAGCATGTTGGCCTATAACCCTGATCGAGTAGTGAGGCAGCTTGGCTGGATTTAGGGCATCCCAGAGGACCCTAGGCCTAGTGGACGGGCTGTAGTGACAAAGGAGCAAGCTGATGAATCCTGGATAGAATTCCACTTGCACCTTATTCCCCGTGGTGTCTCGGTGGTGGATGGGATGTCAGACACTGTTCAGGAGTACCGTGCATGGTATAGGAGTGTATCCCACCCATACATTAACCCCGACAACTACCCCGTTGACACTTCAGATGTTAGAGAGGTATGATCCTTTATTTCAGTCTTATAGTGTTATTAAATCATTTGTTATTTTATTTTGTTTTGTCACTGCGATGATTTTTTCTTTCTGTATTATAGAGTATGCTAGAGATTATGCGCCTCTTTGATGACATGGAGGGGGTTCTTAGGGATCATGGGCATCCCCGTGGGACCCGTGGCTGGACCATTCTTGATAGGCTTAAGCAACTCACTAGGCCATGGCACAAGGGCTTAGGAAGTTTGGCTGTGTCTACCAGCGGAGGGAGAGGGAGTAGTTGAGTTTAGGGATTATATTGTTGTATTTTTCATATTGTTTAGTTATTAATTTACACGGATTGTTTGTTTGAATTTCTCGGTTTGTATGACTTACTTATATATATATATATATATATATATATATATATATATATATATATATGTTTTGTTGTTGTTGTTGTTGTCTTTATTAGTAGTCCATAGTTAAGTATTCAATTTATCGTTACGTTCGTCAAAAGTTAGTAAATTATCGTTCCGAAATAGCTAATTTATCGTTCGATGTAACTTGGTTAAAGGAAAATTTAAAAAAACCAAACATAGTGAGGTTCGGCTGATCCACGTCCGAACTGGTTTGGCCCACGCTTGGCCGAACCTTCAAATAACTGAAAAAGGGGTGTCTGCCTAAAATTTAACAGCCTCGGCGCTTCCAGAATCCAACTGGTTCGGCCAAGCGTGCGTCGAACCGTATAAAATATTAAAAAAATTCAAATTGCAATTTTCATTAAGGGTGTTTTGGTCTTTTCACGCCATTATGGGGGTGTCCATCGAGTAGAGACGGGCTTGTACGAAGTATGGGCCAACAATTATGGTTGCTTGGTGACACAGATGATACATTCGGATTGGCTGAATTTCTAAGCCATGGATCTTTTCAAATACGAATTTTAGAACCATCACGAACTCTCCATCTCATACCTCCCTTGACAATTACCCGTGAAGCGCAGATGCTACGCCAAACAAAACTTGGGTTGTGGCCCATAGGAGCCCCCAAAAAATCCCCCCTCGGGAGGTATATTTTACAATTAGCTACCCCATAATATGTTATTTAAGCTACACCAACTAAGTTTATAATGAGATAAAAGAATAATAACAAGTCCATTAGTTTAATTAGTTCATTAGTCTATTATTATCGCAAACAAATATGACGATTTTTGTTAACTTGGTGATTTTAGTCACTTTTGACAATTTTTGTCTCCATTTTTTTAATTTTGCAATTTTTTCCGTCAAAATCATATATTATTTGCACTGTTGGTCCTAAAACTCTTGAATTTTGGGAAAATGGGGGAGTAAATTTGCACAATCCATGATTTTTAGCAACCAAAAGTGCAATGAAAAAATCAAAATAACCAAAATTACCAAATTAAAATAGCAAAATATGTTTAATTGGTATACATCATCGCTGTAAAAACTTTTTAAGGTAGGTGAGATAAAGTCAAACATTTTTTATGATGTGTTGTTGCGTGATTGACTGACGTTGTAAATATATTCTACACGACGATGCATATTAATTATTAAATTAAATCGTTTGACCACCCTGAGTCAGAGTACTAGATACGCCACTGTAAAGAGTCACAAGGCATACAAGCCAAAAGTTTCATCCTTTTATTGCATAAATTAAAACAAAGTACATTAAAACTTGGCTTAAATATATGTCACCCCCTGCAAATATACCAATTATCTATTTACACTCTGTAAAAATAAAACTCTTAAAAAAGACCTTGCAAATAATAAGTGTTTCTAGTTACCCCCTACAGGGAGTAACCGTAAACGATTTATATTTTGCAGGGGAGTAACCGTAAATGGTTTATACCCATTATACACTTAATGTTGTCAACATAATCTAACAGCAGGGGGTAACCGTAAACGGTTTACATTTGCAAGGTCTTTTTTAAGAGTTTTATTTTTACAGGGATTAAATGGATTATGGGTATATTTGTAGAGGGGTAACATATATTTAAGCCTTAAAACTTTGACCAGTAAATCGTCTTCAACTTCTAGCCCGTTTTCCACCATAATAGAAATTTTTCTTATCTTTCTAACGAATCAAAAAAATGCGCTAATTGAACTTCTAGATCATGAGATATAACCAAAGTAAGACAAATGTGTCGTTTTCAATTAAAACAAAATTTTCGACAATACCCACTTTTTCATCTTGAGCTTGATTTCAACAAAACTGTTTGATGTATAATGAAATTATGTTGAAAGTTAATAAACAAACTAAATCTGTGTTAATTCTGTTCAGCACTGTACTTCCGACCTTTAAGGGATGGTCCGAGGTAGTTAGTGGTTGATATCATTAGTTAAATGACTTATATCCGATCCTAGCTGGTGTTGTACCTGCAAAGTCACTCCGATGCTAAAGTCAGAAGAATGACGTTGGCGAGTAATAAATATGAGAATGCTTACCATTAATGAGGCAATGAATGTTGTATTTATAGAGTGGGGTGGGGTTGATTCCAAAGAATCAGGTCCGTCCGATCTGGTGGTTTGATCTGAGTCCTTGATGTTTGGGTTGGGCCCTATTGACATTGGGCCTACAGGGGGTGTGAATAGATGCTGAAAAGGGGGTGTATATATGGCAAAAAGCCATTCCATAACAAATTCTTTTTTATGTTAATTACTTAATTTGCTGTCGATATAGATTATTATAATTTGATGACATTTATACACAATTGATGTGTAAATATTTTGCACGATCATATTTACAAGTGAACATATTATTAAAAAATATGAGTCAACTAATATTTTACCAATATTGTAAATTATTTGTTGTGAGTATAAAATTTTTACATCGACAACAATTAAACTCATCTTTCACTTACTGCAACTACATACTCCAACCATGGTCGAGCATCTCAAGCAAATTAATCATGGTGAAATAAACACTGAATAAACGGTGTTAATGACGGGGGAAGTCATGGTACTAGGGTGTTTGCGGTGCGGTTTAGTTCGATTTTGAGACAAAAAGTGAACCGAACCGCAAGGTAAAATTACACCCGGTTTGATTTGGTTCGGTTGGCTTCCTAAAATAAAACCAAACCAAACCAAACCAAACCAATGAAGTATGGATTGGTTCGGTTGGTTCGGTTTTTTCCAAGACAAAACATAATTTAAAATGAAGTTAAATTAACTAACATAAGAAATGACTAACATAAATCTTTAAGAAAAATATCTACTCAAATATATGTAGTATATAAATTACTCTTTTTTTAATTCTTTTAAAATAGTGTTTACCGTAGTTTTTGGTAAACACCGCTAGTTTGAAATTTCTTCTGTTTGCAGGATCAACTAGTAAATCCTAAGACCATTTGAGTTAAAGTTTTTTCCAGAAATTATGAATGTTTTACAGTTTTCAAAAGAAAGAAGGAAGATAACTGTCAGTTTCGCGCGAAACCGTCGAAGTCACTTCAGACAGAGATGAAGAGAGCAAATAAAAATGCAGAAAATTGCTTAAAGAAACAAAGTAAAATGCATTAATTGAAAAGAATGTTGGTACACATGATCATACATTCTTCTCTGACTCGTTTTCTCTGTGATGTTGGAAGTTAGAGCGTGAGAATCTGTAATGAGTTTGTGACCCTTTTTCCTATGAAAAACTACTATTTATACCAATAGAAAATAACTGTACAAAGTTTAAAAATGTAACTGCCACGTGCTTTCGACAACGGTTGCTTGATTCTATTTCGTTATCAGCCCTCAACTTCTTCTTGTCGAAATCTCTGACCTCAGCCTCTTCGACTTTGCCAAATCTAAGGTCGAAATCTGCTTGATGAAACCTGATAACTTAATTCACTTCAGTGTCGAAATTGGTAATTGTCTCTTGAAATACAAGGTCAAACTTTAAAAATAAGTCAAACCTCGTTGACTGCATTTAATTGAGCCTGTCGAAAATGCAGGCTAACAAATTGCCCCCCAAAAATGTCTTTTTCGACCAAAATTTTAATGAAGGAAGAAAATGACGTTTTTGAGAATTCACTCAACAGCTTAATGTCAAGTCTGCTAACGTCATCACCGTCAGTTTCCAGAATTGGAAAGACACTTTTTGAAATCAACAGTTATTTGCGCCAACTATTCAGAGATAGTGGGCCATGTTTGCTTTAGAACTCCCCACAATATCCACTTCTCCATAACTGCCAGGCCATGATTGCTAGTGGGCCACTCTTTAAGTTGCCAAAAACCCAAACGTTTATAGCCTTTGTTATTTTTATTATTATATTTTTTTTTACTTTAGCAACTATAAAAGGCATTGCTTCTCCTTCATTCTACTCTTTACTCTCTTCATCTTCTGATATTGCAAACCAAAACTCTCTGTAACTGACCTTCGTAAATCCCCTTCATCTTCCTCGCTAAGATAAAACCCAAAATCACCATAGAAACTCTGTCAAACTCCATTAAAGCTCCAAATCTCTCCTCTGGTTTTTTACGAGAACCTCTAAACTGTTTAAACTCCATTTCAATCGCTGAAAATGGCTTCTGCTTCAAATTCTCGTGTTTCTGGAAAACAACAATTCGTTGCTGAACCTGATCTTGAAGATACACGAGCTCAGATTTGGAAATCTCCGGTACTCATTCCTTCTCCTGAACCTCATAAGTTTGCTTTCCTTGGGCCTCTTTCTGAATCCCTTGAAGACACACCAAAAATCCAAGAAATTTTTCCTAGCTATCACTGTTATAGCCCTAGAATCTTCCAACAAGGGCCTTATGAAATGGGGTTTATGAATGCCCCTGCCAGGGTTTTCAGGTCTGCGCCTCATGTAGGAAATGATGTTTATGTCGAATGGCTCAACAAAGTTGAGTCGAAAAAGGTGGACTTTGGAAAACCCAAGGGATCTTCGACCTAATCCAATTGTCGAGGTATGGCCCTAAATACCAAAGTCCTATGCTCATTTCAGCACTCCATTTCTGGGAACTCACAACTAATAGCCTTCATCTGAAGTGTGGCATGCTCACTCCTACCTTGCTGGATGTGGCTGCCATCACTGGGCTTCAACCCACGGGAGAAATCTTCAACCCTAACAACACAACCAACACTTATGACTTCAACTTCAAACGTGCCACATTTTCTGGGTACATCGAAGACCAACACATCACTGATACTGAAGAAGTCTCTGACACATAACACATAGCTTTCCTCACCCTGTGGCTGTCTCACTACATTTTCTGCTCTTCGTCACTTCAGGTGGCCAAAATGTATGTGAATCTGGCCATTCAAATTCACGAAGGTCGAAACCTCTGTCTTAGCAAACTCATTTTAGCCTCTCTTTATGAGGCCTTAGGAAATGGGGCTCTCGACTTAAAACAACTTGAACCTCAAGGCAAACTTCTGATTTCAGGCCCTATTTGGCTATTTCAATTGTGGCTCCTTGCCACTTTCGAGTCAAGATTACAACTGTTCTGTCCAAACGACCATGTTAAGATGGTCGAACAAAGAAGTATCGAAGGTTTAAGACTTGCCGTTTTAAAACCTAGGGAAATAGGTTAGTCTATAGAAGATCTATTTTCTGATGCTTTCACCATGCTCCAAAACTGTGATACTTTCACGCCTTTGATGGCACCATTCATTACAAGAACTCGTGGACCAAGTTGGTTCACCAAAGAATTCCCTACAACATCTGTCGAACATGAAGAAGAGGTCAATGAAATCTGGCAAGCTTATTTAGCCCCAAACCTCCTATTAATCAGAATTTCACCCAGCAAGGGAAAAGCTCAATTTGGTATGGCTGGGTACCAACCTCGACACTACTGCCCAAAACACTCCCACTTTTAACCCCTTAAAATATGAGCCATCATTTGCTTGTACCAAGGAATTTCTTAAGTGGTTGACCAATTATTACACAACTAAGCTTGCTCTTGTCGAGGAGTCCACCCTGTTATCCAACCTAATCTCTGCTTTTCCTCCTTTGCAGAACAAGAAGGACAAAAGTCAAGGTATGCATATTCGAGAAATTCAAGCTTTTCAAAATTACTTCGAAACTGTATATGATCCAAAATTTCTTAGTCGAACAGTTTCTGGGGCTGCTGATGTTTTAAAGCAAAAATTTCTCAAAAAGATTTCGACAATGCATATTCCACCTTATATAACAAACAAATATGATTATGCTTTAAAATGTAAAATTAAGTTTCCACCTTTGCCAACCAGTAAAATGGCTTTGGCATTTCGACCACCAATTCCTGAATGGTTTGTGTGTGGTTCGACTATGGCGTTACAAAATTATTTTATAACTAAAACAGCCTAGAAAGTGATTCCAACTAAGCATGACATACACACGTTTAGAGGTGATCTCCATTTGGACATTCAACATGTTCGAATCACATCTCCCATCGCAACAGGTGATGCATAAGACTCTTAGAAAAATTTCAATTTCTCTTTCATATGCAAATATATTTACATAATTTGTCGAATGTTTGTAGCTATTCCCATTCCAACAACCACTGGTTCAACCAAGTCTCCAAAGAAAGGGACAAAGAAAGAAATTAGCACTGCTTCGAAGCAAAGCAAATCTCAACAAACCAAAAAACAAGAAGTAAGTGTCTTTGTGAAATCTTTGCAATATTATGTTCAAAACTTAAATTTGACACCTGACTAAAATTTGTTTTACAGAGTCGAAAGAGGACGAGCAGTTCTACCTCTGATGTTCCCTCTAAGAAAATGAAGAAAAAGGACATGCAAATTGTGAGCGACAATTCAGAGGTCGAATCTCTTACCTCTTTACTTTTTCAATCATTTACCTTTCTTTTCCTTGTTCATACTAACATGAATGTCGAATTTTCAGTCTGACAGCCCAATAAACAGTCCCAAACAAACTGAGGTTCCTACAACTCAGGTTGAGAGAGAAAAGAAAAGAAAAGAAAACATTCTCAAGAAACTCTCAAAACTCCAATTCCAACAGCTCCTGTCGAACAACAAAGAGAAGACAAAGAAACACCAAAAGAAAAAGCTCACATGAATCTAGAAAAACCTGCTAAGAAGAAAGCAAAAGCTCCTAAGAAACCTGAAAGTGCAGGTTCTCGTGTTGGAGAGACAGCTTCGAAGGTAATTAACAAACTCTTTATTTTTTCTAATCATCTTGATTCAATATGATCATAAATTCATCATTCTGTTATAATAGGGAAAGGAAGCTAGCAACATTGAGCTTCAGCAAAAACAACCAACACCAACTTCAACTCTCTCCCCTTCTGTGGAACCAATAGCTGAAAACGTGATCGAGGAACAACCAAATCAAACCAGTCCCATTAATATCATAGAAGAGGCTCTTCACCAACAAACGAATGATCCGACAAACCATGAGCCTTCATTAGACAAAGATGCACTTGAAAAAGAAATTCTTGACCAAGATCAAGAGCATAAAGATGACGAGATGAATGAAGCTGATCACACTGCTGATGTCGAGTTTGAGAAGGATAATCTGGTTCCAACCCCTAATCTTAGTGACAAAGAAGAAGAAGAAAATCAAGACGAAGGCAACGAGGAAGAACAAATTGATGATGATGTTGTTGACTCTGAAGAGGAAGAATCTGAAGATAACTCAGAGCACGTCGATGAATCACCAAAAGACCAAAACACCTCTAAAGCAGCACCTTCAACAAGCAACACTCTGAGCCAAGAGGCCTTGACAGAACTGAAAAGTAAGAATCCTCTTGAAGCTTTGAAGCTTATGTTAAGTAGTAGGGCATCTTCGACTAAGAAAAGTTCTTCGACCACTTCCATTGGCGAAATGTCTGATATTTCGAAGGAAGACCTCCTTAAGGAATTCCGAGCTAGAGTTCTTGACGCTGACTTATTTCAAGCCATCGAGCAAAATCATATAACACCTTTTGAGATCAAAACACTGCTACGTAAACTCAACAATTCGACATCAAGCAAATCCCTCATCGGCTTCATTGTTGAATTCGACCCTCTTTTAGAACAAATCACCAGGGACCTTCAAAGAAAAAGGATAACGCTGCAAATAAAGAGCGCGAAGCTAAACTACAACAAGAAGAGTGGGCTGCTGTCGAAGCTTCAAAAGCCAAAATTTCTTCATTGGAAACCCAAGCAGCAAATAATGCTCAAGAAATGGCTGATTGTGACAGAGCTATTTCTGGATATCAAGAACAGATCAAGAACTTACAATTGAAGCTCAAAGCAGAAGAAAAGAAGAAAGCTCCACTTCGTAAGACAACTCCTGAATCTTTGGAACCGGTGATTAATGCAGAAGCAGCTTTGGCAATTGAGCATTTGGAAAGATATAGCCAACATGAAGCAAAGGTTCAAAGTTTGGTCGAAGACGAAGCCCTTACTGCTACAAGACTAGAGCACTCAAAATCTGTTTTAGAAAGGCTCAAAGCCAACCTTCAACTTTAAATTGTAATTTTCTTGATTTCCAATTTTGTGACTTCGACAATGTTCTGGCAATTATTAACTTCTCAATGCCATGTTTAACTCTTCTTTATAATTTTAGTCCTGCGTTATTTTGACTTCTTGCAGTATTGGCCTATACTTTTTTAAATACTTGTCATTTATTTGCAAAATTCGACCATCAGCGCCTAATTCTTCGACTTCATAGGCACCGTTAGTATATACTTGCAAAACTCGAAATGGTCCTTCCCAATTCGGTGACCATTTGCCTAAGACTCTATCTTTTTTGTCCATAGGCAGTATAACTTTCCAAACTAAGTCTCCTAAGGCAAAAGTTTTCAACTTAACTTTTTTATTATAAGCTTTAGCTACCCTTTCTTTTTGCATTATTAGGACATTTAATGCATTTAATCTTTCTTCGTCTAAATCAACCAACTCATCCAACATCATATTCCAATAATAATCTAATGGAATTTCAAATTGCCTTTGAATTCTGGCTGACTGTAAACAAATTTCGACTGGTAGGACTGCATCGTGTCCAAATGTTAGTCTAAAAGGAGTAGTATTAATTGACTCTCTAGGAGAATTTCGACATGCCCACAAAACTTGGTCAAGAGTTTTATGCCAATTTCTAGGCTTTTGCCCAATATGCTTTTTAATCAAATTAATAATGATTTTATTAGCTGCTTCAACTTGACCGTTGGCTTGAGCATAATATGGTGTCGAAGTCAGTAACTTGAAACCAGTTTCAGAGGCAAAATCCACCATTTTTTACCAATAAACACTGTACCTTGGTCTGTAGTATGGTTTCTGGAGTTCCAAACCTATATAAAATATGGTTTTGAATAAAATTGATTACTGCCTCTTGATTAACATTCATTAAAGGAATAGCTTCTACCCACTTAGTAAAATAATCTATCCCAACTAATATGTAACGATGTCCTTTCGACGAAGTTGATTTAACCTCACCAATTAAATCTAAAGCCCAACGTCTAAATGGCCAAGGTTTCACTATTGAATGAAGTTCACTTGCAGGCACATGTTGAACTCCTGCATGTCTTTGACACTCTTGGCAACCTTTAGCGAACTCTATGCAATCTTTTAACATAGTTGGCCAGTACACTCCTTGTCGAAATAAAAGCCATTTTATTTTGTGGCCTGCTTGATGAGACCCACAAGTTCCACTATGAGTATTGGAAATTGCTAAATATGCCTCACTTTCACTAAGGCATTTAAGTAAAACTCCTTCAGGAGTCTTTTTGAACAACTCATTTCCAATAATCACTTAGCTCAAGGCTCTATACTTGGTTTTTCTATTAGTTATTCCTGTTGGATTTTTCAAGTATTCGACAATTGGTTTACGCCAATCATCATTCGACATATTGTCAATGGCAAAAACTTCAAAACTTTGAAAATTTACAATAATTGGAGATAACGATACTTCCTCGGCCCCCCAAGTTTTTGGCTTGACAATTCACTTGAAGGATAGTCTATCGAAATTAGTTTATTTTTTATTTCTATTAATTCTTCTAGTTTTCCTTTAGAAACTCTGTATCCTGAAGCAATTTGTGCCAAATCATTTGCCTCTTGGTTGTCAAGTCGAGGCACATGCTTGATTTGAACACTATCGAAACGTTTTAACAATGTATTCGCAGTAACAAAATACATTATTAGGTTTTCTTTAATGCACTTATACTCTTTTGTTAATTGCTTCACAACTAGTTCTGAATCGCCTTTAATTTCGACATGTTTTGCCCCCAAGTCTAACAAGATCTCAAGTCCTGCTATCAAGGCTTCATATTCAGCCTCATTATTGGAACAAGATCCTTCGATTTTAAACTTATACTTTGTTGAAATTTTTGTTGGTGAGATAATTAAAATTCCAATTCCAACACCATTTTTATGGCTTGAACCATCGAAATATAACTTCCAAGGTTGAGTATCTACTAAGTTTACTGTGTTTTCGACCAATGAATGGTCGACAATAAAATCGGCCACTATTTGGCCTTTAATAGCCTTTAAAGGCTGATAAGTTAAGGAGTATTCAGAAAGAGCTAAAGCCCATTTACCTATTCTACTATTGTAAAATTGGTTTCAACAGCATATGTTTAATAATATCATAATGCGAATAGACATACACATCAACAGGCTTTATATATTGCTTCAGTTTTGTACAAGAGAAATACAAGCATAAACACAATTTTTCTATAGGATGGTACCTAGTTTCTGCATCATTTAAAACCCTACTGAGGTAATATATGGCTCTTTCGACACCATTTTCATCCTCTTGTGCTAACATACTACCTATAGATAATTCTGATGCCGCTACATACAATTTCATTACTTTATTCCTAATAGGAGGTAACAAAATAGGAGGCTTCATCAGGTATGCTTTAATCTCGTCAGAGGCTTTCTGGTGTTCTGTATCCCATCTGAACACATCTTCCTTTTTTAGTCGAAGCAATGGCGAAAATACTTGAGTCTTGCCACTTAGATTTGAAATAAATCTCCTAAGGAAATTTATCTTTCCTAATAATGACTGTAACTCTTTCTTTGTTGAAGGAGCTTTCGTTTCCAAGATTGCTTTCGTCTTGTTTTGATTGATTTCAATGCCTTTTTTGTGTACAACGAAACCCAAAAAATCACCTGCACGCACACAAAAGGCACATTTGAGTGGATTCATTTTCAATCCATATTTTCTCATCCTTTCAAATGATTGTCGAAGATGGTCTAAATGACCATTTTCTGACGAAGATTTAATAACAATATCATCTATGTACACTTGCATACATTTTTCAATAAAATCATGAAACATGGAATTCATTGCTCTTTGGTATGTAGCACCAGCATTTTTTAGGCCAAATGGCATTACTATCCATTCATAAACGCCTAAAGACCCAGGGCAACGAAATGCTGTTTTTGATGTATCTTCTTCAGCAATATATATTTGGTTATAACCAGAATAACCATCAAGCATGCTTAAATATTCATAACCTGCTGTTGAATCAACTAACATTTCTGCCATTGGCATGGCATATTCATCCTTAGGTGTAGCATTATTCAAGTCTCTAAAATCTATACAAACTCTAAGTGTACCATTTTTCTTAATTACAAGAACTATATTAGCAAGCCATTCGACATACCTGGCAGTTCTGATGAACTTGCTCTTTAGTAATCTTTCTATTTCTGCTTTGATCTTCAACAGGATCTCTGGTGCAAATCTTCTTGGAGTCTGCTTCACTAGCTTCTTTCCTGGTCGAATTGGTAATTTTATCTCAACCACTTCTTGACTTAATCCTGGCATTTCACTGTAGTCCCAAGCAAATCAATCTTTGTACCCCTTCAGCAATTCGACAATCTGCACCTTCAATGCTTGATCAATCTTTGCACTAATATAAGTTGGCCTTTTTATAGAGCCATCCCCCAAATCAATCTCTTCTAAGGGATCTTGTGCCTGAATCCTTTTGGTCGAACCCAATGGATCCTTTTCAAAACCTAGAGGCTCATCATCGTAGACGCAATCAAGCCTCTGGTTTTCGACAAAATTGTCTTCATTTTCATTTTCAATGGCTTCAGCAACCATTTGTTGTTGTAACTCGGCTTCTAAAATCGCTTTTTGTTTGTTTTCGGCCACATAGGCCGTAATTCTATCCCATGCACTGGGCTTATCCATAAATAATTATCTATGGTCCATCCCACCCTGTAGGCTTAACAAAGCCTTGTGGGTGATTGTCTTCGTCTATAACTTCTCTCTCCCAAATAAATCCATAGTTGGGGTGGAGTGTAACGGGAGATCTAATATTGTTTTGGTGTTCATATCCAAATTCAGAAGATGCACATGGCGCAATATTCGCCAGTTGTTTGTCGAAAGTTTTCTTGGTTATAGCATTTACCTCAGCCTTGAAATAACTCTGATCACCTTCAATATTTTCGACCAAACCATCTTCTCGCCAAATGATAAGCCTTTGGTGGACAGTCGAAGGTATTGCCCCCACACCATGTATCAATTCCCTACCTAGCAGCAGGTTGTAATTTGCCTTTGATGGAACTACCAGAAACAATGTTGGTCTCTTAATACTTCCTACAGCAAACTCGACTTCAATGGCCCCAAGTGAATGGTCACTTTTGCCTTCATAGTTTGTAAGTATAACATTGTGTGTTTTCAAATTAGTTTCACACTTTCCAATTTTCTTCAACATATGTTGTGGCATCAAGTTTACAGCAGCACCACCATCGACCAGGATCTTGTTGACACCAATGTTATTCACTTTTGCTTGAATGTACAAAGGTTTGAGATGATTCATCATTCCACAATCTGGCCTCTCAAACACAACATGTTGTTCCTCCACGCAACCATTCTTCAGTACATAGTAACAGATTGGCTTATAAGTAGTCTGTTCGTCGAAATCTTCTTCGACATCGTTTACTTCAGAAACTACATCATACTCAATTGGTAGAATTGAGACTACGTCACATAAGACATCGTATTCTGACCCAGAATCAACAAAATCTGAATCCATTTCTTCATCTAAGTTAAGACCTTCTTTGATTACTGAGAGTGGAGGAAATATCCTTTCAGTAGCTGGCTTTCTAGCCATCTCAAGAGGTTTTAAAAGCACTTGCTTACCTTTGTCATTGCTAGAATTCTCCACTTTGCTTACAGCAGCAACAACTTTTTTCTGGCGTTGATACCTGCGCCATTGTGTTCTTGTCATGGGATTTTTCCCTTTGTAGTTATTACTATAGGCATATTTGTTAGATTCAAATGCCTTGTTCTGGCCAATAGCACTAGTACTACCTTTAACCATTTTTGCTGATTTCCAGCATTCTTTCCAGCATAATATACTGGATAATAACCAGTACTCTTTCCACCAGAATGTACCCATTTCTCGACAGGAGACTTTGCTAGAGGTACATATGTTTTGATCTGTTCTTTTTGAGGATTCTTTGTCGAAATGACTTTGTACTGAATACCTCTGTTGCTGTAGCTGAACTTTGGCCTTTTGTCGACCCATTTTCCTTTGCGCTTCAGTTGAGGCTTAAAACCCTCAAGATTTTTAGCAGCCTCTTTGTCAAAGACAGAACTACATCTTGGACAAAGCATCACTTCAGTGTTGTTAATTTTGCAGCGGTTAAGGAAGTTAATCAATTCTTCCTCTGCCTTTGGGTAAACTATCTTCATTTTTTCAGCATATTGGTCTTCAGTGACCATTTCGACATCCACTTTGTCAACAGCTTTCTCCACTTTAGCATCATCAGCAACAACTCCTGTGACTTCAACCACGTTGATGTCAACTTCGACAAGCAATGCATCAGTTGTTGGTAGAGGATCAACATCAATTTTCATTGGTGGCTTCAATTTGTCACCAAATTTCAGTCTTCCCTCATTGAGGGCTTTTTGATCCAAATCCCTGAAAATAACACAACGAGAAGTGTTATGGCCTAAGAAATTGTGGAATTTACAAAAACTTATTTTCTGTCGTTGTTCCAATGGTGGTACTTTCAGGCCCTTAGGCACCAAAATTTGACCATCAGCAACTAACATATCAAATATTTCATCACATTTAGAAACATCATAAGTATAAGTTTTTGCAACAAACTTATCATTTTTAGGCTCAACAGGATTTTTTCCATTTGAAGGTTTCAACAATTTACAAGTATAAGGAGGTCCTAATTTTAATTCTGCTATATTAACCTCCTCTTCGACATCTTCATAAGATATGTCGAATTCTTGGTCACTGTCATTAGTTTCGACATATGCAATGTTTTCTTTTTTATTTTGAAACCTGCCTGATTTGGCTTTTTCAGCTTTAAGTCTTTCTACTTGTCGAACTCTATCAGCTAATTGTGCCATATCTCTTAAGTGCAATGTATCTAGCTTCTTTCTTATCGAATAATCTAGACCACCAGCAGCCATTTTGACTAACTCATGTTCAGGCATTTGAGTAAAACACCTTGCTTTGAGAAGTCTAAATCTATTGAGATAATCATCAATAGATTCTGCCCCCTTGCGTTGAACACTAGATAGTTCCTTAAGACTAATCTTGCATTGGCCCATATAGAATTGTTCGTGGAAAGCCTTTTCTAACTAACTCCAACTAAAAATAGAATTTGGAGGTAAAGTGGTGAGCCATGTAAACGCATTCTTAGTTAGAGAATTTGGAAAATACTTCATTCTTAAATTCTCATTATGCGCTATATCACCAGCCTCAGTAAGATAAGGAGCCACGTGTTCGACAGTGGATTCGCTAGTTTCTCCAGCAAATTTTGTGAAGTTAGGAATTTTCCATCCCCTAGGTAGCTCTGTTTGCAAGGTATATTCCGACAAAGGTGATACAAAATTAGGCCTGTGCAAGCCTAAATTAAGGCCATTATGGGGATTTCAACAGGCCTAACATTTTGAATTTGGGGAATTTGCTGGTTATGCACTGGTGGAGTGCCAAAGAAATCAGCAATTCTTCCCATTTGTGTCGCCAACATCTGGTAACTATTATTAGTGTTTTGTATTAAAGGATTAAACACAGTACCAATTTGTTGTGTTAACATGTTAACCATATCATGGTTACTATCATTCATTTGTTGCCTTAACGCAAACAAAGATGTCGTAGTCAAATTAGGTTGGGCATTTCGACTATAAATTCTCTCTGATGAACTATGAGTAGGAGAATACCCTGTGATTGCATTATCTGCAAATGTAGACGAATTTGTCTGAAGGCCTGCTATCAATGCCGTTGGCATGCCATATGGGAAAGCCCTACCACTCATACTAAATGGCATGTTTCCAATCACTGGATTTGCCATTGAAGGACTTGTTGGTCCTAACATTGGTGGCATAGAAGCCATAGTATTAACATTTGTTAATGCTGCAGTAGTCATCATTGACACAAGTTATGGCAGTTACTCCCATTGTCGTCGAAGAAGGCATAGCGCAACGGTTATGCCTGCAACATTTGCAGCGTTAGCGTCACTAACTGATGCTTGTTCTTGCGTACTTTGTGCATTTGATGCAGAAACATTATTTGTACTAGAGCGCGCCATCTCTGAAAGATGTTTTCCACTCCTTAAACGCATGCACAGATAAGCACCATTTTTTTAAAAAAAATTCAACAAAAAACTTTAAAATTAGCACAAATGTCCCACTGGGCGTGCCAATTTGTTTACCGTGGTTTTTGGTAAACACTGCTAGTTTGAAATTTCTTCTGTTTGCAGGATCAACTAGTAAATCCTAAGACCATTTGTGTTAAAGTTTTTTTCCAGAAATTATGAATGTTTTACAGTTTTTAAAGGAAAGAAGGAAGATAACTGTCAGTTTCCCGCAAAACCGTCGAAGTCACTTCAGACAGAGATGAAGAGAGCAAATAAAAATGCAGAAAATTGCTTAAAGAAACAAAGTAAAATGCACTAATTGAAAAGAAAGTTGGTACACATGATCATACATTCTTCGCTGACTCGTTTTCTCTGTGATGTTGGAAGTTAGAGCGTGAGAATCTGTAATAAGTTTGTGACCCCTTTTTCCTATGAAAAACTACTATTTATACCAATAGAAAATAGCTGTACAAAGTTAAAAAATGTAACTGCCACGTGCTTTCGACAACAGTTGCTTGATTCTATTTCGTTATCAGCTCTCAACTTCTTCTTGTCGAAATCTCTGACTTCAGCCTCTTCGACTTTGCCAAATCTAAGGTCGAAATCTGTTTGATGCAACCTGATAACTTAATTCACTTCAGTGTCGAAATTGGTATTTGTCTCTTGAAATACAAGGTCAAACTTTAAAAATAAGTCAAACCTCGTTGACTGCATTTAATTGAGCCTGTCGAAAATGCAGGCTAACAAATAGCTAAGGCAATGTTTAAAAAATTTTGAATTAAATATTTTATTGTAATTTTTAAATATAGCATAACAATATGGATTGTTTGTAAGTAAGTCAAAGAATTAATTGGATTTGGGCTAGTAAGTGAGTGATAGTTGGGTTTAGTTGCATTTGGGTTAGTAAGTTAATAAGGAAGGTTGTAATTCAACAAGCCTTAGTGTTACTTGCGGTTTGGTTTGGTTTGATTCGGTTTCTGAAATCAAAATCACGAACCAAACTGAACCGCGCGGTGCAATGAAAAAAAGAACCGAACAAAATCGATCAAAAGTGGTTTTTTGCGATTTTTGGTTTTCTATTGGTTTGGTTCGGTTTTGAACACCCCTACATGGTACTATGTGATCCCCATTCTTGTGCACAACGCCACGTGGTGGAACCACGGATTGCCAGGCTTTGCGAATTGCACTATCAGCCAACCACGTGGACAGCGAATTGCAATCGGGTGGCTGTAGTGTAACTAGGAGTAATTCCCTTCCGGAAGGACCATTGGGTCCACACATTCAATTTTTCGGAAATTGATCCTCTAACTTGAGTTTCTCTAACTTTATCTAACTTTAGTCTATTTTGAAGAAAGAGAAAGTAAAAAATGGATGGAAATGAGATGAGAGAGAAGGTATTAAAAGAGAGAGATAGAAAGAAAGTTAGAGTGCATTTCCCGCCAAAAGTTAGAAAATCATTGCCTCAATCTTTCTCCAACCGTGGTCGAGCATGTCGGGACATGATTTTCGACGTGCCCAAAGTTAAAAAAACAAATTAAATAGAGGAACGACTCATTTTAGTGTTTGACAATTTTTTTATAGAATAATTGGTTCCCTACAATTTTTTAAGATAAATTAGCCACTGATATTTTCAAAATGGAGACAAGTTAGTTCTATACACATCTAATACCAGAGATAATGTGTCCTTATTTTGAAATTTTCAAGGATTAATTTGTCTCAAAAAATTGTCAATGACTAATTTATCTCGTAAATAAATATTTGGGGACTAAATTGAGACTTTACACTTAAAAATATGAACCGTTTAATTGTTTTCCAATATTTTTCAGAAAATTCATACAGGATATACCTCAACGTTTTAATGATTTGTTTGGTATATATGAAATAAAGACAAAGGAAAAGAAGATGAAAGAAAAGAAGGGAAGGGGGAAGAGAAGAGAAACGAAGTAGAAAATAAGATACTTATAAAAAAATTAGGAAATAAGATAATTGTTAGGTGATTTGGTTTGGGAATTGGGAGAAAATAAAAGTAAGGTAAGAGGAAAGGAGATATATTTATGCTTATAAAAAAAAAGGAGATATATTTATGAAAAGACATAAACACCCCTAAATATAAATGGGATATGATAAACAAATAACAATAATAAAAAATAGAAATTAAATATATTATTAAAAATCAAGATAAATTAAAAATATTTGTTAAATATATATATATATATATATATATTATAAATTTAAAACATTTATTTTATATTTTAAAATTATTTTAATGAATAAAAGAAATAGAGATATTATAGTATATTTACTATAAAATTATAGTATGTGTGAGTTTTCTGTCCAATTTGCGGAGAAAAGTTTTCATAGTGGAACCTGCACTTTCTTGAAGTTTGTGTACTCCTACATTTCATTTATTTCCCCTCTCTCTTCATGTCTACCAAACATATACAAATGAAGTTACACATTTCAGCATAAAGAGTACGAATGTTCACTTATTCATCTCAACCAACCTAGACTTCAACTTAAATTGATCTATTTGATCCAAACACTTTTCATGATAAGTCAACCTAAATTAACAAAACTCTCTTTAGGAAAAAATAGCAAGAAGGAAAAAGAGTACCCCCTAAATTTTATCGATAAAAAAGAGAAAATAAACATAAAGTGATAAAACATGAGGGTACTAGACCAATACACATGAGCATAAACAACAATATGACTAAAAGGAAAGAAAAACAATCTTGCACAGATGTGCAAAAGCATCACTATAATGACTCTCATCTCAACCAGGTTGACACCAATGTCTTTAACAATCATTTGCAGCACACCAAAAAAGGAAACAAAAGCAGAATCCAATCCATCAAAAGGAATAAAGAAATTAGCAAAAGCTATAGCCAGGTAAACCTAACCTAACCTATTATTGAAAAAATTCTCAGCAATGAAGTTTGGAATAAGATCCCACCAAACAAAGCCACTTAATGTAGTTCTAGGACCTGCAAGCTTATCAATGCAGACATTATCCGCTCATTGCAATTCTTGAAAACAGAGACCAATAATTGAGAATCAAATTCTAACCACAACGACTTCCAACATTTAGCCCATGCAATCTCAATCGCAAGCATAACACCAACAATTTCAGCATGAAGCACATAGCTTAAGCGCATAACAGCACTTTTATCTCCAAAAATACCACCATAAGCACTTTATAGACCTTGCTTTTAGAAGTTGAGCTCATTGTAAATTGGTAGAGATGAAATTCCACTCAAACTTTAACATAGCAACCCTACTAATTGTTTTAATAAATCGTAGACCCAAAACACATTATTGAAATGGTTTGCACACATTACACCAAACAACCGTAACAATTTTTCTAGCATTAATATCCGTGACACAATTTCTGATCGAGGTGTCAACATCTCGCGACCACAACGTAGCCCGCGGATTCCAAATTCCAATTCCTGTGAATATTAAAACCGGGATGGTCCCCACCTACCACCTCTCTACCTCCTTCTAGTCTTCTACCTTCCTTTCACACTCCGTCCAGCGACCTTCCTCTTTATCAAACTTCTCTCCCTTCCCTTCCCTTCTTCTTCTTCTTCTTCTTATCTTTCAATTCGCATTCCAATTCCCCTTGCAATCATCATCATGGAGCATTTCAGCAACGATGATCTCGAGTACGTTGGCGATGACTACTACGACGTCTCTGATTTCGAAACGGTACACACGCTTCCAAATTTATTCATTCGTTTCTTTTCTTTTTTCTACTTTTAGTAATTTATTCATTCGATTTTGTAGCAGAGTAATTCAAAGACAGATACCTCTGCTTCGGAAGCCAGGAACGGGAAAGATATCCAGGGGATTCCGTGGGAGAGGCTTAATCATAGTAGAGACGAATATCGCGAGACTCGTTTGAAGCAGTACAAGAACTACGAGAACCTTTCGCGTTCTCGTCATGAACTTGACAAGGAGTGTTTGGAAGTGCAGAAAGGGAAGACCTTCTATGACTTTCAGTTCAATACCAGGCTCGTCAAATCCACGGTTGCGCACTTTCAGGTACTCACCTTCTTCATTCCTAGTAATTAATTAATTAATTAAATTCCGTTAAACTTTTGGAATTAAACAGAAATTTCTCGTAATTAATTAAAAATCATACTCGGATTGAACTGCTATGTTGCTACTTTTATGAGTTCTTTTTATCAGATTAGTGAATCATTTTATTTTATTTCCTATTTACTACATGGGAGTTTTTATTTTATTCACTGCACCCATATCTGGCTGATGATGATGATGTTACAATAGTAAAACAATTTTTTATGTGCATACTTTTTACCAGTGCTGATTTTAATTTTAAAATATTTTTTATAAGATTAGTAATTTATTTTATTTTATTTTATGTACTATATCCTATTAGAAATATTATAGTTAGTTGATTAAGTAGTTAAGAAAAGTAATCTAAAGAATTAAGAAATGTGAGCATCCATCAACTTTTGAATCTATTCTAGGACAACCAGCAAGATAAATTCCAACTTCCTTGACATCCAAAGACTCAACTCCAGATAGAAAATAAACCCATCTTAGTTGCTTCTTCATGAATCACAGGGCCCCATCACGGTGATTGTTGCTCAGAAAATCAAGAAAGAATGTGAGTAGAACATAAGCATAAACACTAAGAGTGCAAAATAAAGATCATCACCAATGATGAAGATCTCAATAATGGCGGAACGACGCATATGCTAAATGAATTGAGCAAAACCAAAATTTAGTCGCAAGATTGTAGCAGAATCACAAATCTTCAAAACTGGACTGCAAGAATTGCAAATCTAACCGAATTATAACTACTAACAACTTTTCTTAAATACTTAACCAACTAACTATATTTCTAATATATCCTGGGAGTTTTAATTGTTGCTGTTGTTTGCACACCTAAACCTGGTTGGATAATGTTGCCTGACTAGAACATATTTTTCTGTTCATAATTTTGGTATTCTAGTTTTGCAGGATTATGTAACCTGTACTATTTCTTTACAGGATGAACTAAAGGGTGCCTTCTTTATATAAGGATTTAAACCAAATGGAATTTCACGTGTACAAACTCCCAACTAGCTTGGAGTTTGAGAGGTTGCCAAGACTAGTTTGTGAAAACCTCATTCTTTCACGGGGACTTATAGAAATTCTCTCAAATGACCATTTCTGTAAATATTTTTGTCCTGGTTTAATTTATCTCTGGCCAGATTTTCAAAAAATGAATCTTCTTTGTGACAAACTCTAAATTCTTGATAAAGATGTTTCAGCAAGTTCTTTATTAAGGCGTTTGAGCCAGAATTTTATTCATTAAATCCTTTTTTTAGTTGGGGCCAAATGTTTCCGAAAGATGTATCATTAACTGTTGTTCTTCGAACATCTTTCTTAAAAACAAAGTCATATTTTCAAAATATATATCTCCAATGGAAGCCACATATTCTTTTCTACAGACAAGACAGTTTCATGCCAATTTATCGACATGGATGCATCAAGGTCATGGTATGATTTGGCAAGCTTAAATTTTTACTGATTTCCTGTGAACAAAAAAGATTTTTGGCATATAGGGCACACTTTCATGCGAGATAATGAATGTTTATGCTCACACAACCATCTATCCACATCCACATACAATACTTGATAGGTGATCATAGCTTTATTCACTTTATGCCATCTTTTTCCAGTATTTGAATTGTGTTATAGCAGTACCGTTTCTAACTCATTTACCAGAGTATTACACTATAAAGGTGACCCATTGTCTGTTAATTTTCATCAAACCAACAATCTATTTGGGTTCTGAAGTCAATGCTTTATTTGATATGTTACTCCTTACTGAACCTTTTGATAGAGTTATGTATCCTGCAACTGATAGAGTTGTGTTATTCCTTACTGAACTATGCCTTCTAATTGATAGTTGTTATTATTCCCTAATTGATAGTGTTATGTATCCCGTAACAGTAGCATTATTTGTTTCTGTAAAATAATTTATTGCTTAACCTGTATCTGCATTTAGGCCTTCTATTTTTCTATGTAAACCAGGTGGAAAGTGAGCAGCTTGGGAGGACGTTATTTTATGGTATGATAGGAAGATATCTACCACATCTGAGAGGGCTCTAACAATATCTGTTATTAGTTAGTGTTGAGTTTGTCTTGTAGGCCTTGCCTTGAGATGTTTGGTGGTATATTTCTAGGATTTTGTCTAGAGAATATTAGAGTAGCTATCTTTTAATTGCTGTTCATTCTGTATTTTTTTCCCTATATCGATAATCTATTACCTGGTTACATCTGTATTTAGTCTTTCATTCAGCATTTATTCAAATTCACTCTTACTTTATTGAACCATCATTTATAGAGAAATTCTCCATTATTTCATGAAAATTACTAATTTCACACATCTTAAAGAACTTGGTTTTATTTGTTGGAAATATGTGTAAATTGCCGATTCCACAATTTTCAGGTAAACTCAAGTAATTAGTTTTGGCCTTCCTATATTACATACAATTTTGACTCGATAACAATCACATGTACCAATACACTAACTTGATACAAATACTCCCTGATATAGTATGCCTTACCGTTCCGACATTTAAACTAATTGTTATTGTAGATACTTTTCTCAGTCAATGCTGGAACGTGTTACTTGATTCTTCTACATTGATATCATTATCTTATTTATGATCATATATTGTCTTTCGATTCCCTAGTCGAGTGTTAATATTGATGTCATCTGTCTCTTGTCTGTGAAGCTGAGGAATCTGTTGTGGGCAACATCAAAGCATGATGTATACCTTATGCAAAACTACTCAGTGATGCATTGGTCCTCATTACTACGGAGGGGAAAAGAAGTGCTTAATGTGGCGAAACCGATTATGCCAACCCTTGTACGCAGCTACTTCATTGATCAAATGAAATCTGTTTCTTTTGTACTCAATGCCATTGTGTTTGAGTGTTCTTATCTTCTTTTGCAGAAGAGTGCTAGATTATCTCGGTCTGTCTCGCGAGTGCAAATAAGTACCATGGCTGTTAAGGAAAATCTGATGGTGGCAGGTGGCTTCCATGGTGAGCTTATCTGCAAGGTAGGGATGATCAGAATTTCTTTCAATTGAATAATGAACGACCATATGAAAATCCCTTTTTTGACGTGTGAATTAATTTTGGACCAGAATTTGAATCATTCTGGAGTTGCATTCTGTAGTAAAATCACTACAGATGATAATGCCATAACTAATGCAGTGGATGTTTACCGAAATCCCAGGTAAGCATCTAAATGATGAACCCAATGTTTGAAAATTTGATTGGTTTGGTTTGTAACTCAATTGTCACTTTGCAGTGGGGCATTAAGGGTCATTGCAGCAAATAATGATTCCCAAGTTCGGGTTTTTGATGCAGAGAATCTTGCTTTTCTTAGTAGTTTCAAGTATGATTGGTCTGTCAATGTGAGTGTCATCAAGTGATTTTTTTTTTTTGACAAAGTCATCAAGTGATATTCCCCTTACTATTTGGTCTTCATCTCTAAAAACACTTTGCAAAGAACAACTATGTTTACATATTGACTCTTGCAGAATACTTCTGTTAGTCCGGATGGAAAATTGTTAGCTGTTCTTGGGGACAATACTGAGTGTTTGATAGCTGATGCTAACACTGGGAAGGTTGTTTTATTTCCAGATGTTTTGTTAGGTGTTATTTTATTTTTTGACAAAATTGTTAGGTGTTATTATCCTCCATGTTTCTTTTAGATTCTGATTTTATATATATTTTTGCATCACCCAGGTTACTGGGAACCTGAAAGGGCACTTGGACTACTCTTTTGCATCTGCTTGGCACCCTAATGGACAAATATTAGCTACTGGGAATCAGGACACAACAAGCAGGTTGTGGGACATAAGAAATCTTTCCCAATCCTTAGCTGTGCTTAAGGGAAGAATGGGTGCAATAAGAGCCTTAAAATTCACATCCGATGGACGGTTTTTGGCCATGGCTGAGCCAGCTGATTTCGTCCATATTTTTGATTCACATTCTGGTTATGTACAAGGTCAAGAGATAGATTTGTTTGGTGAGATTGCTGGCGTATCTTTCAGCCCTGACACAGAGGCTCTATTTGTTGGTATTGCCGACAGAACATACGGCAGCTTGTTAGAGTTCACCAGAAAACGTGATAACAAGTATTTAGACTCCATGTTTTAATGCAGTGAATTGCCTTCAAATTGTATAGCGATCTGCTCCATGTGCATATATATATATATATATATATATATATATATATATATATATAGTTGACCACTTTCATCTCCTTCCTTGCTTATTGCATAACATTAGAATCAATAGAATCTCTTATATATATATATATATATGTGGCTTGTCATGCCACTTCAAATTGGCACCAAGCCTTTTTTTCTTTCATTTTTTTCCTTTTTTTCATTTTTTCTCTTTTTCCTTTTTATTCTTTTATATTTTAAAGTTTTACTTTTTTCTTCATTTTTTTTCCCTTCTTCCATTTTGATTTCAGTTTTTTTTTTGTTTTTTCTACTTTTATATTTTAAAATTTTGTATTTTTTCTTTTTTATATTTTAAGGGGTATTTTACAGTCTCGAAAAATTTTAGATGTTTAAATATGCAAAAAAAAATCTTCAATAATCCATTTTGTGAAAAAAACATTTAATTTCATTACAAAATATGTAACGAGATGCTAAACAGTGCGTTTTGGTGTACTTGGGCAAAAAAATTATTTTGTACAAAAATGCGTAAAGTGAAATGTTAAGCAGTATGTTTTAGGGTACTTTAGGATTCATAAAAAAATTTAACTCTTCAAATACAAAAAATTTCTTCGAAAGTAAACGGATTGGTAAAAAATAATAATAAATTTGTGACAAAATACGTAAAGTGAGATGCTAAACAGCATGCTTTGGTGTACTTATGGTGAAAAAAAATATTTTGTACCAAAATACGTGTGAAATGTTAAGCAGTATGTTTTGCGGTACTTTAGAATTCATAAAAAAAAAAAAAAAATCTTCAAATACCAGAAGTTTCTTCGTAAGTAAACTGTTTGGTTAAAAATAATAATAAGTTTGTGACAAAATACGTAAAGTGAGATGCTAAACAGTGTGCTTTAGTGTATTTGATTGTGAAAAAAATCATTTTGTACCAAAATGCTTAAAGTGAAATGTTAAATAGTATGTTTTGGGGTACTTTAGGATTCATAAAAACTTTTTAAGTCTTCAAATTTACCAGAAGTATCTTTGTAAATAACCGGTTTGGTAAAAAATAATAATAAGTTTGTGATAAAATACGTAAAGTGTGATGCTGACGATGTATTTTGGGATACTATAGGGTCCCAATTTTTTTTAGATGTTCAAATACGCGAAGTTCGTTCCTCAATAACATGTTTGATGAAAAAGCAAAAAAACATTCGTGACAAAATAGGTTCAGGAAAAATGTTTACATGTTCAAATTGGTGTTTTCTCCTTTATTTTGATAATTTTGCACCAGCGAGTATTAAAAGCATACTTAAATTCGTGTTTAGTTTTAAATCAGACTCTTTATGATACGTACATACATGTTTCACTTTCTATTTGTGTTGTCCTATTTTCTTGTGAATTTTCAATTCCAATGTATTTGTTAAAGTTTATTTTTAATTTTATAATATTGTTATTTAATTTATATTTAAAAGTTAACTTTTTTCCATGGGAACTTCGGTCTCATTTACAATAGAACTCCCCAACATTTTCTTACAATTTTGTATAGGTGTTTTTATTTTAATGGTGATTTTTATTTAACCTTGCATGATGTATTGATGTACTTCCTCCGGACTTGATTATAAGCAAAAACAATTACCTTTACACATATTAAGAATAGTAGTTTTATGCATTTAATTTTCTTGGATTCATGGAAAAAATAAATACATTTACTAAACTATTTCTAATTAATAGTCATCTTCTCGTAATATTAATTTTTTTTGGTAAAAAAAGGAGTTGATTTAATACATTTACATCTATCGATACTAGCTCACCCCGTGCATCGCACGGGAGTGATACACATATATTTCAACCAACTATGTATAAGCTACTAGCTAACATTACTTTCAACTTTCTATAGGTGATTCTATTTTATTGGTGGTTTTCATCTAACCCTGCACGATACCTACGTGTTTCACTTTCTATTTGTGTTGTCTTCTTTATTTTTGTCATTTCGCATCAAACGGTATTAAAAACATACTTTAACTGATGTTTAAATTTTTATCTTCTTTCAACGGGAACTTCAGCCACATTTATAATACAACCTCCACCATCTTCTTTCAACTTTGTATAACTGCTCCTATTTTATCATGAGTTTTCATACAACCATGCATGATACCCACGTGTTTTAGTTTTTAATTGTGTTGTCTTCTTTTCTTTCTTATCATGGACTAAGTTTTTATATTTACATTTGATAAATATGGATTATGTTATTAAAAGCTTTAGACATTTTCTTCCCATTATCTATGGATGTTTAATTTCAACGTTTTTTGTCAATATTCTTTTTAAATTTTATAATCTTTTTATTTAATTTATAGCTATAATTTAATTTCAATCCACAATTATTTGACTATATATTTTACAAACCAACATCATTGGTCCACTGGCATAAACTACCCTGGGACACGGGGTCGACTTAGTGCTCCCGAGTTTGATTCCTGCAGTGGACAGAAAACTGTTGTCTTGAATGATTGGTTTATTAAAGAGAGTTTCCCCTTCCGGTTTTACTTTAGTTTTGCTAACTAAAATTTAGTCAACCCCGTGCGTAGCACGGGTCAGGCAGCTAGTTATAGAATCAAGCGAGATAGATAGATATATATATATATATATATTCCCATTTACAACGGGAAAACATGCAATTATTTAGTTCATAGAAACTTGTTTGTATATATTAGAGAAATTTTGAGCTATTATCTCTGCGGGCAACCATTGCATGTTGTCAATATAAATATTTTTATTTTGTACTTGCGACATATTTATTTTTAATAGGGGAATGTTTAACTTTTGAGTCTAGAGTTGGAAACATTATTTTTTTTGACAAGAACAAACTTAATTCATTTCATTAAACAGAATTGTTTCAATACAGGTTGGAATGAAATCAAAAACGTGGGAACTAGCAAATAATTTTGATGCCCGTGCTAACGTATGAGCAACAAGATTAGTTTGTCTCCGAATATAGCTAACCTCAAAGCTAGGAAAAGGACGTAATCTATTACGGCAATACAATAAAATAGTACCAAGCTCGGTATTCGGCAAAGGCTCTACATTCAAGCCATTTACAACTGGAGCACAGTCCAGTTCAATGGAAAGAAGATAGCCCCAAAGCTTCCAACCAAGTCAAAGCTTCCTTAAGACCACTTGCCTCCGCTTCTTGCGGTGTTGGGGCTCCATGGAACCACATAGTTTTACCTCTATAGAAATCACCTGTGGACGTTCGAATACACAAACCAATACCATATTTGTTGTCTTTCGTAAAAATTGCCGCATCGACTTTACATTCTAAAGCTCCTGCTGCTGGCCGAACCCACCTCAATACTGGTGGCAGCTGCTGGCCCGAGAGCACAGGAGGAAACATTATTTATTGTTGGTATAATTTCATCGCCACAAGTAATATCTATGAAAAACTTGGGAAGACTAAATGCCTATTTGAACTACTAATGAATACATAAAAAACATGCTATAAATATTTGTCATTAATACATAAAAAAATATGCGACAAAGACTTGTCACTTACAAAAATAAAAAAAGGACAATAATTGTTATTGATACATAAAAAAATGGGACAAGTTTTTTGTAATAATCATAATTTACAGTATAAAAACACTTCTCAAAATGCTCATTGAATTCAATAGATTCATTAACTCAATTGATACCTTAATTTATGACTGTGTACTAATCTTTTACTTTAGCCATAATAATGTTCATTTTCAAATCTCATCGCTCTACGTACGTCTTTGTTGGATTTTGTATCAACTATACATTAATGTTTTAAGTATGACAAGGAGTCAAGGACACATTGTAGAGTCAATATTGCTTTTATATACTTTTATTTTAGAACTAATGTTATATGAATGACATTTCAAATAAACATTTCTATTTGAATATGCCACATAACGCGATCAACTCGTGCAGATGTACGCGTAATCTACTAGTTAATTGGTAAAACTGGAATGTGTTTTTTTCTTTGCTGGAAAATGTGTTAACACTGAGGAAACATGCAATATCCAGGAAACATGATTGACGATGTTGTGACCGGAACAGTGAAAAATAAAACCCAAGTACAAGCTTCAACTCTAACAAGAGCACATAAGTAGCCAACGTTGCTGAGCATCGAATCACTTGAGTAATTAGTGTTGGACCTACAGGTTCTACAGCATAAAAGGCTCTACTCTTAGAGTAAAAAGGATACAAAATTTCAAAGCAAGACAGAGTTTACAGAAAATATGATCTCGAGAACGAAAACAAACAAATCCAGATGCATAGGACATTCCGAGCAGAACAACTATCTTGAAAACAAACTCAACGCCCTATCAAGCAGAACCCACTCCCTTTCACAAAGAAGGCTAGTCATTCACTGATTTACAGATTGTGAAATCATGGATTCTAAATTACAGGTTTGTGATGCAAGGGCCTTCGGTAACAGCATAAAATTGCTTTATTTTCTCCTACGTTTTTTTCGGTTTCTGTCCCTGTCACTCTCATCAGAACTTGCCGAGTCTGACTCTGAACCTGATTCAGAACTAGTTCCCGAAGCAGACGAATCAGAGCTCCCAGACTCATTATCCGAGTCCGAATCTGAAACTTGTTTCTGTTGTTGCATGATGAGACGTGGCATATTTTTCAAATACTCACGTAGATTCTCGGTAAGGCCACCAAGCCCAATGGATGTGAAGAAATTTATGCAGAATCTTGTGTTTTTTGGGTTATCTCTTGGAAATATGGATTCAAAAGAGTCTTTCATTGTTGGATCATTTAACCGCTCATTTAGCAGCCGAATGCCAAGATGCTCTGATAATTCCTGCAGCATCGAAAAAGTGAAATCAATCAATATCTTCCATACAAGGAGAGGCAGGCATAAATTACTAGTACATCACACACGTGATATCAGACAACAAACAGAATAAATACCCCATTGGTAATAGCCTTATATAAAATGGGAATATCTGTAAGGAATATTGCCTGCAAAGTTTAAAATGTCACATCATGCTGTCATACTTTGTGGCTACCTAAGAAGACTAGCATTCCCTCGGGATCACTTCCAAATATACTTGCATGCAACATTGAAAAAAGCATCTTGGTGTAGAACAAGAAACCTCCATATGGAAGATTGCATTCTGGCTGCTATGCTGATGATAAGGATACAAATCAAATCAAATAATCTATAAATTATAGTACAGACATACTTTAAACTCGAGACTCTCACAAGTGAGTTTTACCGGTAAAAAAGGGGCCAAGGCTGAGGTGTTGTTTGGAGTTGGCTAACACTGAGTAAGACATGGCCTGAAAAACCACTGGGCTGCAAGAAGTTGGGAACAAACGTGGGAAGTGGGGTTTCTTCGAAGGGATAAGGGTCTCAAATCTAAAATGCATCTGATGCAAAAACGACAGAAAATCACAAAATACTTCCCTAAGAGATGGAGGAAAACGCAAGAGATAAGGGTCTCAGAGCAGTATGGCAACACAGTTTATTGACAAGCTGCCATATACATGTTATGACATTGTGGACTATGGCAGTAACCATTCTCATGGCATCCACTGCACTGCCAACTGGAGCTGGTGGAAGAGAGGCATGCAAAGAAGATGGCGGTATCATGACCCGACCCTTTTCATTTTTATATTTTAAAAGTAATCATTGCACAACCATAAGGCCTACAATGCAATGAGATTGAATCCTTGGTGATATAGAACCAATAAGAAAGTAGGCTTGAAGTTGTAGACAAGAGAATTTATGATGGATGAAAAGACACACAAGACATGATACAATTAGGAAAAATAAAAGGTATTAGAGAAGGTAGAGATTGCACCTATGGAAAAGATGGTAGATTCTTGCCTTAGCTGTTTTGTGCATGAGTGGAGAAAAGCCATAAAACCCAATAAGGCATAGTAAATGCATAATAGGCAAGGAAAACTATCAGTCAAATGATTATTTTATTAATCAGAATTTAAATGGTTTGTCACTAACAATGATTCATTCTAGGAGGTTATGGCATTGTTCGATCCATGAAGGTAAACCCCATGTAGTGGAAAATGCTATGATAGGTAGCTGTTTTCTAATTCGTTCTTATCTATTTATTGTCCTGCCTTCTATTAATAATATTTTTCTTAGTCGTAACTAAATTTCTGCATTGTCAAAAAAAACGCGTAGCATACATATAAAAAAAAAGTTTGGTTGGATGCACCTCAATTTTCTCTAAGGTACTAAATTCCTTTCAACCACATTTTAAGCAATCTATATAATATATGCTTTCAAAAGTGGTAAAACTAGGAAATAATAATGCTAATGCAAGTACACGGAGAAACAAAAAAGAGTAATATTTGAGTTTGATTCCAATACCTGGAAGAGAATCTTAATAAATATACGTGAAGAAGAAGTTGTGTCCTCTTCAGTCAAGCGGATATATGCTAAAACATGCCAAGGCAGAGCAAATGTGCCAAGCAAGTGAGCAAAAAATTTTGCCACATTTCGCAGTTTATTTGTTTCAAGCCGGTGAATCATCGAGTATTGCTGCACAAAGCACTTCTCAAAATTTTCCTGATGAATTTTGTTGATCATGCAGAACCGCTGCCCAAGAAGACCATAATATCGGAGGTAAGTTCTTTCTTGGCTGCAACATTCCAAAAGCATAATGCACAATTCCATCTGCCACAAAAGACACAATTTTCATTAACTTTTGTTTTCGCAAGTAGATAGTTTTAGTAATTTCAAGCAGAGATTCTAAGCTCACCTCTTGACCTGGCTCCAGATGTATTTTCAGAAGCTTATGACCAGCTTCCTCAAAATCTACACTGGACATAATTGTTAAATAAATTGTCCTTCGAAGATTGACAAGATTTGTCTCGGTTTCATCTTTTATCTGCATGCTTTCTTCATCTTCTTCATCAGATTCATCATCTTCATCTGATTCCGCATCAGAGCCTTCCTCGTCTTCAGATTCCTCTTCTTCACCCAAGAATGTTTTCTTCAACTCTTCATAGCGCTTTTCATTCTCCATATAATTGGGGTCTGGTTTGAATATATCTGAGAAAAGTAAAATGAACAAAAATAATTCAATCATATATTACTGCAAGCTAATCAAATTAGACATAAATACAAACGTAATAATACAAAAAGTACCAAGGGATGTCTCTGGATCTATCTCCTCATCCAAGGAGACTTCATGAGTTAACTGATCTTCCTGCTCCACAAGGTCTAATTCAGGCCGAACAGCTGGATAACCCTGTAAATGCGGTATAATCATCATCAAGCATTTCAATTTCTATGTATTCCTTTAAACTACTTTACAAAAAGATGGTGTTGTATCACTGTAGCAAATTAGTAATGTATTATTCCAGTCACACAATAAAAAATGCACCTGAAACTTGGCTTTTCTTATTGCAAATAAGCCTTCAATTAGAAATTGAACACGTTTGTCTATTTCTCCTTCATGAAGAATTCCACGGAAACGCTCGAAGATGCCTGCAAAATTATGAATCTTTAAAAAAATAGCCAAGACTAAAATCGACCTTAAGCATTGTTTGCATGTATACACGTGTCTTGCATCGAAATATTTCTGCAACAATGCAGGACTTTGTACAAGTATGAACTAGCAGAAACCCAATCTGAGTGGATGCACGTGGGTAGAGCAATAACTAGGAAAACATATGAAATTTTGCTTTGACTATAGGACAAAAAATATCAAAGATAAAATGAGAAGATTAAATAGAGACTGGAGGGCAAGAGATCCTCCCTAAATAAAGAAAATACAAACAGGGAGATTAAAAAGCCACATCAATGAAGCAAAGCTACCTAGTCCTAATCATTTTGGTCCTGAATGTATAAAGTGCTATCATTAACTTTGATTGTACTGCATCGAAATTACAAAATACAAATTACTCCTCAAATATGGATTCTTTAGTTACATTATCCCCTCAAAGTGACTATTACCATCAATTTGGTCTCTGAATCAACATACAGAGAAGACACACTCAGAAACTAACTTGCAACTTTGATATAATGGACTATAATGATAGCCTCTCGAACATTCAAGGACCAAATAACTGAAATAACTGAAAAACATACCTCCATGCTCAGAACTATCAAAAATCAAAAATTAAGGTACAGATGCTGACATGTAGTTTCAAGTAACAATTAATGATAAATGATAATAGTACGGCTTTGATATTTCAAAAAACAGTTACAAGCCACAACCCAATTAATACGGGACTCAGGCTCCTACTTTAACTACACAGAGCACCTGAACGGAGTAATAAATCCTATTTTCTTGCAAACCACACATATCTAACATGCCTTGAATTCACCTTGGTTTCTTTGAGCTAGTCTTCCCTCAAACTAAGTCTATAACACAATTTCATGCACATGAGATCATAAAACCCTTGACTCCACTCTCTCCCTCACTAGCTGAAAAGGTAACTCCCAACCAACTATTGTTTACCAAGCTTTTATTTTTGAAACTTTGTTTACCAAGCTTTACCGTGCATTCATAAAGTGGGTAATACCATGCAACAAAAAAGCAAAATAACAATATAACATGAAATACAATCGATATTTGGAAAATGAAACAGTAGAAGTGATGATAGTATTTACAAAAGCCAAGCACACTATCACCATATTAGTTAGGTTTAACAGATTGCCACTCAAAAATAAGTAAAACAAAACTGTCATCATATTAGACAAGGGAATACTCACCATGAAGGCCTTTAGGTGAGAGATCCTGCAGTATTGAACCACATTCTGTGACAAAACCAACAGCTACTTCAACACTGTCATCGGTAGGCTTCTCAAGCAAAACCGTGAGTAGCTCTAGAGCAATGATCTCATGAGCCACTTGCTGATTCACCAAATGTGCTACAAACTTAACAGCAGCCAGTAATTGAGGCTACAAGGGATAAAAAATAACAGTTAGAAGCAAAACAAAAAGCGAATAGAAGTAAATTGGAATGGTAACATTGATCTCTGCCAGGGACAGCACATCAGGGTGCTAAATTACACACACACCTTGTCATTCCGCTTATAAGCTCTCTTAAGCTGCAAAACAATCCTTCTGAGCAAAAGATCCCCCACTTCAGGAAACTTGGTATTCACAACAGCAACTAATGCAGCAAACACATCCGTAAAACCCGGTGATGCCATCTGCGACTTCATACACGATCTACAAAAGAGACCTCTTCCGCGAATCAAATTCTCGGAAAACAATTCTGGAATGATGTTTTTAATATTAGTAGCATTAACCTTGTTGACAAGTCCATTAATACTCTTTCTCAAAGCATCCCAAGTTAATCTTTGATACTCAGGACTACTCTTGTCCTCAACTTCTTTCATCATTCTAGCCAATTTAAAAGGAGGAATATAAACACCCCCACTCTTCCCCAAGTTAGATGTGTCGCCATTAATGGCACCACCATCCGGAATCGCCGATCTCCCACGCCCATCCTCTTTCTTCCTACTTTCTGGCTGCACCTCTTTCTCTCTTCCATCCCTCTCCCTATTCCCCCTTCTATCATCTCTGTCCTCTAAATTATCATCCTTATGACGTCGATGGAAATCCCTCTTCTTTCCATTGTCACCATCCCTTTCACCTCTATATCTCCTATCCCTATCTCTCTTCCTATCATCTTCCTCATCTGAATCCTCCTTATCCCGACCACGATGCCTCTCCTTCCCATCGGCACCATCCCTATCCCTATCCCTCTTCCTATCATGTTCCTCATCTGAACCCTCCTTATACCGACGGTGATGCCTCTCCTTCCCATCGGCACCATCCCTTTCAACTCTATGCCTTCTATCTCTATCCCTATCCCTATCCCTCTTCCTATCATCTTCACCATCATCCGAATCACGACGATCTTTAATTCCGCGTCTACGGCGCTCTTCAAAATCTCCACGGCGGTCTCGCTCCCCACGTGTGTGGCGCATCCTATCAGCTTCTTCTTTTGTTTCTTCCCTAACCCTAACAAATTGTCCCTCTTCTTCCTCAGATTCTTCTTTCTCCTCTATTTCCTTTGGTTTGCTCCTTCGCTCTTCATTTCTATCGGATATTCTTCTAATTCCTCTTTTAGTTCTGGTTTTTTCATCTTCCGATTCACTGCTGTTGTCACTGCCGTGTCTTCTCGCCATGGTAAGAGAGAGAAGGAAGTAACCCTAACTCAATTAAATCGAAACAGATATCTGAAACTACAAACTAGATAGTGATTCCACAACTAAGAATAGATGTTTAAGGCCAACAGAGGCAAGGTTCGTTGCAACACTGAGTAGGGCGGCATAAAACTGAAATCGTGAAGGGAGAAATAGGGGTTTTGATTCTGGTTTATTTTTTTTGTTCAGGGTTTTGATTCTGGTCTACAAGGAGGGAGAATGAATCGAGGGTAAGATCGTGAGAGAAATGGATTCTCGTGCGGGGCTTGGGCCGGAGTCTAGTGGGTTATGCCTGAATTGGGCTGGGGTAGTGACTTTTCTAGCCCATACTTCGTCCATCCCCTAACTACTCAGTAGACACCCTCAACACGCGTGAAAATACTAAAATGACATTAATGAATCTTGTGATCCTACGGTGGTTCAGAACACGATCGTCCAAACCGGTTTGGAGGAGGTGCCAACCAGTTCGGACTTGGTTCCACCAAACCAGTTCACGCTTAACCGTTCCATCGCTTCTTGCGCTTCCTCCTTCCAAAATCATCTTCTTCCCCATCAACCTTTAAGTTTATATTTTTTCCCAAAATCTACATGTCCTGCAACCGCGTTGAAATTGAGCTACGAAATCTAGCTCAGGAACAAAATTTGATTCAAACTGAATCTGATTTCAATGATAAACCAAATTTAAAGCTAAATTGAAAAAAAAATCAAAGAAGCCAAGACGATTAAAGAAATCAGAGCAAAGGGGAAACCAATGAACAAATTTAAGGCTGATACAAGGAAGGAGAAATTAAAATAACAAAAAGAGAGAAACTTTGTGACCCATTTTTTATTCTCAGCCTTTGAAACTCATAAATCCTGTTCAATCTCAATAAGTTCATGGCCTTTGTAACTTGTGACCCATTTTTGATTCGCCAGGTACATGCTCTATTTGAGTTAATAAGGGTGGTGGCGGTGGTTGTCTTTTTGAGTTTGTTGTTCTATTATCGAGGAATTGGGAATTGGAAGGAGGAAGCGCAAGAACTAGCGAACAGCTAAGCGTGAACCGCTTCGGTGGCACCTCCTCCGAACCGGTTCGGTGGTGCCACCGAACCGGTTCGGACCGTGCTCCGAACTAGTTAAAATGCATCGTGAGGGACTGTCCACACGTGAGGGTATTTTGGGAATATTTAAGGGTTGGGGATGTCCACTGAGTAGTAGGGGGTAGGGGGGTTGGACGAAGTATCACCCTTTTTCTACCCCCACTAGTTTCATATATACCCATTTTACCCCTGTAATTTTAACTGTTATAATAAAAAATTAAAATTGTGAACGGATTTATCTATTTAGTAATTAAATTCGTAGTTCATTTTTTAAATATGGATTTATTTGCTAAATAAATAAATTTGTTTAAATTTTTTTCACTATGGATTTATCCTTTAAATTGATAAATCCGTAAGCCATGTATATAAATCCGGTATTATAATATAAATCTGTAATAACACATATAAATCTGTAAGGCAGCTGTGGGATATATGTATCAATACTCTATAAGAAAATCTAGTGCTTGGAAAATGTCTCATTTAGACATCTTAAAAATTTGCCATTTGGCAAAAAATAGGGACAAAATAGTAAAACTGCCACTAAAAAACAAAATTTACTAGCTTTTGGCAGTTTTTTTATTAAAACAAATAAAAAATCTGCCGCACTATGTCAGCTTGACAGCTTTTTCCTTTCTTAAAAAAAATTTATTATAATTTTTTTTATTATATCAGGTTTTTTATTCAACTTTAAAAACAAACACGCATGTCAGCTTTTTCCTT
This sequence comes from Astragalus glycyphyllos, assembly GCA_963573325.1. Lineage (NCBI taxonomy): Eukaryota > Viridiplantae > Streptophyta > Magnoliopsida > Fabales > Fabaceae > Astragalus > Astragalus glycyphyllos. Next base: position 57,181,567 of record OY754308.1, on the reverse strand, counting down.
TTTTAAATTTTTTTTTATTATTTCAATTTTTTTTTATTCACCTTTAAAAAAAACATTAAAAATAGTTTTTTTTTCATCTTTTTTTATTCAACTTTAAAAAAACATACCTCTAATTTTATTTTTCAACTTTTTTGTTCACTTTTTTATTTCAATTTTCTTTTTCCATTTTTTTATAACATTTTTTGTTAGTTTATATTATTAAAAAAAGTTCTTTTCTTAAATATCTTCATAATTTACTCAAATCAATCAATTTAACCACTACCAATTATCAAATGTGATCGGCAACGAGAGCGCTAACGGGAGCGACAATGAGAGGGGCAATGAGAGCAGTGACAAGAGTATCAACGGGAGCGCCAACGTAGGTGCATATTTTTTAAAAAAAAATCATTTTTTCTTCATTTTTACTCTATATAAAATTTATTATTTACTATAATTTCTCTATTAAAACTATTATGATCAATCAATTTAACAACTAAGAATTGTAAAAAAAAACAACTTTAGCCACTACCAAATATTACATATTAACCTACTTATAATTAAACGAATATGAGATTTAATTAATATTAAATCATATAGAAAAATATGAGTTAACATGTGGCAACGGGAGCGACAACTAGAGATTGGCAACGGGAGTGGCAACAGGAGAGGCAACGGGAGTGGTAACGAGGGCCAACGGGGGGCCAACGAGGATGCAAACGGGAGGGGCAACGGGGATGCATATTTTACCTCTAATGTTGAAATACATTATTATGGATCAATTAATTCTGATTCTCAATCTCCTTTAATTTCTTCGACTCAATATAATTTGCATTTATATGTTATATGACATAATACCTATATCTTTCCACTTTAAATTTCATATCATACATTTTGGACAGTGTTCACAACTTATGAATATCTTCCAAATTACTATTATAACTTCATGGCAATACACCGATCATACAGTATCACTCGTGCGTATGCACGGGTAAAACACTAGTAAATCCTAATAGCGCTTAAATATGACTCTGTAAACATTTAAATATGAAACTACTCAATGAATGACAGAAGGCATCATGTGATAAACATAAAGTCTGATCGGGATTAAGATCAAAAACCATTTGCACGAACGTAAGAGAGTAGAGACCCACTGCTAATTTGTCATTTATGCATATAATCAAATTTTCAACACGTCTTTTGAAGAAAAATGTAATGATCTAAGAAGAATCAAGTAATGGCCCAACTCAAGAGAAACAAGCTCAAACTACATAAGAGAGTATGTGACCTAAGAAGAATCATCTAGTAGATTCTAGAAGATATGAATCACCTATTTTATATTCCTTTATTTTGTCTTTTAGTTAGTCATAGGATTTTTTATCTTTTTGGCACACTATCTATTTGAAGTGCTATATATACCATTGAATGTAAGAGGTCAATCCATCAATCAAATCAAAAGAAATGTTATGAGTCTTTTTATTTTCTTAAAGGAGGCGCTCTCCCCTCGAAATGAGCTTTTATTTTCTTCACCCATTTTTGGGTACCTTACAAAAAAAGATTAAGAAGGAAACAGATTTACGAAGATTATGATAATTTGGTAAGCTAAATTGTAACGGATCCATTTAACTACCGGATTTATAAAGATGAAGATAATTCTGTAAGCTAAATTTTAACTACCGGATTTACCGATTTTTTTACTTTTTGCAACACAAGTATTTTAAGCAAGTTGAAAAATACCATTTTTAAGTGCAACTCTCATTAATGATGGAGTAAAAATCATAAGAAAAAGGAAATGAGAGTTGATATAAGATATGCACTAATTTGCCACTCTCCTTGTCGTCTTCTGTTGGCTCTCTCCCATTGGCTCTTCCATTGCTGATCTCAGTGTCAGTCTCTCGTTGTCGCTCCCTCGTTGCCTCTCTCTTTGCCGATCCCATTGCTAGTGGCTCGTTGCCACTCCCTTTGTTGATCTCATTGCCAGTGTATCGTTGTTGATCCTATTGTCACTCCCCGTTGCCTCTATTGTCTCATCCGTTGTCGCTCCCGTTATCAGTCTCTCGCTGCCGCTCTCGTTGCCACTTGTTTTTATTATCTATTCTAGATCATTTAATATTAATTTAATCATCTTAATTAAGTTATTAAATTTTTCAAACAAAACTATTTTGAAATTTTTGATGGTGGTTAATTTTTTTAAACAATTGTTAGTGGTTACATTCACCACCACAGCCATAACCATCAAAATGTTACTCCTCCGCCAATATCTGATATCAAACCTCATTACTATGACATTTTGTCTATTCCAGGCAGCAGAACCAAAACAATCAGACAAAATAAAACCATTGTCAGATTTCTCCACTGTTTGAATTGACAAGACCAAGTCATTGTAAAAACCAAAAGATCATCACCCGAACCCCATTGCTTGAATTGAGGAGAATTAAGCACGGTAAACACATCCAAATATCCTCCCAAATATCCTCCAGTCCCATTGTTTCTCTTGGGTTGGGCCATTGTTGTTGAAGGTACTGGTTCGTTCAAAGGGAGAAATGAAGCCTGTTGCGATTCCACGAATGAAGCCATCACATGTCACCCCAACTTCAACTACAACACCAAAACCACCGGACAATGGCTCAATTTCACGCAGTCCGCCGTCACCACCGCCTAAACCACCGGACCAAAGTCTCGTGGCCATGGTTTCACAACTGTTCACACCGCCGAAACCACCGGACTTCGACACGTTAACGGAAAACAATGGGCCGGCGCTGCCACCGAACCCACCGGACCCATGTGTCCAGCGACTGCCGATGGAGATCCAGCACGCACCTTCGCGGTTGCCACTGTTGAAGCCACCGGATCGGAGCTTCAGAACCACCGTGGAAGTTACTAAATCCACAAATCCAGTTCTCAAGCTACCACCTCTAAAACCAGCAGAGATCATTTCACCTATAGCGTCGCCGCCGCTACCGCCGAAGCCACCAGAACCGCCAGATCAGAATTTTCTAGCAGTAGCCATCGAGACTCCACTCACCACTACTCCACCATTTATGTTGCTCCATGTGCGTCAGTTGCAAGGCAAAATCCCTTTGTTTGATTTTTCACCTGTATTGCTAAGGCCATTCTCCACCGTTCGATTCACAACAGATTTTTGAGATTCAATCCCAGCTGTTGGCAAGTAGCACAATCCTTGTGCTTCCTTGCGATTTGCCATTAGCTTGCCACGTGTCGTCCTATTTGTTCACACTAAAAAGCACCCCATCAGTGGAAGCCAGCTGTATGCGTCTAAACCAAATTCTCCTGAGACTCAGCACTACCAGAGAATAGGTACTCTATTGCTTTTTGGTTTTTTGCAAAAGCCTTCAAATATCTATTATCTAATTCGGCTTGTCACTTGCGCGCAAGTGACAAGTTTTTTGTTTTTTTTTTATTTCATATTTTTTATTTTGTTTTTTTTTCTTTTTTTTCTCTTCTTTTTTTCAGTTTTTTTGTTACTTTTTGTTTTTTGTTTTAGTTTTTTTTCTTTCTTTTGTATTTTAAGAAGTACTTTACAGTGTCGAAAAATTTTAAATGTTTAAATATGCAAATTTTGTTCTTCAGTAATCAATTAGATGGAAAAAAATTTTAATTTCATAAAAAAATACTAAAGTGATATGCTAAAAAGTATGCTTTGGTGTACTTGATAGTGAAAAAAATTATTTTGTAACAAAATACGTAAAGTGAAATGTTAAGCAGTGTGTTTTGAGATATTTTGGGATTCGAAAAAAAAAACTAACTTTTCAAATATCAGAAGTTTTTTCGTATATAAACCGGTTTGGTAAAAAATAATAAGTTTGTGAAAAAATATGTTTGTGAAAAAATAATAATCTTCTTATTTAAATTATAGTTTTAATTTAATTTTTATTTTCGGAAGCTTCAGTTACATTTACAATAGATCCCTCAATCGCACACTTTCGACTTTCTATAGATGCTTTTATTTTATTGGTAATTTCTATCCAACCCAACACGATACCACGTGTTTCATTTTCTATTTGTGTTTTCTTTTTTATATTGGTCATTTCGTCCCAACGGGTATTAAAACTATTCTATTTTATCATGGGTTTTCCTTCAACCATGCATGATACCCATCGTGTTTCACTTTTTAATTGTGTTGTCTTATTTTTCTATTTATGGGTTAATTTTTTATATTTGCATTTGATGAGTGTGAATTATGTTATTAAAATTTTCTTCTTATTTTATCTATGGAGGATGTGTGTCTTTGTTAATGTTCCTTTTAAAATTGATAATCTTTTTATTTAATTTATATTTATATTTAAGTTTTATTCACAGTTATTAGATTTTATATTTTGCTAACTAACACAATTTGCCCAATGGAATAGGCTATCCTAGGGCACGGGAGTCGATCCCGTGCTCCTGAGTTTGATTCTCACCGTTGACAAACTCTGTGTTGGCCAGTGCGAAATTTGCTTTCAAGCACGATGGGATATTAGTCTTTCAGCTTGGCATGTTGGCGCCAAATTGCTTTTTTTTTTTGCTTTGTTTTTGTTTTCTTTTTTGTTTTCCTTTTTTTTTTCAATTCCTTCTTTCTTTTTTTTTCTTTTATATATTAAGGTTTTGGGTTAAGGAGTATTTTACCGTCTTGAAAATTTTAATATGTTTACCTATGTGGAGTTTATTATTCAATAATCGATTGGATAAAAAAACTTCATTTTATGACAAAGTACTTAAAGTGATATCCTAAAGAGTGTAATTTGGTGTACTTTATGATTTAGAACAAATTTTAATTGTTCAAATACACAAAATTTGTTCCTTAATAACCGGTTTGGTTAAAGAAAAATCGTCATAAAGTTCAAATTAAACAAAAAAGGATAAGTTCAGAGACTCAATGGAAGTTGTTCTAATTAGTCTCGCTTTTAGTATTTGATTGTAAATAGTATTAGATGAGTATATAGAAGAGGACAAATATTGGTTTCTTTTGTTCTGTTTGTTGAAATCCTATGGTTCAACTTAAATCCAAACTTATTTAATTTATAGTTATAATTTAATTTAATTTATAATTATAACATTAGTAACCAACACCATTGGCACATTGACATAAACTACCTTGGGACACGGGGTCAAAATTTGCGCAATGGACAAACTTGGTTTCTATGTTCTTCTATTTTATTCAAATATGCGAACTTCTTTCTTCAAAAATAGTTTCAACTTTGTTTATGTGCTTCTATTTTATTGGTGGTTTTAAATCAAACTCTGCATGATACCTATACGTACGTGTTTCACTTTCTAATTATGTTGTCTTATTTTCTCTTTAATTATGTGTTAAGTTTTTATATTTACATTTGATAAATATAGATAACGTTATTACAGTTTTTTAAACTTTTTCTTCTAATTGTCTATGGATGTTCAATTTCAATGTATTTGTTGTTATTAATATGCTTTACGTTTTTTTTTCTTATTATCTATGGATGTTGAATTTCAATGTCTTTGTTAATGTTTCTTTTTAATTTTATAATATTTTTATTTAATTTATAGTTTTTTAATTTAATTTTTATTTACGGGAATTTCAGCCATGTTTACAATAGATCCCTCTTCGCCCTCTTTCAACTTTCTATAAGTGATTCTATTTTATTGGTGGTTTTCATCTAACTCTGCACGATACCCACGTGTTTCACTTTCTATTTGTGTTGTCTTCTTTATTTTTGTCATTTCGCATCAAACGGTATTAAAAACATACTTTAACTGGTGTTTAAATTTTTATATTCTTTCAACGGGAACTTCAGCCACATTTATAATATAACCTCCACCATCTTCTTTCAACTTTGTATAATTGCTCCTATTTTATCATGAGTTTTCATACAACCATGCATTATATTTACATTTGATAAATATGGATTATGTTATTAAAAGTTTTAGACATTTTCTTCCCATTATCTATGGATGTTTAATTTCAACGTTTTTAGTCAATATTGTTTTTAAATTTTATAATCTTCTTATTTAATTTATAGCTATAATTTAATTTCAATCAACAATTATTTGACTATATATTTTAAAAACCAACATCATTGGTCCACTGACATAAGCTGCCCTGGGACACGGGGTCGACTTAGTGCTCTCGAGTTTGATTCCTGCAGTGGACAGAAAATTGTTGTCTTGAATGATTGGTTTATTAAAGAGGTTTTCCCCTTCCGGTTTTACTTTAATTTTGCTAACTAAAAATTAGTCAACCCCGTGCATAGCACGGGTGAGGCGGCTAGTTGTCTTTTATTCTCTCCTGGTTTTATGGCATTGGAGTATTCTCAATATCTATTCATTATTATCATCAATGCTTCAAGTTTTCAAAGTGCAAATTTTTCCCATTAAATGGTCATTATTCCAACACCTCACCACTAATCCCCCGATTCAATATTTTCATTCCTATGTATTGAATTTTTGGGCTAGCTGAGTCAACCGTGGCATCAGTTGAAACTATTTTTATTGGATTTGCATTTTCAACTAAAAGAGCACAAACACTTGGGTCAATGCAACAATGGGAACCTGTTGGAAATTTTTTGGTGTTTAAAGTGGCTAATTGTTCCCAATTGAAATAATGGGACCTTGGAGGATATTTGGGAGGATATTTGGATG